>OU015748.1:117517722-117531055 GCA_907169655.1 Acomys percivali
TGTATTCGTGTGTGTGTGTGTGTGTGTGTGTGTGTGTGTGTGTGTGTATTTTAGTGTTCCACGAGTGCATCATAAAATGTATATGGAGGTCAGAGGACAACTTGCAGGAGTTGCACCTCTTTGTATCATGTGAATCCCGGGTTCTACCTCATGTTGCCATGCTTGACAGCAAAAGCCTTTACATACTGACTCATTAGGATGGCTTTCAGATCCCATTGTTTTGACCAAAAATCATATAACAGAGTAAATTAAAATGAAAGCAAAGCAAAGAAAGAAAGGCAGGGATCAAAACCTTCACAAGTCATGTGTTATCAGGAACTTCAACAATGGCCTGACCCCTCTACCTCCCTCCCTTTCATTTGTTACAGCAAATTCCAAGGAGAGGCTGGTTTTTCCTTCTTTAAAACTAGTGCCTTTGGCTAGATCTGGGTAGGGGTTTAAAGTTTACGGCCTGTATTGTCCTTGGCTGGTGCCATAGTTTGTGCAGGACCCCTGGGCCCAAATCTGCCTATCATAATGTTCTACTTGTAGGTTCCTAGGACCCACTGAATCCTTCTACATTGCTATTCTCCCATGCTTCTCTCATCTAGCATCCCAATAGGATGTCCTCCCCTCTGTCCCAGTTTCCTGGTAAGTGAAGGCTTTCATGGGACATGCCCCTTGGGCTACTATGCAGATATAAGTGAGTATATACCATTTGAGTCTTTCTGCTTCTGGGTTAACTCACTCATTATGATCATTTCTAGCTCAATCCATTTTCCACACTTGAGTGGAGAGTGGGATATGACTTTCACACGTACTCTGGTGCCTCACATTTGACCATGTCCCCTAGAGAGGGAGACCTGGTGGCACTCAGAGGAATGACAGCAGGTCACCAAGAATAGACTTGATACCCTATGAGCATATACAGGGGGAGGTAATCCCCCTCAGGAACAGTCATAGGGGAGGGGAATAAGGGGAAACTGGGAGGGAGGGAAGAATGGGAGGATACAAGGGATGGGATAACCATTGAGATGTAACAAGAATAAATTAATTAAAAAAAAAACTAGTGCCTTACGAAGGACACAGGAGGCGTGCTGGAAGCTACGTATGAAGAAGAAGTCCACCTGTCCTCCGTCTATCCTCTGTGACCTTCAAGGCCGTGATTTCTAAACTTGCCACCCAGGAGTAATGGGCCCTAAATCCAGAGCTTCCTACATGTTCAACAAAGTCTTTAACACTAGACCTTCCTGCCTCTACTCCAAAGAAATACATATTTTTGATGTGTTTGCATTTGATGTTTCTTTTTTGCATCTTTGCTGATCATATTGGGATCCGTTTTCAGGAGGAATACCTAGTTACCTGCTAGCTGACGCACCCTGCCAAGTGCCTGCTGTTAGCTCTCAAACATACAAAACAGCCCGATGTTTTCACTCCGTATGAAAGAATAAAGTTTCTGCCTGCCATTTTAACCTCATGGTGTGTTTAATAAATAGCTCCTAGCAGTAAATGATAGCATTCAGTTAATGTGTTGGCATAAATCAGTTTATAAACTCCAGGTTACATTTCACAGGTATTTTATATTTTCAAATAATATCAAGAGAACGGTTCAAACATTGCTGGTTTTATTTCGTCAAATTCATGAGCTTTGATGTTCTATGATGTTAAATTACCTTTAGGCCTTAATTTATCAGGGAACAATCTAGAAACCTATTTATCTGTGGGAGCTGGGCAAATAAATCTGGTGATGATTTATTGACTATTAGCTTCTACATTAAAAAACAGGACATATGAGATCGTACATCATGTGTGACACTAAAGTACTGAGGTTAGGGTACCAAGTATAAAAAGTTTAAGTATGAACAGGAACAAGCACGTGAGGAAGAGGGGAGAGTAGAAGGTAGATTAACTGAATCTAAGGATACGGAAGAAAGCCCTGTGGAAACTCACTATTTTGTGAGCTAATTTGAAAACATACTTTAAAAAAAATGGAAAAGTGTTTAATGAAGGTGGCTCACATGGGCAGACCATGGTTCCTTCAGAAGACTTGGTTTGTTAAATGAAAATTTCAGTGCTCAGTGTAGGATCATGCCTATGAGTCATTGTTCAGTGAGGCCCCAGAGACCCCAAAAGAATGCTGACTAGTAGTGCAACTTTGTGTTTTCCACTATAACTATAAGGTAATAAATACCTTGTCGCTGAAGACACAATATACTTCAGTTGCAATGCAAAGAGAAATCAATCTGGCACTAACCTGGAATACCCCACCCAGAGAGGCCTCTGACTAACTTTCATAACACAAATAGGCGCAGCGTAGGCTGCTGAGTGAGGCAGGCCATCATCTGAGCTACCCAGCTATGGACTCTACATGCTGTGGTCCAGGCCTTCAAGGCAAGATGTGTCTATGGGTGAGATAATGGCATGAGTTTTGTGGGAAGAACCGACCATTTTTCTGACTGGATTTGAGGACCCTTAGGGAAAAAAAAAATTTACCTGGAATTTTAAACCTGTTCAAAAGCCTATGGCCAGGGAGACAATAGGCCCTAGTGGGGGTAACATTACTATTCATTTTATTAACAAGCATGCAGTCAAGACTGCCTTCTAAGTATTTGTGTTGATAAAATAACGCTTCTCTCAACATTAGTCAAATGAACTGCTTTTTATAGCAGGTAAGAGTCAACATGCTGAGAATAACTGAGCGTTGAATGCTCAGCCCTAAATGAAGCATCTGTGTCAATCCCCACAGTGCTTGGGAAACATCAAAGAAGACAAGGTAGAGGGAACTTACGAGCCAGAGGGCAAGGAGGAGCACTACATGACAGAGACTATGCGTGCACGAACTCACAGCAACTATGACTGCACACACCAGTCCTGCACAACCAAGGGAGCTGAAATCCCAGCACCAATGTGGATGGTGCTCTCATGAGCCCCACCCTCAGGTGAGGCGCCATTGATGTCGTTGATGGCCCTTAGGAAAGAGGAGTCCTTTTTCTTCAGAGGTATGGCAGGTGGTTGGTTGTTCAAGATCATACCAGCAGCTAAGACAATTGGATAGATTATTTACAAAATGGGAGAAGACAGGAAGGTGGAAGGGGCAGGAGCTGGGGTGTCCAGGGGAGGAGGACAGGAGAGTTGGAGGGGGTATATCTTCAAGATACATTGTAGACACATATGAAGTTATCAAAGAATAAAATATATATTTAAATGCAGCATATAAAACCAAGGATTGCAACATAGTTTGGTGGGGCTAGAGATGTGGCTCAGTAATTAACACTTCCTGACCTTGCAGAAGACCTGAGTTCTGTTCCCAGCACCTATATTAGGCAGCTTACCTGTAAGTCCAGCTCTGGGGGAATCTAGGGTAGTTTTCGGGTATCCATGGGCACCTACACATATGTGGCACGCACTCATACCAACACACACACACACACACACACACACACACACACACACACACTAAACTGATAACAAAGTTAATCTTTAAAAATATAGCTAGTTAAATAACTTTAAAGATAAGTTCCTGGAGATTTTAAGGAATGCTGTTTCACATCTTTAAAAAAAAAATTGCAACTTTTTAAAGAATCATATTTTGAGCAATGCTTTAGGGTAAACCTGAAGAATGACATATCTCTCCAGTTTATTTTATCAGCTTACATGTGCAAACTTTCCTTAAAATGGACCTATCAACCATGAAATAAAATGTGTGGGGGATAAGAGTGACATACGGCACAGCAGAGAGACCACTAAAGAAGACTAGCTGGGACCAGTATTCAAATGGAGCCTGTATTCAGCTAAGCTAAGCATGGAATTTTGGTTTCAGAATGTGTAGAGTCTGGAATCAAAGGCTACTTTGCTATTTGCTTAACTTGTAATTATCAGCAACTTTCTTTAAGTACTTCAAAACTACCAGTGTCATCCAGAAAAGGAAGAAAGTACTGTTTAATATACAGGGTTAAGGGAACAAATAGGTGACAGCTATGCTCTATTGGACATAATGATACCTTGTCTGTATGAGATAAATAATCCGTTGTTGTGGCCCAGTAATTTCCTCAACAAATAAGTGTTGGATGCTTTCTTGGCCCAAGGTGAAGAAAATACTGGGTTTTTGTTTTAAACGTAAGTAACTAATTGTAACAGAAAATGTATAATTGAAAAAGATACAAAGACCACAAAGGACCTACTCCTGGCCCTGAGACATTAAAGCTGCTCAAAGAGGGACTATTTGTACTAACTGAGAGTTTACTAGGCGTTTGTTCAGTCTAAGAAAAGACATAAGCATGGTAGGTAAGCAAAGGGAAGGGGCTTGGCCAATGAAGCAGTAAGTAGAGGGCCTTAGGATGATGGTTCTGCATGGGCTGATCATTCCTGGGTGCTGTTATTAAGCGATACAACCCCTGCTCAAGGAATCAGTTTCCTTTGTCAAGTCAACAGATAATAACTTACTTAGGGGTGGGTTTCTTTGTTTTGCTTTGCTTTGCTTTTGTTTTTATTTTTGTTTTTTTGTATCAGGCTAGGATCTTGCAAACTAGAGTGAGAATACACACACATCCGTCTCTGAGAAACCTCCAGTGAAAAAAGAGATGATTAGTAATTATTATTCCAGCCACTTAAATACCTTTAAAGAAGAGCCTGGTGTTAGAAGGAATTGGACCCATCAGCTCAAGGTGATCTGTGATCTGTTTGGATCTCTGTGGCAGCATCTAGGGAGCTGAAATCCAAAGTGGAACGGGGCATAAGGACACATGGAATAGAACCTTCTAGACGGAGTTCCTGAAGGCTCTTCCAGTAAAAGAGAGCTAGTCAGAGGAGAAATTATGATGGATTGTGTGTGGCAGTACGCTGGAACAGTCAAGGACCATTTATCTCAACCTCGCTGCATCAAAGAAGTCAGCCAGCATCACTTCCTGTTTGGCTCAGACTCAAAACGCAAGAAGAGACGGTAGAAATCTTTATCACTAGACGAAGGGAGAATCCTGGGTCTACTGTGGGCAGCAGGTATTAACCCCTGGAGGCTGACAGTGAGTGCACTTGATGCTGGGACTTCTCGGTGCTTGATGGGGGTGGGGGGGGAGGAGGGGCTTTCTCTGGTTTTATGCTTCCTACTGTTTTTCACAAGTTAGTTCATTAAGGAAAAGCAGAGGGGAATAACTCTTTTTAAATACCAGAATGCTGCCTTTAATCCTAGATACGCAGAA
Organism: Acomys percivali; assembly: GCA_907169655.1. Classification (NCBI taxonomy): domain Eukaryota; kingdom Metazoa; phylum Chordata; class Mammalia; order Rodentia; family Muridae; genus Acomys; species Acomys percivali. The sequence continues at coordinate 117,522,897 of OU015748.1, forward strand.
GGCTGAGGCAGGATAGAAATATCAAGACCTACTTGGGCCACAGAGTGGGTTCAAGGCCAGCCTGGGCAGCTCAGTGCAACACTGTCTCAAATGAAGAAAATGAAGAGATGGTGGAGGACATCGGTTAGAGACAGAGCGCTTGATTGGCAGGTATGAGGCCCCGAGGCCAAAAGCCAGACCTAAGAGCAACAGAAAATCAATTAAGGAACTCATTCAAACCTGTGGTGCCTGCTTCTTCCACCTTCAAATTAATTCAACAATTAAACTGGATTTGTTTTCCTTTTTTTTTTTTTTTTTTTTGTCTTCATAAAACTTTTTTATATTGCAACATAGCAATACATTCTCAACTGTTTTCTAACATTCTTAAAACATAGAATAGTTTGCATACTCTTCCTCCAAAGGCACTAGCACATTATTGAGCTCTGTTTTAACACTCCTCAAATACAAAGACAAAACAAAACGAAATCCAATATAGAGTAATTTCAGACACTTCTTCTCTCAGATACGTTTGCCCTTTGAAGTATGTCCCCTGGAGCTAGACTCCTTAGGTGCATTTCTTGGGCTTCCTCTTACCTTTTTTTCCTCAGGATTTTTCCATATGTTTTTCCAAGTTGGGCCTGGAGATCTCGCAGCTGTGGGGTTACGTCTGAGGAATGATTCGCTCCATACATGTCCTCTCTCAGTAAATTCTTTCCTAGAGAAACTGGAGAGTTTTTATGAACCCGTGTAAAGAAGTGAATATTTATGTTAGAATGATTATGTTCCCAACAAGAACATTCATTGGATTTTAGCCAGGTGAAATCTAAACTCCATCTAAAAATCTAAATGATTAACATGGGTAGATCATTATGATGATAGCAGCTTTAGATTTTAAAGCCCATTCAAACATATCATTAAAAATAAGAACAGATTTTTTTTTTAAAAGGACATTTATTATGAGTTATGTCTTGTTGGGTGGTAATTGGGAGAATCGTTTTCAAGAGAATAAAATGGAACGGAATAAATGAGAGCAGAGATTGAATTCCAGACCAAGGCTGGGTTGACAAGAACATATTTAGGTTTCAGGTTCCTGAGGGTAAAATTTTCAGTCTCAACAAAAAGAAGTAGTGTGTATTCTATCCTTTCCTTGGCTACAGAAAATTAGTCTGTTTTTTTGTGTGTGTGGGTTTTTTTTTTTTAATGCAAATACAGGTTGATATGTTATGTTTTCTTTTCTTGTTTGTTTGTTTGTTTCCAAGACAGGGTTTCTGAGTTGAACAGCCTTGGCTTTCCTGGAAATCACTTTGTAGACCAGGCTGGCCTCAAACTCACTCTGCCTCCCAAGGGCTGAAATTAAAGGCGTGCGCCACTATGCCTGGCTGCAAAGACTGAGTTTTTAAGGAAAAGTCTGGATTTGTAGTAGTTTACATATTTGCTTAAGGGCCACAGGTAGGGATCAGATGGACATGTGAAACATGTAAGTGTATTTTCCGGAGGCTGACATAAAATGGCAGACAACACACCTGCGTCCACTGCAAACTCCAAGGAATAAACTTGGGGAAGCAGAAGCTATCAGAAAGGGTGGGTGGTGGTTGAATTCTCTATCAAAGAAAAATACAAACTCTAAAGACAACAGGAAAGATAGTCTATCCCGGAGACACAGATAGAGTTGAGGAGGGCGCCCCCACTCCCAGTGAAAGGGAATAGATAGAGCCGTATTTGAGATAGCCTCCACAAACCAGCCTCTATACTCGGGGAAGAAGTGAGGGGAGAGAGGGAGGGGGGGGGGGGGGGGGGGAAGAGGACAAAGGTAGCTTGTGATAGGAAGAGCAGAGAGAAATGCTGTGAAAAATCCTCTCTTGGGACACTAGCAGAGAAATGACAAGATGGCATTTTTAAAATGCCCCTGGTGAGTTAGCAGCTTGGAGGCCCTTGACACTGTATGAACCAAACTCTTGGAAAACTCAGAGCAGATTCCTGGCGCTGTATTCTGAAGCCTCAACAGTAGAGCAGCCGTAAACTGTGGGGGAAGAAACTTTGAATCCAAACTCACAGTACTGAGTGAGGTAGAGACCCGGTCAGACTCTACAGGGCAACATAGACACACACTCTATGCAGCACCTCCGGCGTTGGGAAGAGCAACCCAGGGATAGCAAGAGCACTCACAGACAGACTGGTGAAGGGCCGCCCATGTATATGGCCAGCATCTGGGACCAGAGTCAACTCTGCTACCAGCAGTTAGAGTGTGGGCCTGAAACTGGTGTGCTCTAGCCGAGAAAACACTTTACACAACTACACCTACTCCCTCTTGGATATGAAACCACTACAATGAAAGAATAAGGGCAATTTCTTTTTTTTTTTTTTTTAATTCAACCAAAGACCTAACCTCAGATGTATGAGTCCCAACACATACACATATACACACACCCCCACCACCTCTCTCTGTCTCTCTCTGTCTCTGTCTCTCTGTCTCTCTCTCTCTCTTTCACACACACACACACCCACACACACACACACACACACACATACACACCAAATAAATAAGACATGTCTCCTCCCATATTAATGGTCCCTCCTATACATTTAGTGATGCTCCAGGGATGGACTTGACTTAGGAGCATCAAGGGAATGAAGAAAAGCTAACACAAACAGAAAACTCAGACTGGGCAGACTGGGTTCTCTGATGGAGACACTGGAGCACCCTGGAAGTTCAGTGTCTTCATTAAACACAACTGAATATGGAAGTGAGTCTGTTGTGTACAGCTGAACAAGGAGATGGGGTCATTACAAACAGATAAACAAGCCGGCAAGGTTATGGTATGCCTCTGGGTCATGGGGACAGATTCACCTAATCTCAGTAAGGGAGGAGTCAGGCCATAAATATCGGAGATGTTGGAGGTGAAAGCTATGGTAGATATTTTTTGCATATACTATAAACATCAGCACTGAGACCCCCAAGGAAGGCTTTGCTATCCCTCTAAGCCTCACTCTAGGGGAAAGGCTTTGCCATTCCCATGGATTTGGGGTGATAGGGTCCTTGACATGGTTACGCCAACAACACACTTTCATTCAGGCCTTCACCACTCAGGGCTTCCCCTACTCTCCACAGAATCCCAGAAAAGAAGTCAAAACAATGATGCTAAGTATGTTCAAAGAAATCAAAGAAAGAAAGAAGAAATCAAGGAAGAAAGGAAGGCAGGAAGGAAGTCAGTCAGTCAGCCTTGGGTTAAATCCAATGAGGGAAGTGAAAGATATCTGCAACAAAAAACTTAAAATACAGAAGAAATTGAAAACACTAGAAATATGCAATATACCTTGCCAAAATATATATGGAAAAATGTTTGATATATTTAGGCATCAGAGAAATGTCAATTAAAACTACATTGAGATTCCATCTCAACCAGTCAGAATAATTTTCACTAAAAAAACAAAACTGGCAAAACTACTGGGAAATGGGAACCTCTGTCTACATGCCTGTCATAACACACACACACACACACACACACACACACAAACACACAAAATGGGATTTTTATCTAGCCATAAAGAAAAATGATTTGGCATCTTTTACAAGAAAGTAGATGAAATGAACTGGAAATTACCAAACTAAATTAGATAACTCAGGCAATAAAAAGGAAAAAAAAACCCAAGTATCAACTTCTATTAGTGGGGCCTAAGTTAAATGTATTCATTGTATGTAATATATAAGTATATGAACACATATATGCTATGAATTCCTATCTATCATGATACATACATACATACGACCAAATTGGAATGTGACTGTGGACAAGGCGTCTAGAGGAAAGGGGACGGGGAGAAAAGTGAAAACACAAGGGATGATACTCTTGAATGAATATGTCTTTATTAAATCTGTTTCTATGTGGAATGGTTACAAGTAATTAGTTGTAATTTGGTAAGGTGACTCAATGGTTTAACATTCAATTAACACTCACAAAGATCCATCTGCCCTGTAATAATAATGAGAACTGCAACTCTTTGCTCTGTCACCATCTCAAATATACCTCTTCCTCGCCCCGCCCTCCTGTCCCATTTGTTGCCCTTAAAACAATCATTACTACTGTGGTGGCTATTCTTGGTGGTCAACTTGTCTCCCTCAAGAATGAACTAGAACTCATGCATCTGGGTACATGTGTGAGGGGTTTTCTTAATTAAAGCATTTGACATGGGAAGATCCACCTGTAATCTGGGCCACAGCTTCTTCTGAGATCCTGTATTAAGGAAGTGGAAGAAAGAAGCTTTGGTCTTTGCCTGCTTGCTCTCGCCCTCACTGGCAAGTCCGTTCCTTCACTGGCATTAAAGCCTGCTTCTTCAGGATTGAGGAATATACTGAAGACCAGCTGAGATATTTAGCCTCTTTGACTGAACAGCAACTGGATTCTTGGACTTTGTTGGCAGACAGGTACTGTTGGACTAGCTAGACTGCAGTCTGTAAGCCTCTCTAATAAATCCTCATCATTTATAGATAGATAGATAGATAGATAGATAGATAGATAGATAGACAGACAGACAGACAGACAGACAGACAGACAGACAGACAGACAGACAATCTGTTGTGGTCCTCTGGAGAATCCTGACTAACTCGGCAATTACAATGCTGAAATGTTCAGACTATAGCCTCCTTCCTCTTTGAATTCCAATATTCTCTCTGGAATCTTTGCTGTGCTTGCAGTGTCTAAGGAGGTCTTTTGTCTTCTGCTATGAAGAAGACCACAGTAAAACTGTTGTGTTTTCAAAGCTTCCTTTTTCTTTGTCTTAGTTTTACTACATTTTTTTTCTTGATTCACTTTATTTTCAGTTTTCATTATTTCTTTCAATGAACTTTCCATGTCTTGGAGGTTGATGACTTTCAACAGTTCTGGAAAATCAATCATCATTATAAAAGAGACAACATAGGAATAAAACAAACAAAAGAGAGCACAGAAAAGACACAGTAACTGCTTCTGGCTCCCATTTCACTCAACATATGCTAGGGCTGGGTAGCTTCTTTTCTTCATATCTTAACTGCCAGTAACTTTACCTTTTTCTACATTGCTTTATGAGTGATTTCTTCAGGCAAAACTTCTATTTCTACTTCTGGATTTAACAAGCGTATTAACTATCAATTAAATTATATTACTGCTATAGTTTCTTAAATTTCTAAAACACTTTTGCCCCTTTTCAAAGTTTCTCCACTTTATTCCTGTCTGTCTTTTGCTCTCCTATACAAAGTTCCCTTTAGATTCTGTATTAATTACTTTTCTATTCCCATGGAAAAGACCCCATGACCAAGGAGGGAAAAGTTTATTGTGAACTGCGGTTTCAGAGGGCTGCAGTCCAGGATGGCTGAGTGGAGGTAAGCGGCTATTGTCTCAAACAGCAAACAGCAAGCAACGGAAGAGCTCACTCAAAATGACAAGAGTCTTCTGAAACCTCAAGGCGTGCCCCAGTGACATGCCTCCTCCAGCAAGCCCATACTTCCTAATCCTCCCCCAAGCAGTCACCAACTGCGGACCAAGGATTCAAGTGCCTGAGACTTAGGGGGAACTTGTCTTTCAAGCCACCATTATTTCTTTCAGCATCTTAAGTAAATTAGCCTCAAATCTTCAGTATTTGTTATTTGAGCTTTGTTCCAGATACTCTTTCATCTTCCCCCCCCCCTTTTGTGAGTGTGGTGTATGCACATATGCATACATGTGTTGGCGTGCGCTTACCCATGCATGTGGAGGCCTGAGGCTGACTTGCAATGTCTCCCTCTTTGGTTCTCCTCCTAAATTTCTGAGACAGGATCTCTCGCCGAGCCTGGGGCTTGCCTTTTAAGCTAGACTGGCTGGTCAGACAGCTCCTGGAACCTTCCTGTGTGTGTCTCTCTCTCACCTACTATCCCAGTGCTGGGGTTATAGATGCCATCCTCCATGCCCAGCTTACTAAGTAGGTGCGAAGGATCTGAACTCGGCACCTTACACTCTGAGACATCTCCTTACCCTTCTATTCCCGGTTCCATTGCTCTCCTCTCATGGACATTTCCTTGTGTGCTTTGTGAGCTGGGGTGTAAATGAGTCACTTCTTAGAGAGGCTTAAGCCTTCCAGAGTCTACTCCCCTGTATAGCAGTTACTTTTGCTTCTGGAAATTGGCCGTAACCCAAACCAAAATGACTCTGAAGTGAATTTCAAACCAGAGCGCACAGACCACACAGGTGGTATTAATTAATGCAGGTCATAAACCCATTTGAAGGCTGCCTTCTGGCTGTGAATTCTAAGAGAGCTTTTATTATTCTCTTGGCAGCTTTAATGTCTAATAGTGTGATTTTCCTCACTCTGTCTTCTGGACAGTTGTTTTATTTCTGATGTGAACCGCATTGCACCTTGGGGCCTGGCTCTGTGTATAGGTCTCCAGCTATAGCCCAGATCCTAGAGGGCCAAAGTCTTTCGTAAATGTGACCTTTCCCTTTCAGCCACCATGATAGAAATTCAGAATTTCTTATCTCTGCTGAGATCCTTGGGGGCAAGAACAATCTTTTGTGCTTAACTCCCTTATATATAATATCTATTTTGACTTATTATTTACTTCTGGGACTTCTACAGTTTCTAATTCAATAATGCTTTTAGGAAGCTCTGGGATTTTTTTTTTTTTTTTGTCTCTTGATTTTTGCTTTTTAGTTGGCATATAATACTTGTACTTGCTTATTGTGTCTGGTATTCAGAAATGAAAATAGTGTTTAATAATCAGTGTAACTAGTATACCTCCCCCACCCGTACATATCATCACTTTTATTTATTGAGAAAAGTTGACTCTCTTCTTGTATGTGAGATTATCCATTCATAGATGACAAATATCATTTGCTGCCATTCATTTGTGGAGGGTAACATAGTTGACCACAGATACAGAGAGTGGAGCAGAGGCCTCTCTAGGACAGGAAGCATCCAGGATAGAAAGGCCCCTAAGAAGGTAGATCATAGAAAGCAGGGCACAGCTGGAGGGGATTAATTCTATGGTCTAGAGCACAAATGGTGATCACAGCCAAAACGCATGCAACGTAAAACATTTCAGAGATGCCGAATCCAGCACACTGCACCACTGAGAAGCTTACTCTGAGAATGCGTTTTGCCTTAGCTAAGAGTTGAAGGCACTATTCCAGTTCTTTCTCAGGATATCTTAGGACAGTGGTTCTCAAACCTTGACTTCAATCCCTTCATAGGAGTTGAACAACCTTTCACTATGGTAGTTTAAAACCATTGGAAAACACAAATATTTACGTTATGATTCATAACAGTAGCAAAATTAGTTATGAAGTAGCAACAAAAATAATTTTATGGCTGGGGATCACAGCCCAAGGAGCTGTGTTACCGGGCTGCAACATTAGGAAGGTTGGGAACCACTGTCTCAGAGTATATGAAAACCCTAAAAGTTTTAAAATAAAAGGTAGGCTTAATCTAAATTAAGAATTCCTGCTCAACAAAGGGTATCAGTGAGATTTCATGACCTCTGCCCCTATCTTTATTCTTCAAACTTGTGACTTGGATGGTTGGTGATGCCCATGGGTGAATATTGTTTAACTGAGTGAAGCTGATGGGTCCTAAGACATTTCCAGCAGACATCCAAAGCAGTGCATGTTGGAGACCTGAATCATGGCTTTTCTGTGTAGTCAAAAGCAGCTTCAGACGGGATGGAAAGTTGGCTAGACTATTCAACACTAGGTTTCATCATGGAACATTTTATTGGTAATGAAAATACTACTTTGATCCTTTATCTGCTGCTTTAATTTTATTTATTTTTTATTTGATAGATTAATGGAATAAGGATGAAGAATGTTTTTCTAGGGCCTTCTTTAAAGTATGCATATAATATCATTTCCAGTGTTCCTTTTTTAAAAAAGGAATACATGTCAGAGAAAATAAATTTGCCTATTTCTGAAATCATTTTTATGCTGCTAAGTATAGAGCATCTATAGAAACTATGAGGTTGTAGCCTCCATCAATGTGTGGCCAACACAGCAGCAACATCTCAAGCTGCTACCATATAGCAGAAGTGAGCAGAGAAGCCCGGATGCTGCCCATTCAAGTCCATCTCCAGAAGGATATCCATTTATCTCAAGCATAGACTCAGGAAGAAAGGGCACTTCCCATCTATACACACACACACACACACACACACACACACACACACACACACACACACA
>OU015748.1:117531065-117586964 GCA_907169655.1 Acomys percivali
AACAACAAAAATACCCAGAAAAATGAAAATCAAAACAAACAAGACCAATAAAACAAACAAAAAAAATGTCAAGACAAAGCAAAATTGAACAAATTGTTCACAAAGATATCACTGAGTTTGTTTTGTTTTGGCAACTACTCCCGGCCATGAGGACTACCCAGAGTATGATTAAGATACCCACTGAAACATCTGAAAAAAAAACTTAATTTTTCCTTTGCAAGCAAGTAACAACTGTAGGTAGCTTCTTTAGGAATAGGACTCTGTGTCTACTGTTTGCTCTCAATGCTGGCACCACAACTGGCTTAATCTCTGCAGGTCTTATGTGTGCTGCCACTGTCTTTGTAGGTACATATGGAGATGCATAATTTCATATATTGTTTAAAATTATTCCTATGGTACACTCACAGATAGATCTTTATAGTCCTTTCTCTCTCACCCTACTGCCACTCTTTATTGGTGTTGACACAATGCATATTACATGCTATAATACATATGAGTAAACTATATTTATACTGAATATAACTAAGTGCATCAAAGGCATCTTGCTTTCAAATATGTTTATATTACAATATTTGACATGACAGAAAAAGTACCTGGACACACTGAATGTTATCAAAATGCAATAAATACATTGGAAATTTTAAAAACAAGCGGGATGTTTAAAACTATCCATCAACATTTTTCTCATACTAATAACTGCCAACATTTTAATCTCCAGACATGAAACTGCCTTTATTTCATTTGTATAATTAATTTTGGGTTTTGCTTGGTCTTAATTTCTTCAGAAATTCCTGAAAGCTTGTCTTTATGATGACTGCTTTCTTTTGTTTTACATTTGTAAAAAAAAAATAAATAAATAAAAATCAGAAGCTTTAGGGAAGAGAATTAAAGCAGACCACACTCACTCAACAGAAGCTAAGATGAGATGAGCTGTGGCCTCATAGCCCTTGAATCAAGTCCTCACCTTCACAGGAGTGAGCCCAAGGCTTGCTTCCCCTTTGCAAAAGGAAAAATACTACATCAACCCTATAATAGGTAGACTTTACAGGAGTTCAAAATGAAAAGGGATCTGCATTGAAATCACCATACTTTCCTGATCTTCTGCTTGTGTACTTATTCACATGCTGCTGGGTTTATAGAATTAGTTTTACTTGAGATCTAACTTTAGATATTATTTTTTAACAAGGTTTTGTTTTATTCAAATATGCATATCAATATGTAACTGAATATGGGTGCAAAATATGACTTTGAAAGCTATAGCTGAATGGAAATTTGATATTTTTGTGAGTTCGTAAGTGTAGACATATATGTGTATATATGCTTGTATCATTGGCCATCCACTCTCTCTCTCTCATCCTAAGCTTTAGTCATAAATGATGGTCTATCTTGCAAACGATAGGAGATCAAGTACTTCTCCATAGTTTCTAAAGTATCCATAGGAAATAATTACTGTCCTCAGGGCTGGTGGCCTGAGTTCCTGTTCTAACTCAGTTTGATGAGCCCTCAGTGCGCTGCTTTTCTTCCCCTCTTCTGTTCAGAGTCCAACCTAGGTCTTTGCAAATCAGATATTGGTTGGTTACTCGCACAAGCTTTATGCCACTACTGCGCTAGTGCATCGTGCAGGCAGGTCATTATTGTAGACTGAAGGGTTTGTAGCTGGTTTGATGTCTACTTTCCTCCTTTGGTAATGTACAGAGTACCTTCTGGCATCAGGAACACGAGCCAGCATGGATGAAGGCTTTAGATAAGCAGCAGCTGGGCTTCTGTGTGTTCAGTGAGCTGCGTATGTGTTGTTTTCAGCACCAGGGCCTTACTATCAGTTTGTGGAGAGCAACCAATAGCTTTGACAATAACTTGGGTTGTCTGGGGGGTTCTTATGAGACTTCTTTGGCCAACAACTCAGATATAACCCATTCCTGGTACTGAAGTTTTGCTTGATGATAAGGAATGTTCAGTTGGGGCTCTGTCTCTACAGTTAATTTTGAAATTCTATTTAGATTATCTTCATATATATAAACATTTTAGGAAGTTTCTATTCTATCATGTTTCTATACTACTTCTCAAGTAGCCTTTCATTGCTGCTGACCTTCCTTGTAATCCCTCCCTCACCCTCCTCTTTCCTCTCACTCCTTAGTTGATCCTCCCATGCCAATTACCCACCTCATCCATCCATAACTGTCTTTTCAATTTCCCCTTCCTAGGGAGATCTGTCTCTCTCCACTAGTCTCTTATTCTTTATCTAACCTCTGTGGTTCTGCTCTGTTGCTTGGAACTTCACCAACTTGAGTAACTAATTAGGATATTCTCTATCAGACATCCCTATCCTTTAGGGATATTAGTTTCAATGTCAGTAAATTTATGTCTTTTGGGTTAGTTCATTTTGAAACCAATAATCTAGTATTGAGCTTTGGATGATTAACATTTATAGGCATTTTTTCTAGAGTAAAATCATTATATAAGTGATTACTTAGTCATGTTTTATGCAGTAAGTGGATTGTCAATCTGAAGCTTGAGCCAATTCTATAATCCTTTCTTTAAAAATGTAGATTTAAAGAAATGTATGTCCTATTGACCTAGGTCACAAGTCTAATAGTCAACATTAGTGTTTTTTTCTTTTCATTATATCTGTAAATATTTATTCTAGTTATTTCAGATGTTTATAATAACTAATATCATGACAAGAGAAAGTAGGGAGTACTCAATAATTTATCTTTATGCTGATTTTATACTTACATATCTTTAAATTTAACTTTTCATACTTTTATATATTTAAATGTTTATTTATGTGAATATGTATTTGCCTGAATGTATACTACATGATGCAGTGTTCAAAGAGGCCAGAAGAAGGAAATGTATCTCCTGAAACTGAAATTACAGATAGTTGTGAGCAGCTTTATGGGTTCTACGAACTGAACTCTTAACCACTGATTTATCTCTCTAGTCCTGCTTAGAGATTTTTATATCATTGCTGTGCTGGATTTTAGTTTGGGATTTGTTTTGAGATGGGTTCTTACTATGTAGACCAGGCTGGCCTTGAACACATGGTGTTCCACCTTTTTCTGCATGCTAAGTACAAGGACTAAAAGGTGTATGTACGCTACCAAACCCAGATCTAGTAGGCATCCTTACTTATCAACATTGACATAGTATCACTGAGCTTCTCTCTAATTCTGTTTAGAGCACTGAAACAAAGCAAGTCTAGCCTTGTGAGAATCCACCATAGCCTTTGTGAACTTCATTTGATCCTTTCTTTAAAAATCTCTGTACCTCAGATACAGAGACCCACAAACAGATGTCATAAAGAAAATGAGAGACCTTGGAATACTCAGCCCTAAATGAGATGTCTCCATCAAATCCCTCCTCTCAGGGCTCAACAAACCCTGAAGAAGAAGAAGAAGAAGAAGAAGAAGAAGAAGAAGAAGGAGGAGGAGGAGGAGGAGGAGGAGGAGGAGGAGGAGGAGAAGAAGAAGAAGAAGAAGAAGAAGAAGAAGAAGAAGAAGAAGAAGAAGAAGAAGAAGAAGAAGAAGAAGAAGAAGAAGAAGAGGTGGAGGAGGAGGAGGGGGAGGGGGAGGGTAAGAGCCAGAGAGGATGGAGCACACCAAGAAAACAGAACTCTCTAAATTGCATGACCAAAGCTCATATAAACTCACGGAGACTGAGGCAGCATGCACAGGGCTTTCACAGGTCTGCACCAGATCCTGTGTATTTGTGGAATATCTCAGTATGCAAACAAGTAGGTCTCTGCTTCTTGTGACTTCTCTTAGGCTCTTTTCTTTCTGTTTGTTTGTCTTCTCTAACTCCGTCTGATGTGATAATTTTTGCTTTATCTTATTATATTTTATTTTGTTATATTTTTATTATTATTCCTTAGAAGCCTGTTCTTTTCTAATGAAATCAAGAGGACGTGGATCTGGATGGGAAGGGTGGTGGGGAGGAACTAGGAGTGGAGGGTGGCGGGGGAACCATAATCAGGATATATTATGTGAGAAAAGAATCTATTTCCAATGGTAGGAAAAATAAAATAAAAATAATTTCTTATGAAAATATAATTTTCATCTTAATTTTGAAAATTAACAAAAATGTTTAGCTGCCTTTTTATATTTTATAACTGCAAGGTCCAAGCTATGGTACTCCATGTTAGCAATATAATCATATGAAAGGAACAAATTCTCAATCTCAGGGTCGGATATCTCATCTGTAGAATAATGTAATAATAAATAGCCATTGTCTTAGAGTTTCTACTGCTGGGAAGAAGCACCATGATCAAGAACATCTTGGAGAGAAGGGTTTATTTGGCACACATGTTACAGTCCATTGAGGGAAGCCACAGCAGGAACTCAAGCAGGGCAGGAACCTGGAGGCGGGAACTGAAGCAGAGGCCGCAGAGGGGTGCTGCCTACTGGCTTGCTCACCATGGCTTGTTCAACCTGATTTCTTATAGCACCCAGAAACACCAGCAAAAAGGTTAGCACCACCCCTAGTAGGCTGGCCCCTCACACATAAATTGCTATTCAGAAAATGCCTTACAGGCTTGCCGATAGCCAAATCTTATGGAGACATTTCATCAGCTGAGGTTCCTTTCTCTTAGGCGAGCCTAACTTGAGTCAAGTTGACATAAAACTAGGCAGTATAACCGTCAAATACACCACAATTTCTGACAATTAAATCAAGCAGCAATCTGTCAAATATGCATACCTACCCTTACTTGTCAATAATTTTTTTCTCATTTTAATATTTACTATTATTGTGATTTCCTCCTTTTAATTTAAGTGTTATTAAATCTAGGAGAGCTAATGAGCATATAGATAGAGGTATTCATATTTGGGGGCTCTGTTTCCCAACATATTGGCTTAAATTTTTTGTGTAAAATCTTATATCATGACAAGAAGTCAAGAAAACTGATAAACTCATTAAATATGGGAAAAAAAGCAAAGTAAAAACCTGAAGATGCGATGTGATAGTATAAAATTGCTCTTCTTGTTAAAATGAAGCAGAAAACCTTATAGCCAGGCCACATATGGATCTCATCTGCTCACTTAGGGTCACGTTCTCGTGGGACCAACATAACTTTGGGTTTTGTTTTTGTTATGTGTAAAACTAAAACTATTTAATATAGAGGGTGCACTCATTCACTGTTGAGCTGTTTTAGGAATAGCGTGCATGTGTGCATGTGTTGGCTTCATCTTCCTGCTAATCTCCTACCATTCAGTGTGGGACGACGATAATGTCTTCATCCCTAACTTTGACTTTGGGACTCTGCCTTGAATGTCCAAAGAGCTTGTAAAGAGTGCTGGTTGTCTGGAAGGATGGGGAGCAGGTGTGCAAGTGTTATTCTCACGGGCATCTTACCCTCCAGCTGAACAAAGCTTGATCTGTTTTCCTGTCGTTGGTATAAGCCCATAAAATGTGAACGTGGGAGTCCTTGTGTACCTTGTGGGGAATGACTTAGACCATGCAGTTAGGTCTGGTAGCAACCATGGGCTGGATCGCAGCCTTCCCAATATCAGCCTATGGACAGACAGACCTTCACCAAGTTGACAGTCATCAGTACCAAGGTTGGTGTTGACAACTTCCCCTCCTGCAATGACAACAAATTAAGAAGGACCTCAGCTAACAAGAGCAAAGTGACAGGAAACAAGGACTTTAAAGCAGATGGCAGGAAGAATTATCATTTATTTTTAAACAGTAATTAAGGAAACACTAAAAGAAGCTTTAAGAAATGAGTGGCTTGTCTCTCTGTGTCTCAGACCACCTACCGAAACAATGCAGTTCTTATATTTGCTAAATTAAAGAATACTTTATAGTCTTCAATGTTTGTTTTTAATGAAAAATCTAAGACTTCTAGAAACCAGGAAAACTGATGAAAGATAAAATACGTCCACATAAAATAACTGCTGTCATTGCAAGTGTATTTGTGTGTTTTTACCATATATAATTGACTTCAAACTTTCATTCCTTGTTTATCACACAAGCAAGCTACCATAAACTATGTAATTCCCGTCATCTTTTAAAAGTGTATTCTAAATTTAAACAGAGCTTGATTTTAATAAAAAAAAATTACACCAAGTATACTTGTGTGATGGAACGGAAAATAAAAATGTATGTTAGAAAATGATGCAAATACAACCTTTTAAAAACTATTTTTTTTAACTAGGAAAATTCAATGTACATGGTACTATGGTGCATAATGCCATTCCTAAACTAGCATACATTGTACACTGAGCCCATTTCTTCCATATCCCATTCCCTCATTCTTATTCTTCCTCTACTGTTAATCTACGTTACAGATACTTAATACCTACTTTCAAATCATACAGAATATACCTACAGAATTTTATGCATTTATACAAAATCTAAGAGACACATCTGAGAAAAAACATATATCATATTCCAGAAACTCATATAATTTGCTTATTATGATTATCTGCTATTATATCCTTAAATTATTTTTATTATTTATATTGTATTATTTTTATTATTGTTTTATGTGTATGGATGTTTTGCCTGCATGTATGACTGTGTACCACTTCTGTGCCTGGTTCCCTTGGAAGCTAGAAGAGGGCATCTGATGTGTGTGTGTGCTAGGAATTGAACCTGGGTCCTCTGGAAGAGCACCCAGTGTTCTCCTTACCCATTGATACATGTCCCCAAACCACCACCACCCGCCCATTTTTGTAGGTTTTTTTTTTGTTTTGTCTTACACAGGTGTCATGCCTTCATTCATCTTAAACTTGCGTGCGTAATTTTACTCTTTCACGTTTAGAAAACAAACAAATAAAGAATCATTATGGTTAACAAGGTCTGAGGACAACCATCAGATATTGATTCTGGTTATTTTTAAAGCAGAAAATAAAATAAGATTTGGAGTGACAACTTGATTCACTAAGAACTATACTCTGAAGCCCAGGGAAGCCTGCACTATTAGAAGTCCAGGAAGGACACACTACAGGGCTGGGCGGAGAACATAAAGGGGCTTGGCTACTGAGTGCTAGATGCCCAGCTCGCATCACAAGTGCAGTGGAAGAGGTCCTTGGAGGTCCCCTTGCAGCTCTGGACACTCGTGACTCCTCATGCTTAGAAAATGAATTCTGGTTTCACTATCATTGCTGTGAAAGGGCTCCATCACTTCTGCAGACGAAACAAGGAAGAATGTGCCAGCTCTTGGAATATGTAGAGACTATGATGACCACCTCCCTCCCTGTAAATCCTAACAGGTGCTCATTTCTGTCCATCTTTGTACAATAGTAAGATCACTCTTTTCTTGTGCTTCAGATTTCAAATACAACTCTATAATGAAACACATCCATTTATCAACCAAACAGTCTCACCTTACCACAAACATTAACGTCTCACTAATATGTTGCTTAGCCCCATGTTCAGAATTTGAGAATGATGTCTAGTCATCTTCTGTTTCAGTCATGATACATGTGGCACCTAGTATTAGCAAAATGATCATGAAAATGACCATCCCAATATTGACTGTATGCAACATTCAAGGAAACAACTTCAAAACAAGTAAATACATGCTATGCATAAATATATCATATATATATATATATATATAAATTTGTGTACCTGCACATGTGCACATGAACATATAAGTGTATGTTTGCATATACATACACATATGTACCATGCATCATTCCTATGGTTAATTACAGATCTGACCCACATGATCTTTTTTTTTTTTTTTTTTTTTTTACTTTACACACACATTAAACTTGACATGAATTTCAGTTGATTGGGGAATCTAACCCTCTTAGAGCATCCTTGAGCTTTAGTACCAGACACAGTAAAAGGGGTACCCACATAGCATAGCCACGCCGTGCCCACAGTCCTCTTAACTCGCTGTGTAGGAGTAATCCCATGTCTATTGTGGTAAGAAACAAGAGCCTCAACAAACATAAATCTGCCAATGGAATGAAAACCTCCACATGATACACTGGGACCTCTTCTTAGAATTCATGCGATTGTCATTTTACTTTGGTAAAACATAGAGACAAGACTATTGAAAACATAAAACTAAACGTGTTATAATCAGTTGTTGAGTGTGCTAGTGAGAAATTCCTCCTGCTTATCTTTGATTCTGGCTCCTAATGACTGTCTTCAGAAGAAAGAGTGCCACACTGTTCATGGTTCAGAGCATTTACCATTTCCTAAAGGACAGAATCTTAACTTCCCAAGGCATTGTTCCCAGATGGTGCAGTAAATGAATCTTTTCCAGAGAACTCAAGCATTCTGTGAGGCCAGCTGCTTGCGGGAAATGGTTTCTTGAGAAGTACAGGATATTTATGAGCACCTCCCCTGGAGCGTGTATCTCTGTAGCTGAGATATGGTGTAAGGTATGATAGTGACCCCAAAAGTGTCATTGAGCCCACTGATAATGTCTGGCAAGAAGTAGGGGAGGCAGGAAAGGTAAGGTCATGCTTAGAATAAGTGTCTTCTAACAGGGAAACCTTTGACAAAGTGCTTGAACCCTAGTGTTTTGAGCCACTTTTTCTCTCTTTTTTTTTTTCCTTTAGGACTATTTCCATATACATAATGAAACACTTTGAAGATGAAACCCGAGTCTAAACAGAAAGTTCACTAATGTTTTATTATACTGTTTATACATAGTTGTGTAACACATTTCCTGAAGAGATGTGAACACACATCTATTCATGCCAGATAGGGACCCAATGACTGGCTAAAGTAAGGATACACCTAAAGTCCGGCTGCGTGAACCAGTGAGTTTTATTGGGATTACTTACAGGAACACGGGGTAGGGGTTACTTATGCAAGGTTATGACCCAAAAACAGCTACCATAAGCAAACCCTGTCTCATCATGGGTAACATCCCATGAAAGGTAAAAGCCTGGAGCACAGTGAACAGCCCTCAGGGAGCTCAAGGCTACTCAAGAAGTTAGAGTCTCCTCTCTAGGTATTTCGATTGTTCTGAGCCTCTTCTGGGCAGCTCATCTGTCCTCTGCTTTGTCTAGGCCAGTGGCTCTCAATTGATGGGTCACAACCCCTTTGCGGGTCACATGTCAGATATCCTAAATATCAGATCTTTACTTTGCAGTTTATAACAGTAGAAAAGTCACAGTTATGAAGTAGCAGTGAAATACTTTCATAGTATGAGTTCACCACAACATGAAGAATTGTATTAAAGTGTTACAGCATTAGGAAAGTTAAGAACCACAGTTCTAGGTCATTTTGTTGTTCTCTGCTTCTCCCAGACTGCTCAGCCAGTCTAAGCCTCTTCGAGGTATCTCAACTTGTCTGAGAGTGTCTCTTATCAATCCTTACTGCTATTATATGTTGGGGAGGGAGGGTACTATTGAATCTGATCAGAGTCAAGGACTTCCTGAAACCTTCTGCAGCTTAAGGGGCTTCCATGCAGGATGAGATGTTTCTTCTATTGTTTCACATCATTTCTAATACCATGTGTCCTTGGCAGAGAGAGAGAGAGAGAGAGAGAGAGAGAGAGAGAGAGAGAGAGAGAATATGCAGGTATGTGTGCACATGTATGAATATGCATATAGAGGCCAGAGTAACATTGGGAGTTATTCCGGAGGAGCATTTGACCTTGTTTGTTGTTGCTTGTTTGTTGTTTCATTTTACCTGAGACAAGGCCCTTCACGGGGACCTGAGGCTTATGGATTGATTAGGTTGGGCTGGGTGGTCAGTGAGCTGCAAGGGATCTGCCTGTTTCTGTGTCCTCAGAACTGTAATTGCAAAAGTGTATCACCATGAGTGGATTTTTTAAATTAATTTATTGTATTTATTTTTAATTTATTCACTTTATATCCCAATTATAGCCCACTCCCCCACCACCTCCCGGTCCCACCTTCCCTCCCTCACCTTCTTTCCCCCTCTAGTCCTCAGAAAGGAGGTGCCCCCCTTCCCTATCATCTGACCTCAACCTATCAAGTCTCATCTGGACTGCTTGTATCCTTTTCCTCTTGATCAGCAAGTGGGTACCAGAGTCCATGTCGGAAGTAGCCTCTATTCCCCATATTATGGGAGCCATAAGGAGACTGTGTTCCCTATCTACTACATCTGAGCAGAGGGTCTAGGTCCTCACTATGTATGGTCCTTGGTTGGTGCACCAGTCTCTGCAGCACCTACCCCCCTGTCACCTCCAAGTCCTTCTATCCCCAAACTCTTCCATAAGACTCCCTACGCTCCATCCCGAAGTTTGGCTGTGAGTCTCAAAATCTGCTTCAATCTCCTGTTGGGTGCAGTCTTTCAGAGGAAATCTATGGTAGTCTCCCTTCCTGTTCCTTCTCTTCAACTGCTTCCGGTGTCTATTCTATTTGCCCTTCTGAATGAGAATTAAGCACTCTTCCTGGGGTCCTCCTTGTTATTTAGTTTCTTTAGCTCTTTGTATTGTAGTATGGTTATCCTGTATTGTGTGGTTAATATCTGCTAATAAGTGAGTAAATTCAATGCATGTCTTTCTGGATCTGGGTTACTTCACTTGGTATGATATTTTCTAGTTCCATCCATTTGCCTTCAAGTTTTAAGATTTCCTTGTTTTTAAATAGCTGAGTAGTATTCCATTCTATAAATGTTCTACAGTTTCTTTATCCATTCTTCACTTGAGGGATACCTAGAGTGCTTCCAGATTCTGGCTATTACAAATAAAGCTGCTACAAACACAGTTGAGCAAATGTCCTTGTTGTGTGATGGAACATTTTTCAGGTATATGCCCAGGAGTGGTATAGCTGGGTCTTGAGGTAGAACTATTCCCAATTTTCTGAGAAAGCACCAGATTGATTTCCAAAGTGGTTGTAGAAGTTTGTGCACTCACACCAGCAATGGAGGAGTGTTCCCCCTTTCTCCACATCCTTGCCAGCATGTGCTGTCACTTGAGTTTTTTATCTTAGCCATTCTGATAGGTAGAAGATGGAATCTCAGCATCATTTTGGTTTGCATTTCCTTGATGATGATGGACGTTGAGCATTTCTTTAAGTGTTTCTTGGCCATCCGATATTTCTTTATTGAGAATTCTCTGTTTAGTTCTTACCTCATTTTTAATTGGATTATCTGGTTTGGTGGTATTTAATTTCCTGGGTTCTTTATATATTTTGGATATTAGCCCTCTGTCAGATGTAGAGTTGGTGAAGATCTTTCCCCAGTCTGTAGGCTGTCATTTTGTTCTGTTGACAGTGAGTTTGCCTTACAGAAGCTTTTCAATTTCATAAGGTCCCATTTATTAATTGTTGATCTTTGAGTCTGAGCTATTGGTGTTCTGTTCAGGAAGTTGTCTCTTGTGCCAATGAGCTCAAGGCTCTTCCCAATTTTTTCTTCTAACAGATTTAGTGTATAGTTTTATGTTGAAGTCTTTAATACACCTGGACTTGAGTTTTATGCAAGGTGATAAATAAGGATATATTTGCATTTTTCTACATGTAGACATCTGGTTAGACTAGCACCATTTGTTGAAGATGCTATCTTTTTTCCATTGTATGATTTTTTTTTTTTGCTTCTTTGTAAAAAATCAAGTGTCCATAGATGTGTAGACTTATTTCTGGATCTTCAATTTGATTCCGTTTATCAACCGCCCTATTGCAATGAAAGTACCATACCGTTGGTTTTTGTTTTTACTTTTGTTTTTGTTTTTTTACCATACAGTTTTTATTACTGTTGTCCTATAGTACAACTTGACATCAGGGATGGATATTCCTCCAGATGATCTTTTATTGTAAAGGGTTGTTTTAGTTGTTCTGGATTTTTTGTTTTTCCATATAAAGTTGAGAATTGATCTTTCAAGGTCTGTAAAGAATTCTCTTGGCATTGTGATGAGAATTGCATTGAATCTGTAGATTGCTTTTGGTAAGGTGGCCATTTTTACCATGTTAATCCTACTGATACATGAGCATGGGAGACCTTTCCATCTTCTGATATTGTCTCCAATTTCTCTCTTCAGACACTTGAAGGGTTTTTCCATATAAGTCTCTTACTTGCTTGGTTAGATTTACACCAAGATACTTTATATTATTTGTGGCTATTGTGAAGGGTGTAGTTTCCCTAATTTCTTTCTCAGCCTGTTTGTTGGTCATTTCTCTACAGGATGGCTACTGATTTTTTTTTTTTTTTTGGTTGATTTTTGTATCCAGCCACTTTCCTGAAGGTGTGGGTCAGCTGTAGGAGTTCCTTGGTAGAATTTTGGGCGTCACTTATGTGTACTATCATATCATCTATGAATAGTGATCCTTTGGCTTTTTTCCTTTCTAGTTTGTATCCTTTCATCTCCTGTAGTTATCTTATTGCTCTGGCTAGGATTTCAAGTACTATATTGAAGAGCTACAGAGAGAGTGGACCTTAGAATCTTTCACTTTTAACTGAGTTAAGAATAAGAGAGGGAGCTCCACTCAATCCAGAGAGCAATGCCACTTGGTTTCCAAACCACTCTGAGCCCATCAGACACACTGGCAATGAATGAGAAGTGAGGATAAGTGTCTAGAATGCTTGTCCACGTGTGTGGGCTTTTTTCAGTCACATTCATGTGACACATTCTACGATCATTCAAAATATTTTATCTCTCTTTTTCCAAAGCTTCATTATACACAGATGTAAAGTTTCCATGAGTCTTTGGTTTGAAAGACCATCTCTGCTTCCACTTTAATAGGGAAATGAGATGACATGACAGTTTTATACTTTCTTTACTCTCTACTACAACTGCCTTTTACTGGGGAAACTAGCTCCCAGATGATGGTGCCAGAATACCATAAAATTTATTTCTAATAAAAGTAAAATTAATTTTATTTACTAACCAGTCGTTGAATTGTATCCTATGAAACAACAGCTGGCTTTGTACAGGATTTGCAAAGCAACAGACACAGGAAGCAAGGCACAGATGCATCTGGTTCATGCAAGTGATTCATTTCAGCAGCACAAGCCACACCATGTCCATTGCCTCTTGCTTATGAAGACCCACTTAGCATGATCAATTTCACTTTTACCTTTAGAGTGGAGGGCACTTAGTTCAATCCTGGGCACCTGAGTTTGAATGGTCACTAAATTTTCTATGTCAACACATGAAAAGTTTTCAGAAGCAACTGATTACCAGAGAATTCGAGGATGTTTTCTGAAGTAACTCTCCTCTATCATCATTTTTGGCTGCTTCAGGCTGTATGTGTTCCGTAGTCATTTAACCTGCTTGAGAGGCGCAGTTATTAAGTCTGTGTATTGCGTCCATTCACTGCAACCTAAACCAATGGAATCACAAATCGGGCAGCCTCTGAGACCAAAGGTCAATGTTGTATCTAGAACTTATTAAATATACCTTGACTCTGAAATGAGAAGAAACTCACAGACCCACTGTAATGTGGATCCTAGGAGCAGCTTCTTAACCTTGAACTAGAACCCTGGTAGGCAAGTCTTATCGGCCAGTGGTTGACACCAGCCTGCAGGTCAAAACTAGACACTGCCTGTTTGTTAAGCTCATGGCCCTTGCCTGATGGACTCAATGGAAGCTGTGGGGAGCCTACATAATAATCATTATTTTGCCTCTTGACTGCCAGATTCTAAAGTCTTCCTGGAATCTAGAGTGGTGACTATTTTCCCTACAATTAACATTTAGAATCTTGCTCTCCATGTCTGTCTCCGTGAGTGACCGTTGATGACACCCCGAAGAGTGACAAACTAGAGAGCACCCTGAAGTCTAAATTTTGCTGCAGATAAAACTTTATGCAAAAATGATGACAATATACTGTTCTTTGCTATGACAGACAGACAGACAGACACACACACACACACACACACACATACACACACACACACACACACACACACACACACACACACACAGAGTGAGAGAGGAGGGAGGGGAGAGATAGAGTTTAAAAGAGCCTGATTTCTCTAATTCTTTTTTTTTAGACAAGGCTTCACTTGTGTCATTTTGGCTGGCCTACAATAGCTTCCTAGGTAGACAATGCTGGCCGGAAACCCACAGAGATCTGACTGCTTTTGCTTCTCAAGTGTTGGGATTAAAGGCATGTGCTACTATGTCTATTTAAGATATCTAAAAAAAAGAGAGAGAGAGAGAGAGAGAGAGAGAGAGAGAGAACAAAGACATTTCCTTAATTTTATGCTAATTCTTCAGCAAACTACCACGCTAAAGTCTGTCAGATAAGAATGACTTTAAAAGTCATCCATGCCAACATAATAACATGCTTTGCATATGAGTGAGAAAAACACATTTCAAAGATGTAAGGGGAAGATCAAATGATTAAAATAATTAAATATTACTCATTATTTAAAAATTTTTTTTCTTGAAGAATATATACTGTCCACCTGAGATATTAGCTTATTAAACCTTAGAATTCTCACCCTGCCCTTGTGTTGTTTCATTCATGTCAGTGGGGGAAAGAATTACATACAGCTTGCTGAGATTGGTGAACTTTCTAAGTGACTTCTTTGTGTCATCTGATGCACTCTTATCTGTGCCTCTGGTCCTCTGGCTTTCCTGAGGTGTCTAATGCTTGTGTGTGTGTCTACTGTCTGAGCTGAGTCAGACCCAGGGGTTCATGTTAGACATTTCAAGTGCTGCCTCAAGGCAGACTCAAGAGCCTCATCTTTCTTAGGAAGTCTTCTATATCCTATCAGAAAAACCACATTGTTTGAAACGGAAGAATTTTCAAGATTTAACTTCTACTTAAGTCAGCCTAATATATTTATTCTTCAATCGAAGAGAGACAGAGTTTAAAAATAAAAATATGGTGCTCTTTGGGAAAGCGTCCTTGGGCAAATGTGTGAACGGATAATAGCGGCTCCAACGGACAGTGTACTTCACAATCTAAGAGGAGCAGATGCTTGCTGGTGAACGGACTTCCGGCTCTGCTTCTGGCTCCCAGTGCCAGACGGGACATCTGAGGACACCTCGTGAGAGCTGGGCAGACCATGATTTTTGTTTTGCTTGATTTAGTCTTGTGTTGGCTGCTGACATCTGTTCCTAATGCACTCTAGAACTCGACCAGTTTCCTTAGGCTGCCGCGGCACGTGAGCATTATGGCCCTTTGAATAGCAGCACTATTTTGGCTGGTGTTAATTTTGTTGTCAAAGAGACAGCTGTTGCAGGAAATATTTTGAATTTTTAGCAGCAGCTGGGATTCTGAAGGAAGTGCTGCTCTGAGCACTGAAATCAATCCATTTTCTAAATGGGTTAATACTGGTGCTTTGAAAGTGGGGGTCTGTCAAAGTGGGAGGTAAGTCATTAATCCGTGCCATTTCACCCTGGGCCCTGCTACGAACGTTGCAAGCCACCAACCAGCAGAAACATATTAGTATGTCGCGGCATGCTGATGTTTAGAATATTGTTCCTTTATACAATACACTCAATTACATTATCAACAGAGCATGTGAAGAACTGAAGGATCAAAGTAAGATCATGAAACTCAACAACGAGAAGAGCTAGCAAGCTTGTGGACAGCTCATTAAGGGGAGAGACATGTTAAACCCAGCAGAACTGAATAGATATTTTTTAAAAATTCACCATTGGCTTAAGATTTAAATCAAACTTACTTTTCTAACATAAATAAAAACACACAAACTCATACATTTAAATAAAGCACGGGATGATGTTTTGATATGTATATGCATTATGCAAGGTTTAAATTGAGGCAAATAAATAAATAAATGCCTGTCTCCATAGACATTTCTCCTTTGTTTATAATGAAACACTCAACTCCCCTTTTCCAAATCAAGGCAGCAAGACTCCATTATCTCTACCCAACTCTGCAAACTCTGCAACAGCAAGCCACAGTCTCTTCCTCCTATTGGACTGTAGCAGCGTCCCATAGTCTTCATCATCAAACATCTCACGCAGACAGCCACTGAAGAGACATCATTTTCCTTAAACCAGTGTTCAGTGAGTTGGTACAAACCCTAATATTCAAATATTCATCGGATGGCTTATTTTACCTTGAAGATTTGGAACTTCTTTGGCAATGATTTTTTTTTTCACTCCCTCAAAGTTAAAATACACTAGGAATAAGACATCTGGACCCTTCACCGGGAGCTATACCCAGACAGAGCACTGACATATCACTGGTACACAATAGCTTCACAGCAAATGTGATGAAACAAAGCAAAGGTGTTGGCCAGCAATCCTTAGAAAAAAAAAAAAAGGAATGTAAATGATGAAAGGAATATTTTGATAAGAAGATTGGAACATAAGGTGATTGGAATTCAGAATCTAAAAATCACATCACTTTCCATCAAGAAGCCACTGGCACAGAAAGGGTTCTCTTACATTCTTCTAATCTTTCCACCTCAAAGCAGTGAATAAAAGAATTCTTTGGCCTGTCTCTGAAGTCTAGCTACTTGTGTGAGTGATGCCCTCCCTACACTCTGAAGAAAGCTCACATCTGTCTGAAGACACCGGGATGCTAGGAAAGCTCTGAGCCCCTAAAGTGCTGTAAGTCTGTGAAGACTTCTTTTATTCAATCAACTTGGTTCCAAGAATAAAGAAAAAGAAATCAGAGCCTGCATTTCAGATAACTGTAAGAAATAGGAAGTCACTTGTTGTCTTTCGTGAGATGGGGTACACCGGGAGAAACAGAGGAAGATGGAAGGTATTGATGAAGTAACTGGTGGTCATTGAGCACTGAAGGCCTGGAGGGGGGTGCTGGGAATTAGGAATGAAGGTTCCAAGGGCTAATGGCAACCAGAAGAGGATAAATTTAGATGGTGAGCTTGATGGTTTATTAGCCACCACCCCCTGGAGGGTTTGAGAAGCCACCCTGGCGAACGCCCACTGGTGGAAGGACAGATGTCAGCAGGGATGATATGACATGACAGCAGGATCATGATGCGACAGTTGACTTCAAGCACTCACTGGGTGACTGCTGCAGTTAATTAAGTTACTGGTAGAGAAATAGGAGCACTAAGACTTATGAGATATCATAAAATGATAAAGAATCCAAATAGCACTTACTTCAGGATATCAGAAAATGCCACTGTCACCGGGAAAATGTTCATGGGACAGATTGGCAGGATGTGTAGAGTTCCAACATAGTGGCATGATTTTAATACAATTTAACAACAATCCTGCCACTTGTAGAACATGTTGGTGGAGAGGACGGTGGTGACATAATAGCCACCATTGATAATGTGTAAACATACACAAGTTGCATGTATGAGTTACAATGTTAGGCACATTACCTTCAAACACCCAAGTGCCCTGCCATGTCGGTTTCACCCCACCCTATTTTTAGACAATGAAACTGATGTAGGTTAATTATCGAAATGAGTTGATATAATTAATAAGGGGGAAATTAAGGCTCTAAATCTGACTCCACTAAACGGAAGAGTGTCTGATGGAAAGGGGTGAGCGTACACTGAAGAACATTTAACTTTTGACAAGGAACTTAATCTTTCTGAGCTGGAAAAGGAAATGCCCTCGGAAATTTGTCATCATCTCCCGTCTCCTGCCTGAAGGCAGCTAGATAGTTTTACAGTGACTGGATGACACACCATAAAACATGGGCACTTTCGAACTGAAATGCTGCGGCACAATATGAACTTGGGTATTGTTTAAAACTTGACACATTCTGCAGCTTCTGTTGCCCCAAATTAATGGGGTTCTTGCTTATTGCCTAAACAGGAAGAGAGGTTGGGATGGATGAAGATGTTTTCTTATGGGTTTCAGATGTTAGATCCTGCTTCGCCCCTCTGCCTCCACTCACGGTAAGCAGATTCCTTGGCTTCTCCAGCCTGCCTGTTTGGCCATGCTCCTGTCACCCTCCAAGTCAACCGTTGGCCATCAACATACAGCTGCTGTTCTGTAGACTGCTCCTGCCCCATGATGATTGTTAATCTTGCCATTTTCTTTTCTTGGATATTTCCATTGCTTCTTATCACACCTCACATACAGATTGAGACCTATAAAATGACCCAAACAAAAGCCTTCGTGACCTGAGCTCAGGCTCTCTTCAGAGTCTGGAGCAGGTGGTGGCTTACCAGAGCTTTTGGCACTGACATCTCTCTTTGAGGCAGTGAAGATTGGACACACTAATGGGCCTCAAACTCCACACAGTAGATATGTGTTTCATTTACATTTATTTATTTACTTATTTTTACTTGGATTTTTAGCACAGGGTATTTCTATATAGCACAGGGGTATGATCTTGAATTTGCAACCCTCTTGCCTCAGTGTCCTGAGACTTGGGCTTACAGGCTGACATCAGCACTCCCAGAACCTTTACCTGGCATCTCTTTATTTTATTGGGCTGCTGCCACTTTGAGCTTTGTGCACATCTTAAGCTGGATGCCAAAGACAGAAGACTGGCACCCACGTTGACTTCTTAGCTTAGAGGAGAAACTCTGCCTGTGGTTTCAAGGCCTGAAAGTAGAAAGAAGTCTTCTACGAGCCTGAGAAAATAGGTGACAGTTCCTGGGGAGTCAATTTCATACTATCTCCCTTCCTTTGTTTTTTATTTTATTTTTCAGACCCTCAGGGTACGCAGACTGGAAGGAGTCATATTCCAGAAACAAAGCAACATGAAGGCTTTGCTCATCTAAGACCCGGCTGTGAGCGTGTGTGTACATTAAACTTCAGAGCTGGGTTATATAAACACGAATGTTATACAATTCCGGTTACTATATTTTATTATGCAGCTTACATCTAACCTGAACTCAAATCATGAAACCCTCTCATTCTTTACATAGAAATGTTTACAATCTGTGCCTTCAAAGACCTTTACTTCGTTCCATGCTCAAACTATTTTCTGAAGTTTAAAATCACCAGGACATAAAGATAAACTGCCCTAGGGAAGGAGACCCAAGAAGGCAAAGACATGTGAGAGGAGAAGAAGAAACCAGAGAATCAGTTAGCCAAACTTTAAATACAATGCTGAATAAATTAAACCTGGTAGGAAAAAATGTCAACTTCATATATTAGACACCGGTATTTAACGAAAACCACCAAACACGCTCATGCTCATGAGGAGTTTTCCATAGAATCGGTTTTACTCAGTCCACCAATCTCGCTCTTTCTCTAAATGTTTTTTGTTTGTGCCCATTTACTTTAGACTATAGTCAGCTAAAGTTTCAACTTACTAATGTAAATGTGTTGACTGGTTAAGTGGAAGGTGCTGTTCTTCTGCGGGGACTGCACCCCGTGGAAGTTTCTCCAAGGATGACAGGATCAGGCAGATCAGCATGGGAGCTTCAGGCTTCATGGGGCCCTGAGTTGTCATTCGTAAGCAGCTATCTAGTGGGCTATGGAAAGCCACCCAGACCTTTTCCAAACCTCTGTCCTATGTTAGGAGTACAACCTTGATTGAGTGAACCTATAGAAGGAAAAAGGAAAGATGCTCCGGAGGAATCTCCATACCTGATCTCAAATTGTACTATAAAGCAATTGTAATTAAAACAGCATGGTACTGGCACAGCAACAGGCTGGTTGATTAGTGGAATCGAATTGAAGACCCAGATATGAATCCACACACATATGGTCACTTGATTTTTGACAAAGAAGCAAAATCCATTCAATGGAAAAAGGATAGCATCTTCAACAAATGGTGCTGGTCTAACTGGAGGTCTACGTGTAAAAAAAATGCAACTGGACCCATATTTGTCACCTTGCACAAAACTCAAATCCAAGTGGATTAAAGACCTCAACATAAAACCAGAGACACTAAGTCACTTAGAAGAAAAAGTGGGGAAGAACCTGGAACATATTGGCACAGGAGACAACTTTCTGAACAGAACACCAACAGCCCAGGCCTTAATGTCAACAATTAATAAATGGGACCTCATGAGGTTGAGAAGCTTCTGTAAGGCTGGAGACACTGTCAAGAGAACAAAGCAACAGCCTACAGACTGGGAAAAGATCTTCACCAACCCTACATCTGTTAAAGGTCTAATATCCAAAATATATAAAGAACTCAAGAAAGTAAACACCACCAAACCAAATAACCCAATTGAGAAATGGGGCTTGGAACTAAACAGAGAATTCTCAACAGAAGAATATCAAATGGCTGAGAAACACTTAAAGAAATGCTCAACCTCCTTAGTCATCAGGGAAATGCAAATCAAAACAACTCTGAGATCCCATCTTACACCCATCAGAATGGCTAAGATCAAAAATTCAAGTGACACCACATGCTGGCAAGAACGTGGAGAAAGGGGAACACTCCTCCATTGCTGGTGAAAATGCAAACTAGTACAGCCACTTTGGAAATCTATCTGGTGCTATCTCAGAAAACTGGGAATAGGGCTTCCTCAAAACCCAGCTATTCCACTCCTTGGAATATACCCAGAAGATGCACCAGCACATAACAAGAAAATTTGCTCAATCATGTTCGTAGCAGCCTTATTCATAATAGCCAGATCATGGAAACAGCCTAAATGTCCCTCAGTAGAAGAATGGATAAAGAAACGGTGGTACATATACACTATGGAATACTACTCAGCTATTAAAAACAAGGAATACCCGAAATTTGTGGATAAATGGATTGAGCTAGAAATGATCATAATGAGTGAGTTAACCCAGAAGCAGAAAGACTCAAATGGTATATACTCACTTATATCTGCATACTAGCCCAAGGGGCATGTCCCATGAAAGCCTTCACTTACCAGGAAACTGGGACAGAGGGGAGGACATCCTATTGGGACTCTAGATGAGAGAACCATGTGAGAATAGCATTGTAGAAGGATCCAGTGGGTTCTAGAAACCTACAAGTAGAACATTATGATAGGCAGATTTGGGCCAAGGGGTCCCACTCAAACTAAGGCAACAGCCAAGGACAATACAGGCGGTAAACTTTAAACCCCTACCCAGATCTAGCCAATGGTCAGAACAGTCTCCACACTTGAGTGGAGAGTGGGATATGACTTTCTCATGTACTCTGGTGCCTCACATTTTACTATGTCCCCTGGAGGGGGAGACCTGGTGGCACTCAGAGGAATGACAGCAGGTCACCGAGAAGAGACTTGATACCCTATGAACATATACAGGGGGAGGTAATCCCTCTCAGGAACAGTCATAGGGGAGGGGAATAAGGGGAAAATGGGAGGGAGGGAAGAATGGGAGGATACAAGGGATGGGATAACCATAGAGATGTAACAAGAATAAATTAATAAAATTTAAAAAATAAATAAAAAAAAAGAAGGAAAAAGGAATATTCTAGAGGACCGGAAGATGTACAGCATTTTTCTTCCCAGGTACAGAAAAAGTAATTGCTATTGCCATAGCATAGTATAATGGAAGAGATAAACCACAGAACTTTCTGGTGCTTCAAATAGCACTGTCCCCACCCTACCTTCTTTCTCAACTTGTTTATGACAGACTCTTAAATTCTTAAATTCAAATCCAGATTTTACATTTGTAAGTAATTGGGAAAGACACACTTTCCATTACTGTACTGAGTGGAACAGGACCCCAAGATTGACTCTGAATATGAGGACAGGGTGCACAGACAAGAGCAAAACAGTGTGGCCCAGGGTAGATCACTATTTCCTGATCTGAAGTATTTCTTCTGTCCAAAACTCTTAAGTCAATACAAAATGAAAGGTCCCTGGGTCCCCAGAGCGATCAGGGACCCTGGAGAACAAAGACAGCTGTGTGCACTGTGGGCAACGCAAGGATGAGGATGAGATGCAACAGTGTCTGTCCCATAAAACCGCATATCTGAAGTTGTGCTGCCCACAAAAGCACTTTGCTGCTTAGTGCCAGAAAAATAAGAGATTCTGCCAGATAGTCCGCACAGAAGATCTTTGTAACTGTATCTTGAGACGCCTCAGACAGGGCCCTGGGGCAGAGAAAATAAATAAAGAATTTAAAGTGCAGTTGGTTCCAGAGAGAAACACCCAGCTCAGCAGGGACAAGACAAGAAACAGATCCAGGGCTCAGAAGGATCAAGGAATATGCAGACTGCTCCCCGAAAAAGCGTCACAGATAGAAATTCCAGCACAATGCAAATAGCTGCACCTTTTTACCAAAGCTTTAATGTGTTTCTGGACTCTGCTTGCCAGTGACTGACAGCACAGTGTGCTTGGTTCAGACTTTACTCTTGCATCCTTGAGGGCATTTGGTTAATGGCACCTTGTATTGGAATTCATGATAAGCGAGGACTTGGTTCACTAAGAGATGATGATTTTTATTGGTGAAGCCTTCTGTGTATTTCAGCCAAGGACAAACCCTCTACAAAGTAATGCGGTGGGAAAAGCAAGCCACCTAGTTAGATAAAAACCCAGTCTCCCTTGTGAGTAGATGAGGTTTAGTCTGGTTTAAGAAAGGCCTCATGAGTTTGACGATGATAACAATTGACTGTTGTGGCCTCTTTCATATCATTATAAAATTTAAAAACTGGTTAGGTAGCACACTCATCGCAAAGATAATCTTAAAAGCTTGAAATCATACCACACAGATTATTTTTTTAGCTTAATGCATTTCCTTCTAGAATTTTCCCATTGAGGTTGGTTGAGGGGGTTGCTGGTGTTCCAGTTTTAGTTGGTACACTTTCATTTTCAGTCATTTTGATTTGAACATTGAAAATATTAAAAGTGCTAAACCTATGGTAGAAATCATATTTAGTTAATAGTTACTATATTTTAAGTGTGAGAATGTTAACGCAGGTGTTTGTCAGATAAAAAGTGAATGTTAATAATTGAACACATAACATTCCTTTGATTTGTTTAAAGTTATACAGAGCAGGATAAGTAGATAAAAGCTTTCAGCTAATGATGATTGAATGAGTAAAGATGAATTTTATTTTTAAATAACGTTTATTGAAATTTAGTTATTTTTCTGCATAGCCCAGAAGATGGCTACCGAGACCCAGGAACTGGAGTTATAGATGGTTGTAAGCTGCTATATGGGTGCTGAGAATCAAACTCAGGAGCTCTGGAAGAGCATCTAGTGCTCTTAATTATTGAGCCACATTTCCAAATCCTTAGGTACCTACTATGTATTCAATGTCACTGTGTTCTAATAAAAGTATCCCAAGTCAGTTATAGGCTATGAATTGTGGTTATATGTACATATTCATAAGTATGCCATCTAATGCTTTATTATTCTTACTTATTTTTGTAAACTCGGCAGATGTGTAGTGTGTTTATTTCCTAAAATATCTTATTCTCCTATCTTGGCTATATTTTGAAAACATGTTTAATTTTATCCCATCACTGTTTTTCCCTCATTTGTTTGGACAGATGCTGCAGGCATGC
The DNA here is from genome assembly GCA_907169655.1 of Acomys percivali. Lineage (NCBI taxonomy): Eukaryota > Metazoa > Chordata > Mammalia > Rodentia > Muridae > Acomys > Acomys percivali. The sequence goes on from OU015748.1 coordinate 117,554,226, forward strand.
CTTCCAGGCCCACTGCAACTTCTTCGTAATTCTGGAGCACCTCTCAGTTGTTGGGCCTGCTTAACACTCATGTTCTGTGTTGGCCTTAAGATACAAATAGTGTGGGCTTTTAAAATTTTTTTATTAATTTATTCATATTACATCTCAATTGTTAGCCCTTCCCTTGTATCCTTCTATTCCTCCCTCCCTCCCGCTTCCCCCCTTCTCCCCTCCCCTATGACTGTGACTGAGGGAGACCTCCTCCCCCTATATATGCTCTTAGAATATCGAGTCTCTTCTTGGTAACTTGCTATCCCTCCTCTGAGTGCCGCCAGGTCTCCCCATCCAGGGGACGTGGTCAGAAACGGGGCACCAGAGTTCGTGTGAAAGTCAGATCTCACTCTCCACTCAACGGTGGAGAATGTCCTGTTCATTGGCTAGGTCTGGGTAGGGGTTCGAAGTTTTCCTTGGCTAGTGCTTTAGTTTGAGGAGGACCCCAGAACCCAGATCCACCTCTCATAAAGTTCTTCTTGTAGGTTTCCAGGGCCCTCTGGATCCTTCTATTTCCCCATTCTTCCATGCTACTTGCACCTAAAGTCTCAATAGGATGTCCTCCCCTCTGACCCACTTTTCTGGCACACTTTGGAAAGCTATCTGGAGCTTTCACAGAAAAATGGGAATAGGGCTTCCTCAAGACCCAGCTATCCCACTCCTTGGAATATACCCAGAAAATGCACTACCACACAACAGGGACATATGCTCAACCATGTTCATAGCTGCTTTATTCATAATAGCCAGAACATGGAAACAGCCTAAATGTCCCTCAGTAGAAGAATGGACTAAGAAACTGTGGTACATTTACACTATGGAATACTACTCAGCTATTAAGGAATTCCTGAAATTTATGGACAAATGGATTGAACTGGAAATTATGATAATGAGTGAGTTCACCCAGAAGCATAAAGAGACAAATGGTATATACTCACTTATATCGAGACACTAGTCCAAGGGATACGTCCCATGAAAAACTTTACTTACCAGGAAAGTGTGGGGTTTTTAAATGTGATTTTTATTTGCATTTACTTGAAGAGTAAATTGACTTTTTTCCATAACATCCTTATTCAAAAGCACAGTTTTTACTTAATTTTACATTTTAATCCTATTAATATGCATGTGTGGATCAATTCAGAAAGACACACATACATAGAACACTTATATTTCCTCTTAATTCTTGGAATTTGGTAGTTACATAGACTGATTTCAGCTATAAATATGAAGTATTGAATTATTTTTAATATGTTAGTTTAATGTGCTGCTCTGTGTACATGTGTGAGTGGGTGTGTGCTCATGTGCATGCACGATTACATATGGATGCTTGTGCATATGGAAGCCAGAAGTCAACGGCGTCTTTGCTCAATCACTCACCACCTATTTCTTTTTCCTTGTCCAACTTAAAGGTTACTTTTTTCTCATTTCTATTATTTCTTTGGGAATTTCATGAAATGCATTTTGATCATAATCACTCTCCTCCCCACACCCTTTCCAGGGCCATCCCCCTTTCCCTACACAATTTTGTGTCCTTTTTTCTTTTTTAACCCATCAAGTGCAGTTTGTATTGCTCATATACTGTTGGCTATGTGGACTCCCACCACCGTATGGTTGACTTACTAGAGGCCACACCCTTAAAGAAAATTGACTCTCCCTCTCCCAGAAGCTGTGAGTTAAGACCACCAGCTCCTCAGCTGGGATTTTGTCTACCTTTAGCAGGTCCTGGGCATGTGTCACAAATGTGGTGCCTTCCACCTTGTTTTCTGATGCGCGGCCTCTCGTGGAACCTGGAGCTCATGGGTTAGCTAGGCTTGTGAAGCCAGGAGATCCCAAGTCTGCAGGTCTCTGCAGTGCGGACTCAATGTACTGACTTTTTACATGGGCACTGGGCATTCAAGTACTTTACTGACTGGGGAACCTCCCTATCCCTGTAAAAGATTATTTAATTTTGTTTCTATGCACGTGAGAGCCAGACATGAAAAGGATTACCTTAACCACACCCATACATGATGAGAAATTGAATCATTGATGCAATATTGGGTTTGATTTTGAAACACTGTTCTTACATTGTTTATGCCAAAAGATCCTGTTTCAGACTGTTTTGACTCAGAATTAACCTCGCAAAAAATACATAACAAAACCATCTCGATAGCAATGTACCATTTTAAATGCTTACCTGCAATTTTACACTGTGACATTTTATTTATCTTTTGTTAAAAACTATTATGTGTTTTGTAGTGTATTATAAAACACAAGATTCCGATTTCTTTTTATAGTGTTTATCCCTAAATCTAAGGTCTTTGCAGGAGTTTAGTTTTTCAAGTCATCTTTTGAAAAACTGTGAGAGGAGGAAAGCCTTCCCTCCACCCCTCACTGTGCGGCCAAATGGCAAAAACCAAAACCAAAGGAGAAAGAAAGACGCAGACTAATAGGCACTGTGAACTTAAACAAACAAACAAAAAGTCCTTTTTAAAATTTGTAAATTGTTTATTTATTCAGAGAAACTACTCCTTAGCCCATATGTTCATGTTTCATAGTTCAGGAACACAGGTCAGTGACATTCTCCTGTGGGGATCAATCCAAAGAAATTCTTCACGTTTCTGAACTCACTTTGTACTCTGAATGGTTCCAGCGTTCCTCATCTCTTTAAAATCTTTCAGGGAATCATAATTTCCGTAGAAATCTACAAAAGCCTTCTCTCTTGGTCCAGCCATGCCAAACTTAAAGGAAGCCGCAACTCCCAGCATGACAATGAATGTACCAACATACAATATGAAACCTCACACACTTGGCAGAGACTGTCACACATCTGCACTTTTACCAACCCACCAGTGGCTAATAAACACTGTTTGCATTAAGCACAAAATTATTAATAAAGGCTTATCAGAGAAAACCCAAAAATAAGTACTTAAAGATGGTATACCATTATTTATTGGGATTCATCCCAAAGGCACCAGGCATTGTCGCATTTGATAATAGGAAAGCATAATAACATATTCATGAAGAAAACTGCATATGATATTCTCAAAAGATATAGAAAAATCTTCTGGAGAATTCAGATTCTTTCTTGATAAAAAATCATAGTAAACTAGAATTAGAAATTAGGTGGTTTTTTTTGTTTTTGTTTTGGTTTTAGTTTTGGTTTTTTGAGACAGGGTCTCTCTGTGTAGCCTTGGCTGTCCTGGACTCACTTTGTAGACCAGGCTGGCCTCAAACTCACAGCGATCCGCCTGCCTCTGCCTCCCCGAGTGCTGGGATTAAAGGCATGCACCACCACTGCTGAGCTAGAATTAGAAATTATTGGTAATATTCTTGGGAGTGCGGTAATGGAGTTCTTTAAAAGACCAGTTACGGGGCTGGAGTGATGCTCCTCAGCTAACAATGTTCACTGCTCCTGCAGAGGACTTGAGTTCCTTTCCTAGGCCCTATGGAACTTTTTGATTCTACACTTTTGATAAAATGGTAATTTAGGCAATATAGTAACTTAGTGAAAGAAGAAATGTCTTATGGGTAGTACAAAATAGAGATATTGGCAATAGATCAACAAGAGGAAGACAAATTGAGCTTAAACAAATGTTCCAAGGTAGTTCATTGACAAGGATAGTTGGTTCAACAAATTACACAATTACACTGTAACAGTAGATGGAACACTTCCTGAATGGATCCAACAGGGCTAGGGGAGGGGAGCAGAAGAGAAACTTTGGTCTTTACATCACAACATACTTTGGAATTAGGTAAAAACAAGTCATAGGTTGACCTGTAAAAGCTATGACTATTAAAATTCTCAAAGAATGTAAAAGAAAATCTTCGATCTTAGGTTGGGAAAATGTTTCTAACTGCATAAAAACAACCCACAGAGCACACAAAAGAAAAACAGATGAAGTGAACTGTATGACCTCTAAAGCCTTTCACCACTTTTCAAGGCTAGAAAGAGGCTACAAACATTGCACAACTTCTTTGCCATGTGTGTTTTCATTCCCCTCTGCTAAATAATTAGTTGCCTGATTACTGCATCGCGTGCACATTCAATGCTGTGAGCCTTTGCCAATCTGTTTCCCAAAGTGCCTGCATTCCCACCAGCAACGTAGGAGAGTTTCAGTTTCCCTACCCATGTCAGTGTTTATCATAGCATTGAAATGAATCACAGTCCCTGGCTGGAAGAGAACATCTTCAAAATATATATCTGATAAGAGAAGAAATGTAGAATGCCCACCGAATCTTGGACATTAATAACACAATGATAAACAACTCAGTGGGTAAACATTCTAAACATTTTTTCTCAAAACACATGAATCACAAATGAGCATATGAGAGATTATTCATATCTTTAACTGCTAACAGAATGAAATTTTCCTAGCGCGAGATACACGTCTTGCCACCTGAGTGGCTAAAATACGGGTGCCAATTCGAGTTGTGAAGACACAAAGTAGAAATGACCACTTTGGAAATCAGACCAACCACTTCTTCCAATCCAACCTCTAACCTTTTTTTCAAAGAAAAGTGAAAAGCTTGACACACACAAAGGACATAGCAGTGTGCATGGCAACTTTGCTTATGACTACCCAAATGAATATGGGCCCATTAAAGTATTTCATATAATGCAATACTCAGCAAGGGTGGGACTAAGTTACCATCATGAGCAAGAACAAGGACAAGTCTTCAAAGTGAGATGACAACTGCAGAGCATACTGTGGGTTTTCACTTGAACGCCATGCTAGGAGCAGGAACCAGCAGGTGAGTGATTCCCGGAAGCCATTGCTGGGAGGAACAAATGGACCACAGAGTCCAAAAAGAATGTTGTACAGTGACAGGAATGTTCTAGATCATGACTGACAGAATGACTACATAACTGTACATTTGTCGACACTTACTAAAATCTTTATTTTGGATTTTATTGCAGTTAAGTTTAGCTGTTTGTTTTTAAGTTGGCAAAATACAGATGTCTTCAGATAAAAGCAACCTCATGAACCTCGGGATTGCTACAGTTAGGGCTTGAACAACTTTACATAGAGTCATAGCGATGAGGCAGGACCTCCAGGAAGTAAGCAAAATCACTTACTACTTTTGAAGAAATGGACCAAGGGGTCCTCTAATAATCACAAGGCATGAACAGCACTTTGCCAGCTGGTTGAGACACAGTCATTAGTTAATCACAGCATCCATTTCTACGCATGAAATACTTGCGAGCAAACAAACGCGGGGGTTTAATCCCTGAGGTGGAAATTCGGTGTGACAATAGTAGAACTTTTGCTACTAAAAATAGGCCTCTCCTATCTCATTTGGTAGGGTAAACCCAGTAGGAAGTGAAAGAGAGTGAAAGACAGAATGCCCAACTCTAGACAGGATCACCTTAGTTTGCCCAGGCTCCCCCCAGCTAGCCATGCCAGTGAAGACAGACAACTGCTTACTTGGCCTCAGAGGTCAGAACTCTGTGCTGAAGAAGTGTGTGTGGACTCATCGCAGCTGTGTTCCATCGGATTCCTCCCCGAGGCCACTCCTCCACCTCCTCCTTCCTCTCCCCCCTGCCCTGTGGAATTTCATCCACAGAACATTTAATGTCAAATCTAACATTTTCTTTCTCTGAGGAAAGTCTGAGTGTTTTGCTCTTTATATAATTTTTCATAGATTCATTGCTTCCTCTTCAATTATAAAATTTCTCTGAAAATGAAACACACTGCAGAGTGCAAGGTCTTTACCTCCCCTCTGTCCATGAACTTGAGATTCCCAACAGACAGCAGACTTCTCCCCCTAAGTGCTCTTTGTTTTGGGAAGAAAGAGGGGATGGGATAAAAAGGAAAAATTTAAAGTAATTGGATTTTTTTAAAAACCCGTAAGTTAGACATAAACTTTTAATTAATTAATTATTCTTCTGTTCGCATGGTATGTGTGCCGTCACACAAGCCACTGAACCTGTGTGTGATCGGGGAACAACTTTGTAGCATCTGCGGGAGTCAAACTCAGGTGGGCAGGCTTATGTGGCAAGCGCCTTTACCCGCTGAACCATCTCACAGGCCCTAGATAGAATTTTTTTTTTTTTTTTTAAAGACTTAAAGAGGAGCTTTAAAGACAAAGCTACTCTTGAGAATAGTTCTTTCCTTTTCCAGGTGCAATTACAGTAAGTCACATGAGTACCGTGTGTTCTTCCTTTCAGAAGCCAAGCGCGCACACATGCCTGCCTCCCAGAAAAATAGCTTCCTGTCACTAGTTATAAACACACACACCCTCCGTTCTTTTACTGCAATGCACTCCCTTGATCTTCACATGTTCTTATGAGTTAGAAATCCAGTGTCCTACTTACACCTTAGTTGGCTAAGATCTCTGGGAACTCTTGTAAAGGACTCTCGCTCCGTGCTACAGCAGGAACATAACGATCGGAGAGGCCCCAATCCCATCATTCTCACTATCGTGTGCTGTTTCATCTGAAAGTCCCGACAAACAGCGCATGTCTGCTGCTGAGAAGGATGCCTCGTCTGCCTGCTCACTAACTGGTAAAACACACCCACTTGCGGGCTCCAAGGTCCATCTTTATGCACTCATCACTTTCAGCCCAGATGTCTAGCAGTGACCTCATAAACCTAGAAGCCACAATGTGCTTTCCTTCCCGGCAGCCACTTGCATTCCAGAGGGGCCGCGCTCTATGCTCAGAACCAGCGGAGTTTTCCCTCAAAGAGACACTCCCCTCAGCAGTCTCGAGGCAGTTTCTTGTCCTCATCTACACGTTCAGACTACTGGCTATTTTTCTCATGAAGAAAGTAAAGCAGATACACAGAGGAATTTCTGGTAGAATAACGCCCCATAGGAAACCCCGTTACTAATTATATTAAAACAATTCTACTTGGAAATGTCAAGGCATCATATTTATACATACACAGATATGTATATGCTGCGGTTGATGCGCAGCTACTATATATTCAAGTGGTAATTGCTTGTCTCGAGGAGCAAATGCTCAGGACACCAAGTGATGTGGTGTAACCTTGCCTCCAAATTATCCCTGATTGGCCAATAAAGTGGCCTACACCTGGGCTAGGCAGGCCAGAGGTAGGCAGAGCTAAAGCTCACGGGCTTGGAGGGTCACGAAGGATCACAGGAGAAAGGGAGAAAGAGGAGAAAGGGGAACAGAGGACCAGGTCATCACGGGTTATCATGAACCAGGAGCACGTGGCCAAAAGCTGCTTACTCTATGGACTGGCCTGATGGAGCAGGAACAGCCCAAGTGGAACATGTACAAGTATTTTATGGTTTTTTTTTTTTTTTTTTTTTTGCATGGGAAATAAACAAGGTGGCTGAAAGGAGTTATAGCTTCCCTGCTCCAGGTGTATTATGGCTTATTAAAAATCTAATAGGTTTCTGTGTCCATTTATTTCTAAAATAGCGGGCTCAGGGATAACTGACATCTTAATAATTGTATAGATCAATGTTAAATATTAATAATTCCACTATTATTAGGGATATGACTCAAGGCTGAGTTTTACACGGATCATGTCAACAGAAGTACATAGCTGTGTGCAGTTTTTACCATAAACACACCACACACTTACCTTCTTCTGGGCTGGATCCTGAGATTTGTGGGCTTGTTTGGGGCCCTTTGATTTGGATTAAGTTTTATTTCTAATACCGAATTACATTCAGTTTAATTGAATGCTGTGTCTTTATTTCCAGGTATAGAGGAAAACGTATAGACACTTTGCCAATGAGAATATCTTAATATAGTTTAGATGTATGGACAATTGTAATGTTGGTAGTTTATGAAGGTTTTGATGCAACTGAATTTCATCCAGCTAAAACTTAGGCCATAATCAATTTGTTACATTTTATAGACTCACTCATCAAGGCACGACTGACCTCTACCTATGAAAATGAAGTGTCATGTGGCTTTGTGAAATAAACATTGAGGAAAAAGTAAGAGCATTTTCTTCTTTTTTCATTCATATAACATATCTAGTTTGATATAGTGCCAGCTAAAAGCCAAAGACAGTGTCAGCCCTGCTCACCCACTGATATCAGAAATTCCCCACAAATTGTTATTAGGTTGCTTGACACATTAAATTTTTATAAAAATGAAATCTTTGGTATGTTTTGACAAACATTTTAGTAACAGAGACATAATTGATTTTATTTTGGATTTTTATTACACATGTCTACGAGAGAACAAAGAAGAACCAGCAGAAAAGACAATTTTACTGTGTAAGATTTTAATTAATTAATTAATTAATTTTTATAAGTAGATATTACTGTTCTTAGATAGTAGGTTTTCTTACGGGTCTACATTTCACCAGATGTTGAGATACTCAGAACTACTGTGGAAGGTGTTGTCCCTTGTCAAGCCATAGGCGGTCACTCCTGAGCCTCCAGCCAGCCCACAGAAAGACCTGCACATCAACATAGCAGACCTTGAGTGGTATAAATACTTAGACTTCAGTGAGTCTGTGACAATATCTTCCATGTTGGAGGTCAGGAAGGGTCTGGGCAGAGATCAGTGGGCTTGGATCTCTGTAATCCTTAACAATGTTGAGTTCAGTAACCATTTCAGGGTATAAAGATTGCTATCTATAACCATGTCAGGGTATACAGATTGCTATCCATAACCATTTCAGGGTATACAGATTGCTATCCATTCCCTGTGGGGGCACCACTGAAAAACCTGAAGGTGATGGACACCCATTTCACAAGTGGAAATGTTTTTGGAGAATGAGAAGTGTACTAGTGTCATCAGTACTAATCCAACAACTGACTCAAAACGGACATGTGTAGACAGTTGGGGACGCATCTATGTATGTCTACGTAGACAAGCCATGGATGGTGTGAGTGGAGAGAGCCTCCAGGAAAACACCAGTGCTGAGACTTGGCCAACACGACTTTTAATTCTTTTAAGTTTTCTCCTTTCTTCCAAACAGCAGTAAACAAAAGCCATTTGCTCCGTGTTTTGTTAACCTCTGGTCTGACAGTGTGGGCTTATATGTCCAGTAATTCTAGTTCCACTTTGCCCCTCTTAAATAGGGATGGCAAAACAAAAAACAAAAAATCAAAAACAAAAACAAAAACAAAAAAAACCAAAAAGCCAACTCTCTACAGCAAAACTCAAATGAGAACTGCTTTCTAATAAGTACTAAGAAATACAGCTCATGAAAAAAAAAAAAATGAGCTGCGACATTTGGCAAAATTTATTTTTCCCATCTTCTTGCATCACATGTGTTTTATTAGTATTAAAAATTATAGCTGTGTCAGGTTTGCAGCTGAGAGCAGTTTGGTTAAAGCCAGAATCTGCAGCAGCTGCAAAAAGAAGGAAGCACCTAGTCTGTCTGCATGAGAGGATTAAAAGCACACACTGACAACCAGTCGGCGTCACCCAAACTACCTCAGGTTTATCAAGTCAGAATCAACATGTCTGCATGTGAACTGATTTTCTCCCCCTGCCCCAGAAACCTCCACCATCAGCAGCAGAGAGCTGATGATGGGGCGGGGGCAGGGGGGGTGTAGGGTGCGGTGGGGATTCCTATGGGTCAAGCAGAGATGAGTGGGACATTCTTTCCTGATAAACAGTTTCTATCTCCAGTAGCTGTGCCCTTTGTGGACTGCCTCCTGTCTCAGTCCTGGGCAAAAAGACTCTGAGGAGAAACTGTCTAGGTGTTGTTTCCAACAACACAGGGTTTCTCTCCAAGGATGTGGTCTTCTCCTTACAGGACCCTACTGCCAAGCCATAACCCCTAGATAAGTGCTTTTAAAAAAGATTTATTTGATTGTTTTTAATTATGTGTAATGGGGGGGGGGTCTGCAGGGGGGCGGGGTTGTGAGTGTCGGTGCATGCAAAGGCCAGAGGCATTGGATCTCTCTGGAGCAGGAATTACAGGCAGTTGTGAGTCACCTGACCTGGCAGCTGGGAAGAGAACTGGAGTCCTTTGAACGAGCAGTGCAGGCTCTTCACTGCAGAGCAAACTCCCTTTTAATGCTCTTGAGCTCATAATCACAGCAAGGAATCCATGTTTACCCAGACTGCACACGAACACATGTATAAGCGTGTATAAACGGTCATCTATTTATGCATCATTATGGCTGAGGTAAACGCTTCTGAGAAATACCCCTTTTTATGTGCATCACACTCCAAGACTCCAAGAGTTCCAACTTTGTGCATTCTGTTTAGTAGTCACGTGACACTACAGCTCACTTCATGACACCAAAACAGATCGTGGCCCACAGTTTGTAAACCATTGCCATTGTTTGGGATTTCTCTTCTCCTACTGTGCTCCAAAGTCACTTGGGAGTATTCACAAAACAAGATGCCAGGACGCAGAGAAGGGAAGAGTCAGCAATGGCTGCCTCTAAAGGGAGAAAGACACGTCCTTCTGCCAGGCATTGGCCATATGACCTTCGGTAAGTTACCTGCCCATTCCAGGGCTCAGTTTCTTCATCTATCCAGTGATGGCAATTAAGGCATCTTCACAGAGGAATGCTTTGTGGGTGAAATGAGAGGCATTGCCACAGGCAGGCATTTGCCTAAGTCTGGGCTGCGGTAGAAGGCCCCGGTGCTTGAATCTGGACTGTTTCTGTACTTGGCTTGTGTGGGTTACAATGTCTACCGGAGACTTCTCCACAAGCCCTAATCTGCCTGAGACGCTGTCCCTTGCCAGAGCTGGAGTGGATGAGAACTCAGTCACCTCATTAAGGGTTTACTGACTACTCAACTGGAGTCAAGTAAACAGGGAGCTAATGAGGTCATTGGGTTCCAGCCTCATTTTGCACCCCCCCACTAAAGGTAATAATGGGGTGACTAGGTTTTAACCTGCTCTTGGCCTTTAATACTGTCTATGTTGATTTTACAAGCAGGTGAGAACCTGTTTTTAAAAAGACCATTAAAATATGGAATCATAAGCCTGCTTGAGGTTCTTTTGTTAAGGATAGTGAATGAAAGATACTTCAGGAAGACTGGACAGGGTGGGCTGGGAAACCTTACTATAGCCCCTCACACCACCCTATGTTCATTTTCCTGAGGAACTACTATGAGCTATAATTCACACTGTTTAAGTTGGGGGTTTTGTCTTTTTTTTTTTTGGTGAATTATTAACAATTTAATGCAATGGTGTCTAAATCACTAGGTCATAAATTCAGTCTCATAATCAGCTAATACCAAGGGCACTTAAGTTAAATGCTTTGGGAGAGTAAGAAGATGTGAGCTGTAACCCACCCCCCCTCAAACCATGGTTGGCCTGGAAGAAACTATTTTAAAAGAATGCCTTCATAGAAAATTCAAAGTATAGTGAAACATCAGATCAAAAAATTATGGTCCCAGAAAGAGTTGATTCAAGAGAACATACAAGGCATAGCACATGGGAACCACCTGAGGAGGCATGAGGCACAACCTGTTGGGACCACCTAGGGAGAGACATAGGTAGAGCACATAGAGACCATTGGGGAGACATAGGCACAACATTGGGGGCCACCTGGGGTGACACCCTGAACAACTGGAGGCCCATGAAGAAGCAAAGCCTTTCTGCACACAAGGTGAGCAAGCCGACTGAGGACTGGATACATATATACCCTGATTGTTATCTCCTCGGTTGTTTCTTCCCTCCTTCCCTCTTCCGCCCTGTTCCCCCCACCCAGACCTCAGACAGATAGGGACCTCCTCCCCCCACCATCTGACCACAGGTCTCATCCGGATAGCTAGTCTGCATCCCTTTCCTCCGTGTGCCTGCAGTACCTCCCTCACCAAGGGGAAGTGATTAAATAGGGGGCACCAGAGTTCCTGTCAGAGGCAGTGCCTGCTCCCCCAACAACCTTGGAGAATGAGCTGTCCATTGGCTATATCTGAACAGGGGTTCTAGGTTCACTGCATGCATTGACCTTGGTTGGTGTAACAGTTTGTGCAGGTCCCCTTGGGTCCAGATTTGTCAACCTTGATGGTCTCCTTGTGGATCCCCTGAATGCTCTGGGTCCTTCCATCTCCCCACTATTCCATACCACTCTCAGTACTCCACCCAGAGTCCTAGCATCTTTGAGTCCTAGCATCTGTCCCATTCCTCCAACAGGTGGAGTCTCTCAAATGACATCTATGTTTGGATATTAAGCACTTATAAGTGAGTATACACCATGCATGTCTTTCTGGGTCTGGGTTACCTCACTTAATCATGTGTTTCTAGTTCCAATCAGATCATTTCTAGTTCCATCTATTTGCCTGCAAATTTCAAGATTTCCTTGTTTTTAATAGCTGAGTAGTATTCCATTGTGTAAATGTGCCACAGTTTATCCATTTTTTGCATGAGGGACATCTAGTTTGTTTCCAGATTCTTGCTGTTACTAATAAAGCTGCTATGAACCGAAGAATCAGAAGAAGAAGAAAAAAAAAAACCCAAACACCTATGCACACTTGATTTTTGACAAAGAAACCAAATCCATACAATGGAAGAAAGACAGCATCTTCAGCAAATGGTGCTGATCTAACTGGATGTCTACATGTAGAAAATGCAAATAGATCCATATTTATCACCCTGGACAAAACTCAAGTCCAGATGTATTAAAGTCCTCAACATAAAGCCAGACACTAAATCTGTTAAAATAAAAAGTGGGGAAGAGCCTTGAGCTCATTGGCACAGGAGACAACTTCCTGATCAGAACACCAACAGCTCAGGCTCTAAGATCAACAATTAATAAATGGGACCTCATGAAACTGAAAGGCTTCTGAAAGGCAAAAGGCACTGTCAACAGAACAAAATGACAGCCTACAGGCAAAGGGCTAATATCCAAAACATATAAAGAACTGAAGAAATTAAACACCACCAAACAAAATTACCCAATTGAAAATGGGGTACAGAACTATACAGAGAATCCTCAACAGAGGAACATCAAATGGCCAAGAAACACTTAAAGAAATGCTCAACACCCCTAGTCATTAGGGAAATGTAGATCAAAACAACTCTGAGATTCCATCTTACACCTACCAGAATGGCTAAGATCAACAATTCAAGTGACAGCACATGTTGGCAAGAATGCGGAGAAAGGGGAGCACTCCTCCATTGCTGGTGGGAGTGCAGCTTTTACAACCACATTGGAAATCAGTCTGGTACTTTCTTAGAAAATTAGGACTAGTGCTACTACAAGACCTAGATAAGTCACTCCTGGGCATATACCAGAAAGCATATGCTCAACTATGTTCACAGCAGGACTGGATACTTTAAGTGGAGTTGTTATTATGGCATGGTGCTATCCTTCATGGTCAAAACTCAACTGTAACATTCAGATAAAGGCCGTGTCTAGCTATAGGATGTGAATTTGTCAGTAAGGTTAAAAGATGCATTCAGACCAAGGTCTTTACTATTTTTAGGCCCTGGCAGGGGTAGTCCCTCCTCAGTTAGAAAATGTCCTAACATCACAATCTAGAATAATGAAAGAAATGGCTAATATAGAAGCAACTATTAATTCCATAATCCACAATTAACCAGGTGACAAAAGAATAGAAGAATGTAAAAAGATGCCTCTCAACCTTGGGTACACATTGACATCGCCTGGGGACTCCAAGAGTCTCGGGTTCTCACTTACTTTGTGTAAGGTTGAAGACTGGTACCAAGTATTTTGGGCCCACTTGGGTGACTGTGAACTGTACCAGGTTCCTCTCCAGTGACATGGTGTGGGGGTAAATGGGATGAGTCTGAGAAGGCATTTTTGAAACGCTGACCCATTTGTATTAATAGCTGCTCATTTTCAGGAAGGCGGAAGGAAGAAAGGAGATAGTAGGTAGAAGACAGCGGGGAATGATGGCGCTAAGATTTATTGCACCCATTATATGTCAGCTCCATTTCACACACTTGAAGTAGACGAATTTTCTCCCCGGAACTCCAAAATTAATACAGTATCATTCGTGTTTTACTAAAAAGAAATTGAACCTTAGAAAAGGCAAATGTCATGCTTATAATCCACAGCTAATACGTTGGTAAATCCATTTCTTCCAAACTATAATCTACATACTTTTAAAAGAAATGTAAAAACCCAGCATTTCCTCCAAGTAAACAACATTTTCTCTGATAAAGCAAACGTTTTTCTTTTGCATGCAAATTTAGCTTTTGTTGACTAAATACTAGTTGAATATTTTTTGCGGAGGAATCTGTGATGCCAGACATGGTTGACATTTGTACTCTTTTTCCTCCATCCAACACCAGAGTTTCTGCTGGGAGTTTGCCCAGTTCCCACTCTGCACACTTACAGCTAGTCTATTAACAATAGGAATGGGTGTAGGGCTTGAGGTTTGCCTCAAGTTTACCTCTCATTGCTGTGATAAACACCGTGGCCATAAGAAAGTTGGGGAGGAAAGGGGCTTATTTCAGCTTACAGTTGTAGGTCAACTTATAGAGAAGCCAGGGCAGACATCTTGGAGGCAGAGACTAAAGGGCCAGAAACAGAGGCCATGGAAGAACACTGCAGACTGGCTTGTTCCCTGTGACTTATGCAGTTTGCTTTCTTATGCCACCCAGGACCACTAGACCAGAGGTGGCACCTCCTTCATTGTTCTGAGCCTTCCCACATCAATCATTAATGTAATCATTAATGAACTAGAAACTTACCCATGGACCGGTTTGATAGAGACGTGTTGTCAGTTGAGGTTCCCTGTTCCTACATAACTCTAACATCAAATTGTTTAAAACTAACCAGGATGGGGGGGTTTTCTAGCTATTGAGATTCACATCTTTTCTTTACAATGGTTAGTTTGAAAAACAAATGCCTGATCTAAGCTGTGCCAATCACAGTGGCTCTGTGGAGTTTTCAAATGCTCATGCTAGAAGCACATGGCATCCCTTCGCTTGTGGACTGTAGCTTCCTTGGGATCCTATCTAAGGCATGAGAGAGGGAGGCCAACAGGAAGAGAGATATAAACATGAAACCAGGAGATGAACAAGCTGATATCGTTGCTTAGACGTCTGGATTTAGTCAAGCTTAAACGCAAACATTTCCATCCACAGGTTCGGCAATTGCATGAGCCAATAAATTTTGCTTTTACTTAAGCTGTTTCGAATTGAGTTTCTTTCTCTTTCAACTGCCCCTTATGTATTCAGATGTTTCCACAGAGTACACACCATTTAGGGAACCAGCCTATTCAGTCTTCCCAGAGTTGGCCCAAGAATATGAGCTAGTATATGAATTTTGCTTTCCTTAATTTTTTACATGGGTTAATTGCACAAAATAATGGCTTTAATTATTGCCATTTTCATATATGGTATATGGTGATTTGACCACAATCACTCATCGGTCCCTTGCCCCTCTCCATCACATTGATCACTTCCCTCTTCCCAACTCATCCTTCTACTTTGCTATTTTTTCTTTTAAATCATTGAGTTTAAGTAGGATATAGATAGATAGATAGATAGATAGATAGATAGATAGATAGATAGATAGATATGAACATGCATGTGTAAGCAGTCGTCAATAGGAAGATAGGTAGGTAACCTCTTCAGTGGCTATACCTCTAAAGAAATTGCTTCTTACTTCCTGAACATTGATTAACTGCCCATAGATCTTCATGGAGGGGTGGGCCTCATGAGTCCCTCCCCATTCCCATGAAGGGATGCTGATAGGCTGGCTCAGAGTTTAAAGGTGCAGAAGCCAAGCCCAGAAGACAATTCTACAATGCCTTACCTCTTCCTCTGACCCCTGCATCTTTTCCATTCCCTTTTCTGCACTGTTCCCTAAGCCTTGGAGATGGTCATGTTCCATCCAGGAACATGAATTCAACAGTCACCTATTCTCAGCACTTATACCATCTGTGAGTCTCTTCTGTAACTGGAAAAAAGAAGCTTCTGTGACCAAAACCAGCCGCACTGCAGAAGCACAGCAGAAGGTGACTTGACAGACATATCATGTCCACTCATAAAAACAATAGCAGAAGCTTCTGCATTGGAGTGTATGACCTGTCCAGCCACAGCATTCTAACTAGGATTACAGTTCAACACATCAGTTCTATCCCACGGAATAGACTTCAGACCCAATCAGAAAGCAGTTGGCTATAGTGTGTGTAGTGGTGTGGTGTTCAGGGAGACAGTTCTTCCTTCAGAAGCCGCCATAGCACATCCCAGCACACGCTCGCCAGCAGGGAGGAAGCTTTTAGCTTTGTCCCACTTTCATGTCTCTATGTCCTACATATTTCTCGATGTCAAAGCCTATGATACTTCCAGAAATTCACCCATTTCGTTTTTATGTGAGCATAGCCTCCAGATTTAAATTTAAAAGAAGGTTTACAACAAGTTGAAAATCAACATAGAACATCACTTAACAATTCTTTAGCGAAGAATGAGGTCCCGGTGACAAAGAGGCTAGCCAGGCAAAAATTAGTCAAAATTAACTACTAATGTACAGGGAGGCTACAAAGGTAGGAAGGATGCATTGCTATTCTCAACAGCTCAGTGCCCATGAGGAAAATATGGGATATCCAGGGCCGGAAGACAATTACATTGGGAACTTTCACTCTTGATATTGGCTTACGGTTCTAGGGGATATCGTCCTTCATTCCGATGAAAGTATGGCCTGCAGGTGATCATGTCGCCTCTGCAGCCGTAAGCAGGGTGGAGTAAATACCTATGCTCAGCCTATATTCTTCTTTTATCTATTAATCCTGTCCCATGGCCCAGCCCATGATATGGTAATGTTCATATTTAGAGTAGGTCTTCAATTCTCAATTATCCTCATCCAGATAATCCCTGACAAATATTCCTAGATATTTATTTCCATGGTGCATATAAAACTTGTCAAACTGACAACTAAGATTAACTTTCAGCCCCAAACCCATTTGTCACCTTCCATTCCTTGTCTGGATTTATACACGACCAACTCTTAGCAAAATACATTTAGTCCAAGTTCACAAGTCCCAATAGTTGTTGCTATTGCTGGTTTTCAAACAACTCAAAAGCTTTAAAATCCAAGTCTCACCTGGGACTGATGGCAATCTCTTGACTGTGAATGTCTATAAAATGTAAAACAAGTCACACAGTTCCAACACACAATGACACAAAGTAAACACTCCTATTCCAAAGAATGGTGGCGTGGCAAGGAAGGTCGGGTCAAAGGAAGACTGAAACCCAGCAAAGAAAGCACAAACTCTCATAGCTTCGTGTCTGACATGTGGGGCTCATAATGGAATCACCTGGGTTCCATAAGGCTTGAGTAGCAATTTCTCCAGCCCTAGAGAACACTTTTTTGTTAAGAACGTGAGTCTTGAAGAACAAGATTTGTCAACAATTTCTAATCAAGAGAGAGAAATCTCCATATAACAATATTTCAGTCACTGTAATAGTCCACGGTAGACCAACAGAAGTAGAATTAAACACAGCATAAAGTAATTTGTACCTCTTGCTCCATTTTATTACTTAAAACTTTAATTCTTTAAAAACGTAAGATAGACTTATTAAGATACATATCACTAGTGATTTACTTTGTTATGGCTCTTACTCTTAAGGGGGTTCTAATAGTATTTAGATTTTTTTTTTAGATAAATACGTTCTTATTTTGAACGAGAGAGGTCAGATATGCGCCTAACATAAATTAGGGAAATTCCAAGTGAAAATTCTTAGGTAAAAGTAGCATCTAAACTAATTGTTTAGAAGGTACGAAAGATTCTGAACTGAGAAAGGGCCTGACACATAAGGACATGTCCAAGAAATGACAGCAGGAACTTGTGGAGTTAAAAGGAACAGTTTGCGAACTTAGCACCACCAAAAAGAAGGCTGTGGTGCCTTGAGCACCTGCTTGTAACAGCCATGGGCCCTACGGGTAGCCCCGACACCTCCAGGGAATCTGTGAGGTCAGTTAGAAGATTTGCCATAATTCTACATTATTTGCCCATAAAATGTCGTTGTCCCCCAAATGTGTAGTCGGTGGGGTTCCCACTCATTTGGCAGCTCTCTATAAAAGAGTGAACCAAGGTGTTCCAAATAACAAACCATGGTGCTTCAAGCCATCTGTGAAGAAAACTCCGTTTTGCCCGCAAGATGAGTGTGTCAGTCACTTTCTTTCCACTGCGGCCACGTACCAGTCCATCCTGGAGGGATGGCAGAGTTCAAGACATCAGACGCATGTGGATGGGATGCCACTCATCTCAGTAGACAAGGAAATAGATGCTTGGGTCAGACTTAGAACTAGGCTATAACCCACGAGACCCGCCTCCAGCAACCCACTTCCTGCTTCTCATTTAGAGGCCTTGATCTCTAAATGTCCCATGTCCTCCATTAACACATTCCCGACTAAGGACCAAGCACTGAAACATGTGAGTCTGGGGGTAGGAGAGAGAGGTAGGGGTGAGGCAGGACTATGCACATCCAAACCACAGTGACAGTCAGTGGAGCTGACTACAAAATAGTCACAAATATAGTTTTAAATTTTGTACTACAAGTAATCGTCCAGAAACTATTACTTCCTTTTTTAAATTCCTGAATTTCATGAAATCATACAAACCATTCCAGATCAAAACATTGAAAGCCTTATCTTTCTCCTCTCCATCACCCTGGTTAACCAGGAAGCTGTGTGAGCCAGACTTTCAGCTGTCAGTGACTACACTAAACAATCATGTAGATTGTTCTTTGCATATCATTTGGAGGTATTTCAAATGCATCTTAGGAAAGAGTATCCCTGAGGTTACTCCTAAAGTTAGATTGATCTTGCCATTTCTCCTTTTAATGTCTACAACCTTCCCTGCCCCCACCAAGGTCCCAGATCGTCCATTCGCTTTGCTTCTTTCCTGAAAGAGCTGCTGGAAACTGGCAGCATCCATGATTTCATTTTCTACAGAGTGGGAACAGAGTCAAGGACAAGTTTAAACACCTGCTTCTTCTGGTTTGTTTCTTCTTCTTCTTCTTCTTCTTCTTCTTCTTCTTCTTCTTCTTCTTCTTCTTCTTCTTCTTCTTCTTCTTCTTCTTCTTCTTCTGCTTCACCACAAGCTTTTTCCTGGGCATCGTGATGGAAGCGGAGGTAGAAAGAGCTATCACTTAATTTTTTTAATGCTACAAGGCAATATTCATGTTTAACTAACATAATTATTAAAATATCTCCCCTCTCTAGTTGTATTGTGTGTACATAAACAAACATGAAAGAGAGAGAATCTATATACTTGGTTCATATGTTTCAAAACAGTAAATCACAAAAGACTGAGTCAAAAAAAAAAAATTAAGAAAAAAAAAACCAGATACGCTAGACCTTAAAAACGATTTTTCAAAAGTTTCAAACAATTCCATTCTTATAACAAATTAGGAGGATTAAATACTTTTAAAGGAAAATATTTATTGCCATTTTCACATGTGATAATAAACACTTTAAATAGGTAGATACAACCCATGTATGTTCTTTGGAGATTTTAAGTTTCAACAGTGGAAAGGGACCCAAGACAGAAACAGACTTCAGAATGATGCTGCAGAGTCGGACAGGGCCCTGCTGGGTCGGAGAGGGGTAGAGTGGGGTGTGGTGGGGGGACGGCCTGCAGAGTGGGACCTGCCCCTGCCTCTGGTCTCAGGCTTCCTCTTCCCTGCGCACGTGATTGGTAGAGTTCTCAGTTAAGGCGGAGTCATCTCGCCACCTCCCATTCCTCACTCGCTCCCACTGTCCACTGTAATAAGCCTGAACGATACACTGCCTGTCCCTCTAGGTCACTCATCATCAATAAGACCAGTTGTATTTTATACTGAATCCTCCTTTCTCAATGATAAAGTGTCTAGAGTAATAGCTGTAATTACAACTCAAGGGAACCATGTGAGAATCAATAACAGGCTCCAACTCACAAATCCATCTACCTGTGAGCCAAGTACTAGATAAAATAAGTTGGCTGGCCTGGCTTCTCAGCACATGATCCCCTTGGAAGTGTGTGCTTGGCACTATGAGAACTGCACATGGAAAGTGTACAAAGGTGTGCTGCGTTCCCGTTTCTGAACTAAGTACTTGTGGAGGATTATAATGAGCAAATTCCCTATCCTTAGAAGGCAGACTCTGATTCCTGCCTTTGTTTTGAAGTCTCTGGTTTTTCCTGGCTGTGTGGTTGACATTTTGGTCTTTGATAAGGGTGCTATCTCCAGGCTCGGCTCCCTCTGAGGTCCACTAAGGAGATCTTTCTGGAGCTTTCACTGGGATTTTACTGTTAGTAACTGGCTGTTGGAAAAATTATAAGAATGGATTCTCCACCCAACTGCAACCCTATAGAAGCCTTTGCAGGATAATGGACCCGGGGGCCCTGGGAGCAAAGGGCACGACAGAAGGAAGAGCCTGGTAGGTTCAGACATCCCTGTTTTATGGGCTCCAGTGTTAGTTCCCTGCAAAGGAACCTACGGGGATAAATCAGGAGCCACTAGGCTGTGTTTTAGAATGATAAAAGCTCTCCTTCTTGGGGCTGAGAAAAGGCCATCTCATTGTTTTCTACTTTAAATTGAATAATTTTGATCCCATGATGTAGATCAGAGAAGAACATTCTTTTCAAGTCAAACCCCTAGCTTCTGTTAAAAATTTAAATTTAAGAAAGCCCTCCTCACGTCCTTCTTAAACTGTGTTATTCTGATTGGTTACTGATTTCACGTTGAATTAAGTCAACCTTAGTTTAAAAAAAAAAAAAGGATTTTATTGTCTGTTCTTATTTGCATTCATTCGTCAAAATCCCTTTAAAGCGACTTATACGGTATTTGTCCAAAAACTCCTTTACGCTTTTATATTTGGCTCATTTTCAAAAGTGATATGTTTTTATCAATGTTTTATATTAATTTAACGGTTTTTTAAATCCATTTTTTAAAAAAAGCATTTCTCTCTAGTCAATCCTTTAACAGCTGGAAAGGGAAAAAAAAGCTCTCACCTCCACATGAAGTGCACGAGCGCCCTCTGTCGTCCACCTTAGAGTAAAACAGCTCAGTAGTGAAATGTTCTCTGCAGTGACTAGAAACCAATAGGGTCACCTCTAATGATATAAGGGAAAATAATTGCCCTACCTTTTGAAAATATATTGTATATTTTATTAAGAAAGGGTGTTCTAATTGAAAGAAAATCCCAATGTGAAGATAGCTTCTTTTATTATGCGGATGGAGCCTCAGGGGGGAAATACACTGAATTTGAATAGACCTGGAGGTTAGAATGAGTTTTATTTTCATTTACAAAATAACTGAAACATTTGCATGTATGGAGATACCAGGTTTTCTTGTTTGTGTCTATAAATAGCAACATGCTGGTTTTCACTTTAAAGCCACTGAAATAAACACAACACAAATGTGCCTGGTGTTGATAGCTGTTGATTTCTCGTGTTGTCAATAAACAAATGGTGCCACAGAGTCTGGAGAGAATTTATTTCCCATTTCTGTAGCCCTAATTATCTCTCTTGGGAAGCCATTTGAAACAAACAAAATGTGGCTAGGTCTTCTTGGTACGAAAGACCAACTTGGTGTAGAGATTTCTGGATCAGGGAGAAGGAATGCACCCACAGAGACCAGTGTCCCTGCCACATCCCGAGGGACGCATGAGGAATAACTGTGGAATACTGTGCCGTGCCTTTGATCGCCTTTCTCAGAAGCTTAAAGTGAAAAGGCAATTGCACTCTGTGTTGCTGTTTCCTGGAATCTCAGCTGAGGCAATTGTACCATAAATCCTTCACGTTCTATGAAAGATGTTTCCTTAAGGCATGAAGGGAAGTTGTATTTATTAGAGGGATTTGGAGCAAGGTTTCTAAATCTAAAAAAACTCTTCGCTCAGCTCTCATACACAGTCCACCCATGCTTTGCGTACTAGTCAAGGGCTGTTCAGGAACAAATCTTAGTACTCCAACCACCACCCATGATTAGCAGTCCAGCCCAGGACAGAAGTGACTTCTGAGGGCCAGAGTCACCCACACAGGACATAGTGAGCTTCTCCATAGGTGGCTGTAGCTGAGTCTATGGTCACGTGCACACAGACCATCTGAGATATGCTGATTACACTGAAGCTCTGAGAAGGAGGGCCTCCCTCCCACCTTCATGAACAAAGAGAGTGATTCTCACAGCTCTTCTGCGTCGTACAAGCGATTAGCATCTCCCTTCGCCCAGAGTGGCTAGCATCACCTGTATTGCATATGCAGATATGCTGAGGGAAGTAGGGATTGAAAACAGATCAAGCAATTAATTGAACGCTAGGCTTATCCTGCCCTAAGCCTTCTCAGCACACAAACTCCTATCTGCTCTGATGCTTAACAATATTGTTTCAGAAATTATCCCCCGCCCCCGCCCTGACCCCCTCCCTCCCTCCCTCCATACCTCCCTCCCTCTTCTCTCTCTGTGTTCCATACAACACCATCCTTAGCTTCTCTGTAATGTTAAATTTCTAGTGGTTGTTTTAGTATTTGTCCATTTGTATCATTTCTTTCCAAATAAGCAGGTCATCAGCTAGTGCCCATGTGGTTTTTAAAGGGAAGGACACTATATTGATAGTGATGAGGCATAGATCAGCATTTCGAGTGGGTTGACTTATCCCCAATGTATTCACTCACTCTGCTAGGACTTAATAAAACCCACTGGCACTGGGCATGGTAGACAAGGGCAGCTATATGCAAAGCTTTAGAAGTAATGGATTGAGTATGATGAGAGTTCTAGGCATAATTTTAATTAATGCTCAACCTTGTTAATAATTATCAGCTTTTAGCAGAAAGGTACCTTGCCAATCTATTTCTCATCATTATTGACGGAATAATTAGGAGCATAATTACAGTCTGTTAAGAGGCTTCTGTAAATCATCAAGGTACAAACAGACGCATCGTAGAAGAGGGAAGCAAACAAAGGGGGGAAAATACAGAATTCTCTGATTTTTAAAAAAAAAAATTTGGGTAACCTATTGAAAATAGTTACAAATTTAAAATCTTTTGCAGGTATAGATTTATTAACAGCTAAAAATTAACTAGGCTTCTGCTTCATCCTGCAGTAGACCAGACATCTGCCAGACATGGTCCACAAGCTGTTATTCACTGGACAGGCCTGATTTAACATCCCTGCTTTGTGGGTTAAGATGTTGTCCTCTTCCCCCCACCCTAAGAATCCTCATCAAGATGTTGTCCACCTGGTACTGTTAATTGGATGGGATTAAAGTCACCTGAGTTGACCTGCCTACTGAGGGATGAGGTCTGGAGATCGACAGTTTGAGCGAGCTAAATGCCTTGACACTGTGTTTACTGAGATGCAGGCTTTGCTTCTACGAGTTAGCCCATCTTTATGAATAATTCCCAGGAAATTCAAACTGTAAAAACATAAAATGAAATAATGAAATGATCTGAGAGAAAGTAGGAGTGGGAAAGAATGTTGGTTCACTTCCCTAAAGACTTATTTCACAGGAAAGACATATATCATACAATAAAGAATTGTAATTCAACCTTCCTTGGCCAAACAAGCAGCCAGTTTTTAAAAATATTGTTCCTGGAAGAAAAGGACCTTTCTGAAATCTCCATTTACTCTTTTGTGACCAAACCTGGATTCTCTTATTTTGGCAAGGGACATGGTAGCATTGTCACAGTTTTGGGACATGAAGATTCAGATAAAGTATGAGGACATTTCACCACACAAAGCAGCTCCCTTCTCTCACGTGAGATACACACTCATCTCTCATTGATTCACTCTGGGTTTCTGCTTCCTGGTTTGTCTGCATCCTTGTTTCTCTGCCTTCTCTGGCCTTGCCCACAGACTGTGGGACCCAGTATAATAACATGTGAGCCAAAGTGAGCTCATACTAATTAACACAGAGTATGTCATTCCATAGGAATTTTATGATAATTGAGCAATGATTCTTGTAAACCTATTTTAAAATTGTATCTAGAAAGCAAATTATAGCATACTATTCCCCAAGGCTCTTAATAATGTTGCCTATTTTTAGGAATTCTCCCATGTGTGCCAGCACTTTAACTCAACAGTCTTGACAAGCAAAATGACAAAAGAGGCGGAGATTCTTAAAACCTATTTTTAGTCTAAATTAGGGTTTATTACAAGCAATATGTCCCAATCATGGGCACTGGGGCATCCAACTGAATCAGAGTGAACTAGGCAGATAACAAATTGGACGTAGGTCATTTTACAAGCACACACTTCTCTGTGGTTTTACCCCATCCAGCCTTCTTCAGCCAACCCAGTAACTGCCTCATCCTCTTGTGGGTAGGTCAGCAGGCTTATGATTGGCTGTGAATAGATTGCAGAGAGGAAGTGTTACTTAGCTGCATGTTAAGATAGCAAAATACAACCAACAAGCCTGTGTTTCCTTATACACAATAATGAATGCTCCGCATACACACACCCTCCATTGGACACTGGTAGCCACACGTGTTATATTTGATGACCTCCTTGTGGATGCTTAATAATACATCGGTCAGGGAGGCCAAGTGTCCTGGGAAGTGGCTTGGTTAACTCATTCCTGCTCAGCTGATTAGAGACCAGAACATTTGCTTGCTTTTCTTTGTTCATCTCATTGCTTTTCCTGCAAGCCAGCCGTCCCTTTCTCTCCTAATTAGTTTTCGGCTCAGCAACTTATTTAAGTTTGTCTCTTGGAACTAAATAGATCAAAGTACTCTAGATGGTTGTCAAGAGGCAACGTTAAATTATTGTGGGAGGAATAAAAATAAAATAGCTCTAACCAACTCTATTGGGCTTTGGGGAAAACTACAATATGATCATTTTTCTTTCAAATTGGCTGACTGGCTTCATTCTTCACCTTCTAGCATGACAGTAAACTACATTTTTTTTTTTTTTATCAACCATGTGGCAGTATTTAGATAAGGCAGGGGCAATGCTATTTTCTTCTCCTGAATAAAGACAAGCAAAACAGTATGTTTTGTCAGGACAGATATTTCTCTACCAAGATAGTCCCCAGCACGGTTCTAAGTAAATGTTATTAAACTCCACACTAAACAGGCTGTGTGTGTGGGTACTGAGCCCAGAAACGCCTGACAGTTAATGAATAAACATATACTGTATTTACACCAATGCTCTTTCTTTTCTTTCTTTCTTTTTTTTCCCAAGGATATGCTGTTTGAATACTTCTGCCAAAAAGAACCATTTATTTTGTTTAAAAACCACATATGCTCATGTGGAAACACACATAAACCAGGCAGAGTGTTTACTGAGTTTGTAAACAGGTGAGCCTCAGATGATTTTGCCTGAAGCATGTCAAATCAAAGACTCAGCTCCATTTACTTCAGGAAAAAAAAGACAAGAAAAGAAGTGCCATTTTCTCCTACAGCCCCATCCACACTTAGCATGGGTGTCAGTTACCTATTCCAGGCTTGTCTCCCAAGGTCTTATCTCCCTTTCAAAACACATGGACTTGTGAAGAGAAAAGTTCAAAGGGCGTCCTAAACCACAGGCAGTTTATCCCTTATTTGGAAATGAGAGCATGACAGTAATTATACCCAATATAGAGTTTCAATCTGAAATGCCCATTTTGTGTGTGTGTGTGTGTGTGTGTGTGTGTGTGTGTGTGTTTATTTCATATTTGTAAGTTTGCATTATTGTACCGCACTATAAAACATTTCTGTGCCTAAACGAGGACTTGCTTTCTGGTAATAAAATGGTAAAAGGAAAAATAGCCTATGACTTTTTTCATTTTACTACTAATAAGTTTATTCCATACCCCTCTAAATTTATCTCTGGGGTTTCAGAGTATTGATAGCCATAGCACAGAAAACTGACTGCACTAAATTAGGAACCTAGTTTATAATACAATAGTGTATACTGAACCAATAAAACTAGAAAGCATAGTAAACTGTAAACATATTTTTTTAAAAATCACACACACCTACACAGACACACACACACACACACATACACACACACACACACACACAACACACACACACACACCCTAGAAAAATTTGAAGGTTGTAGGGTACTTCTAAGAGCAAACTACAATGTCTCTGTTTTACCAATGTCAGAATGGCTGAAAGTTGCATCATCCACCAGCAACAATGAAACACTTGAAGTGTGTACAGCAGTAATGATGTGGTCACCGTGGCCACACTGAGAAGGAAGCACAGGGCAGCCAGGTCTAGTGACCACTGTAGGGTTCTCAGGCTCATCTTCGCATTGCCACCTTGGCAGTGGTACAGTGCTTAACAACCCAACAGCCAGAGACATAAAGCCCTTGCCTGAACTCTTTTGGACAAAACCATCACCCCCAGGAGTTTGGTGTGTTGTAATGACCTGGAAGAAGGCAAAATGCAAAGATGGAATTGCAGGCACTCTTCTGGAAAATGGAGTCACTTCCTTCTTTTTTATTAACTTTCAGCAAAGGATGATCTGACACTTCAGGTTCTGACACATTTGCCACTTTACTAATAGCCATGCCCAGATGCCTAAGGATGTTTCCCCAATGTGGTCTGTAGAGTTTGGAATCATGCTTTAAAAAAAAAAAAAAGCACTCAATATCTTTTCCTTTTCTATTTCTGTCTTGTAAATATTAGAATTGGCTTTTAAGCAACGAATTCTAAGCTAAACAAAAATTTCCCATCCTCCTCACCTCTAAAACCTGCAAAGGCAGATGGCAAATGTTCATCCGAAAGTTTCGTTCACTTCAAATGCCTCCCTGGAACCGGGCCCCACAGGCCCTAACTCGTGTCTCAGAACCTCTAGAAATGGTTTCAACACTTAATTGTTGGCAGGGCTTCGCATGCAGAATTCTGATAGGAGAAGGGACGGCCGAATGAACCAGATGGTTTGGTAAAAGGCCAGGCTTTTAGTCTTGAAGGCCTTTCTAGCATGAATTATGAAGCTAACGCTCCAAGCTAGTGCTTTGTTTCCCTGGAGAATGGCTGCCTGAGTGCCAAATCACAGGGCTGAACTCTTAACTGTTCTTCCCTTGGAGTTAACAACTTGCGCCAAGCCTTGATCAGAGGAAAGGAAGTGCAACTGCTAAGACCTTGGGAAATTGACATAAGTCTCTGTGACCTGTGGGCCCAAGCAGCCCGGGCTTCTAGTGAGCAGAGGAGGATGGGGCAGGAAGTAGTGGTTAAGCATCTCACAGAAGTCAGGCACCTTTCAGGTTCCTCATTTGCATTATTAAAATCCCTGACGTGGGCTGCAGGGAGTGGGCTTTTTTTTTTTTTTTTTAATCTAGGAATGGTGCACACAAAGTTAAAACGTATGGATTCGTTTAACATTCATTACACAATAGCCAGGCACATGGTGGCAGGTGCTGAGGCTGTGAATGATAAAGGGAGAGAGATACTACAATTGCTTTCCTGGGTCTCACAACTTAATCAGATGGCCTTGTTGATTAATAAGCCTGCGAACATCATAGGAGAGGGAGCGGGGGATGCTAAGCAGGTGAGGAGTAAAGAGAGACTGGTCATTTGTGCAACCATTCAGCATCTTTATCTCCTGGATGCAAGCTTGCCTAGCATATCATTTGCTCACGGGTAGCATGATTGCTGCTAGCGTTGCTATACATAAGGGTGCACGCATTGGTAGACTTGAGATAGAAATCAGTGAAAAGCTGGTATCTTGCAGATTAACGGAAGTCCCTATGCTGGCGGAGTGTTCCGTTTCTGTAGTATCCATGGACACGGGGTTAGCAGCACATGAGAAGTCTCCCCATGTGGTTGGCAGACACTAATTTTAATTTAGTTTAATTTTAATTAACTCGGAATTTAACTTAGCAGCTATAAGTGGTTAGTAGCCGTGATAACCGACAGTATTTTAAATTCCCACGGACAATGAGGTACCATGATGTTCTTGTCCTCCATTTTCACTTTCACAGACACTGAACTCACCGTCTGGGAAGCCTGGCAGAGTGCGTTTCTACTAGAGTCACGGAATGTAGCTCCTCTGGTGGGCAGGAGCCTAAATTTTAGAGGTGGCTCCAGGGTCCAAGCTAGACTCCACTTAAGAGTCAACCGTAAATACCTGGGCATGTGTTTAAAGCAAATTCCCGTCTTGGTACCAGTGTTGATGAATCTGGAGAGAATCAGTATTGGGCTATCTCAGACAAAGCAGAATCACAAACTCCCACACAACGCCTCAAAGACAGTGGCTCTGACCCCAAAAGAAACGAAAGGGCTGAGGAATAATAATATAGTTACCTGCTTAAAGGGTGAAGGGTAGTAATTGCAGAAACATTACACACACACACACACACACACACACACACACACATCTGTGTGCTTAAGTGTTGTGTGTCCCTGACTCAGTGGACACATATGCCTGATAGTTGCTTTGTCCTAACAAAGGGATTTAATCCGTTGAAACTTACAGGAATGAAACTGACAATTGGATGCTGCTTTGGGTCCCTTATCACAGTATGAAATTCATTATCTGAGCTTGTTTGAAATAAGGAAATGCTGTCAAGTGATAAATTTAATTTGTCTTGCCAGATACTAAAGTATTCGATGATAAAAAATTTACTAAATTGTCACCACCTTGAGGCCCTGTGTTTGGTGAGTCTGCTGGCCTCAGAAATACCCTTCCCCAGTCTAGAAGTCTATTTTTCAAGGAAAATGGGTGTAGTTCAAATACTCCTTGAAGAACACAAAAGAAAATTAAAATGCAATGGTTTTATACAGTCAGTTCTAGGGAAAACAATACTATAGTTACATTAATGTGGGGAGTGATAACAACAAAGGTGTAAGAGTTGGGGAGGGAGTTAAAATTCTCAGCCCAGACTTGGTAGAAGAGACCCCTCCTGAGAATGCTAAGGCTAGCATTGTGGGAAAGGCATTTACTTCTCTCATTCAGGTTTGCTGGCAGCTGCCTTCCTAGCCAGCTACTTGACCTCACACCCACGACCGTGAGCTGATGCACAGAAGTGCTGACATCACTGCACTCATTACTTAGGCATTGTTGGCAGACTGCTGCCTACAGGCCCATGGACAAATCTAAGTGCTCCATCAGAAAGCAACGGGAAATGGCATCATAATTATCCTGTTTTGCCCTTAAGGAAAGGAAGTAGACCTTTAATAATACAACACATGTCATATTTTAGGAAGATCACAAGGTGCCAATGAGGCTCTCTCTTAAAAATAGGTCCTATAAAAACACTATTCAAAAGAAAACTGGCCTGGGATATGACCAACACCAGATCACTTCGTGAGATAATAGTAAGAAAAGCTTCCGTTATTGGAAGCTAATAAACTGGTGAACATGTTCACCGGAGAGTCATTGCTGCATTCAGTTTTCACAGCAACCAGTAAAGGTCTTTGAAAACATTTCCTGTGTTCAGGTGAAGAAGCAACGTCTGTGGGGCTGAACAACCGTCGGAAGTTCCCACTGTCAGTTATGAACCTGTTGAACGCTTGTAGCTATTTCCTATTGACTAGATGTTCTTCCTCTGAGTAAGGAAGGTCCCTGAAAGGGGAGAAGTAGAAACGAAGAAAGGAGGAACCCAAGAACACAAAAGCTTCTAATGTCATTGACTTAGGAGAAACTCATAAAATGTCTCTTTCCAACTATATCTGTACTTTAAGAAACACAATTGTAGGCACAATTGAGATTTTGCTGAATGAAGGGGCATTTTAATCTCTTCTCAAAATAATCATTTCAGATATATTTTATGCAAACATCATGTGGGAACATCGTATTAAGCCTTTAAACATTGAAAACAAAAATTTCAATGATAACTCCCTCCATGGGATAATATCCAGAGAGGGAAGACAGTGAAATAAAGCAGTGAAGGAAATAATCTCCACGTGTAGAATGTTAATTCAGAACATGGCTGCTCTGGCAAGAGATCACATCCAAAGACGTTCTAGGTCTGTGTGATCTGGCTGAAATACAAACAAACACGTCTTTAATCCAGGAGACAGAGGCAAACAGATCTGAGTTCAAGGCCAGCCTGGTATAGAGCAAGTGTGAGGCAATGAAAAACTTAGGTCTGGGTGTGGTGGAAACTATGAAGGTAAAGTTAGTTTGTAGATGGAAGCACCCATGTTTGAAAGTGATGCTTAACTGAGTGGCAGAAAAAGTGACAAATCAGAGAAAGATTTGACAGAATAGGATATGCCCAACTCTCAGGAGAAGAGAGAGGAAAAGGAAGTTACTTAGAGGGCTATACATGGGGGTGGGAAGTGGGGGATATGGGGTGCAGGGCAGTTTTACCAGGACAGTAATAGAGAGAGAAATTGAATAAGAGAACAAGCTAGACACAGACACAGATAGAAAGGGCCAGAGAATGAGAAGGAGCTAGGACATTAGAGCAGATGGCTGGAGTCAGTTTGAGGCCAAGTAGAGCAATTCAGAGGCCAAGAGAGAAGCCAGATTGAATAAGTCAGCTGGGAGAGGAGTTTGAAACAGAACAGCTGAGTTGAACCAGCCAGCCCAGAGCGCAGAAAGAGCAAGTAAGGGCGAGCTCATTAAGCAGTAAGTTTCAGAGGTTGAAAACGTTCTAGGCCTGGGTTAGATTGTACGGAGGCTGGAAGCTTCCAGGACTAGCCTAGGTTGGCAGAAGGAGGCAGTAAGCCTCCCAGACAACAAATGAATTAGGCAAATAAAAGTTCCTTTTACATCCACTGGCACTGAGGACTGTGCTAAAGGCAAGGCTTTGTATGTGACACTGTGCTCTGAAAAGCCTATGAAGGGACAGGAGGATTGATTTAGACACAGTAGTCAGGTGCTGTGTGATGAGACTTTTCCTGGGGAGACACAACACACATATACCTATTTACCACAAACAGAGAGCACAAAGTATGAATACCAACAAACTCCAATTTGATCAACCAATGAGTTTTATTGAGGTTACTTATAGAAACAGAAATGGATTGTCGTCATTAGAGTTTTATTGCTGGAAGTGGAGTTCTCAATCATCAGGTAGGAAGGAGAGACTGTGAGAACTCAATGCTCACCCTCACAGTGATGCTCTTCCCCCAACAAGACCATACCTCCTAATACCACCACTCCTTATGAGTCAGGCATTCAAACACATGATGCTATGGGGGCCATACCTATTCAAACCATCACATTTGACTACCAGGCCCCCATAGGCTTACAGCCATTATACAATACAAGATGAATTTAGTACAACTTCAAAAGTCCCCACAGTCTCAACAGTGTTTAAAAGTCTAAAGTTCAAATTCTCCTCTGAGATTCCTGCAGTCTCTTAACTGTAATCCCATGTAAAATCAAAAACCAGATCACATACTTCCAACATATAATGGCACAGGATATACATTACTGTTCCAAAACATAGGGAAGGGAGCACAGTAAGGAAATTCTGGACCAAAGCAAGACCAAAACCAGCTGAACAAACCCCAAACTCTGCATCTTCATGTATGATGTCAAAATGCT
The DNA here is from genome assembly GCA_907169655.1 of Acomys percivali. Classification (NCBI taxonomy): domain Eukaryota; kingdom Metazoa; phylum Chordata; class Mammalia; order Rodentia; family Muridae; genus Acomys; species Acomys percivali. The sequence continues at coordinate 117,585,464 of OU015748.1, forward strand.
CTTCAGATGTCCAACTCCTTTCAGCTTTGTTGACTGCAACACACTTCTTTCTCTTGGGCTGGCTCCACTCTCTGTTAGCAGCTCTCCTCAGCAGGTATCCTACAGCTCTGGCACCTCCAACATCCTGGGGTCTCCAAGACAATCCCGGCTTCACGTTCACAGCTTCACACAATGGCCTTTCTAGGCCTCCACGCAGGAGCACCCCTGACACACACCTGGCCTCAGCAACTTTCCTTAGTTGTGGAGGGAGATTCCCTAACCCCTTTCTTCTGTTCTTGACTCTAAAGCCAGAACCAAGTGGCTGAAGCTGCCAAGTTCAGCTGCTTGCTGGGGCTGGAATATGCCCCCTCATTCCATTATATCTTTACCAGCTTTCTGTTTTACATTGTTTCCTTCACTGACTAAGCTCAGCTGCTCTGGAACTTGCTCTGTAGACCAGAGTGGCCTTGAATTTAGAGATCTCCTGAGAGACCTCTTTGTAGGCTTAATTTTTTAACCAATATATTTTATTACAACTTATTAACCGAGGGTACGTCACTTATAACCCAACTAACCAAAACAATAGGAAATGAGGATTAAGAAACACAATAGCAAAACCGTAATGATATCAGTCCCGAGGAGTGAGTCTCTTGTTGTAATCAGCAGGATTTCTTCTGCTGGAACCTAGAGTAACCAGAACCCAGAACTTCAGCAGAAGCCGGAGGCTGGAAGCCTTCCCTTGAGCGGTTCTCTCTGGGAGTGTCTCGAAGTGGAGCAATGAACAGCCAAAACTATCCAAAGTCTCCAAAAAGCCCCACCTCCAGTTCTGGGCTCATTTCTATATCTCCTCCCAGAGTCCGTTCACGGGATCTTTTCAGCTGGCAACAATCAAGCTCCCACATGAGGTGGTTGGTCTTCCAGTGGATTAATTTCACCTGTTCTCTCACAAGACCATTCTGATCCTACACTTGGCATCATAAACAACAGGTTTATCTCCCTTTCACCTCTTTCTCCTCAGTTCTGGGATTAAAGTTCTCGGATTGTGTACCACTACATCTGGAACTAAACTGTTCTTTAATTCCTTTTCAAAAGTCAGAGGCTTGACTAGGGAGGATCTTTCCCTGAGGTCACCACTCCCTTTATTCCAAATAACCTCTGGCTTTTCTTTAATCTTCTTAATTTTCTTGAGCACAGTATTTAACTCCATTCTTCCTGGCTCCCCTTTAATCCCTGAGCCATACATTTTGTATTTTTCCTTTCTCAGCTTGCTTCATTTCATCAAAATTCTCCTCATAAAAGTGAACCAGAGCTACGCGCAGGTCAGCAAACCTTCCTTTCCACGGGGCTACAGCCGTGAAAGCAGGAGCCGGGCAAACCCTTCCTCTCTCAGCTTGCTTCCATCTGGTCTGGTATGAAAAGTTACAACTGCACAGTAGACTGAGGTTGTGGCTCCTTAATTTGATATTGTGTGTGTTTGTGTGTGTGTGTGTGTGTGTGTGTGTGTGTGTGTGTGTGTGTGTGT
>OU015748.1:117596718-117617441 GCA_907169655.1 Acomys percivali
TCTCTCTCTCTCTCTCTCTCTCTCTCTCTCTCTCTCTCCATCTTTAACAAGTTTCACTAGCTTTTTCCTTAACACTTCTGTGTTTTTCTGTTTCACTAGGCGTGCCTTTCCAAATCAGCTGCTCTCCTGGGAGCTGATCAATCAGAAGAGATGTGTCGCGTGTTCCTGCAAACAGGTAAACTTTGTCTCGTGATAGTTCCTGGTCTTTGTGAGAGCACAGATGATCAGTGTTTTGAAAACACTGGCGCTAACCTGGAAAGCTGCTAAGAAAGTGTTATGAATGTTTTTTTGGAAGCTGGAGAGATCTTGGAGCAAAGCGGGCAGGTAAACGCATAATGACTTTTGGTTTCCTTTCAGAGGGAAACGAAACTTGACTTTACGTGCTGTGAAGACCAGGCACAGTGTGGACAGTGATGATCTGTTAAGTGAGCCCAACGTGAAATGGAGGAATCAAGCAGCCTAAGGGAAAAACCAAACAAAACAAAGCCAAGAGCTGAGTGAGCATCAGGACTACCTCAACCTGAAGGTTTGCTCCATTTCTCAAAAGAGAGTATGCTGTTAAAGAAAATCAGATTTTGTTCTTCAAGGTTATTTTTTTAAATGATATATTAAAGATGTTTTAAAAAGCTGTATTTCACTCCAGAAAGTACAATGGATTATAATTATAGCAAAGTGTCATTTTCTACCACCAGAATGGCTTTTTATGTTTTTTTAATAACTTCTGAACTATATCCATTTGTAGGTTGTAATGGGATGAACTAGAGCAGAACTAATCCAACCAGTGGGACGCTGCTTGTGACAATGCAGGTCACACAAGAGTCCTAAACAGCATCTAAAGGTCTTTCCAGATGGAGGCGCTCCTCAAGTCTGATGGTTAGATGGATAGATGTAATTCTCTGAACCTTGCCTAACTTAGCTAGGTCTAAAGTGGCTTGTCAGCCTCCTTTTAGACCTGGGACTCTTCTTCCCCTCCTAAGAAGACCTTCAAAGACAGCTCTGTCCAAGCTCTATATTAGCTGCCAGCATAAGAGTCACAGATTCTCTAAGAGGGATACCGTTTCCCCGGATACAGGATGATATAGATCCCCATCCCAGGAAAGCGGAGGAGGATGGGTCAGAAAAATCCCCAAAATTTGAAACTATGATTTAAGCCTCCACAAAATAAAACTCAAGCATCACATATAATGAACATGAAAACAAAAGCTCAGATTCTATTCTGTCATTGGTGACATCGTCGCCATAGTTTTAAAAGCGTTTTAAAATGAAGGGTCTCACTTTGCTGAAGCTTGCACTTCATCGCCGCCAAGTCACAACAATTGACTTGTGTTTTCGCTTTTTTTTTTAAACACTCTTCATTCATTCATTCATTCATTCATTTGTTCATTCTGTGTAGTGTATGGAGTGAGGGAAGACATGAAGGCATCGCAGTGTGTGTGTGTGAATCAGACAGTAACCTGAGCAGGCAGTTCTCTCCCTCTGTCGTAGGATTCCAGAGAGCAAACTCACTGATCAAAACTTGGTGGTGAGTGTCTTTACCCGCTGAGCCCAAAATTTTACTTATTAAATCCATAAATATCTGTGTGCTTTCGTCTCAATCAGCAATGTGTTACAGTTAAAAATGTGATGGTTTAATACATACATGAAAATTTTCATCATCCGTAAAGTATGTTGTATTTTATATGATCTTTGTTTGTTTGTTTGTTTGTTTGTTGTATATGTTTAAGTGTTAGCCAGTATACACATATGTGTGCCACCTGTGTACCTGGTATCTGGGGAGGCCAGAGAGGGTGTCCAGTCCCATAGAACTGGAACTGTAGGCTATTGTTAGATGACACTTGAATGCTGGGAACTGAACCTGGATCCTCTGCAGAGTCAGCAAGTGCTCCTAACCACTGAACCATACATACCTCTAGCTCCTGTTTGTAAACTGTATATTATTTTTCTGTATTTTAAACACTTGTTTTTCTCCCTCCCTCCCCCTTCCTCCACTCTCTCTCCATACCCCTCCTCCACTTTCTTTCCCCGGTGTGTGTATATGCACATAGGTGTGTGTGTGTGTGTGTGTGTGTGTGTGTGTGTGAGAACTTTGGCTAGTATTTTAAGTTCCATGTTATTTTCTATCCACCTTCTTGCTGGTGGGCATTTGAGGGGTTCCCCCCCCCCCAACTTTGTCTTATTAGGCTTTGGTGTTCTTGAATGGAACATAAACATTTTCACACAACATCAACATCACAGAAAACCATCTGTGGATGTGACAGTCTAAGACAAAAAGCAGTACTGTGTTTAATACAGAGGAAAACCAGGAACCCTCATCAAATGACTAAGCCGTCTCTATCCTGTCTTGTTACCACTGTTTCACCTCCCATCACAGCTTCAGAAGTTCCTGAACTCTCCTTCTAGGCAATACTGAATAATAAAAAAAAAAAAAAAAAAAAAAAACTCACTTGTGGGACTGGAGAGCTGGTTTGAGGGTTAAAAGCACTGGCTGCTCTTCCCAAGAGGCCTTGGGTTCATTTGCCAGCACCCACATGGCAGCTCACAACTGCCTGTAACTCCAGTGCCAGGATGTCCAACACATGGTACACAGGCACACACGCAGGCAGAACACTCACATATGAAATAGACATAAAGGTTAAAAAACATTTTTTAAAAATAGATATACAACTACTCCACTTCTGGGCAATAGTCAGCCCAGCACAAAGCTTCTTAAAGTCTTTCCCAATCACCCAGAGTGGGCTCTAGTTAATCCCAGACACGTGTTTTCTCTGGCGTCCATTTTGCACTGCCCCACAGCACAGCAAAGTGTGCACCCAGCCCTAACACAGTACATGAGCACTGTTCAGCCTTGGCTCTGTTCCTAGTGGCTCTTGGGTGTGGAGCCCTGCACACTGGTCACACTGACCATTAGAGGTGTGTGTTAATTTCAGTTTGAAGACACCAGGGTCAAGCCTTTGTTTTCTATCATTTCCATCTTTTCCTCAATTTTTTTTCATGCCCAGTCCTTGATTTTTCTATTCCATTTCTTTTTCTGTAGTCTTAGTCTGTAGTCATTATTTTTAAAAAAAAATTGGGGAACATGTTTAATCACATTAAATCAAAGAAAATTAAAATGATTTCCTCATCCTATCCCTACAATAAGGAACTTGAATTTCTGCATAAATTATGGCCTTTTAAAGCATTAATTAGGGGGCCAGGGTGATTCCTCAGTGGGTAGATTACTTGTCACGCCAGTGTGAGGAGCTGAAATCAGATCTGCAGAACCCAGTAAAGGCAATAATCATGGTTAGGCACCTCCTACCTCAACATAGAAGACAGAGACAGGTCAGGCCCCAGACATCAGTAGGCCAGCCTGCCTGCCATATGCAAGACAGCAGAAATTTATGGAGCCTCTACCTTAAGCATGGTGAAAATTCAGGACTTAGTTCCTAAGGCTGTCCTCTGACCTTCACAAAAACACTGTAGCATATGTTAATGTGCATGCTTGTGTATCAGATACAGAGAGAGAGAGAGAGAGAGAGAGAGAGAGAGAGAGAGAGAGAGAGAGAGAGAGAAGGAAGGAAGGAGAGGAGAGGAGAGAAAAAAGAGGGGAAGCAGTGCTAATTGTGGTATGAAAGAATTTATCAAATATCAAATATTTTGTTCTGATCTCACCAATGATAATTCTCTATGTTGCTCTCCCAAAAGCAGAGAGCAAACTTCCTTAAATACATTGATGGTAATTTTTCTCTTTCAGGGTGTGACCTTGGCTCTAAAAAAATTTGTTCTGTTGCAATTTTTTTTTTTTTTTTACACATAATCTACATGTTCCTCTCAGTTGAAAATTAAGTTACCAGTCACTCTGTGCTGACTATTAGAGTCAGTAATTCCAAGCCTGGACTGTCTGTACTTTTTCGCCTTTTGTTTGTGCGAGTAGGATTTGAAAAATGCATGTGGGTTTCACAACTCCTGCCGCGTCAGTCATGACTTCCCATAAAAGCAGGAACAGTAATACAGAGTTCTGGACAGCCGTAAGTGGTCAGACGTGAGGCAGATGTGTGTGTGTACAGCTGCTTGTGTTTAAGGACTGAGTACAGATGGAACCAAGGGTAGGTAGGCTGGGTTTGGTGCTGCAGTATTTTCATGGACAGGATTCAAAGGAATAACTGTCATAATCGAAAACAAGGAGAAATTTATCAGAGCACAGTCCTTCCCCTGAGCCAGGATAAACAAAACCAATATGGGCCTATCAACCTCAGCCTTGTAAAATAAACTTCTCAGCTTAAAAGGAAACCACCTTATTTATTCTTTAAGACACTGTATAATATTCCCCCAAATTGGACAATAGTATCTTCCGTTAAGTTAGTGAGCAGAGACGGGTTTTTCTTGTTTTGTCTGTCAGGATTGCTGTTACATTGAAGGTGAAGAGTTGGAAAAGAATTTCTGTAGAGATGCCGTTGTAGTCTTACCACTTTGGCCTCCTTCTCAGCTAAGTCTGATAAGGGACCTTCCGGATACTTCCATGAAAATGGCTGGGGAGATGGATCAGAGGTTAAGAGCATTGGCTGCCCTTCCAAAGGTCCTGAGTTCAATTCCCAGCAATTCCCAGATGGTGACTCACAACCATCTGTAAGGAGATCTAGTTCCCTCTTCTGGCATGTAGGCAGAACACTGTAAACACAATAAATAAATAAATAAATAAATAAATAAATAAATAAATAAATCATTAAAAAGAAAAAAAGAAAAAAGGCTGTATCTGAATGACTACTAATTCCCTAGTATATTTCTTTGATAATTTCCTAGCATATTCCAATGGAAAATTATTTCCTGTAAGATATTTTTCCTTACAAGACATAAAATCACAGAGTACAACATTACAAACCTGAGACCCGAGATCACCAAGATGCCTAGAAGAGGCCTTAGAATTTGTTTTATAGATAAGAAGACCAGGAACTCTGGCAAGCATTCAGGAAAAGCTCTGACAAGGGATGTTATCATATTCTTTATTTTTAATCTACTAAGCTTAAGCTGATAAAAAAAAAATCTATTCCACAATTCCTGGGTAAAATAATTTATTTGTGAACCAGAATTTATTCAAAGGAACTTTGTAGAAGATAGGGTGAGCCTCCATTTTCATACTTTATCTGCTAAGATTGTTGTCATCTCTGCCCTGCCTTTCCTCTGTCCCACCCTGGGCTTTCCTTGAGAACATTCCTTTGGAAGTTCAGAGCAGATTTTCAAAGTAACTGCAGAGTCTGTGTAGAGGGTACACTTGTTTTGATGAGAACCCTAGACCACACCCCTTAAAGGGTTTGTTTAAAGAGTCCAAGACATGGAGGTATCCTCGAGAGTGAAATGCTACACTTTATTTACATACGCATGAGCTTTGAAGAAGTGTTTTGTTTTGTTCTGTTGTCAACCCAATAAATCATATTGAGAATCATGGGTGACTAATGATGTTGAAGACCCAAAGTAGAAGCCTTCTCTTTCAGGCTTCTCTCTGGTAATGAGGTCATTATTAAAATCATATGAAGGAAACAACAGTTGGCAAAGCAGAACGGCCTACAAATCCAGAAGTGCACCCTATTGTAGAAGCAGGATAGTCCAGCTAAGACTTTACAGGCTTTCAACAACTATGGAAGCTCTTTGATACATGCGGGCAACATTTTGTTAGTAATAATTTAAGAATAGTTTTGCTATAGGCACGCTGAAGAAATGGATAACAAAAAATAAAGTAAAATCAACATCACTAGGTAAATTTGAATTCATGCACATGAAACTACAAGGAAGTTCGCGTTGTGAAATAACATGGTGCTTGCTGTTGCTGTCTCTGATATGTGATAGCTTTGTGGTCTACAGGGAGAAGTAAGATGAGGTTTTCTAGGAGGCATTCTGTACGCTTTCTTAGAGCTGTATATAAACCCTGTTCTGCTTATGTATTTCATTCTAAAATGTGTCAGTAACGAAGGCAGAGAAACTAGCAAATTCATAAATCGGAATGCTACAGTAACTCTCAGGGAAACGTGGACAGTATACATTGATGTCAGTTTGGGGATATTTTCTTTTCTGACTACTGTTTTGCACCATGCTGTCAGAAAACAACATGAGTCCCACAAGGAAAGGCCTGAGACCTGTAAAGCCACGAGGCTCTTCTATACCACCCGCGTGGGCCATGCTTACTGCTCACAGGGACTGGAACGTGGAAAACAAGAACACATCCAGCCCAGCTCTGGTGTGTCTTTGCATCTTTCCCTTGGAGGGGCCAGGAAGCAATATTGATATTGCATCAAGGTATCAATATCAAATCACTATGTGTGTTCTGTAGCTGTTTGGCCCCTTGTAGGGTCCAGCTTGACTCAAGGCCAGCCAACCTATGCTGAGGGTCCAGCTGTATCTAAAAATCCACTACCCCTACCCCTGGAAGGTACTTAGCCCCCCCCCCCCCAGCTAGCCTGCTAAATTCTGCTTTTACAAAAAAGATATAAAAAGCACTTGCGCCTACTTTCAGGGGTCGGCAACTTGAAAGAGCTTGTCAGACCTCGATGTGCATCAACTCAATAAAATTCCTGTGTGTATTGCATTGACATCGGACTCCGTTTCTTTCTGGGGACTCCGGGTATAGATTAGAGATCTCTCTGGAGGTCTCAGTCTTACGCTCTGTGTGAATAGACAAAGTGGGGCATGCTATATAAACCTGGAACCTTATCTCAACATCATATGGGTAAGATTTAGAGATGTTGATTTTCAGTTATTGCTGTTTGTATTCAGAAATAACTAATTGGGAGGCTAACATGCTTTCTCTCTCCCTCTCTCCCTCTCTCTCTCTCTCTCTCTCTCTCTCTCTCTCTCTCTCTCTCTCTCTCTCTTAACGCTAGGGTATGCTCTTTAGGAAGTATGCATACAGTGTGAATGACCAAACATTTTCCCCAAATATTTAATAGAACTACAAAATCTATAAAAGCATATCATTCTAAAAAAGGATAAGTTTAATGATGTACATGGTACACTGCTAATATTTGGAATTATTATTGCCTATAACATTAATTTTAATAGTTGAAATGGTACCCCCTCATTCAAAGGGTGTAATGAGCTTATAGCATGCTTAGTGAAAAGTTATTGTCTATTACTATGTTTATTTTTAAGTTGTAAGCAAAAGTGTAAATTTTGCAGGTACAAAAGAAAGCACTAAATAAAAACCATTCACAGGCTGACACACCTTTTTGTTCCTAAATTAGGTGACATCGTGCTTAAAAAAAAAAAAAAAAGAGTCAAACACAAAAAGGAGATAGACAGACAGATGTGCTTTATTCATCTGCATCTCTGTGACGCAGTATGTAAACAAAACCACCCGAAGAGGAAAGCGGCATTTTCACGGCTTTGGAGGTTTGGGGCTATGGTCATTGACCCCATGGCTGTGGCACAGTGCTGAGGCCAAAACAGCATGGAGGAGAGTGTGCTGGTGTGAGGAACTGCAGCTATGCTGGTACTGACCATTACTTGTTTCTGTCTGCAGTTGAAACTTTACTTGTTTTTCTCTGCAGTTGAAACATCGTGCTCCACTGGTTGCCTTCATTTTCCTTGTTTTGAGTCTCAATATTTGGCCCTTGGTTTGCTCCCTCTTGGGGACTTTCCACAGTGCTGTTCGATTGCTAGTTCCTCCCCTATACCAGCAGTTCTGTTATTCCCAATAAACGGCATTCTCTTAGCAGGAATGACCCATTGTTGTGTCTTTTCAATCTGCAGACCCTCCTCATAGCCTAGACAGCAGGGCAGGCGCTGCATGCTGGAGTGAAGCCACTCACTGTGTGGCAGCCAGGATGCAGAAAGCTAGACACGGAGGGGCCCAGGACAAAGTCTACGCCCTGGATGCACCTCCAGTGCATCCAGCTGTTAGACTGTTAGTGGCGACAAAAGCTGCATCCAGCTCCGTGTGTAGAAACATTAGGCCAAACAGTGTAACTTTCCCAATTACTACATAAAGATGGGTGTGTGAGGATCTGTCGGTATGTGGTCATGTTTTGCTGTTGTTGCTGGTCTTGCTGCTGTGTTTTGGTATGGAAAAAAAAAATGAAACTTTGGAGACCGGGAAGAAAATTATCAAAAGTTGTCCAACTGATGAGTGGCTCACATCTTGAACCACAAGCACAAATCAGAGAGAGCAGAGGAGGAATGGTGTTGAGTCTTTTAAAGTGATATTCCTCAGCAGGGCCACACCCCCTAAACCCATGCAAACAGTGCCAGTTGACTGAAGACCAATTATTCAAATCCTGGAGTTGATGGGGGAACCTTTATCATTCAAACCACCACATCAGCTATTTTTAATTCCAGTGTAAATACCAAATAATGTTGAGTGCCTGTCCCATGAAATTCCAATAAATTAATAATAATAAAAAAGAAATTCCAGGGACACACACGCGCGCACATGCACGCGCGCACGCACAACATACTTTTTTTTTGTTTGCCTGAAGGTTATGTGTGTATATATATAACCGTCTGGGCAGTTTGTCTTTTCCTTGCTAAGCCTACTCAAAAGCTATCTGGAATCCCAGCCTCTGTTTCTTTGATTCTCAGAGCCGGGAAGCCCTTCCTGGACTGAAACCAGCATGGCTCTGCTTTGCCGTACTCAGCGAAGAGAGTGGGAAAATTGTGGCACTGCCCTAGGTGCTGCACAATAGCTCAGAGTTTTTTTTCCAAGCATGAGTAATTGCAGGTGTTATTGAGGTCTTAATTGAAAAGGCAGGTTTGATGAGACTTAGAACCATGCGTCTGTCACAAGCCCAGATGTTTGTTATATTGGTGGTCTGGGCCTTAGGTCCTGAGGAAGAATGAAGCAGCCAGCTTTTCAAGAAAAAAATGAAATGCCAGTGAAGTTACTCAGCATTGCTCATTTTGGAGACTACGAATGTTAGCAATCAGGCACCTCCACAGGCAGCCCCAGGAACTGCAGGACACGTCATCACTGGCCGCCAAGAATTTCCGGCTGTAGCCACTAACCACAGCTGCTCTCCCTCCACCTGAGCTGGGTCACCTTATAAAAAGGACTCCTTCTCTTACCCTGTGTGCATGTGCTCCCTCTCTCCCTCGCTTCCTCTCCTCCTCCCCCTTCCTCCCCTTCTCCCCCTCTCCCCTGTTCCTCCCACCTTACCCATAGTCGCTGTAACCCTTACCTTAATAAAACCTACAACTTGGGACCTGCCACATGGTGTGACTTTGTGAATCTGTCACATAGCTCTGGCGCCTAAGTCCCAACAATGAAGTTTGGCTAAACTGATGACAGATGTAGTCTGGAAAAAGAAGCTGCGAAGATTCAGACAAACTTTACATTGCCGTGACCAAGAATTCAGCAGAAATTCTGAGGTCTACACTTTTCTGCACTGGATACTGTGTCTTTCTTTCATCCTTCCTTCCTCTTTCCTTTCTTTTGTTCTTTCTTTTTCTTTCTTCATTCTTCCTAAACTAGTCTTGAGGTTCTAACTTGTCTCCAGTTTTTGACAAGGCTTCTATTTTTTGCGTTTTGCTGCGTCAAAAATACGGACAGGCAGAATTTGTAAACCATTTTCTGTCTCTTACCTTTCTAGTGCTGAGCACCTCTCTCAGTGGGTAGGGACTTGGGGGACATGCTTCTAATTTCCTTTGCAGAAAGACTAGTGTGTGCTTGCGTGTGCGTGTGCATGTGCGTGTGCGTGTGCATGTGCGGGGTGTGTGTGTGTACTTTCTTTATAAAAGTTGACTTATTTTTGTGTGTGCCCCTGAATTGTATTTCATTCAGGATACATAGGAGTGGAACTGTGTATACTAAAGGAATCCTCCTCAAGTGCTGTGGCCTAAGTGAGCCTGGATTGCCGTCCAGAGCTGCTCGTGATACAATCACTCGCTCCGTCACCTCCGAATTCCATAGTAACTTTCTACAGAGCAACATTTCCTGGGAGGGACTCAGCCTGTCATGCCTAGAAATGCAACTCCTACCTGACACTCCATCTTCTAAACTGTAACTTGTCACGTAGTCAATGGAATGTCCTAGTTTTTCCTCTTCTGCACTGATAGACAATTCCCTTGTTACTGGCGAGTGCAAGAGGCTGAGACCTTCAAAACTATGTGGCAGCATGATTCCTCAGAGCCTCGTTTCTGGGAATCTCTTTTGGCTATGGTGACACAATCTCGTCCTCACCAGCATGAGTGTTACTGAATGGTATCAGATGATGAAGTTAAAAATGGCAGACTCTATGTCAGTCATTTCAAAAGACTTTTAAAGATAAATAGGAAAGAAATTAGGGAGTTTTTACTGAGTTGTGACATAGGATGTTCTTCTGCATCTGTCTCCCATGGTACCTAGATGCTGCCCCTGCCTAAGAGAACTGATAAGTCATCGCTCTTCCAAGTGTCCTCTTGAAACATTTTAATCTTTCTTATTTTATTGGGGGAATCCACCAATTTATTCATTGCATATTTATTTTCTAAACTTCACTTCTTCATAATTGAATATTTCCCCCTCACTGGTCCTTCTGTTTCCTGTTATTTTCTTTTAATGGACCACCCATGATGCTTCTATGTTAGCCAATATTCTTAACACAACTTCTTAAAGACTTAAGATGTCTTTAAATTCCATTTGCATCATCATCAAATTTCCACAGATTCGTGGCAAACCAAAGTTAGAAAAGCCCAATTTTCTGTCCTTCTTGGACATTATCAGTTTTCTTGTAACAGCTGACTTAGAGTTCTGCTTAAAATAGTGTAAATATTTGTTTAGGATGTTGTCCCAATACCCACTTAGTGAAACATCAGGGGCAATAAAGCAGCAGGAAAATATCACAGAGAATATTCTACATTCTACAGCTTAATGACTAAACAAGATCTTTAGTTAATTAAATTTTATAACTGTCTCATTTCCATTTTTAAGCAACATTGAATTTCTTAGGGCTCTTATTTAAATTTTCCATTTCCTTTAAGTTAATGATATCTTGGATTCTTGGATACATCTCAGCAAAAAGTCTTTTATCTTTTTTTTTTCCTTGAGTACTAGCCACAAGTGGAATTTACTTCTTAGGCATGCTTGAGATCTTCTGCAACTTCAAGGGGAGTCAACATGCCACCATTAAAAAGCCTCTAAATCCTTACAATGTCTAGACCCCTAAACATGGGCTTCAGACAAAAGGAAGGCTAACTGTCAGTGTTGGTTGCTTTTATCAGTATGTGTGTGTGTGTGTGTGTGTGTGTGTGTGTGTGTGTGTGTGTGAGAGAGAGAGAGAGAGAGAGAGAGAGACAGAGAGACAGAGACAGAGACAGAGAGACAGAGAGAGACAGAGAAATGGTCATATGTATACAATATGTGCACATGTACGCATACGTGCTGTGTTCATGTGTGTGAGTGGCACTGTACATGTGGAGATCAGAGGACATCTTTGGCTGTTTGTCCTCAGAGATAGGTCTCTTTGTCAGTTATCCTATACAGCAAGCTGGCTGGCTCACACACTTACTGAGACTCCTCTGTTTAGGCCTTCCATCGATCCATCAGAGCAGTGGGATTGCAGCTAACCACAGCTCCTGTGCCCGGCTTCCCCGGCTTCTGGGGATATGAATTTAGGTCCTGGCATTTGAGTGGCAAGAGCTTTGCCCACTGAGTCATTCCCTCAGCAGAGTAAGAGTGTTTTCATGTGTTTTATGTACATAAGTTGAAAGAAAGAAAATTTATTCATCTAACTGGTTCTAAAATAGTTCTATACACTGGCTCTGTTTCAGGAACCATTGAAGAATATTGGCCCAACTGTGTTCTATTAGTCTCCCTGTTCTTGTAAGGGTAGGAAAATTGTGTAAAGTGACGAACACACAGATTTTAGTTTAGAGAGGTCTTAAACCTGGGATTTCATTCTAGTGACGGTTCTTTGAGCCACCACACAACCCCTTTGCCTTTACAATAAATTATTCACGCCCTAACAAAGGCAAGCACTCAAAGAGGAAACAGCTCAAATCCAGTAATAAGTGATGTAGAACAGAGATGCTGACAAAGTTTAACTGTCCAAAAAAAAAAAAAAAAAAAAAAAATCCCCAGTCTACAAAGTTAAATAAAATGGTAATAGAATAAGAGGGACCAAACCACACATTAGGTTGAATATACTGTTAAGTCGAGATCCTTGAAATGATTCTCTAAGAGAAAACCGAGTCAATAGGCTGGAAACTGAGACATTAGCTGGTTTATCAAAGCTTAGTCATTTATGAGGTTGGGTGAGATTATGAGAGCAAAATATTCGTAAATCTCTCCTCTGCCAACAAGAGAGCACGGACTAAAAAATCTTTTGGAGGGCTTATCTAAAAGAGGAGAGACACAGCTGGAAGCCATGCGGTCCAGTGTGCGGAGCAATCGGTCAGTGTCTTGTTTTTGTAGAACTGCGGAGAAACACGTGTTTGATTACAAGCACCAGGAGAAGAGGGGTGTTGTGGGAAACTGACCTTCCTGGCAGGCAAATGGCCAAAATCTGCAGGATAGAGAGGCCAGTGCAAGTAGGGTGTGTAAAGCCCTTGGGAATGGCTGGAGGAATTTCCCCCACCTGGTCACAGGCTCAGAGCCTCTCTGTGGGTGGGATTCTCCACAGCTGTACAGAATCGGAACCCGCTGGCGTCCTTTATGAGCTGCCTCTGGTGGAACGCCACAAGGCAGAAATCCCCCTGACCTGAAACGGCCGCCCTGCTTTGAACTCTTCGGGGAAAGTTGTAAACATGGCTGGCATTTCTTGGTGTCCCCTTTTCCTTAGACTAGACTGACACATTCTTTCAAAACTGGGTTGTTAAACAATTACATCTACAACTGTTAAAATTTTTTTCCCCCAGAACAGAAAACTACACAACAGAGACTCCTTGAGAAAAAGTTAATGGTGAATTTAACACTCTCAAAAAAGTGATTGCCTAAAAGAGAATTGAAGTTGAAATATTGAAAGCTGGATTTGTGCTTACTTTGCATATGGCTCTAAAGAGGGTGCCTTTACCTAAACTACGGCAACCGTGACTTTACAGACCAGTTTAAAGCCCAAATATTTGCTTGAGTTAGCTCCTGGTTTAGGATTTGTGTTGCTGGTACTTTCAGGCCACATGACTTTGTATTGCTTGGCACAACCCACAGTGAGTCTATCTGCGCTGCATTGGCACAATCTTATTTTTTGTTCCCCCTCTGTGTGTCTGCTTATACAAATCCTCCTTGTAACTTACATCACTGGCTCATGCTGCCTTTTCCATTAAAGCCTTGATTATATTCTCTCAGGGGCCTCAGGGCTTTGCCTAATTTCTATGTCTTCCTAGTATACAATTTTAAAAATTTTATTTATCTAGCATACAATTTTTATTTATCACGTGGCACTTAATAAGGTCTTTCCTACCTTGTATGAATTTGTATACCCTAACTTCTAAAATGTAAGATTATGAAGTCAGGAATCTATTTGTATTAAAGTAAACACACATTTATATCTGGGTACTATGGAACATCCTTGTCATAGCAGCACCAGGGAGCCAGATGCAGGGAATAACTAATTCAGAGCAAGCCTGGTGGGTATAATGAATTTAAGGCCACTTGGGCTACATTATAACCTTTAAGAAAGAAGGGTGGAGGGATAGAGAGAGAAAAGAGGAGGGAAAATGATACAGAAGTAGAAAATAACAAAAATAAGACTAAACTCTTATTAAATAAGCTTTTTGCAAATAGCAATGAGCATTTGGAGAAGGGCAAAGGAATGACCAGCATAATTGATTGGACAGTAAGCACACGACTAGCTGCTATGAGAGATTTCCGTTACCTCGTTCTTCCTTCCCACTTTCTCAGTGTGATATGAATCCAGAAGTCTGTATTACGCATGTCCAGGAGGCACTCATAGACCCGCTAATGAATGTTCAGATGAAAGCAAAACCCCTACTTGGCTCTGCCTTTGCGCTTTATCTCCTTTCAAGCCGTTTTGTTAAGAGACATGAGTTGGGAGAAGTGCAACAAAACATATTTATCTTAATTTATTAATGTAAGATTGGTCGGTGCTGTGTCCACAAAGTGCTTTTTAGCACCTGAGAGGCATTCGTAGTTTACCGAAAACAGACAGAGGCGCCATGCTGTTCTCTTCAGCTTCTCAGTTCATGGAGTGAAAGTAATCTTGTGCAGTTGGGTACTTTGCATTTCTACAAGCTCTTCCCAGAAAGAGTCCCATGCCAAATGAAATGGTTCAAAGTGAAGAGCCTCCACATTCAAGTCAAAGTAAGTAAATGGCAAGGCTGGATAAAATGCTCTGCTAAACAGCACTTGAAACAAAATACCATCAATGAAAAGCTTTATAAGAGTAACCTAAAAACATCTTATTTACATCAGCTAAATTCCTTTCTGTCTTGCCTGCAAACTGTTAACCATCATGTTCTAGGACACTCCGAGTCATGTGACTTCATGGGTGCTCCTGGCATCAGCCTACATAAACACACAGGGTGACGAAAACAAGCCCAATGACTCAAGCTTGAAATGAATGCATATTTGGAAAAGACTTTTAAAATTGTATCATCATCATCATCATCATCATTTTTATGTGTAAGGTGTTCTGTCTGTGTTGTCTGTCTGTGCATCCATGCATCTGGTGCAGAACATGTGCAGAGGCCAGAAGAGGGTGTCAGAGCCTCTGGAACTGGAGTTACAGATGTTTGTGAGCCACTGTGTGGCTGCTAGGAACTGAACCCAAGCCTTCTGGAAGGGCAGCCAATGCTCCCAACTAAAGAGCCATCTCTCCATTCCCACTAAGGGAGACTTTAATGGAGGACTCCTGGCTCTCCATAGCTAATCCTATCTCAACGGTTTGCTGTAACCGCTTTAGAAACTAAAACTTTAATCCAGTCACTCGCATGGTTTCAGTGCCGGCAAGCTCCTAAGCAGACGTCATGCAAAGGAGACAAAGTACACAGAGGGACTTGCAGAATCTTAAGGCAAGAATTCCCTATCTCTAAATGGCAGGAGGCTGGGAAGCTACAGAAGAGCAAGGTCAAGGATGTTGACCTTGAGACAGTTGCCCCTTGACCTAGTAAGAGATGCTTCTTTTAACCTACAAGGTCAAGGTGTCCCATCAGAAGCTAAGGACAGAGAAAGTAAAAAACTCACTTAATACGCCAGCCTGCCACACATCATAGCTTTAGCCTAGTCCACCTCAGACACATACGGAGAATAGCTCTAGCCTAGAGCTGTGCAAAATTATCTCAAACAAACCCCTATTGTTATACATACGATTATGTCAAGGGGTACCTGGGCGCTGTAGCTTGGTATACAGTCTAGGGTATCACACTGGTACCTCAAACATGGGAAAGGATCAAAATCCTAAGTTCAAAAGGAGGGTTTTCCTCTGGATGCACGTGACTTTCACAAGTATTAAGATGAATAATTGTCAGTGTGATGCCACCTGTAATTAAAATTTTCACTTTGGGCTATGGGTACCTAAGTGTACTCATTTTCCATACCCATCTAATGGGGGGGGGACACCTAACTATGCATTCTATGTTATATAAATATGTCAATAACAACAAAAATTTCTTCAAAATCAGCATTCTCTCCTGAAGGGAAAAGTCCTCGTACATGTCACATGTGCATATTATGGATTAAGTAAAATAATCCAGGAGGTAAGTATCACATGTGTGAAACTAGATAGCAACTCACCATTGGCTGTGAGAAAGGAACCTCTCATCTTCCCTCTTCCATAATGAACTGACTCTAAGCACGAAATTCTCGATTGCAAGCTTTCTATGTTCACAGTGTATTTACTGAGAACATTTGAAGCGTTGCAGCTATTCCCATGCTAACCACAGGGGTCTGTGTCAGAGAGTTCATTCAGCTCAGGCAAGCCTTGTAAAGACACCACACCAACTTCCTACTAAAGTATAGAAATCCTTGGCGTTCCACAGACCAGGATCTAAATCAAACGCAACTCCGTGGCGAGATAGTATCCATTTTGAACCTCACGAGTCTAAATGAAGGCCTTGAGAATTAAGAAACACTTACAATTCCGTCACCTTCGATCTCACACCAGCACTCTGAGCTTAGCTACATGAAATATTGGACTCTCTTTGGTTTTGTGAAATTCTGACACTACAAGAAATTACTATCATCTTGGAAGCCCTGTTTGCAATATGTTTTGTAAGCAGGAGAGGCAGCTCAGACCAATAATCTTTGTAAGGAGAAGAACAGGAGCTCAAGGCAGTCCTCTATGTAGTGAAGTTGAGGCCAGGCCAGCCCTGCCTCAAAGCCAATAAATAAATAGATAAGATGAAAACAGCATCAGAATTAAAAATCAATATATCTCCTTTATTCATTTATTAAAATAGTACTAGTGGTTGCATTCGGAAAGGAACAAATCTGCGTGTAGTGAGATTGAGGTACAGGTTTCTACTTAGAAAAGAGAAATGACACCATAGGTATCAGTGTTTGTAGACGTCACTATACAAGGAAAACTGGACCAAAGTATGAAACAGATTTCTGGGAAGACGGCATGCTCTGGTAGCAGAATGTTCAAATTTGAAGGTTTCTAATTAAAAATCCTATATTTGATTCAGTATGGATATAGAACATTTGACAGATGGTAATCTGGTAGGAAGACCTAGAATTTAAAAAGACCAAAAATGCAAAGACCCAAGAACAGGGAAATAGGCAGATCAGATATAAGTGACAAAGCTGTTGCTGTAGTCCGAATCTTCAAAACTTTCCAAAGTATCCATCCCAGCTTGGTGCTATTGAAAGGTGGGAAACTAGAGGCAGGGACCTGGCCAGCTGAGAATCTTGGGCAATTGAAGGTGTGTTTCCGAGGTACTCTGGAGCTTCCGTCTCCCCTACCCTGCCTTCCCTACTCCTCACTGTCCCTTTTCTCTCTCTCTCTCTCTCTCTCTCTCTCTCTCTCTCTCTCTCTCTCTCTCTCTCTCTCTCTCCTTCCTTTATTTCTATATCCTGGAGTTGAGGTGAGGCACAGCAGAGAGCTGACATAATCACACACCTCAGATTGTAGAGAAACAGGCAGTGAAATGTCAGAAAAGGTGGCTGGAGACAAGAGTATGAAAGTCCGTGTTCTGAACTGTAGTCTCCAAACTATGAAATCCAGCTTTACCTTAAGTGGTGAATTCCAAGGTATGGCCCCAGGAGCACCGTGAGCCACCCTGCAATCCTTCAAGGGGCCCACGAAGCTCCAATCATATCATAATAACACGAGGGCTGAAGCAGCTGCGTATTTATCATCTCGAGACTTTGCACATGGGTCTTCTGATATGCTTCATCCTGACCAAGTGAACGCAGAGCAGATGTGAGGCTCCAAGTGTCTTGTCTTAAGCCAGATGTTAAAAAGATTAGTAAAGAAATAAACATTTGTCATCCATTTCTGTATCGATGCTTTTGCTATGGGAAACACTTATTGTTTCATAAAAGTATTTATAATCCCTCATACTGGTTTATTAAAACTGATAAACATCGTTTGAAGCGCTCGGGTTTCATTTCTAATAGCTATATATCAATAGATATAATTCTGTTAAACGAAAGCCCTAGTTAGTCTTCACAAATTTTTAAGAATTTAAAGAGGTCTTAAGTCCCAGTGTGTCAGAACTAGCCCACTGATGGCAGTTTGGTATTGATACAAGGTCAACCATGACCTCTAGTGGAGAGGTCCAGCCAATTTGCGCACTGAGGGAACTGATTTGGTTGCCAATTTTTTTTTTTTTTTTGAAAGCATCTTTTGAAAGCTCTTCTTGAGACTTCCTTCTGCCTCTTTTATTGTCTACCCCAGTGCGAAGTTTGTTTTCTCTTGCACTGGTTAGAAAAAGAAAACAAAAACAAAACAAACTGCTCTTTTCAAGACAGACTGGAAAATCTGCTGGGAGCCTCTTGGGAGGGGGGAGCCTGCTGCTCTCTCTGGAGACCCACACTGTTCTCATGAATACTCAAAGTAAGACAACTGTGGGGAGGTATTTGTGGTACTCTTCAGAACTTCCAGTCCTTAAAAAAAAATAATGATTTTTGTTTCCTAATTTGGGTCAATTTCAGCCCCCACAGAGCCATTCTACGGAAGTGTTTTAGCGTTAAGCAGAGATTGAGAACCTTGAAGTGTACGGAGGAGTTTGTCTGAGGAAAAGATGAATCTCAAGTGAAGCTTTAGCTTGTCACAGATACTGCTTCTCCACAGCGAAGGGCAAAACACAGATGAAAGCTGTTCTTCTAAGGTGGGAGAGGACGTAGGAATCACTGCGCAGTTCACGGCCTGAAGTATTTGCTGTCCAGCCACTTACAGGGAATTGTTGCAGCCCTTATATTCTGCAAGCACTCTGAGCTGTAACAAACAGATCAGACCTCCAAGGGTCCTGTTTACATGTAAATTCTGCTTCAGTGGATCCTTCGTGAGACTTATTTCTAATTAGCTCTCAGGAGACAGTGCTGGCCTGAGAGCCACCTGCACATAGGTCTGAAAGGCAACCCTCTGGCCCCAGGCAGTTCGCCAATTTGGCAGCTGCGTTTCACTAGAATGTGCAACAGTCCCCATGCCCATAGAGAATCTTCTAGAAGTCCAATGCAGACTGCAGAGGATCACAGCTGTTGAGTTCAGACAAAGCTGGAAGAATCCTGGTGTTGTTTATGAGTCAGGTTTACAATGCAGATGTAATTAAACTCTCTACATCTTTATCTCTAAAGAGGGGACAAAGATACTGTCCCATCCACATCATAATGTTGTTGAGGAAATTAAATGAGACAACGGGAATGGTTTGTGAGTACTAGCCAACATGAGTTGAGTCCTGCCATCTGTGAGTCCTCCCCCTGCTGGTTTAAAAGGGGACTGGGGTCCACATGTTGACATCTGTTTGGCTTCTCTCAGCTAACTGGAGGATAGGGCTGGTCATTAGCCACAGCTACCATTGCCAGCTCTTACTATGACCATAAAATAGCACCCTCCTAAGTGCCTTCCAGGCTTATTTGAATGTCTGTGTTGAGGATCTCTGCTTTGTTTTTGGTGTGTGTGTGTGTGTGTGTGTTTTTTTTTTTTTTTTTCTTTTTGAACAAAACCAACTCCATGCAAATGGAAGAAATCCGTGACTTATACCACAGACCTTTCCACATAGGCTTGCTCTTGCTAGCACATCAGAAAGCAAAGCATTCCTAACTCCTACCCTGTTTTAGAGCATTTCTGCTTAATGATAATGACAATCTTCCAGAAATCCAGCTATGGTGGATTCTAGAGGACATAACTGTGTGTATGAGCTTCCTGTCCTTTCACACCACCTTTGTTCTGAGGACAGCTTGGCAGCAAAGCTTGCATCTGTTTGTAATCCCATCTGTTTTCTTGAGGGTTTTTTTTTCCCTCAAGTTCTGGGCTTGCTCAGCAGGAAGTCTACACCCTTGCTGCTCACTTTCATTTTCCTTTCTTGCCCTTGGTAGAGGTCACAGCCCTGGCAAGCTTTCCGAGGAAGAACAGGATACAAGATGCAACAGCATCCTCTACTGACCATTACTGATAATGCCAAGGAGCCCCCAACTCATTTCTATGTGGGTCGGTCCAGTTCAAGAGCACATCTTCAGTCTATTTCCCTGTTTATTTTGTCCTGGTCTTGGTATTCAGATGAAATGTTGCAATTTAAAAGTAATTTTAAATAGAACAAAAAAATTGGCTTTAAGCTTAATATTTATTTCAAAACTCTATTTCATGTCACATATTTTCTCAATACTGGTATTCCCAAAACCACTGGGTCTGTTGTCAGAGCTTGTGGTCCAAGTACAGGGGCTGCTACAATCCCTGCTCTTGACCTAAGGGCACAAAGTCCTCAGACTGTCCCCTGCCCTCACATAATGGCAGAATGCTGCTGAGTTGTGGAATGTGCTGCAACCAGAACCCAAAAGAAGGCAGCCGGCTAGGAAGCTCCCTTTCTGTGGTAGGAAGCAGAAGAGCTAGTATTCGGACTTTTATCAGGATGCGTCATTCATGCATGTATTTAAGCAATCCTCCTGGAGCTGCACAGGGTTTACAGCAGAACCTCAGTTGAGTGGTTCACCCTAACAAGACTCCCCAAGCTGCTTCTTGCTCATCTGCCTCTCTCTACATCCATCATTTACATCTCTGTAGATTGCTGTGCTGTGTGAGGTGATGACTACGTTACAGTGTTTCTTCAGATTACATCACAGAAGGTTAGAAACTAAACACAACGCCTGGCCAAAACTATAAGTATATATTTTTTTTGTGCAATCCACATTGTGATTGTGAACTTCTTATAATCCTTTCCTTCCTTGTTGTGATTTTAAAAGGAACAAATGTGACAAATTAGTGGTTGGTGACCGTGTGTCTGAGGCCATAGTGATCAGCTCTTGCAAAGACAGTACCTCGGACACAGTGCTATGTTGGGAGCTGTTTGGCATCTGAGATGTTGACAGTCTTCGGTTATCTGCTAATGCTCATCTGGCTTCTCCAGGGGACATTTTAGTAAACTAAGTAGAGATAATATGACAGGGACCACCCTGGGTCCATGAGAGCTTCAAGGTAACACTCATTGCTGCCTTTGGACAACATGACCACCTTAACGTGATGACATATCTGAGAAAGGTAGAGGTGTAGAAAGTTACCACCTTTCCTACAGTGACAGTTATTGCCAGGTTATACCAGCTGGTGAGTACTGCAACCTCATTGCAGACCCGAGGAAGCATCTCCAAGTGGACCCATGGAATCTATGGACATAGCAAATCCAGTGTAAGTCAGAGCATAGCTAAACTTCATTTATTATCTCTGTCTCAC
>OU015748.1:117617640-117641254 GCA_907169655.1 Acomys percivali
AGAGAGAGAGAGAGAGAGAGAGAGAGAGAGAGAGAGAGAGAGAGAGATCTCCTGTATGTGCATGCCCAAGGAGGCCAGAGGAAAGCATATGATCCCCTGGAGCTGGGGTACAGGCAGTTGCGAGCTGCCCAACATGAGCACTAGGACTAAAAACAATCCTCTGGGAGATTATCAAAGACTCTGAACCATAAAGCCATCTTTCCAGCCCCAGTGTGCGTTAAATAAATGGGCCGTAGGTTGATAAGGGTAGGACTGAGGAGTCCTTACCTTCTAAACTCACCAAGGCCGGATGCTGTCACTCCCTCAAGGGACCCTGGGTTTAAAAACAGGCTCAAGTCCACAACCTTGATAAGCTCTAACTGCTTGACCTCATGTATTAGGCATTGTGTTCTATTCTTCTATTCTGTTCCCTTCTCTTCTCTTCTTTCTATTCTATTGGAACAGAAGGAATATACATATTAATACTAAACCAGCTTTTATTGAAGCAGAATCTAAATGAAAATGAAAACATACTCACTCCTATGCATGGTTGAGGAGAAGGTTTTTATTGTAGACTTGAGAAAGGATCTAGCCAGAGGCATCTGGAAGAGGCCAGACTAGACATGACCAGCAGAACAGACCAGGCGAGAAAGAGAGAAAGTAAGAGGGGAAGAGAAGAGAGAGGGCAGAGGAGAGAGAGATCCAGAAGCTGAGCCAAAAGTGGAAGCAAGAGAACCAAGAGAGTGCAGAGCCAAAATGGCTGAGCCACGGAGGAATCAGAGACACTGGGGGAAGAGGAGGGAAGCTCAGGGGCTGGAGAGGGCTGGGGGAGGGAACGAGGTATGCCCACCAGGATGACTGACTCCTGTAACTGGTACTTATGAGAAGGAACTGAGGGAGCCTCAAGGTTAGCATTGATGTTGATATGTGAATGCATGCTACAAGCCAGTGATGAGAAGAAGAGTAACTCCTTTAAGCCCCCGAGGGAATGCTGGCTTTTGTCTAAATGCCAGATTTTGGGAAAAGAAATTTCTTGGAACCTAATCATAACAACAGCTGTCTCACACCCCAGAGACTGGGAACTTAGTACCCCCCAGTAGTTGCTAGGTCTTTGAAACTGAGCGATTCAGCAGTCTACAGTAGGCCCACAATGGCCATGTCAAGTTCTGTAGAGTAACCAAGAGCATTAGCAGATAGCCTATAATGTTTGGGGGTTTGTTTGTTTTGTTTTGTTTTGTTTTGTTTTCCCAAGACAGGGTTTCTCTGTTTAACTGTGGCTGTTCTGAAACTTGTTTTGTAGATCAGGCTGGCCTTGAACTCAGAGATCTGCCTTGCCTCTGCCTTTCAGGTGCTGGGATTAAAGGCATGTGCCACTGCTGCCTAGCTTGAGATATGGGGTTCATGGGATCTCGGTGGCCAACAACTCCAAAAGAGGCCCACACTCATGACACTAGGCTGTAGGCTCAATTTTCTTAACCTGTATATTTTATTACAACTTATTAACTGAGCATACATCACTTATAACCCAACTAACCAAAACAATAGGAAATGAGGATTAAAGAACACAATAATAAGACTGTAAGGATATCAGTTCCGAGGAGCAATTCTCCTGGTGTAATCAGCAGGATTTCTTCTGCTGGAACCTGGAGTAACCAGAACCCGGACCCTCAGCAGGAGCCGGAGCCCCAAAGCCTTCCCTCGACCAGTTCTCTCTATGAGTGTCTTGAAGTGAAGCGATGAACAGCCAAAACTATCCCAAGTCTCCAAAAGGCTCCGCCTCTAGTTCTGGGCTCATTTATATACCTCCTTCCACAGTCTGTTTGCGGAATCTTTTCAGCTGGCAACAATCAAGCTCCCGCATGAGGTGCTCAGTCTTCTAGTGGATTAACCTCACTTGTTCTCTCACAAGACCGTTCCAATCCCACACTTGGGATTGTTAAAAAACAAAACAAAACAAAACAAAAAAACAGGCTTATCTCTCCTTCACTGGGCTTTTCATTTGAAAGCCTGTGATGTCCAATAGGATCATTGTGACCTTCTTATAGCATGTGTGGGACTTTGAATGCGATTGGCCCCCATAGGCTCATATATTTGCATGCTTGGTTCCTAGTTGGTGAACTGTTGGAGTGGGTGTGGCCTTGTGTGTCACTTGGAAGTAGGCTTTGATGCTTCAAAAGTCTACCTGCTACCTGTAGCTGGGGATGTAAAGCTCAACTACTGCCCCAGTAATAGGCTTGCCACTATGTTCACTGCCATGGTAATATGTACTACCCTTTTCAAACTGCTGTCAAATGCTTTCTTTTGTAAGAGTTGCCTTGGTGTCTGAATGGTGACTAAGACCAAAGTAACTACATTTAAAACCTTTCTATATGTGTCTGTGCATATATGTTTTAGGAAGCTATATGACCCCTTTGAAAGGTCTTTACTGCTAGTTAATGCTCTCCATATTTCCTCCTTTCCTATACTTTCCCATCACCCATCTCAGTTTAACCTTTCCTGTTCCATTATTGCTCTTTGGTCCTTTATATTACTCTATTTTACCTCCCATTCTTTGACAGCTTTGCCCTCACAACCCTTTATTAATTACTTGACATCTATAGGCATTCCAAATGAAGCCTATGTATCATGATCAGTAGACATCTCTATTGTAGTATGTGGAGTCCAAGAGTGGTTTGCCTAGATCATGTGGTAGCTCTGTTTCTAGCTTTTGAGGAACCTCCACATCCACAGTGGCTGGACCAGTGTGCCCCACCACCAGTGAACAAGTGCTCACCTTTCCCTCATCCATGTTAGCATTTATTATCACTTATTTATTTATTTTTTTTGATCTTAGACATTCTTACTAGGTTAAAATTAACTCATAAAGTAACTTTAATTTGCATTTTCCTGGTGGCTGAGGATGTTGAAGATTTAAAATGGTTCTCATTCATTTGTATTTCATTTTTTGTTTGTTTTTTGTTTCTCAAGACAGGGTTTCTCTGTGTAGCGTTGGCTGTCCTGGAATCACTTTGGAGACCAGGCTGACCTCGAACTCACAGAGATCCACTTGCTTCTGCCTCCCCAGTGCTGGGATTAAAGGCATGCGCTACCACTCGTGGCTTGTATTTCATATTTTAATAGATATTTCATTTCCCCTAATTTTCTTCTATCTTGTTTTGTTTTCTCTTTTCTAAAGTTATGATGTATTATAAAATAAATACATCAAGTTGATAAATTAAACTGAGAAGTTGAAATATTTACATATAAATTTTTGTTATTTTTTCCCTTTTTATATTTCTCATAGTTAATGTCTGTGATGGTTAGTGTTGACCATCAAGTTAACAAGATCTGGAGTCAACCAGGTGACAGAACTCTGTGAGTGATTGCCTGATGCAGTTACTAGACTATGGAAGACTTGATCCTAAAGTGAGCAGCTCTGCCCCTTGGGTTTGTGTCCTAGCCTGTGTAGAATGGAGGAAGTGAGCTAAGCTGAGCATTCCTCACGCTCTGACTCCTTGGTGTGGACAGAACAAGATCAACACTGTAAGCTCCTGCTGGTATGACTTACTCAGCATCATAAGCAATGCACTCATACTGTAGACTCAGAGAAACCATTGCTCCCTTAACTCACTTTTGTCAGAGTTTTATAACAGCAGCAGGAAAAACATCAATGATAATACCTGATCTTGTGAGTTAGTTTAGTCCTGTCTTGTGGTTTCCTATGTCTGTCTGTCTGTCTGTCTATCTGTCTACCCACCTACCTACCTATCATCTATACATCTACCATCTCCCTCTCTCTCTCTCTCTCTCTCTCTCTCTCTCTCTCTCTCTCTCTCTCTCTCACTTCTTCTTGAGATGTTGTCCTACAGCTGGGGATTTCTCAGCCTCCTGAGTTCTGAGATTGTTTTCAGTTGTCTGGTTTCATTCATCTTGTATTTTTCTTTCTACTACCCCTTTGTCTGAGGCCGCCTCATCTCCTTCCTACATTACTGTTTCACATTTCTACTTAATTTTCCTTTTACTGTTTTTTTCTCTATTGTTCTAAAACTAATTGGTGGTTAAGGTTACTTCCTTTCCATTTCTACTCTCAGCAACTAATTTATTAGCATATGCTGTATAATCAATGTTTCTTTATTCTTCAAACTCATTGAAGTTGAAGGGGCAATAGATTTAAATTGGCTATTGCTGTATTTTCATGGAAAGCTTATCCATTCATTGTGGTTGTATCTGTGCTTAGTATTGGACATTCAGCATATTGCAGGGAGTTATATCCAGTGCCCTGAGCATATGAGTTGAATATTTATTACTTGAGATGCAACCATAGTCCAGTGAGAAAAACTACATCCTAATCCTATTATAACCTAGTGCTACTGAGCTTTACAAATACTTCAAGTGAAACAAGATAAAGGATTAAAATGCAATCAAAAACCCAGCCCCAACATATAGCTCTTAATGGAGAAACACAAGAAAAATAAAGAAAATCAAGGCAACAGGATGCTGTTATGTTGATGATTACACAGTAATGGATTCCAGTGAAGGTAAAGAATGTGGAATAACAGATAAATAATTTAAAATAATAACTATAATAAAATCTAAGAAGGCCCTAATAAACTCCTGAATTAATTCAAAGTAAGTAACAACTTAATGGCTGAATAAAATAAGTAAGAAAGGATAGGATATAAAAGATTACATCCATAAAGATACAGAAATATAAGTAAAAGAGAAATTTTGGGAATGAAATCTCATTAAATCAAGTTTAAAAATAATCAGTGGAAGGCCTTACCAGTAGAATGGATCAAGACAAAGTAATTGAGCCACAACATTCAAGAAACAATAAACATATAATAAAATGAAAGCATAGAACATGAGGTCTCTTGGACAATATTAAAAGAAAATAAATCATGGGTATAGTAAGAAAAGCTATAAACCGAAAGCCTAGAAAACATATTCAATAAATCTATATCAAAAGAGTTCCCAAATCAGAGGACGTAGATGGCCATCCAGGCATGGGATGTATCAGAATGCCAAATACAGCCTAGAAAACAACCTCTACCGTAGTTAAAACACGAAAGATGCAGAATAAGTACAGCATCTTGAAAGGTGTAAGAGAGATGTACCAAGTTACATATAAAAAACAACTCTCACATTTGACTATGTCTCCTGGAGGGGGAGACCTGGTGACACTCAGAGGAAGGACAGCAGGTTACCAAGAAGAGACTTGATACCCTATGAGCATATACAGGGGGAGGTAATCCCTCTCAGGAACAGTCATAGGGGAGGGGAATAAGGGGAAAATGGGAGGGAGGGGAGAATGGGAGGATACAAGGGATGGGATAACCATAGAGATGTAACAAGAATAAATTAATAAAATATATATATATATATAAAGTATATTCAAAAAAAACTCTCAGAATAACAGCAAATCTCTCAATAAAAAGAATTGTAAAATCCAGGGCATGGGTTAATGTATTTCTCTAAAAGATAAAGACTTCCAACACATATTATTATATCCAGCAAAGCTGTGAGACGTAGCACTTCCTATGTGCTTGTGGGCCTAAGTTGAGTCAAATATGGTCTCCACTTTTGGTCTTGGGTAACGCCAGAACCTAACAACAAGACTGTGTTGCTGAAGACAACACATAATTGAGTCACAGTACATGGAAACAAAAACAGGCTGGTACTGACCTGGAAGTGTTCAAAGTGCCAGAAGATTCTATTCATACTACTAGGGGAGAGAAGTATTCAACAATCTCACATAGCCCTGGACTGCTACAATTACAGCTGGGCTGGAAATAGTGGCACAAATGATATGGAAGCAACCAATCACTATCTGATTGAACTTAAAACCAACTTATAAGATGGAACTCCTACTGGGAACTGTTAAACACACCAAAAACCCATGGATGGCTAGGTCATAGACCCAAGGGGGAACCTACTCCTATTATTCTGATTAATTGGCTCATTACCACTATGCTGCTCCCTAAATTATTATCCTTATATCCAAAGATTAGTACATTTCATATCCCTCATCAAAGAAGCTTTTTTAAAGCAGTAGATATCGATTAATATAGATAGCAGCATTCAGGTGAAATACAGAGATATGTGGAGTGGAAATGTAGGTCTATATCACACCCCACACCCAAGGCTTGGGGTCATCTTGGAAGATGGGGCAGAGAATTTGTGAAAGCCAGGAGTAATGAATGTGTGCTCTGAAACATAGTTTTCTGAACACTACAGGGTCGTTGAACACACATGAACCCCGTGGCTGTGACTACATGCATAAGACCTGCATAAACTCAAGGCAGCCAAAATCAGGCCATAGGCAGAAGAGGGAAGAGAGTAGGGTGGGGGTGGGGGCTCATGAAGTCCCAGTTCCGAGAAGCAGCTGGCGGCTACCGGAGGAGCAATACCCCTGAAATACTAGCCATGGTCCATAGCTAGTCCTATACCTATGCACACCCAGTCATCACAGAGCAGATTCTGTGGTTTGTTGTTTGTTTTGTTTTCCATTTTAAGAGAGAGTACATGAAGCTGGGAGGGAAATAGTGGTAGAGTGATGGAGGACAAACTAAAAGGAAGCAAATATGGTGAGTTACGCCAGAAAATATTATCTGCTTGTATGAAGTGCTTAAAAAATATAAAAAGTGCCATTTGGTATGTCTGATGGTACCCATCAGGTATATAACCCTAAATTTGTTTTTACTTACTTAAAATGTGAAATCAAACACATTTGCAATGTTCTTCCAAAATAGGAAAAAAAAAAAAAAAAAAAAGCAAGCTGACCTGGTCAGAATCAAGGAAAAGGGACTCCAGTCACTCTAATACGTGATACAGTGGATTTGCTGCACATCAGCAGTGGTTCCGAATCTCGCTTGCTCAATGGATGTGTTCTGCTGCCACTAAAGCTCGTGCTGCTTCCTCAGGGCCCAGGATGGAGCCCTCACCTCTACACCATCTGTCACTGCTGTGGACCACACCGCCTCAGTGTAGTCACCTGCTAACTTCTGGCTACAATCAGGACACAGCTTCCACCTGATGAAGCTGAGGTGATTGCCCATGTCCACATACAAGGGACATACAGAAAGAACGAGATCGTTCCAGCCTCTCTCTGGGAAACATGGTTCACCACATAGGATGAGGATTTTGGGAAACACAACCCGAGCCCTGAGCTGAGTGCCTAGATGAACGAGACCATCCCCTCAGAAATGTCTCCCTCAAGGCGTTAAACTGGCTTTGCTGTAGATTTCACACAAATCGCTTCCTGTTGCAACTTTTTGTCATGTTTCTCCTTAAATCCTACTGTGCAGAGGGTTTTAAAATTTTACACAGTGAGCAGTAGTCTGTATGGCGGAATAATGTCAACTTATTCCATCGTTCTTAGGCTACATACAGTTGGTTTTAAGTAACTAGAGGCTAAGTAATTGGGAATTCCTCTTTCTCTATCCAGTTAGGCCACACGTCCAGGTACCTAGAAATTTAATTCTCTCTGGCTATCTCGAATTTGTTTGGAGGAAGCGTGCAAATGTCGCGTCGTCTGCCCAATTTGACAGATTAGAAGTGATTGTCAGGGGGCCCTTATTAAGAGTTCTGAGGAAGCATGCCTGCAGATAAGTAGGAAATGCCTAGGGTGATTGGTGCCCACTCTTGCTGTCAAGGAGAGGCATTTTGTCACCTCTCATATCTGCCATCTTTGGCATAGGTATGGAAAAAGAGTTATTACATTAATTTAATTTGGTCAGAGCAAAATAGGGGTTTCTGTAAAGGTCCCATTTTATGAAATGATGGAAGGAATTAAGAAGTAACACTAAATGATGAAATAGAAAAAAAATGGCTGCTTTCGAGGCTGGCTTCGTGCTGCTGGAACTTTGGAAGCTGGCTGCGTTCTGGTTTGGCTGGCACCCTAATTGGCACGTCACACTGAGACCATCTTTTCCACCATCTGGGTTGTACATTTGATGAAGCCTCTTAGTGCTCAAAACACTGTCCAACGTGGCCATGGCAGATCGTCCTATGACACTTATTGTGTGACCTACGAAAATGAGGAAAAACTGAGCCAAAAAGGAAAACTAGAAGACAAAGCCAGAAGAGGCAGGAATAGCATGAGCCAAATAAGACTAATACCAATACTTCCTAATGTGAGGGCGATTCCTAATTCAGGACAGGGCAGGAGCAGAGAGGACAGCACCGGACAGCTCAAGGTGACCTCTCATGTTCAGCCAAGCAGAAAGCCCCTCACTGTCGCTGGGGCCTGAGTTCCATCTGCCTCACATGTTAAGTGATTCGAAGCTTTAAGATCAGTTCACAGCAAATTACTTGGCACTATGGCTTATGACGTCAATGGTGACAATAGGTTGGAAATATTTATGGAAACTTGTTAGGTTCTGACACAGCACCGAGATTTTTTCATACTAATGTTTGAGGCAACAAAATGAAATAGGTGCTATTAACATCTCAACAAGATGTCTGTAAGCTCATATCCCCTGTGAAGGAAGAGAGAGAGCTGGAGCCTGGAGCCCTCTTCATGCAAGTGCTTTCTAAACGGTTTTCTATTTTATAAAAAAAACCAAAAACATAGCTCACTTCATTCTGTACCTTTTATGTTAAGATAGCAAGCAGGACTGCTTCTATTCATTTGGCAGTTCAGAACACGCAGGTTCAGACAAAATATTTGCCTTGAGACCAGACAGTTGACAGGGGACAAGCCATATGAAGGATGAGATTTCCTTGCTTGAGAGACAATGGGTATGAGACTGACTGCAGCCCACTTCTGCTTTAGGATCTGTACATTGAACAGCTTCCCCCCCCCCCCGCCCCCCCCCCCTTCTTCCTAGTCAATAACACCCAACCCCCCCCCCCCCCCCCCCCCCGTATAACCAGACAGAAGTGATCTGATTGGCTGTGCCACTCCCAGAGTGCTTTGCCCCCTCCATGCATAATAACGCTAGCCGCATTTACCGGGTCAGCCAAGTCACAGACCAGATGGGAAGGACCCACATCGCAGCTAAAATGCACCTTAGAGCTTATTACTTCAAATCTCCGTTTCAACGGTGGAGGAAAACCCCACATTGTCAGCTGTTTAACGTATGCTTCTTCGTTACGATTACACTCTGCTCTAAAATGCCTCTAAATTGCCTCTAAAATGCTCCAATTTGGTTTTATTTACGAAATAAAGGAGTCAGAAAAATTATCACACCAAAAATAAATTCTTTATCTGCTTCCGGTCAGGCAATGTTTGATGTTATTAAAGACCTTTCTCACATCCAAGCTGTAAAAGAAAGACATGCGCACGTGTGACGTAGATAAGGATTTTGTCTGGGCATAGAGACCGGCTGGAAGCTGGGTCAGAGGTGTCTAGATCAGAGCTCTGTGGAACAGCTCTGTGTGAAGAACTTCGCAAGCTCTCCAGCAAGGGCGGAAGTCAGCTTGGCGGCGGGCCAAGTCCTCTAGCGCAACAGTCAGGAGTGGCCAGCAGATGCCACTCTTGTCAGTTGTATTTTTCACATTTAAACTATACGGAAAGTGAAATAAGTTATTACAGAAATAAGTGAAATAAAGGTAGCAAAAGCGATTATCTTTCAAACATTAAGTAGCAAGAAGAATGTGTAATTGGATCTATATTGAATAGTAATAGTAACTTCGCTGATGGTACTTAAAAGAGAGTATAACGTTGACCTCAAGCCAAGTATAGAGTAGACTGGCAAGAAAGGGAGAAAGGAAGGAAGGAAGGAAGGAAGGAAGGAAGGAAGGAAGGAAGGAAGGAAGGAAGGAAGGAAGGAAGGAAGGAAGGAAAGAAAGAAAAGAAAAGAAGAAAAGAAAAGCGGTTTGTCTAGGCAGGTAAGATTGAGGGTGTGAAGGTCACTTTCATTTAGAAGCCTTTATTTATTTATTTTTTTCTTTTTGGTCAGAGACTGAATGAGAGGAAAGGCAAAGAAAGACAGAAAGTTGAAGAGACTGGTTTCAAATGTCTTTCTTTGTAAAACAGAAAATAATGCTGTCTGTTGAGAATCTGGGACAGAGAGAAAAGAAAACATTTGGGCAAATCAGCAGTGCTTTGAAATATGCAGGAAAGGGAAAAAACAAAACAAAACAAAACAAAATAAAACAAAACAATAAACCAGCCAGGAACTTGACAGGACCATCTGCAGCTGCTCACTCCTGCTTGCCTTTCTCATTGTGATCAGTCACTCAGCCCTTTAATTAAGGTGGTTTAGGGAGCTGAGGTAAGAGGGAGGGACTGGGAGGAGAGAAGGAGAGGAAGCTGGGATCAGGATGTAAGGGGATGTGATACTAATTAATTAATTACAAATCCCTAATGCGACCACAGTGTATGCTCCATCCACACAGGGAAGCACAGCACTCGAGATGCAGAGGAGCTGGGTGTGAGCTCTGCCTAGGGTACACCCTGTTTCAAACACAGCAAAATACGTGTGTGTGTGTGTGTGTGTGTGTGTGTGTGTGTGTGTTTGTTCAGACTTGGCGTGGTGACACACACCAGTAACACCCTCACTAGCAAAGCTGAGGCGAGACAAACCTTGTCAGAACACACAGCCCATGAAGGAAGCCATGTGAGAATTCTGAGAGCTTGGGAGAAAACTCCCAGAAAACGAGACAAAAGTCTTGTGACCTCTGTTCCTCCAAACCATGGGTTCTCAGGATGTGCTTCTGTGCCCCTCCCAGGTGTCAATGGGAGTGGGTTTACCTATATGATTCCGTGTCATCTCATTTACCATTAATACTCAGATGGTGTTTGCAAGCATGGGCTGTCCTCATGACTGTGTGCATCCTAAACTCTCATGACCTTGCTTAACATTCTGAATAATACATTGTCTGATGCCCTAAATAAAGTTGTCTATTGCATGAGACTTTAGTCTTCCTCATTTTTAGCTCCACTCTACCAGGTTCATGCCAAGGGTAGAGCAGAATAACTAATAACTAATAACTAATAATAATAATAATAATAATAATAATGATGATGATGATGATAATAATAATATAAAATAAATAAAAAATGAAAAAGCTTTTTTTAGTCTGTGCAGGTGATGCCCTTTAAGGTCACTATGAAGATTAAATAGGATGAGGGTGTGAAGTTCACTTTCATTTAGAAATCTTTTTTTTTTTCTTTTTTGGTCAGAGACTGGGAGAGAGAAAAGGCAAAACAAAACAAAAAACTGCAGTAGATGATGTTACTAGAGTTGTAACAATCATGACTTGCAGGCTAGCCTATACCACATGGGCTACCCTCACATACATATGTGCATGTCTTCAGACATCTGTATATTCAAGAAATGAGATATTAATATCTACACACACAGACACACAAAAGAGGTCCCATATACTCTAGTAATGAGATAACAATGAATTTAGAGGGGAAATTGTACGTTACTGCACATGTGACAAGGGTAACATTTTAATGCCCCACCAGTTGTAATGTTTCTCTTCCTTAATCTCACACATAGTAAGAAAGGGCTCTCCCACGGAGCCACATCCCAGCCCTCCACAGTTCTAGTTGACTTAACTACTCCAGAGACTACTTTGGTAATTTGTAGGCAGGTTGAGGATGAGTGCCTCCATCCTAAGTGTCTGCTCCCTGCCTTGGGAAAGCATTGTACACCCCACCTACTTCACTGTGTATGATCCTCTTGCCCAAAGAAAGAATTCTTTAGTTCCCTGTCTACAGCCTGGGACTTTGTCATGTGATTTGGCTTCACCAGTTGAGCCCAAGTCCCACCAGTATCCTGTGTGCACAACCTGAGGAGGCACAGCAAGCCGAGGCATTTCTTCCCACGTTGCCTTTGTCATGAGAGGCACATGTGGCTACACAGGAGTGTGAACAGGACAGTGTCACAGAGTCCTGAAGGGATTTCAGTGCAGGTTATTTTCGATGTGTGAGGAACATGAAAACAAGGCTAAACAAGGCTATTAGCACCACACAAATGTATTTTTTTATTTATATGTTTATAAAATACAAGGCTTTAATAACAAATGAAACATTCATTGGGAAATATTATACGTGCTGTCTAAATGTCTGTGACTGACTTGCAGAACCCTCCTTTTGTTTCAGAGTTTGGCAACTGTTTGCCCACATGGGCACTGACGAACTCTGGTACATCATACATCTCTAGCA
Source organism: Acomys percivali (assembly GCA_907169655.1). NCBI lineage: Eukaryota > Metazoa > Chordata > Mammalia > Rodentia > Muridae > Acomys > Acomys percivali. Next base: position 117,629,723 of record OU015748.1, read on the forward strand.
AAAAATGGAGAGAAAACACTTGAGGGTAAAATTAGTACACTGATATTTACTGGTAAAATGCATTAGTCAACCCTATGTTTTTGTTTATAGGGTAGGCTGACAAGGGCAAATATTTGTTAATTTGCTTTTTAAAATTCTATCATCATATAACACAATTAAATTATGCACATAAAAACAATCTCTTAATACCTGAGAATTTGTCTATAGTGGTATATATATATATATTTCATTCATTCATTCATGTTCTGTCTTTGAGAACAGTCCAGTAGACAATCATTGAGCTTCTCCGTGAAGGGCACTACTGATCTTCAGGATGACAGGATCTCAACCTGCCTACAAGGCAGGCCATCTGAGCATACCTGTGAGGGACTGTCCCATTAGGTTTACTGTGGGAAAGATCCACCCTAACTCCGGAAGAGTAAGCTTTTGCTTTTTCCTGCTTCTCATCCTGACTCGCTGGTGCTGGGCTGTCATTTTCCTCTGACAACAGCTTTTCAGCTTTCTCACAGGGCCTGATGAAGACCTGCACCAGCACCATCCTGCTCCAGCATCGCTCAGGCAAGTGTCTAGGTCGATAGCACCAGGTTGAGACAGCTGGGGCATCCAGCTCCCCAATGTGAAGACAATTATTATTGGAGTATGAAGACCATAGCATGTAAACCAATTCAATAAGCCCCTTTAAAATGTGTTATCTATGCTGTTCCATTAGACTAGTGGTTCTCAGCCTTCCTAATGCTGCGACCCTTTAACATAGTTCCTCATGCTGTGGTGACCCCAACCATAAAACAATGTCATTGCTAATTCGTAAGTGTAATCTTGCTTCTGTTATGAATCATAATGCAAATATCTGTTTTCTAGTGATCAATCGTAGGCAACCCCTATGAAAGGGTCATTAGACATCCCCCAAAGGTGGAGGACATGCTCTAGTGACCCCTGACCACACAATCTCTATTAATTTCTTTTTTGTTGGGGTGGTGTCAGGAAATCAGAACTGTATGTCTAGCCAAAACTTAGGATCATTGAATTTTTAAGAACCTCAATCTTCATACTTGATTATCAGAAAAAGTATTTATCCTTGAAATTTTTGATTTTTAAGAGTAGTTACATATATGAGCTACAAAGGCAAAGTGGTACATAAACATTATAGAAACAGCATACTCTTCATAAGCATATAGAGGTAGGCCTTAAAAATCAAATCTCAACATACAATATCTTTTCTGTTTTGCCACAAATTCTATTTAATACTTAACAGGAGCACAAGTTCTTAATAAAAAATGGTATTACATATTAGAACCACATTTATTGAAGCACCAAATCCATACATAAAAATTAAAGAATAAAACAAAACAATGGGTCAAAATCATATCAGTAGAGAAAATGATGTCTATGTGCTTATTGGTTATAATTATTAATTTGATATTTGCTGAAAGATTTATTAGTGCCTGCAATAATTTAAAAAAACTTTCTTCTAATTCTTTTTTTTTTATTCCCTATATATGCCAATCGTAGGCCCTCCCTCCTCTCCTCCCAGGCAAACTCTCTCTTAATTCCTATTTGCTCCATTTTAACAATCACGATAACACTTCATTGCACTGTTTGAAGCTGATCAGAGACTTACTTGCATGTGTTTTTAACAGTATAACATAATCATGGTCCAGTCCAACAGCAGCATCTTCTTGGTATAATTCATTCAAACATGGTTGTATTCCCTATAATAAATTATGATGTTTGAAAATGATCCTGACCGCCGTGATCTGTCTGTTAAGTTCCTCTTGGGAACCGATAAATATTGAGTGGTCTGAGACCCTGAGGAACATCTAGACAAAAAGAGGTTGAGTATAGAAGTGTCGGGGGTCCAGGAGTGAGAAAGGAGACCAGACCCCTGCGCTTTCACCGGTACCCCTTCATCGGTACTTCCAAGACTGAATGTTCAGAGTACTTGAACCGGGAGCCATGGAGCCGTGTGGGGAATGCATTTCCCACAGAACCCTCCGCATCTGCCGTAGACTTTGGTTCCGTCCTGTAAATGTAAAGAAGTAGAAAACACGGGAGACTTTTATACAAACTGGTAACTGTGCACGGCACAGGCAAAGTGCCTGCTTTGAGTCATGTGACTGCAGTCCTAGCCACGGACCCTTGTAAGGGCCGATGTGTACCTTTGTGTGGGTCCCAAGGAAACGGGCCCTCTGATTCCTGAGGTTTGGACCCTAAGATTCATCATATCAGTTGTTGCTCGTGTCAAATAAACCATCGGAGGATTTACATACTTCATCTCAGCACACATATTTTCCATCAGAACATTTATTTGTATTGGTAGGTTTATTTTTTAAAACTCCTAATTAACACCCACATTTCTATAATAGAATTCTTCCTGCTACCCCCCCCCCCCCCCCCCCCGCCCGCTCCGGAAAAGAATATCACGCAAACTTGACCATGAAGATATGTGAGTCACCTTCTACCCTGTTCTCAGCATGGATTGTTGCATGAAAGCGGTGTAACGGGAACAGAAACAAACAGGCAGAAGGCAGAAGTCATGGTCAGATGAGGAAATAGGCGCAGGCTGATCATCTGAGGGCAGGAGGGCGGGGTGCGGGAGGGGCAGGTACTCTGTACTGCCTTCGTTTTACATACGAATGTTGAAAAACTAAAGTCATTTTCACAGACCCAAAATGTTCAACTCTAGTCATTCCCCGCCCCCGCCCCAAGAGATTTAAGTTGTTGTCTTTAATCTGGGGAGGAAGGGAAGGGCGGAGAAGGAAATTTTTTGGTGTTTGGGACTTTGTGAGACAGAAGAGTGTTGCCATCGGAAGCCCTTAAGCGCTGGAGCACCCTAGTTAACAGAGAGAATGGTGCCGGGTATGGTTTTGTGGCTTTCTTTTTTCCTAGGCTATGACGGTGGGAATTTCAGGGTAGTGCATTCTGTGGAGCGTGAATATGTTTGCGTTTCCACAGTTATACTTGTATTTCATAGGCCTCAGTTTTACCCTGGCTATCAGACTTCAAGCAATGTTGTCAGGAACATTTTAACTTTACACAGAAGGTCCCCCACAAATTAAACAAGTTACTAAACTTTAGCAGTTATAAAAGCTGGATACATGAAAGCCGGTCTGTTCATGGAGTTCTCTGCATTTATAATAATTTAAACATAATTTGTATTCCTCGGGAACAAAATGTTTTAACACCGTGACACAATGCATAATTATTAGCTTTAATTGGACTATTACGTGTCATTTTTTTACCAAGATAAAGAAAAGTTAAAAAACGCTGGCGAGGGTGAAGGCCATGAAGGGTTGATTTATGAGGACTTCAAGTGACAGTGGTGACAACCCAAGTTCACTTCCCATAGAGGATCTGTGCATTGTGGTTGAGTTAATAATTAAGTAGTTTTAATAGTTATTATTTCTATGACATGGGTAAAATGGTAGGTTTTCAACATGAATGGCTCTTTTTGGATATTTATTTAGCATATTTAGGTCCAATATTTTTAACAGAAGAGTGAAATACGTTACCACCTATTTCAAGTTTGCCCTTCATCTTTTAGACATATCATATACCATTAATGATTTTTGTGCATGTGTGTATGACATATCTATGTGCTCATGTGGGTATGTGGGTTTGTGCACTCATGTGTGTGAGTACATGTTGAGACCAGAGGCGAACATCTGGTGTCTTCTTCAATAGATCTCAACTTTATTTATTGAGGCAGGGCCTCTCGTTGAAAGTGGGGCTTATCGGCCTGGCTAATGTGTTACAGGAATGCTCCTTTCTCCACTCCTCCTCTGTAGAACAAGGGTTAGGGATGCAGGCTCAGGTCCACATGCTTGCTTGGAAGGCACTTTACTTACTGAGCCATTCTCCTTTTCCCAATACAGCTATTTATATACATAACACAGCAGTGTTTCCTAGATAAAAACAGTAAACAAGAAAATATAAACACCGCACTGGTATCCCTAATTCTTGAAAGCACTTTGAGGATATTTGTTAAATGATTCAGTTCAATAATTGCATCACTAAGGCAATGATAGGTAAATAAGAAGCTAAATGAAGCCTAAATTGAACCATTACTTTGAAATATTAGACTCTAAACCTCCGTTTGGAGTTTTGTTTGTTGGTCATTTTGCCGTGCTCGGGGATTGAACCTTGGGACTAGAGTCCTCACCAGGCAGGTACTCTGCCACTGATGTACAGCATCAGCCTTCGTTTCCCTTTCACTTGAGAAAAAGTCTCACTTAATTACTCAGGCTGACCTTGAATTCCCTCCGGAGCCTGGCCTTGAACTTGAGGGTCTTCTGCCTCATCCTACTGGGTCCCTGGGATTTTAAGTCTATGCTACCGGGCCCAGTACAGTTGAATCACTACCTTTAAAAAAAATACATGCCTATTTAGTCAGGTCCAGATCAGAGATTCACGTGTGTGTGTGGAGCCCTTATTTGGATGTGTGTGTGTGTATGTGTGTGTGTGTGTATGCACAACGATAACCCTGACTTGTGCCCCCCTCATTATAGGTGGCATATTCACGATACTCTGTAAGGTTCTAGCCATTGGTCTCTTATTTACATCTGAGGGTTAGTGTTAGCTCACAGCACAGAAGTGATTCCAGGCTCTTGGGTCCTGTGGGACTTACCTGAGATCTGTGGATGATGGCAGAGGCATATCTCCCCTGAGCGAGCCACTTTGCTGTGTTGGAAATCTTCATCCCAGTTCCAGCTAAATTAATGCTAAACTGCCCCTGCATTGTAAGAGAGAGCAAGAAAGAGAGAGAGAGAGAGAGAGAGAGAGAGAGAGAGAGAGAGAGAGAGAAAATAATACATAAACTATTTAAGAATGTTCTTGCCTGGCAACATACTCGAATTATTTTCTAAGGGTCTTAAAATAGGTGAAGAAAGCTGATCCAACTTTACTTAAAGAAAATGAGTCAGTTTAAAATCTGACTACAAAGACGTCTTCTCAACTAACAAGTGCGATCAGAGCTCATGCCATGTAATGCTAAGGCAAGCCTGGCAAGCCTTACTCCATGACACCTAGAGCCAAGGTGCGTGTCAGGTGTCTCTTAGCAGCCTGGCTCCTGAGTCCAGTACCAGGTAGGTGAGCACTGGGATGCTGGTGAGGATGTTGGTGAGGATGCTGGTGAGGATGCTGGTGAGGATGCTAGTGAGGATGCTGGTGAGGATGCTGGTAAGGATGTTAGTGAGGATGCTGGTGAGAATGCTGGTGAGGATGTTGGTGAGTATATTGGTGAGGATGCTGGTGAGGATGCTAGTGAGAATGCTGGTAAGGATGCTATTGAGAATGCTGGTGAGGATGTTGGTGAGGATATTGGTGAGGATGCTGGTAAGGATGCTAGTGAGAATGTTGGTGAGGATATTGATGAGGATGCTGGTGAGGATGCTAGCGAGAATGCTGGTGAGGATGCTAGTGAGGATGTTGGTGAGGATGTTAGTGAGGATGCTGGTGACAATGCTAGGTCTGAAGAATGAGGTCCTGCCACAGTTGGTGAGTCCTTGGAGGAGGAGTATTCTCAGGAACTAAGATGAACCCAACTTCAACATTTCTTTTGATTCAAATTGACTATTTATGATAGTTTTTGCGGTACTACATTGGTTTGATGTATTTTCTGGAATCTTTGTTGTTGTGACTCCTCCCTTCTGGAGCAAGAACGTTACTCCTTTACTACCAGCCCAAAGCTGCTGAGTGTGGCATGTCCCTCTATGAGGTCAATGTTTTAAGGCCCCCAGAAGGATGTGTGGACTGCGATGGCACACCACTTACACACATAATGTTTGTGGTCCCTGGAAGGCTCCTGTCACTCAAGTATTTTTAATGTCAAAATATTTCAGGTTACCTTTTTTAATAATAAACTTCAATATGTTGACTGAGAAATTAGGTAGCCAAGATAATGCTGTGTCATATTCTTTATGTAAAATAGAAAATAGATGAGTAGGGGACATCTCACTAGAACACACATTTACTTTCATCTTTAGTAATGAAATTATGTGCAGATCAGATCATTATTTCAAGAGTACATTTCTTTTTATTTATGATCACTAAGTGTTTGTATGCCTATGCTCTGCACCTATACACTAAAGGGTTATGCAAGAAAAGGCCAGCAGTGTGGAAGTTTAAGAAGGCCTGAGTAGACTCTGGTGGTATTTCAGCTCTGGTGAACGTCAGCAATGACAACAGGTCACCGGGGTTAGGGCTTGTGGCAGTTCAGTGTTCCAGCACTTCCTGGGTAAGGCTCTAGGGAATCGCCTCTTCCTGTGTTCGTATTATAGGAGGGGATTCTCCTTGTCTGTGTTGGTCTCATTCTGCCCAGCGGGAGCTGTAACTTCGGTGAGACTCTCTCTCACTGAGGCTCATTTGGTCTGGGAGGGGAGCGCATCTGAGCACTTCGGTGCACGTTCATTCTCCATCATGTCAGTGCGTGGATGGTTGTAATTCTCCCACTAAAGTGAGATTGATTTCTTTGAGAAACTTACAAACAGCACAGGCCTGGGGTTGGGTCGAAGCTGTACCTCAGACCCTAACAAGACCCCAAAGAAAAACAAATTTTCCAAAGCCTTGAGCCCAGGGAAAAAAGGACACAAGACCAGTAAGGTGCGGAGACAGCTCAGGCACCAAGGAATGAGACACCACAAACTTGTGACTCTAGACTCTAGGAAGGTGAGATATGACTCACCCAGGCTTTTTGAAGGCAAGAAGGATTCTTGGAGTCAGGATACATGTGTCATGGGCCCTGAGGAAGGCCAGCAGCACAGCAAAGACTTTTCCCTATAAAGAGCAGGTGCCACTCAGCAGCCTGGATCCCGGACTAGTCCAGTTCCGGGTGGGTGAGCACTGAGGATGTTTAGTCTGAAGGATAAGGTTCTGTCAAGCCCTCGTGCTCTGGAACATGAGGCACTGCATTTATTCAATACTTAACCCTTATTCAGCACCTGAATGCATTGTTACGGGGGTGGAACCATTTCTAGATCTTTGGTCCTTTTCTGGCCCTGTGCCAGCTGTGCCGCTGGGTGATGCTACCGCTTCAGCGCATGATGAAGTGCCCAGGTTCGGGTTGCCGCCACACAGTGATGCTAGAGCAGTGAGTGGGTTTCGACTTAGGGGTATCGACCCCTTTAGGAGATGGAATGACCCTTTTCATAGGGATTGCCTAAGACCATTAGAAAACACAGTTCTTTGCATTACAATTCATAACAGTAGCAAAATTACAGTTATGAAGCAGCAATGAAAAGAATTTTATGATTGGGGGTCACCACAACATGAGGAACTGTATTAAGGGATTAGGATACGTGGGAACCACAGTGTTAGGGGGTAGAGAAAACACTGCCTTCCCACCACAGAGTTTAAGATCAATGAAATCTCTGTGTGCGGAACCTTCCCACCCCACGACCCATGTCAAAAATTAATCCAGATTGAGTCATAGGGTAGCTATATCGCAGGACCAACATGGAAAATAAAATATTGTTAAATAGAGAAAATCTTTATAACTTGGCATTTGATTTCTTAGCTCAAAAACTCACAAGAAACAATACTTCTACCTTGAAAGATACTTAAGCTAAAGAAATGACGGTTCAGAGGAAACAAAAGGACTACTTGCAAATGTCACTGCTGGTGAAAGACCTTTTGTGTATCCAGAGTATATAAGGAATTCTAGACAATCACCAACAGGAAAACAAAATCAGTGTCAAACACAGGCACAAACATGGATGTTTACCTCATTAAGCAAAATACACAAATGACAAGTAAGCCCAGGAAAGGCCCTTAGTATCATTATGCACTAGAAAAACATGACAAACCACTAGTGGACACTGCTAATAAGAAAGAAAACAAACGAACAGAAACAAACTTGGTAATATCAAATGGCTGGCAAGAATGCAAAGCGGCAAGCGTGTTCATCCTTGCTGGTAGAAAAGCAAAATGGCGCAGCTTCCCTCTACAATGTGCACCATAGAATCTTCAACAGGGACTTATGCCAGAGAGACGAAAATGTATTTAAACACCTGTATGTGTGTGTGAATCAGAATTTCCAACACCTAAGACAGGTACTGGCATGATCCACTGATGTTACCAGAATGTAATTATTTTTCCACCTCTCTGGAAATCAAATATTAATTATAAGACAGGAAACAAGGTCCTCACCAGGACTCTCTGGAAACCTCTACCTCCCACTTGACATATGTATTCCCAAGTCACATAGCACTCTCTGACTCTGTCTCACATACACTGCAGTGAAGTTTATTTTCTCTAAATAACGCCATATGTGTTTGTGCTCCTTTTATAGCATTCATATCCCGGGGTACTCTGTCGCATGCAAACACAGAGGATGTGGTTTTGATGAATCCCAAACAACAGGAGACGTTCTTCCTGTGACATCAAGCATCTGGAAAGTATTCATGCAAATGCCATGTAACTTAACACAGAGTCTGGCTTATACATTTGACAGAACATTGCCAAAAATACTGGACGGTTTGTATTTTTGGAAACTGTAGCCTGGGGGTACACAAATACAGACTTAATATGGATGACACAGCTCCTTCCAACAGCATCTGTCTGTGCCCAGCTCCATCTAATTTGGGCACGAAGCTCTGCATTCCAGAAACATGAACCACATGAGGGGGTATCACACCCTGATGGCGGCAAAGCATCCTACTGTTGCTCCTGCACTCACTGTTTGAAAACTCTGATAAAGGCTGCTGACATGGAGTATCTGTCTGTCCAACTATAACCCAAGATTGCATAATTTACAGTACATCGTTTCCTTAAAACAATTGTGGGGAGAGGAGTTAAAAGGAAAGAGAAATATCTACCTTATCCCTTAGAAGCCCAATTGTATAAAAATCTCCCACTCACATCCCACGGTCATCAAGGCATGTCTTATTTGTGACCATTGTCTATCTGTTAAGATACTTCCTACAGGGAGAGCTCACCAATGATATATAAAAAAAAAAAAAAAGAATTTTGATTGTACTTGGTAATTATGTGATTTACTTGGCCACCAATCTCCTTTGAATTTTGCTGGTATCTCTCACTGAGCAGACTCATATCAACATGAAACGATGAAGATCAGATTTCCAGAATTTGGCATCTTTCTGAAGAGCAGTAGTTGGAAGGTCTCATCTTACCACACTTGTCACCTGTCTTGTGGTATCAAATACGTGACCTGAACTAGAAGGAGAAGGGTTGTTGGAGAAACTTAATCCTTTCTGGCATGAATTGGCCATTGGAGAATTAATCTTTATGTGAGACAGTCAACACTAAGAGGTAGCAACGCACCGTGACAAACATCATTTAGATTGCTAGGACATGTTAGGTTACACGTTCTTGACATCATAGGATGTTTCTGAGCAGACAATCAAGGCTTTTGAAAGGGAGGGGACGTCAAAAAGGGAAGGAAGGTTCTGAGGAGAGACGTGAAAAGAGGCATTCTAGGAGGTAAGCATATGTCACCACATGAGTAGAAGAGAAAACTGAGAGGAGGAAATACAGACTCGAGTATACCTAACCAGCCGCAGTGAAGGAGACAACGTTGTCTGCTTTCAGCAATATAGACAAGAAGACTGGAGGGTAAGTTTGTCTGACATACAAGCCTGGGGAACCAAGTTCGGATCCCAGCACCCATGTAAATAGCCAAGCACACCTGCAACCTCGGCATAAGGGGAGCAAGAGACAAGAGGGCCACTGAGGCCTGTTGGCTGCCAGCCTAGCTCCAGGCTTAGTAAAAGACCCTTGTCTCAAGGGGATGAGAGACCCTTGTCAAGGAGTGACAGAGCAGAATGCCTGGCATTCTTCCCTAACCTATACAAGTGAACCCATACACATGTGTGAATACACCACAAACAAATAAACTACACTCACACACATACACATGTATGTGTGTGTGTGTGTGTGTGCGTAAAACCACACTGAAGAACCTGTGGGTACTCTCTCTAGCAATAATTGCTGCAAATTATGAGGTATGAACACCATTTAAATGTATGACTCCAGGCTGGAGCGATGGCTCAGCAGTTAAGAGCATGGGCTGTTCTTAAAGAGGTGTGAGTTCAATTCCTAGCACCCACATGGCAACTCACAACTGTCTGTAACTCTAGTCCCACGGGGATCTGACACCCTCACCAAGATATACACACGGGCAAAATACCAATACACATTAAATATATTTTTAAGTATGTTTTACATGCAGTCTATGGTATATATGAATCATGATCTTCTGTTCCCCCTCCCATCTCAATGAGAAGAGAACTCTGGTAACAGTCAGTGGGATTAAAACCACAGGCATCACATCCTCCTAGTGTAGTTTAGAATTCTAGCATAGGTGAGGGTCCTCAGATTTCTCAGCTTCTTTCTTCCAGCCAGTCCCTTCTCACAGAGCAGAAAACCCACCCCAAGATATAACTAGATAAGAAAACTAGGCCCATCCTCACCTAACATCATCAGTAAGCAAGATGTTTTATACCGAGAAGGATCAGTTAGGAAGACCAGGGGTTATTTCTATGCACAGCACAATGTACAGACAAGAATATTAATCTGAGAAATAGGCCACTTTATGCCTCCATGGTCACTGTATTGATACAAAAGAAATTCTCAGAGCATAGCTGGGTTATAAAAATAGAAAATTACATGCATTTTTCTATAGAGATGGAGCTTATCTGGGATGTCATATGGTAAGGTTCAAGCTTAAAGGTGATATTGGAAATGAGATATTTAGTGGAGTGTGGGAAGAGGCAAATAGACAACCAGAATAAGAGCGATAAGCAAATGGAAGGTAAGGATGATGCTCAACAAAGTGGACCATGGGAAGGGATGGAGGAGAAACGCCCCTCTGGGAGTCTTTCCTCACCCATAAGAATATTTGGTCCATACACATAACACATACAAATGGCATATACTCACTTATAATTGGACACTAGCCCAACAGAGATGTTCCCTGAAAGTCTTCACTTAGCAGGAGATTGGGATAGATACTGGGACTTCCTATTTGGGATTCCAGGTGAGAGAGGTAAGGAAGAATGGGGAAATAGAAGGATCCGGAGAGTCCTAGAAACCTACAAGAAGACCATCAAGCCTGGGATCTGGACACGGTGGTGGTGGGGGGGGCTCTGCTCAAACTACTGTACCAAACAAGGACAATGCATGCAGTAAACCTAGAACCCTTATCCAGATCCAGCCAATGAACAGCACATTCTCCACAGTTGTGTAGAAAGCAGGGACTGACTCTGACATGAACTCTGGTGTCCCCTATTTGACCACTTCCCCTTGGTGGGGAGGCCTGGTGACACTCAGAGGAAGGGTAAGCAGGCTACCAGGATGAGACCTGTTAGGCTGTGATCATATGGTGGGGGAGGAGGTCCCCTTCTCTCATAGACCTAAGGGAGAGGAATAGGGCGAAAGAGGGAGGGGGGGGAACAGGAAGATACAAGTGAGGGGATAACAATTGAGATGTAATCTGAATAAGTTACTTAAATTAAAAAAAAAACAAAACAAAACTATTTGGTCCAAGAAGCACAGGTCATCTGGATGAGATTGTGGAGT
>OU015748.1:117641264-117659098 GCA_907169655.1 Acomys percivali
GCACCTAGAAAATGGCGCCTCTTCCTGTTCCTGTTCCTGCAAAGCTTGGTAGTAAACAACTGCCTTATTTGGACCTGCTTGGCGTCCGCCAATAGAGTACGGCTACGTGGCGGACTGTGTTTGGTTTTGCTGTTTGCTATATAACTGCTATCCTGGGGTGCGGGGGCAGTCACTTCCTGAAACCTCCCGAGTAAACCGCTTGAAGAAGGATCCTGGTTGTCTGTGTCTCTTTCCCGCTGGACGGGTGCGGCACCGACAAGGAACTTGGAAAGAGAAGGCTGTGAAGACTGTGCAGGACAAAGCTTCCATAAACATTTTCCAAATTTGGTGAGATGTAGTAATTTAGATACCCAAGAAGCTGGGCAGACATGAAGAGACCACACCAAATGTTCCTTAGTGAAGATGCGGGGAGATGAACACAAAGGAAAACCTAAAGTAGCAGAAGAAACTCAGGAAGATTCTGATCTGGCACTAGATGGGTGGGTGGGTGGGTGGTAGGCGGGGTGGGTAGGCGGGGTTGGTAGGCGGGGTTGGTAGGCGGGGTTGGTAGGCGGGGTTGGTAGGCAGCATTTTTTTTAAAACAGTGATGTTGTGGAAGTTTTGGTTAATATGTAAGCATGTTTTTGTTTTAAACCCAGGTGTGGGATATGGGGGCTGCTCCAGTTTGTCCACAGCTGATAACTGCCTCCTTAGAGGGGATGTGATGTTTGTCAGCTGTGAACTACTTTGTGTCGGGGTGTGGTCTTTGTCAGTGGGGATGAAGGTCAGGTCAAAAGAGAGCCTGGGGGCTCCGAGAAAGAAGAAGGCTGCTGGTGCTCCCACCCCGTTGTTCCAGGTTGCTGTTGATGCAGTGTGACAGACGAGAAAAATTCAAGAAGAATTCGGAGATATCCGGAAACGAGGATTGGACTTGCCCCAAAGACCCCGACAACCCTAAACAGCAGGAAGCAGCTATGGAAAACTATGCCCTCTCTCCCCACTAACCTTTCTCCCCTACCTGGTGTTGGGGTGTTGGAAGGGATTCGGGTGAAAAAGGGAGAGGAGAGCGAAGGGACCCAAAATAAAAATACATTTTAAAAGTACGCCCACACAGTGGGAAAATTAAATGTTGCAATAGAGAACATTTACAGATGAGGAAGGAAAGCAATAAGGCAGAAAGAATGAAACACAGTAGGGGGTACAGACCGCAAAACATACTAGAGGGACACCCGACAGACTGAAACATGAAAAGTCTAATTAACAGGCAAAGACCCCAAAAAAATCTGTAAGAAACTCCTCATCTCCAAAATTATAAAGTGGCGGTAAATCTATGGAAACATATAAACCAGGTAAGCAGTCGCTCTGCGTGTCCTGGAAAATCCACACAGACGTCAGGTGACTACTAATTAAGCAAACCATGAGGAACTACAGAAGAAAAAGCATCTCTTATGATTATGAGAAGAAACCCTGTTAGGAATTTTTGGGAATTATAAATGTATAATTGTACACAACCAAAGCTCAACATAAAGAAAACACGTGAAACAAGGCTGGACTAAACGCACAGCTCAACACGAACAGTTGCATAGTTTCAGCAGCCGGAATGGCGCAGATCAGCAAGGACACAGAAGAGTGACCACACTGCAGAAGGTGCCTGCATCCTATGAGCACATCCTCCAACAGAGTGTTGCATCCTTTGCAAGCGTGATCTGAGCATTCTTCAGAAGGATCCACACGTTACACCATAAGACCACACTCAATGAGTTTGAAAGGACTAAACAACATGGAGTGTGTTTTATAGCCACAGTGGAATGAAAGTAGAATAAAAAAGAAAAGAAATGTTAGGAAATTCACAAATATTGGGAAAATAAACTTATTCTCAAATAGTTAATGGTTCAATGATAATAGAAAATAGTTTAATGTAAATAAAAGCAAATATACAACATGCAAAAATCTTTAGATACAGCAAAAACAAATACTTGAAATAAAATTTAGGCCATAAAAACATAAAAAGAAGAAAGTCTCAAATCAATAATTTTCTACCTTAAGATGCCAGAAAAAGCAAGTACATTATCCACAGATAAAGTGTAGCTGTCCTCCATTACCAAAAAAAGCATCTTTTTACAGCAGACAGAGGCCGTTACAGAAATCTACAATTGGTCAAAATGTTTCCATGGACAAGTCCCGAGATAAGTTACTCAATCTCAAGTGGCTAGCCCTAAACACATACACATGGACAGTCAAGTGGTCCTGTTTGTTTGGACTTCTGATGACCACAAGCATATGTGCTGAACAAACCTCAAATCACAATCCAGTAAGACCAGTAGGACTCTACAGTGGCCTCCAGGACTACCTCTTGCCTTTTAAGGGTCTACAGCACCTCCAAGTACCACCAACCACCTTGGACTCAATCCTTCATACGTGGTCCTTTGAGAAACACACACCAAAAGAACTGATGCCACCATCAGGAAAATAAACAACACATGCTTATGATCCATTTGCTTACCTTTCAGTGCATGTCTGTTCGTTCTCAAGGACCAGGTGGAAAGATTAAGATGATGAGGTGTCATGGGAGGACAAACAGGCTTTGAACAAGTTATAGGTCTCACTCTTGAGTCTTTGAAATGAACTTAATATTGGCAAAAGTGTCTTTCCTTCCGTTGATTTCCAATGCTTAAAATAAATGCATGCTGAGAGCTTTGGACATCTAGGTTTATGTTTTGTGTAATGTTCTGGTCAAGAAAATTAATGAAGAAGAATATAGACTTTTTCATTATGAAGAAAATAAGTAATGGAATACATATGCAGTACCTGCGGGCATCTGGCAGCACTGTAGCAGTCTCCAGCTGTGGCAAATGGAACTGCTTTTCCAAATAGTGTCTGAGAGAAAAGAAGATCCGTAGCTGTTAAATAAATAAATAAATAAATACAGCTCATTACCATGGAATGTAATGGCCTCAGCATTTTCAAATGTAGAGTTTTTCATAGTAACTCAAATATACTTATATGATTATTTAAATTTTAACAAAGTATCACCACCATGGCATATAATATAGGACTGTCTCAAAATGGATACATAAGTAGCTTTTACATCTTATACCGTGGCAAATCTTTGAAACAGTTGGAGTAGGGCTCAAAAAGAAAATCACAGAAAAACAGCAACAACAAAAACCTCTCGAAAAGTAGACCAATCATGTGTCTACTCACAAAAGCAGTGTGAGTGCATGTGCCCATGCCCTATATCTGCACCAGTTCATGGGTGCAATTCTTTTGCTCCTCCAGTTGCTGAGACTGTTACAAAATTTCCTAATTGTTGTTATCACTGGAGATTCTACACAAAAGAGCCATGCCAGGTTCACTGGATCAAAGCCAGGTTCACTGGATCAAAGCCAGGTTGCACAGAATCCTCAAACTCAGCTGCTGCAACCGCTCACACCTGTGTTAGTCATTCAAACGATGTCTCGGTGATGGCCATCAACTTCTTCAAGTGGATTCAAGTCACCGGCAGATCACTGCCTACCCTGTGATGACACGGAGCCTCTGGAGGCAGCTCCCCAAAGTAGTATGTATGCACGTATCTCATCTTTGAGGACAGTTGCAAAAACTATCAGGCCTTTCATAATCCACCAGAGGAACTGTGTGCATCTACCAAGCCTCAGTCAATGTGGTCATGGTTGTGAGTTTACATGCAGCGTGGGGGAGCATGTGCACCACAGAATGACAAACAGTACAAATCTGGCCTGCTCTGGGATAGGTAGATGTTACACACACTTTCCCATTCCACTGCTTCTTTGTGGCTGGAGCAGCACACACACACACACACACACACACACACACACACACACACACACACATCTCAAAACACAGTCTGCTGTCTACTTCAAACACATGAGCAGTCAATGACACAGTTTCATAGTGATAACCACCAGTGTGTGCATATTACACTTGCCTCTGATGAGTTCCAACACACCAGCCAGACTATTGCTGGGCATCCTTCCCTGGATGCTCCAAGGACTCAGAGAAGGGAGAGAGAGGCTCCAAGTGGGGGAGAAGGGAGAGGAGAGAGGGAGAGAGGAAGGAGAGAGAGAAAGGGAGGAGAGAGAGAGAGAGAAAGACAGAGAGAGAGAGAGAGAGACAGAGAGAAGAAAGTGGCCAGAAGGGACGATTTGTTCCTAATTATAATGGAAGCATTGAGTGCATGTTGCACAGATCATGTAACCTACACCATGGCCAGCTTATTTCAGGGTCCATAGGTACCTGTGACTTGAGCGAATTACCAGGTATTTCTAGAAAGTCGGCATATTCTCCAAATCTGGGTTCTCTGGACAGGTCTTTATTTCTCTTTAGTGGCACTTAACTAACTAGTAGCTGGGACAAGACGCTTTCATAAGAGAAACTTAATTTCATCAATTGGGACACTTTGTTGCAATGTCTGTCTTATCTGATATAAGGTTGTTTAAAGATAGGGAAGATGATACTCAATAGATTATAATCTGGAACTAATATTATTACTTTGAATCATACCAAAAAGACCTTACCATTATGTTGAGGATATTAATTTCTTTGAACTTAATATTTTGGGGGATTATTTTTAAAAGGTAGATATCTCTAGTTAAAAAAGAACTATCTTATTATGGTCACTATGCAATGTTTATATCCAATGTCCCCATATTTCATGTTACTACAGAGAAAGTGTGTAGTTAGCCATTGTAAAGGAAGCGCCATTCTGTACAGTTTTGGGTTCTTTGTCACACCCTGTCATATATACGAGCACACTGCTGGGCTTTTCCAAAGCAAGTGGAGGCTTTTTTGTTTTGTTTTGCTTTCCGTGGAAACACAGCACTTACTTTGGATTTGCATGGACGTGAGATCAACCCTCAATTTGCTGAAAGCAGTGTATCCAGCAGGTCGGTAGTCATCTTTACACACACAGTCTCGCCTCCTGCTTCCATTGAAGGGGCACTCATGGGGATTTTGAAGCCTGTAACCACAGTGGGATATTTTAGTACGTGGTTCATTTGTGAGAGCCCCATGTGCTAAATGACGAACTTGAAAGAGGAAGAACAGAAGACACACTTCTGTTCTTCCACGTCACAGCAGCATGACATTGATTGAGAAAGAAGCTGAATTGGCCGTCGCTGCTATGTAGAGGTCTCACGGGAGAATGCAAAAACTGTTTGTAAAAGAGAGGGGGGGTAATTCTCCCAGCTTGTGTTACTAGAATTAATTGGATTTCTATGAAAATAGACAAGGTCTTAAGCTTACCCCTTCTGTATAGTCCCACTCTCACCCTCTTTGTGATTACAGGCAAACACATGGCTAAGGTCCCAATGTGCCCACCTCCTTCTCATGTGAGGGATTCCAATGCCGTGCCAAAGGCTCAATATCTATGGGCCCTAAAAAATGCACAGATAGGACAAACTATCTCATACCTGAGGCCGTATACTTCTGAAAAGTTGTCTTCGCCTTTGACCAGCGGCAAATATTCTCTAGGGCTCTCCAGACGCATGCCTGAGCAATGGATCTAAGGGAAACACATGAATGTCTAGAAAACTTTTTCCAAGGCAAAGATCAAAGTTAAAAGCAACTAGAAATATTTTTCAAAATACCTTCATTATTCTTCCCCTGACGTTAAGGTCGTAGTCACCATCCTTGGTAGCGTTGTTTGCAACTTGGATTTCTTTGCAGGTAGTAAATAATTTGCCTTCAAGGATAAATCAATGCAATGCATCAACACTGAACAAATCCCAAACAGTGTGGACTTGACCACCAGAATCGCCTCAGTATTCTGAGGGTCTGACACTTTGTGTTGCAGAGTGTGCCAACTGCGTAGATCTAGGTTGACATTTTAACTAAAACTTAGAGACACTTGATGCTGGGTAGGTTTTTGAATCTATTACTTACAGTCATTGGCATAACATTTCTTTTGAGCAGCTGGCTTTAAACGCTTTAAGCAGAAGTCACTGGGCCAACCGTTTTCAGTCCTGCACTCAACTCTTCTCTTCGTCGTCCCATTTCCACAAGTTACTGAGCACTGTCAACACAGTAAAGGTTGAGATAAAATAGATCACAAATAATACGGCCAGGAAACCCACACTGCCTTCTCCAAGACTAGGCTCTGTTAGAACAAAGTGCGGGCCAATGACGGTTACAGCTATGAAAGATACAAAAACATTCTGGGTCTGCCTAGTCACTGGAGAAAAAGAAAAGCCCTTACGTCCGAGCGTGCACCTGCTGTTTCTCAGTTACTGGCTTTGTGTCATTTATTTTGTACAGCCGTGTCAGTGGTACACTATGATTGTCCAGTAAACATGAACTAAATGAGACTTATTAAAACTCCTTATATACACAACACACTGCAAATGCTTAATAAATATTAATCGCATTTATTACCCTTACTACAGCTTTCCTTCTGATGAAATTACAGAGTAATGTTGTGGTGTTTCTTTTAGGTTGATAAATAGAATGTAGTGTAAATCATATCTATTATATATATACATATATACACACACATATATACATATTAGAAAAAGCTGGCTTTTCACTTAGCTGATAAACATTCCTGAAGCATCTGCATAAGTGCAAGCCATTGTACATATTCTCTGAGGACTACAAATAAGGATTATTCTTATCTTTTTACAAGACAGAATAAGCAGAGGAAGGATAAATTATTTACACAAATAACTCATAAAATGGATTTCAGACGATGGTGTAGAAGATAACATGGAAAGTCTACTAAAAAAAAAATGTATGTTGTCAGGCATTCCACCCATGAAAAGTCTTGTGCAAAGAGCTTTAAATTCAGAATTCTGGACTGACCTTGCTCCATTTCCCCACTTTCCAAGTGGCTACATGCAAACAGCTTCCAACATCACATTTGTACACATGAGGAGAAGGTATCACGGGGCATTCTCCATAGTCTATAGGCCGAAGCTGATGGAACACACGCTTCTTAGAGGACTGGATCCTAGTGCAGTAAGTAATCTTCTGTGGGTGAGTGAACCCACAATTGCCTGCACACTGAAATATGCACACTGGTAAGTCCCAAGAGACTTCTCCTTGACCAGTGTAGGGCACTGCCATCCCCTTTGGCTAACCCCCAGAACTTGAAGGTAACACCCTATTGCTGAAAACACCACAGAGCTAGGAGAGATTGATCTAGAACAGACTGGAAGCCTCCTCCCTGGGGACAAGATCTCATGGTATTGGAAGGTGATGAGCAAGCTGCTAAGGTGGAGAAGCAATCAAGTCCTATCCCACAGTAAAGTCTGTGGACTGTAACCACATCCAGTGTGGCAACATAGATTCAAGGGTGATCTAGTGACACGTATCTTGCTAGTAATCAACAGTTGTTTCACTGGGCTTAAGGGCGGCTTACTAAGAAAGAATCCATGCCCTGATACTGTAAACTAATCACGTCCTACAGCTGGTAAGGTCATAAAGCCTAGAGCAGTGGTTTCAACCTTCCCAATGCTGCAACCCCTTCATTTACTTCCTTGTGTTGTGGTGACCCCCCAGCCATAAAATTATTTTTATTGCTACTTTATATCTGTAAGTCTACTAATGTTATTAATTGTAGTGTAAATATCTCATGTGAAGATGGTCTTAGGCGACCCGTCCGAAAGGGTTTTTTGACCCCTAAAGGGGTCACGACCCACAGAGCACCAATGCCCTAGAGGATAACCTACTTATCCAAACCAATTTAATTCCCAACTGTATTCTAAATCCCTGTTTTATACCCACAGGTAAGTGTAGCTTTAACCCTCTCCGCCTCCCCCCCCCACCCCCGCCCATCAAAGACAATTTTGTCTTTGCCAGGTTTCTATGGTAGCGACAGGCAGAGAGGCCAAGACGACCTTACCTGTGACGAGTCTCCTGTTACCACCACATACTTGCAGTGAGGATTCTTGCACTTTTTGGTTGAAAGAGGTTTCGTCAAAGGATCACAGAAACTTTCGTTCACTTGCACATTTTTTCCATTCGTGCATTTCACTAGCCGGTAGGTCTCTTTTTTCTTACATGATGTTGAGCACTGGAAACGCAACGGGAAAATAATCATCAACACTTTCCTCTCTGCAGTGTCCTTGCAAGGCTGCTTGTCAAGCTCTGGGTGTCATGGTACATAACTGCAAAGTCAGAACTCCAGAACGGAGGCAGGAGGATGAGGAGTTCTAGGGCAGCCAGAGCTACAGGAGCCTCTGCCTCAAAATAAAGAGGTAGGAAAAGACAAGACAGGGAAGGAAAGAGAAGAGGAGAGAAGGGAAGGGGAAGGTAGGAAGGGAGGGGAAAGGGAGGGAAGGGAGGGAAGGGAGGGAAGAGGAGGGGAGCAGGGAAAAGTAGGGCTCAGCAGACAGAGCACTTAAGCTAAGCCCTGTCAAGTTGAGTTCAACTATAAGAACCCACATAAGCTCCTCTGACCCCAACACATAGGCCAAAGCAAACACAAAGGAGCTTTCACACAGTCATATTCACACACACACACACACACACACACACACACACACACACACACGATCCGGCCCTTGTGAACACTCACATCTAGCCAGCCTTCTGTTGCCCACTGGTACTTCGTACAGTCCTGATGCCAACAGTGCCGCTGTCCCTGAGGCCGGGTCAGTGGATCACACATGCCTTCAGCCACTCGCCCAGTGCCTCTCAGTCTGCAGTACACCTCCCTCTGCTGCACCCCAGGGCCACAGGTCACAGAGCACTACAAGAGATCACAAAAAGGACCTGAACACGGTAGCCAGCACATTTCAAGTCTCATATTGGCATCCAAAGAGAGCATTGCACATTTTCTTATTTGTTGAAGACATACCCTGATATTATATCATGCATCAGATAGGAAATCCATAAAGTGATAGTGTTCACTATTGTGTCTACATTCTATATAAATACATAGATTATTCTAAAACCTGTTATTCACTTCACAAAGTCCTTCAAGCTTTCCAGAACTGCCAACTGAAGCAGGCTATGCTGGATGGTACCCTAGTGCGGTAACCCTTTCCTGAATTAAATATATACCTAATATCTATAAAAGTCACCACGAAGGGCTGCTACATCATTTTAAATGACACACAAATCTCAACACTATGCCAATTATTTACCACTAAATACCAATCTCTAAGACTTTGGTATATTCATATTTTTATGTGCAACACCCACTATAATTTGAACCTATTGGGGGGATCCAAATATTTGCTGAGGTGTTGAGTCTTGCTTATATTCTTATGGGCAGGATTCTGGAAATGCTTGCCTATATTACAAATGTAGACACCTTTTCCATGTTTCTTCAACCCCCTCCCCCATTTTCTTGCCATCATTGACATATGTTACTGTCAATAGTTCTACAAACATTTCATTCAGTCGCCCAGAGAATCTCTAAGACCGGAGCGCTCCCTTCAGCTCTGTGCTCTTCTTTCCTGCTGCTCATCAGGATTCCCCTTAGCCCATGCACAGCCATGAAAACCTTTACTACACATGCCTCCAGGCTCCTCCTGCCCTACCTGGTACCCAGTTCCCAAACCATGCTTTGGTACTTGCTGCAGCAGCACTACTGTCACTTACAACCTTCCTTCCTCACCTGTCCAAGCTGCTATTCATTTCCAGTTTAAGCTGGATGGGTCATAAGTAACAGACGTTTATATCTCACAGGTGGAAAGTTCAAAGTGAAAGCGTTGGGATATTTCATGTCTGGTGAGCAAATGCTTCCTGCCTCCCAGATGGTCATCTTTGCATCTTCACACGCGAAATGGACCAAGAGCTCCTTAAAAGCCCCGTTCACGTGGAAGAGTATCAATTACAGGGGCACTACCTTAACGCTCACCTCCCAAAGACTCTACCTCCAATAGGATTGCTTGGGGGAATAAATGTTTCACTATGCACTTGGGGAGGAAATACAAACTCTTATCATGATGGAGTGTTGAGGCTTTGCTCTCTCTAGTTAAGTCCACACTGAGTTGCCTCCCAGGAATGAAGACTTGGCAAGTTTTCAGCTCTGGGATGGCCGGCGTTCTCCAACCCAGTATCCATACAGCAGACACTGGTAACAAACAGCTGTGAGGCCAACACTAACAGAATTTGGAGAAGGTTGAAGGATGCTTGCTAGTTGTGAATTTGGATGTCTGTGTCCCGATTATTCCAGAAAGTATTGGAGATCACACAGGGTAATAATGTTTGAAGACCCACTGGCATTCTCCACAGATATTATAAGAAGAAATCTAGTGGTTTTTCAAGCTCTTTGTAGGTACACCCGAGGACCTACACCCCTCTTTTCTACTGCACAATATATTTTATTATAATAAAAGTATTTAAAACTCACATAAGCTAAGATCTGAATTTACCCAGTGATTCAGATCCCTCTTACAGACCACAGCAGCTGGTCACTCAAGTGGCTGCCAAGTCTGACCCATGTGGCCACCACATACATCAAAAGCATTTTTTGTTTTCTCACTTCTGAACACAGTGGACATTTTGTACCTTACATCAACCTGCATGCTGTGCTTAAGCTACTGGGGTCTGCTGACTCAAGAAATGCTTTCACCTGGATGTCATCTAGCCCTTAACATAGAGATAACAATGTGTGCTTTGCCCCACAAATAATATTAGACAGACCAACATACCTACATGCACGTTAGCTCATCTGAACCTCTTACAGAAAAGGTTAGCCAATAAGATAGTCCTGTTTTATAGTCCTGAACACCCTCCAGACAAAAGGAATTCTTAGAAAAAAATTAGTTCACAAAAACCTCTTCTGAGGAAGAAGTCCTACCAAACAGACAGTGTTTCCTGTAAGTCCACAAAACAAAAAGTTTGTCTGGTTTTGTCTTTTGATCATAGCACACATTTAGAAAAACCCACAGAGGCCATAAATCCCTACTTTAAAATATAGAATGCTATATTCTTAACATGGGTCTCATCCCTAAAATTAATATGTGCAAAGACATCTTAAAAAGGATGCACTCCCCAGTATTTTATTTCTACATCAAATTTTGGCTAAGTAAATAAATTATACTCTTAGAAGAGCCTACTTTTAACCACATATATTTGGTGGAGATTTTTTATTATTTCCAGAATTGCTCAAAATAGAATTATTGAATCTATCTTGTCCCCTTTGCTTAACTCCCACAGTGTGTCTGTCACACAGTAGGCTCCCTCAATTCTTCTATCTACCAAGTAGCTATTAGATTTGTATCACAACCGCCTTATTTATATGGTTGAATAGAATGGGATGATATCCTTTGATTATCTTTCTGAATTGCCCAGAGTGTTGGCCCTGATCAAGAGGAGATGAGGAAGTGAGTTCAGGGTTTCATCACCATCTTTTCCCAGCTCTAGGTACATGGTGGCCATTACCTTCACTCTTACAGAACAACTAAAATATGATGGTGTCAATCTCTTGTGTGACTTACCGCTGTCTTTAATATGTAAGTCTGAAACCTACCCCATGTTTACTTCTACAGCACTGTCTCAGGCTCCTGTCCTGCGCTGTCTCAAACACAATGGCTGTCCTGTTTATGAAATACCTTCCTTCACACAAAGCCAAGTTCCTTTCGTTTTGAACATGGTGACTTTATTACAAAAGGACTAGCCATCTCATCATTGATTACTTGTCACATGTGCCTTTGTTAAACACAGAGGACTATTGCACACCTCTGCACTGAGAAGCTCAGAACAACAGCAGGATAACTCTCAGCACAACTCTGAAAAGGCACTGAGCAGCAAGATCCACTACAGACCTACCTAGGACACAGTGGACAAGTCTCAAGCTGAGCTCTGCCAGGACCATGGGATGTGGCTGTGACGTAGGAGAGAGATTTGCTCTTCTTGGTCACCAACATCCCTGTGCATCCCAAGCATCCTTCTCCACTAGGCTACTGCTACATCTGTCCATGACTGTATCACAGGGGATCTTTTCTGACCTTTGACCATCTGCCCCATAGTACTAAACCTATCATCCTTTCTAACAAATTGGCTTGGTTTACTACCAAAGATGAAATGACACTCTACTAAAGGAATGGGTTTTTGGGTCTTCGGAGGCAGAGATGAATGTTAAGACCAGGAAAGATAATGGATGCTGTGTACATAGTCTGCCTTCTTGAATTGTTCTTCCTTGTTATAGTAGTTAGTTCCATTCACCCACACAGTCCCCAGATCTCTGCCAGAAACAAATAGCCACTTGTGTGGCTCTTGCTCTTTGATTTATTCTATAAAAAGCACTGACATGAAGCCAGCAATTGCAGGCTGTCCCTGCATTACATCTGGCAATGTACTCTACACATGTGTGATTTCAGAGGGACTCACAAGATAATCGCTGGTTGCTTCTTTGTTCCAATTGTATAAACTGTAGCATTGCTTTAAAACAATTACTATAAAATAGGTTCATCTTTATTGCCACCTTGCATGATGCCTCGACTACAAAGACTCATTTGGGAAACTGCTGGCCCAAATTGTTCAAATGACTTTTAGGACAGTGCATTCCACTTAGTATCTGATAATGTTTTTAATGTAAGTATTTAGTGGTGCATGCTAATGGCCACTGCTAAACGATGATAAACACTGATTTATAAGGCCATTTGTCTCTTTTTTCCAGATGTGTGGCTTGAGGGGCAAATTAAATAATCTAGTCATTAAAAAGGACAAATGCACTCACCGCCCCTCCACACACCCTTCCCGGAAACAAGGGGGCCTCTTTGCATCGTGTTTTGGAATTGCAGCTTTGCTTGCTAACTCCACATTGCTCAGAGCCCTCAGTGTGTAAGGTCCCAATTATGATACCGAGTGCCAACCACATGGATTCCTATGCCTAGGGGAAAATCTTCCTGAATGCTTATCTCCTTTGATCAGAGCCCACCTAACGGACAACTTAGAAAGATAACAGAAGAATCTCATTCTACATTTCTTATGCCAGGGACCAGTCAAGTGTCACCAAGTTCCCAACACAATAACCCTCTGCAGAGGCTCCCTCTTCTACCGTGAAACTAGAGGTTTCTCATTCAGTATCAAAGAGATTACATGGTGCCGTTCAAAAGCCACTGTCCATTAAAAATCTACGTAGGTTTGGTGTTCTTGTCCCTGAGTGTGCTGAGGCATACATACATCGAGATACTTTCTTTCAAAATCGTGTTGTCATCCTGACCTCATTTGTTTATCGGTTTCCTTCGTGCTGAGTCTTTTTAGCCTATCCAAAATTACCTAGACCTCCCACTTCACTTGTTTCATGTCCAGTTGCAATTCTGCATGCAATTTACTAGTTGTATGTATCTCCAGGATGTGGGCTTAAGTCAAATCCAAGGTTCTGAGATGCAAACAAGGCCATTGCTAAATACATCACTGGGTATGTTTTGTCCATAGCTAACCAAGACAATACCCGCAGCCTTAAGCCACTTACTCGCTAGCAGAGCATCCTGTAAACTATTTTACCAATAGACTTAAGCAACTGCAACAACGCCACACAGTGTTGAACACAGTGCAGAAAACTCTACAATAAAAGACACCTCAAAGGTTACTACAAACAAACACCGAACTCAGGTTTTAAAAATGTAAATGTAGGTATCTAGAGATGATGGATGAATGGATGGAAAAGAAGGAAAAGGGGTGGATAGATAAATGGTAGATGATAGGTAGATGATAGAAAAATAGATGATTGATAGGTAGATAGATACAGGATAGTAAAATAGATGATAGATAGAAGATAGATAGATAGATGGTAGAAAAATAGATGATAGACAATAGATAGATAGATCGATAGGCACATGATAGATAGATAGATAGATAGATAGATAGATAGATAGATAGATAGATAGATAGATAGATAGGTAGATGAGGCAGATGGTGATTGTAAAATGCACATACCTCCATCCATCTATTGGCCTTCCATGAAGGGCATCGTCCCGACCTGCAAGCTTTGTGAGTTCGCGGTTTCTGCAGATGACTGCAATAGTTTTCTCCTAATTTCCTTTGAAGCTGATCAATGCAAAGGACCTCCCGGTGCTTTATACCTTTGCCACAAGATGCTGAGCACTATGGAAAATATAGGAATACTTTTAATGTATTTTTTATTAACTTAACTTCAAGAAGTATAAAAGAAAAGTAAGCAAAAGACCATTGTTTCAACATTATTGTTACACGTAGTCTGATATTTGCAGTTAGTGAGCATTTGAAGTTTGCCAATCTGCTATGGGATCTTAATTGGTCCTGACAGTATAAAACTGCCATTCCTTCTATGGAAGTACTGATTGCCTAAAATGTATTAGGGATACACTCTGATGCATAAAGATGTAGACTTTCTAAGGTTAAAGACTATCTTTAACCAACTGTATGTCATACTTAAACCTGTAATCTGGCTTGTATATTTGCATTATATTTTTACAGCAAAGCTATTTTTCTCAGTAAAAAAAAAAAAAGATCCTCATGATCATGAGCTAATTGAGAAAACAGGTTTTTAAAAACCCATTCGTGTCTATATTTTACACCACCATGGAAAGCAAATCTCTACACCAGCAGCCATCCAATGTCGATAGCAAAATCCTTGAAAGTATCATTCCACGCATGAGGCCAGTGCAGCATAGTAAACAGCTATGATCATCAACACAAGAGGAAGAGTATAAAATGTTCAGTATAGTCCTAGTCCCCGGGCAGATTCTTTTGTTGTTGTTGTGGTGGTGGTGGTTTTGAGTGTTTTTGTTTGTTTGTTTGTTTGAGACAGGGTTTCTCTGTATAGCCTTGGCTGTCCTGGAACTCACTCTGTAGAGCCAGTTTGCCTTGAACTCATATGGGCCCTTCTGCCTCTGCCTCCCAAGTGCTAGGATTATCATTGTGTGCTACCACGGCCCAGCTCCATGCAGATTCTGACAAAACATTAGGTTCCTCTTCTAACTTTCCCCATGAGTTCTCTGAGTGGACACTGCTAATTTCACCATGACAGACGGACCCAGGGAAAGTCAAGCAAGGAAGACATGGAGCCCAGACAACTCGTATTTACACCAATGTGGAAGGTGTGTCTCTCGATCACCAGCCCTCTAACTTATACAGTAAAAAAAATCTTAAGATATTAGTGTGTATTTGATTCCTTTAGAAATATGCAATAGATTGTGAGAATATTAGATATTATATTATGTATGTTTATATGTATAATATAATTATATATATATGTGTTTATACATATGAGGACGAGAACTTGGATTGTGTCTCAAAAGCCTGTAACTCCAGCTTCCAGGATCCAGCACCCTCTCTAGCCTCCATTCATGTGTATGCTGCCGTGTGTGTGTGTGTGTGTCTATGTGCACTCATATTCTGTGTGTATGTATGTATGTACAGATTATATCAACACACATATGCATATATACGGATACAAAGCCATATACATGTTCACAGAAAATAAATTCATGCTTGTTTGTTTCTGAGATGGCACTTCACTGTGTAGCTCTGGCTTGACATGGAACTTGCTAGGTAGGCTATGATGGCCTTGAACTCACAGCAATCTGGCTACTTCTGCCTCTTGAGTGATGGGATTAAAGGTGTACATCACCACACTCAGCAAAAAATAAGTCTTAAATTTCATACTGCTCTTGTAGAAGACTTGAGTTTAGTTCCCAGCATACATGCCCAGTGGCCCACAACCACCTGTAACTCTAGCTCTCATGGACTCAATGCCCTCTTCTCTCCTCTTTGGGCACACCTTCACACATATACACATATAATCCACACATATATTCATAATTAAATATCAAAAATAAAAATTTGAATATATAGCAATGTAATTTGGGAATAATTTAGCCTTTCATATTTTTTCACTACTACGTCCCACTGGAACAGGCAGGCAGCTCAGTGCCTTGATGGCTGTTTTCATGTCCTGGGTGGCCTCCTTCCACCATAGTGCATTCGGCTCTGTGGAAGTCTCTGGAGAATCTCCACACACTTCTGAGGTAGACTACCTCTATGCTAAACTCACTTGGCCTCTTATGCTCATGACCTTACCTTTTTGTTTCTTCACTATTTATTTCCCTAAAACCAACATTGTACATTAATAAACATCAAATCTTATGCACCATCAAGCACATATTAATGGAGTGTGGTAATTATCTCAATACACACTCATGTACAGAATGTTCTTTTTGACTTGTATCATTTTTATAATTTTGAATTATTTGAAAGACAGCCATCATCACTCTTCATGAGCGCCTTTTCAAACATAATATTTATTGTGAATACTCATGGGCAGGCTCATTAAACATCATCTCTTTCACCGTGATGTAGTTATAAGCTAAATATGCATATTCTGCATTAAATGAACTAGGCAGGGCTGGTTCTAAGAATAGTAAACATAAAGAAAGTCGTAAAAAAACGACTACAAGATATTAAATATCACTAAAATGATAAGTAAAAACACCACAGAACTGAATAATCTGTGAAGGGCAACCATTTCTTTATTTTTATTTATTTATTTGTTTATTTATTTTTGGCAACCATTTCTTAAGTCCTTAAAAGTGTGATGGGATCTTAAGAGGATCGTGTTTGTTCACACACAACATGGAGAGTCTTATACATTTGTTTTCTAAGCCTCAAGCAGACATTGTCCATGTGTTGTCATACATATAGCTATTCTTGGAAATACCTAAAGTTCTTTTAACAGTGCCAAGACCCCAAAAAATGAAAAGTAAACTTAAAGAATATTGCAGATGTTTTGTTTGTTTGTTTGTTTGTTTAATTTTTTATTAATTTATTCTTATTACATCTCAATGGTTATCCCATCTCTTGTATCTTCCCATTCTTCCCTCCCTCCCATTTTCCCCTTATTCCTCTCCCCTATGACTGTTCCTGAGGGGGATTACCTCCCCCTGTATATGCTCATAGGGTATCAAGTCTCTTCTTGATAACCTGCTGTCCTTCCTCTGAGTGCCACCAGGTCTCCCCCTCCAGGGGACATGGTTAAATATGAGGCACCAGAGTTCGACAGGTGTTTTCAAGAACGACCAATTGATTCATGAAATGGTTGTAACAGGGAAAAGGAGACTGAAATTGGGATTTTAGCTTGGGATTCAGCAGCACCTCTGTGTGGAGTATAAATGCACACATGGTGAACCAAAACGTCACTCTTCAGAAGATAGTGCAGTTCCCTACTCAAGTATAAATGCACACATGGTGAACCGAAAAGTCACTCTTCAGAAGATAGTGCAGTTCCCTACTCACCGCCGACCCTTTCTCTCCCACCTCACTTTAACTTACTAACATTATCTGGAGCTATGCTTGATTAAATCCAAACTAGTACTAAACATACTCTAAATGTAAGCTAATTTTATAAATACATGTCATAAGAAAAGTTTTGTTTTTTATAAAAGTAAAATTAACAAACGTAATTTCAAGCCTATTTCTCATTTGCTCAGGAAATGGCAACACACCACTCTTTTGTCATTAACTCATTCTCTTCTTGCTTTATGATACACACAGTTTTAATCAAGATTCTTTTCAAACCTTATATTACTCAACCTGTCGTCATATTTTTTTTCATTTCATCTTATGTGTAGGGGTGTTTTGGCTGCATGTATGTCTGTGCACCACATGTTTGCAGTGCATGCAGAGGCCAGAAGTGGACATTGGAGTTATAGATGGTTGTGAGCTGCCATGGGAGTTGAAAGAGCACCCAGTATGCGTAACTGCTAAGCCACCTCTCCAATCTCATTATCATGAACATTTTGAGGCACAATAATATTCCTCACTCTTTAATGTCAAACAATGCTTGTTTTTTTTTCTTAAATTAACCAATCCCTAGTTCTTTTATTACCCTTAAAGCCCTAAATTTGTCTACACACACACACACACACACACACACACACACACACACACACACACACACACAC
>OU015748.1:117667436-117683232 GCA_907169655.1 Acomys percivali
CTAAATTTTCAAAACTCATCAAAAATATTCTACCAATTTTAACTATTAAATTATTAATAAGTAATTTAATGATAGCAAATTTTCTTAACTTCATAAATTATATTTAATCTCACTCACACAGACCTTTAAATTTTATGTGCATTTATTTTATAAGGCAAATAATTATATTTTAATTTCTAGAGACACGTACAAGGATATGAGAACACACAAGGAAAATATGTTAAGATATCTAGTTATCTATATATCTATATCTATATATATGATCAAATCAATACCAATCAATAGCTTAGAAACTGTCAAGCAATAGATGTGAAACTATTATGTCTGACTCTTTTGATTAAAGAGATGCTAGAATATGGCTTTCTCTGACTACTGACAGCTGCCACACATGGCCTCTGTAACATCAGGAATGTTCCTCTAACTTCCACAAGCAGACTCAACAGAGGCATTATAGGACACAGAAACAATTTCTTCTGGAAACGTCTAGTACTTCCAGAGAGTCTTACACATGCAAAGCATTCACCTGAGAAAGAGCAGAAATGCCACAGATCTGAGGGTGGGTTCGTATTCTTCAACACGTGAACATCAACAGAAATATGGCATAGCCGTTTATGCGGAGGCATGACCTAGTTGCTTTATTTTCTAAATTGTCACTCCAGTGGCATCAAAACCTACAAACACTCTTCCTTTAGTGTATCTCCTTGAGATTTTCCTGGGTCATTTGTCTAAAATGTCCAAGATCCAGCTGGGTTTCCTTTACTCTTTTCAGAGCATCGTATACACACATAGAGCAATGTGTAAACCCATCTATGTACATGTTCGTTTCTTGCAAGACCATAGAGGAGGCTCTGACATCATGTAACCACTCACCTCCTTTTTTAGGGCTGAAGACTCTACTCAACATAACACAAGTTATGATGACATACATCTTACTGGTTTCAATTTCCTAGAAGGATTTACTCGCAGCAGAATTACCCTGCTCCTCAGTGTGATCCTCAGCAGCAATCCTTGGTTTACTCTAACATATCAAGCTCCAAATATTTATGAGTCTCCAGTACTATACATCACTTGGCTGTTGCTGCAGCTGTAATTCCCCATGCACATTCACACATTCATCATTAAATTGCCAAGTCTTTGCACACGGGACTGCACTTGGTCGAGTTACAATGGACTGTGGAGTGCTACTGTGTAGTAGATATACTACATTTGAGAACAAATGTACTATCAGTAGATGTGGTAATAAGCTGGGCATGCAAATTTCAATACATTTAAAATGTGTGATGAATTAAATACAATTCAATACATTTTAAACTGTATTTTAAAAACTGACCTCCAGGGGGTGGTAAGATGACTCAGTGGGTAAATGTACTTTCTGCCAAGCCTGATGACCTTAATTTAATCTCTGGTATCCACATGGTGTAAGTGAGAACTAGTTTACAACTCCCTAAAGTTGTCTTCTGACAGTAAGACGCATACAGTAGCGTACACACACACACACACACACACACACACACACACACACACACATACACACACACACACACAAATAAATAACAAAATTTTAAAATTAATTTCCAAAATATTATGTCCTTTCTCCAAATTTAAGAAAAGAATTACTGTAGATTCCTTTATTGGTCTTCATAGAGTTGAACTAAGTGACAGTTTTCCGAAGCATTCCTCTCCACCCTGCCTTGCTCCCAAGCCGCTGCTGGCTTCAGGGGAGCCAGGCAGCCCTAAGCTGCTCCCAGCCCGGCCCAGAGTCAGAGCTATGGAGGCAGCAGCAGTCACTCCTTGGCTTTTCGTTGCACAATACCCTTAAAGCAGCAACTTGTGGAGTCAGGTGTGTGGACTCAGAGCACCAGCGCATTTCTGAAAGGGCTTATGTAGCATGCATCCTACTTAAGAGATTTTCCCTCTCTATAATCCTACAGGATATTCCCCCAGAAACACTTTGAGGGAAAGCACCAGAGTGAACAGGTTTCAAAGAACAAACTTTCACTTTTAGAAAAATAACTTTCTAACGTTTTATAAAAGGAAGAGTTTTTAAGGAACACCATTTTCCTTACTCCCGTTATTTTGGTTTCTACCCCAGAGCAGAGCAGAACACACAGTATTTACTTATCAAACATGGGCTCATTTTACATGGTAAGCACGATCATTCTAGGAAAATGCATTCTAGGAAAAGTATTTGAGATGGTGGGGAAATATATGGAAATATTTTTAAAAGCATTTTATCTAATAATTACTTGTGGTGATCTGATCCTTTTAAGGATTATGCTGGCCACAAACTAACAATCTGATTGTAACTTTAATAATAACCACCACTAGAGTTTATTCATTGCTTGTGATGCACAAAAAGAAAAATATAAACATTTCTAGTACTTTCACATTGACAAGTAAATGGTAAATCTTACACCTTTGCACTGCTATGTTAGTTTGTAAAAGGGATATCTAGAAAATTGTAGTAACTTATGCAAATACTCAGTAAAATTATGAAAACATTCACTTTCACCAGTTAGCTTTTTAATAAGAGACATTAACAGTCAGTTACTTAAGAAAAACAGCACCAAGAAAAGGAGCCATTCATTACAAGGTAAGGCTTGACATGTAGGCTTGACATGTAGGCTTGACATGTAGGCTTGACATGTAGGCTTGACATGTAGGTTTGACAGTCACTTAAAACATGTAGGTACTGATGCAAGGAATAAAAGTACATATACATTACGCAAAGCACAAAGATAGCACATTAACAAACACTGTATGTTAAGATACAGTCCATTCACAATGGCTAATTACAAAAATGCAGTAATTCAATTAACAAGCATGGGTTATGATTTATTTATTTCTTTTGTTATTACAACACAAGATTTCCCGGGACATGAAGAAAAGTTAGGAACATTTCAAACTTTTTTCTAAAATACTTTCATAATGATTTTATACACTGTCTTTTTTATTTTCCTTTAATATGAAAAGGTTTAATGTCATTTATTCATGTATGTACATATTGATTACCTTACTCTTCTAACTGAATGAGCCGGGTCTATTGAAGTTAATGTTACTTATGAAAGAACACTAAACTAATCTAATTTGTTATAAGAGCTATTATGAAATTTGGCTAATATGTAGCAACACTGAAAGAGACAAAATATATATGTGTACATATATATATATATATATATATATATATATATATATATACACACACACACCTGGTTTTGATAACAAAACTTTAGATCCTCTGAGTCCTTTTAATATAAAAGACTAATTGAAAAAAATAAATATTCTTCATATAATAACAGAAATCCAGGCACTCTAATGATATATATCTTTACACATGCAAATAAATAGGTTTGTAAAAATTCTGGCATAAACATTTATTGAGATTTTTTTAAACTTCATTTTCAAATTATCAAAATATATAAAGATATTCTTCACTAGTGCAAAGACTGAATTACTCAATTAGCTGCTTTAGGAGCAGCTGTGTAGTAAGAAATAAAGATCTCTGTAATTTGCTCTCACTGTTCTGTAATCTTAAGCATTGTTCTCTTGACCAATTATTTCTACAAGGTTGAAAAGTTGCTCATGCAGAGAATGTAATGGATATCGAGGTTTCTCAGTTATGACATGACTTATGCCCAAACATATCATTGGAACACTAGGTCAGACATATTCCAATACAGTACATAGATATATATGTGATTACCACAGTGGATACTTTTAGAAGGTTGGTGAACTGCAGGATGTTGGCAATATCAAATGGAAGCTCATGTGAATCTTTAGAAAAACTGACTCCAACAGCACACTGTAATGCTAATATCCATTATCCTAAGTATCCTAAATATCCACAATATCCTAAAGTGAATATCTGTCCTAAGCTTTAGACACGTCCATTCTGCCCGTTAAACAGAACGGGTATCAGCTAGATCTTCTAATTGTAAATATTTCAGGCATTGTGGGCATACAGTCTGCTCTGTCACTGTGGAGTAACATCTGCCACAGATGGTAAGAAACAAAAGACAAGACTGAGCACCAATAAAACATATACTGATATAGGCAGCATACTGCCCCATAATGGAAATTCCTACGTTTAGGTATGTCAGTACCAGTCAGGAAGCAAAGACACAGGCAGAGGTCAAGGCTTGTACACTGACGCTATGGTCCATGGGAAAAAGCACCACTGAGCTCAGAAGCAAAGCCGCTACAGCAAGGTCTCCAGTTAGTGATCACATTTCTCCCTCACTGGAACAAAAATGGCTCGGTTTTTTAGTTTAGTTATAAATAGATCATTGTCTCAAACCAGTTTTTATCTGAAAGGTAAATACTCATGATCTAAAATAGACAAAAGTGATAAAAATGCTAATTTTAATATATTTGTGCATTACTTATACGTCCAACCGTATATTTGAAAAATATTGGCGAAAATAAACTATTTATTAGTACTACCTATGAATTTTGTCTATGACTTAAAAAAAAGGAAAATTAAAATATTCCTAAACCATAGTAAGTCCACACAGTGGAAAAATGGATATTCATAGTAAATTACTGCATAAGTCATACTGTCCATGATGTATTTAACTATGAGCAATTTACTTTATGCAAGTACATGTCTTTGTCGTTACTATTTTCACATTTCTAAACAAAACAGTCAATTTAATAGCAAGGAAGCAAATTTTAAAAGAATGTTATTTGGTTTGGGATCAGTTATTGGATTGGAACAGACAAAAGCCACGTACAGTCATAAACTCAAACAAGACACGGCCGGCCTTGGTCTGCCATTGTTACAAGCAAAACGTTAACGTTGGTTATTAACAAATCCAGTTAACCAGAGGGGAGGTCAGAAATGCAGTGAATGGAAGCATTTCCATTAATTCAAAATAAATACATATAAAGCCATTACATAGGTACACATATGTAATTACAGTACTTGAATGAATTCCTACTCAGACTATTGGCTTTGATAAACATGTCAGTACAGTGGGTGGTCTGCTTTCAGGAGCAGATGTGAGATAGTATGAGAATTTTCCCACTTACAAAGAGGAAATTCAAGTAAAAGGAACGTGGTAAAACTACAATTACTATCGTACCGATTTCCATGGTCCCCGATACCAGGACACATCATCAGGGCAGGCATGCAGGTGACATTGCATCATGCTAGGTGGCTTGGGCAGTTCACAGTTGTGTTCTTGTGCCATCTGGCCATTGGGAAACTGGCATATCACAAATCTCGATTTTACTCCTCCACCGCATGTTTGCGTGCACTGCAAATAAGAACAGGAAAGTTTACACCCATCTAACTTCAAAGAGAATACTATTTTTCTTCTATTTTCTTCTTTTCAGAAAAGGCCTCATGTTACCCAGGCTGACCTGGAATTCCCTATATAGCTGAGGGTGACTTTGAACTTCTGGCCTTCCTGCTCCCACTGACAGGTGTGCAACACACATTTATGTGGTCAAATCCACAGCTTTCGTGAATGCTAAGCCCTCTGTGGGAAGGATCCATAATGTGACCTGATGCCCTCTTCTGGCCTGTGAGTGTATATGCAGGCTGAGCACTGTATATATACTAAATAAACAAATCTTTAAAAAAAAGACTTCTGGTCAGCCATTCAATTTTCACAGACATGGAGTGTCTTAGTTCAAGCTTCCATCGCTGTGTAGAGACACCATGACCATGCCAACCCTTATAAAGGAAAACATTTCATTGGGGCTGGCTTATAGTTTCAGAGTGTTTAGTCCACCCAAAAAACATTTTTCTCCTAAACAGCATAAAGTAATTTTGACAACACGATGCCCCCATTCCCAGTAGGTGGGGTGGATGTTTTTGGTGGATTACTAAGGCTCATTTTTGCCTAAGGGGGTTAGTTACAACTAATAAAAGTTTCATTTGGGGATTTCTTTCTTCTATCTTTCTTTCTCTCTTATCTTTCTATCCTATCTAATATTAAAGAAAAGGAAGAAGGAAGGGAGGATACAGGTTGAAGGGAGGGAGGATATAGGTTTATAGAATAAAAGGTAGATTATTGAATCTCCTAGCTTCAAAAATCTTACATTGGTATTGTAGATTGATGAAAATTTAAGACTTTTGGTTGATTGTGTAAGATAGTTGGGTTGTACAATAAAGTTTAATTGTTAAGAAACAGAGCCAACAGCCGTCTGGCAACTGAGATGCATTCCTAGATTCTAAGAAGATCATGTTTATGTAATCAATGTTTAAATGCTATTTGCAATGCTGGCGTTGTAACTTGCTATGCTAGAGTATATTTTTAAAAAGAACTTGACACATTTCAGTTGCCAGCTAAAGTATCCCTTTAAAGAATGATTTCCCAATTATTTTTGAAGAGAAATTATGTGCTAAGGACGTTCTGAAAGGAACACAAAAATGACTGACTGAATAATTCATCCATCTAAAAGCATTAAACAATTCCTTTCTTTCTCTTTCCTTGAAAAACATGGGGAAGGGGTGTGGTTATTCAACACAGTTCCGGTTCCAGAAGTCATCCCTGAAGCTGTGCTTAATAATCTGGTTTGATGGTGATTGGTCGAGTGAGTGACACACAGTAGAAAGCATTGCACAAATGCTAACTTGGTTTTCTGTACCCATGAACCTAATTTTCTAAGACGTATAGATGACTATATGCCAATTTTTTTTGATAGACTTTGGTAGTGTACATATATATCAGCCTGTACATCCGGTTTCATCCACATGGTGTATACACTCTCAGGAATGAGTAATTATCATAGCAGAGGGCTTCTGGCAAAATAACTTTTTTTTAAAATCCGTTTATACACAAAACAGTGAGATTGAATTATCCCACAGTGCTCAGCAGCAGGAAGCATGTTACTTTTAACATCAGGGATGACATGGGGGATGGTATGACTTACTTCTCCCCAGTCCCCATAATTCCAGTGTGGACAAGGTCCAGAGCCACAGTGCCGTGACTCTGGGGGCTTGGAGGCCGCATCACAGTAAGGAGCGCTTCGCCCGTCTTCATCCTGGCAGACCACAGCCCTGTGCTGGAGACCGCCTGCGCAGCTTCTTGAACACTGACAGGGACAGAACAGAAATACACACCTCACACTCAACACAGGGAGAACGGTGGTGGCTCAAAACAAAGCCAGGTCAACAGTAACATCTCCCTCATGGAGTCACAGTTTTAATGAAGAAAATCTGCCAAAACACTAGACTTTTTACCAAGGGCTTCATTAGAATTTGATAAGGGAAGCTGGGCGTGGTAGTGCATGACTTTAATCCTAGCACTCAGGAGGCAAAGGTAGGCTGATCTCTGTGAGATCCAGGCTAGCCTGTTCTATAGAGTGAGGCCCTGTCTTAAATAAATAGATAGATAAATAAAGTTGATGAAAAGGATGTCTTTCAAACGTGCATTAGAAAGTGACCCTTCAGTCTCTCAAAATACATGTTAAGTAAAAAGAAATTTGAAGTCTCACTGGGAAGGCGTCTTTAAAACACTGACACCATATTGCTACCTTACATTTTCCTTGCTGTCTGCCCCATAAAAGGAGTGCCCGGGACCCCTGCATTCTCAGGACTCACCAGCAAGTTTTGTTTCTTTCTCACAAACCCTCAGTTTGTCCCCTACCACAAGGTTTACTCTTGTTTGCGCGTTAGGGACTCTAATGAGGTGGCTTGCAAGTGCATTCCTCAATAGTCACTGCATACTCAAGACTACCCTGGAAACTTCTGATCTGCATCAAAGTGCTTAAGCCTTTGAAGAGCTGAGCTACTGCCTCTTGGATAACATTCGCATTAAAGAACATTTGATGTCATTACATGCCTATCTGGAAAAGGACTGTGATATGACTCAGTTACAAAATTAATATAACTCAATAAAGACAGCTTACTGCTCCCCAGGGGCCTGTTCTCCACTGGTTCCCTCCGATCGACGGGTGGACCCCTCGATTTTGAGTCTCTTCTGGTCTGTGAGTTAACGGAACATTTCTCCCTGGGAAATGGCTTGGCTGCTCAGAGGAGCTGGGAAAATGGCTGTATGAGGGCGGGCAGGCTGCCAGGCTACATTCTTGTTCAATCGCGGGACGGACTGCGGGGTCACAGTAACTCTCATCGACCAGTTGCGGGTAGTTCATGCATAAAACCTGCCGAGTGGTTTTCCCGTGTCCGCAGGAAGCTGAACACTGATTGGAAAGTTAACCAACGTTACGATGGAGTACGCTGCATTCATATCAAGCATTATATTTAAGCTTTCCATGCCTGCCTTTCTCATTAAGCCGACTCACCGGGGACCAGCTCCCTGCTTGCCATTCTCCACAGGGGCTGAAGCAGGAAGACACTTCAGCAGGCCTGGGCAGGTGGGCACAGTGAGACTCCTCGGCTACTCTGTCATCAGCATCGCGACAGCTCACATAGCGGGCCTGACTGCCTCTTCCACAGGACGCGGAGCACTTTAAAAAGCCAAATGACAGTGAAGTGGCTCCAGTCCCTCCCCTACTCCTGTTCCCTGTAGCTGCTATGTATCGAAATACCAAAATACGCAGAGAAAGCATAAAAGAGAAGTGACATCACCTGGCGTAATTTCTGAGTCATACACAGGCAAAGCAGTACAATGCTCTTCTTGGCATAATACATTTTATAAATCAGATCTAATAATTTGATTGAATATAATATTTGGTCACATGTCAAAAGTAAAGGTACACTGAAGGCATTTTGTATAAGAGCATCTTTAGAAATTAAAAATAACCTTGAAAGACTATGTAATAGAAGGCATCTGATCCCATAACTTTAAATCTGGAATTAAAGCAAACTAAAATACATAATACATAATAGCTTTCAATTTTACAAAACACATGAAAATAGCTGCAATTGAGACAGAAGCTGGTAAATGCCTAATACCATGTCTCCATGTCTGCTTCTCATAGTTGTCTGGGCTATTTGTCCAGTCTTCATGTTACAGATTTAAAAACGCATCCTGAAGATTTGCTTCCCTGCACAAAGATAGGGGCTCAGGATTTTGTCACTCCATGATCCGATTCTAATCCCTGCAAGTCCTCCATACCATCAAATGACTGAGAGAGAACGCACACACTAATGGTGGCTAAAATGCAGCAACTGCTTTACGTGTGTGAAGCCTCCACAGTGGAAATGCTCTGTCACTTACCGGGGTCCAAGATCCATGGCGCCACTGCGCTGCCTTTCCCAGGGCAATGGTTGGGAAGGAGGTGGCCCCAACTCTTGGAATAACTGGGCAAGGTGCAACTATACAGTCCTGTTCAAGAAAAATAAGTGTGAATGGTATCTAACTATTCACTCTGACTTGTATTAAATACTGTCCTTGCTTTCCCTCTTCACATACAGAACCCAACAGTCCTGCATGCAAGACTGTAAATGAAGGTTCTCACTGTCAGAAACACAAACTGTTGGCCAGGAAGAAAGTACAGTACTGGACAGGAAGGAAGTGCAGTACTGGACAGGAAGGAAGTGCTAATACTAAACAGGAAGGAAGTGCTAGTACTGGACAGGAAGGAAGTATTAGTAGTGGACATGAAGGAAGTGCTAGTACTGGACAGGAAGGAAGTGTTAGTGGTGGACAGAAAGGAAGTGCTAGTACTGGACATGAAAGAAGTGCTAGTACTAGACAGGAAGGAAGTGTTAGAGGACATGAAGGAAGTGCTAGTACTGGACAGGAAGGAAGTGCTAGTACTAGACAGGAAGGAAGTGCTAGTACTGGACAGGAAGGAAGTGCTAGTACTGGACAAGAAGGAAGTGCTAGTACTGACTAGGAAGGCTGCATCCCAGGGTTTCTGTTGCCATTCCATCTGACCCTTGAAAGGACAAAGCCCTTCAAAACAGCCCTAATATGGGACATTCTGAAGGAATACAGGGCTGTACCATAAAAAGAACCCGTCCCCAAGTTCACGGGATTCACAGTCACAGCCGGTCAAAGAACAGGAATATACAAGTTAAACGAACACTTCTAAAGCAGACAGAAGAGAAGACGTAACAATAAACACAGGATGGCAAAACCAAGAATGACACAGTCTGTATTTCTGAAAGCGTTTTAAGATGTAGACAATATGGAGAAAAATGGGTGTGCACACATGCACGTGTGTGTGTGTGTGTGTGTGTGTGTGTGTGTGTGTGTGTCTGTCTGTCTGTCTGTCTGTCTGTCTGCCTGTGCATGTGATTTGTGCTCATCAATAACCCTTCCATCCCATCTGATCCATGAAGACCCCCCCTCTTTACCTGTCTGTCACTTGGCCGGCTGGCTCCCTGACATTCTCTGTCATCTAGCATGGTGCCGAAGAGCTCACTGACACACTTAACAGCTCGCATCTGATAGCCATGTCCACAGGTGGCCGTGCACTGAAAGGAAACCACAGGTGCCAAAACCACAGTTTTCAAGGGTTACATATGCTCCTACTTTCTTAGCGAACAACAGTTATATAGAGCTAGTCATGGACTTTCGGTAGCTGTTTTGACTGGCCCTTGGTTTAGATTTGAGGCCCGTGATCAGTAAATGGAATTGGCATGCCTATTTGTTCAAACTTACTATGCAATTATTACCTAACCACTGAAGTTAATCAAATGCACTATTACTGATGGGGTCTTAAAGGTGCCAGGATAAAGATCTTAATAGAGACCTGCTATGCTGGTTAAGGAGACAACACAATTTCAGCAACAAAAACCTGCCTGATGAACATCTGTCACCTAAGGTGTTAAGTTCCTTGTCTAAAAAGTAATACGATTTTAGCTAAAAAAATGAGAGGCGCCATCCATCAGCCACAGCAGCCTCAATGGGACACTGAAATTCCCATCTTCAGCTAGCCTGAGCATCCTTCACCCCAGGGCCTCCCAGCAAGACTCCTAAACACAGTGAGAATACTGCACACAGAGACACTGGACACATTTATACTCTGCGGAAACTGATGTAGGCAGATGCTCTCAGCATCTTGGTTAAAGTAAACTAAAAGACAACACTGAAATATTAAACACAGCAAACCTATCAGCAATGTCAAAATTCTGCAGATAAGGGTCATTTCAGACATACATTTTTCTATGATGATGGTGGTGGTGGTGGTGGTGGTGGTGGTGTGTGTGTGTGTGTGTGTGTGTGTGTGTGTGTCTATACATACACATGCCATTGTACTTATGTGGACATCAAATAGCTCTGTGGAATCAGTTTTCCCCTTTCATTTTTATGAAAGTTCCAGAGATCAAGCTCAGAATGCCAGGCTTTTACAGCAAGTGCCTTGACCCACTGAGCCATCCTGCTAGCTCCTATCTTTATTTCTAGTGATTATTTCTAGTGATACCAACCCATATTTCACTGAGTCTCCCGAGGAGAGAGTGAATCATTACACTTTCCCAGGCACTCTCTACATAGACGGGCAGAAGCAGAGAAGCCCCCGTCAGGTACTCACAGAGCCCCACGGTCCGACATGCCAAGAAGCACAAGCACGGAGCTCACAGGGGCTCAGCGACTCAGGCTTGGTGCTGGCGTTACAGAAGCCGTCACTCATGTGCTCGTCACTCAGCTGACACCACACCTGCCGCTGTTTTATTCCTTCTCCACAGGTGACAGGACACTGGGGAGGTAACACAGCTGCATCACGAAGGGACACAAAGATCCCATTTCCTATTCCTCTAGAGACACTCACAGGGTAAAACCAGCCACCCAGGCCCCATTTCTTCTAGAAACAAAGATCCAAAGCTAACCTTTGACCTTGAAGAGTGCGCCCCCACGATGCCGTAGAGTAACTGCATGTTTATGAAGGTGGTTATAGACTTAATATCAGTAAATGTTACTGCTGGCCTGATAATTATAAACAGCCCAAGAACCAGGCAGTTTTACAGGTTGTTTTGTTTTGCTTTTGTTTTTACTGCTTTTATGATAAATACATTTGCATTTTATCGTCTTGGGCTGTACGTTTCCACAGCGTGACATTACAGCGGTGTTTCTACGCCATGTGTTTACTGTTACCTCACTCCACTCACTAGTTGCCCAGATGGGACAAGGAAACTCATTGCAGTCCCCAAGTGTCACCCGAGGAAGCTCTTGACACTCTCGTTCAGCAAGGCGGTGGCCAAAGCCATCGACACAGTAGGACTCTCTAGTTTCTTTCCCTCCTCCGCAACTCCTGGAACACTAATGAAAAACAAACAAACAAAACAAAAACCAGTGGCTTTTAGGAATAGAAAAAAAAAACCCACAAAATTTTAGCAAAAATATGTTTTAGGGAAATAGAAACATTTAATTCGTGAAAGGGGAGGCATTTTTTTTTTCCTTAAGTGACAACTTTGGTCTTACCTGGGACCACTCGGAATAGTGCCACCTTG
The DNA here is from genome assembly GCA_907169655.1 of Acomys percivali. Taxonomy (NCBI): domain Eukaryota; kingdom Metazoa; phylum Chordata; class Mammalia; order Rodentia; family Muridae; genus Acomys; species Acomys percivali. The sequence continues at coordinate 117,679,747 of OU015748.1, forward strand.
CTACAACACAGCTGCCGTGGCATGGCTCTCGGGTAGGAGGTTTGAGCTGATCACCACAGTAGTGATCCTCTACTGGGACAGTCTGTCCTTTATGCATGGAGTACTTCATGCAGCGAACGTCTAGGCTCCTGTGCCCTTGGCCGCACTGGGATGAGCATTCACTTTTGCCAGCGATGTGCCACCTAGAAAGGAGATGTTACTACATTTAATAGAGGTGCTCACGAGTAGCAGTTTAAAAATAGATCTAGAAGCTTCATCATGTGACTTAATTTTTAAAGCTTTTAAGAGGTGATGAATAATCCATTAGAAATTATTTGATAAATCGCTGAATTAGGGATGCGAAGTTCTTGTACTGGACCCTGTTGCATATTGTCTGAAGGAGAGCCGGCCTCCCACTGCCAGAGGGCTGGCCATGAGCCTCAGACCAGGGGGCAGGGGACCTTGCCACAGGATGCCAGGAGCCTGGCTCAGTGAGCTCAAGTGAGGATCTGAAAGAAGAGCTTCCTTTTCTGATATTATTTAACACAAAGCTGAACGGCTGGATATAAGCAGTGAAGATGGCTTTCTTTTAACAAGGGATCTCAGATCCCTCCTCCAGCCTTGCAAATTTTTGGATAAAATCACATTTGAACTCACTGTCCATACTGAGTTATCATGTTTGACTGCTGGGAACAGTTCTCTTGGTATATAATCATTTTCACAACAAGGTGGTTATAAGTTCAGGGTCAGCCTGGGCTATATAGTGAGACAGTGTCTCAAAAATAAATAAATAAGTAAATAAAAGCGGTTGTTTGGGGGTTTTTTTTGTTTTGTTTTGTTTTCAGGTTTGTTTGTTTTGCTTTGACCCAAGTCTGTTGTCACAAAGTGTGGTTCAGTGAGTTCCATATGTGACCCGGAAGCCACTGGATCAGTGAAGATGCTGTCTAGTGTTACTCTGTGTAATAGGAAAGGGTGTGTTTTCTGATCTATAGTGAGTGATACATGCTACTTTAGGAGGGCAGCTCAGCCCTAAGTGGCAGGATGCAGCAGTGTGGTTCTGTGCAGCACTGTCTTTCCAGGGCTGGGAAGACAGGTCAAGATGAGTTGATGTGGGCCTGAAGAAGCACTGACCTCAGAGTAAGTTTTCAGATGTAATCAGCTTATGAATTACCTCTCTCTATCTGTTGATAAGGAGTGCATGGTAAGATGATAAAGACCAGTTTAGGGTTCGTCATCAACTTTATGAAAAACACAGGAGATGAGAAAATAAGTATAAAATGTATTTTATAAGAAAGAAAAGTTCTTATATTGGAAAATGAGTCTAAGAGAGGGTTCCAAGAGAGGGTTCCAATGGTTTACACTCTTTCTCTCTCTCTCTCTCTCTCTCTCTCTCTCTCTCTCTCTCTCTGTGTGTGTGTGTGTGTGTGTGTGTGTGTGTGTATGTATTTGTATGATCTTACCATCTTCCAAATGAAATCTTAGTTATTCTAAAACTATATAAAAGTAACACTATGCAGGCTGGAGAAATGGCTCAGAGATTAAAAGCACTGGCTGCTCTTCCAGAGGTCCTGAGTTCAATTCCTAGAACTCACATGGCGGCTCATCTATAAAGGGATCTGATGCCCTCTTCTGCCATTTGTGTGCACATGCAGACAGAGCACTCCTACATTTGATAAATACATAAATAAAATAAATAAATAAATAATACTATATGCATATTGGTCTCAGTCTAACTGTTGGAGGCAACGCTGGAGGTATGTCCTAGAACTGCGAGTTTCCTTGAGAGCGGCTGGCTTTACTCACGACTGGCACTTGTGGTAGACTTAAGACTCCATGGGTTAAAGGACTACCCATCAGTCTTCTCCTCTGCAAACCCCAGGCCAAACCTTGGCATATGAACAGGGGAGCTCTGGGAATCTTACCACAGCGGGTAAGGTACAGCCTTTGAAAGTTGGCAAAAGAGTTTTCTTGTGAAAGCATGCCACCACCTCTAGTTAATTCCTGTATTCTCTATTTAGAATCAATTTAAAAAAGCATTGCTCATTAAGTAAAGATAGTAACTTTAGCAAAATATCCCAATCATAGCCTGGCAATGTCTCAGGCAATATGTGCACACCGGTATAATGGAGCACGGGCTTGAGTCCTCATTTCTTTTTATTTATTTATTTATTTATCTATTATTTTTATTTTTATTAATTTATTCTTGTTACACCAGCCAAGGACAATACAGGTGGTAAACTTCAAACCCCTACCCAGATCTAGCCAATGGACAGAACATTCTCCACAGTTGAGTAGAAAGTGGGGTATGACTTTCACACGAACTCTGGTGCCTCATATTTGACCATGTCCCCTGGAGGGGGAGACCTGGTGGCACTGAGAGGAAGGACAGCAGGTTACCAAGAAGAGACTTGATACCCTATGAGCATATACAGGGAGTCCTCATTTCTTAAGGACTGACTCCACTGTGTGCCATGCCTTCTGGTCAGACTTTTCTTATGTGCTTTCACACAATGCCGCAGTATATCCAAATTCTCACTCTTCATGCATGGAGGAGAAGTCTTGGCTATCTCTGAATATTAAGTTTCACCCGCCAAAATGTAATTTCTTTCACTCGAATATGAAGTTGTGGGGTTTTCATTTTTACCTTCTATGAGTCTAGTGGGTAATCACACACATGTGCACTCACACTCTCACACACCAACAAGTAAGAAGTTTAGAGCTTGGGAGAAGTACGAACTTGATTGCAATTCCCTTAGGAATATTAATATATTAATTAAACTAATATATCAGGGAGCTCAATTTGTATTTTCTCATTCTCAAATATTACGTGTTTATTGGGTCCTAATTTCAGTTGGACCTACAGAGTCACACAACATAGGCCTACTAATTCAAATCTTTAAACCATGGCTTTTCAGGTTAGATTTTTATCTGAATTTATTTTAAGGAATAAAGTGCTTCCATGCCATACACAAAAGGTGAGGCCTAAACACGGGCATTTAGCTAAAACTGTGAATTCAAAAGTCAAATGAGTTACTATTCATGAGCACGGATCAGTGAGCCCAAGAGTTCTAAGTGACAAGGTCCGCTGGCTTCGCGTGAGGGGCTGTGCTGAGGGTCTTATCTAGCGATCCGTTCATCATCATTATAATCTGGTTACATCCTAGGTTACATCTTTTACCTGAGTTCACAGTCTGTGTTGCACTTTTCAGTCACAAACAGTGGCAGTGGTAAGTGGTCACAGCTTTGATCAGACACAACCGCATGGTCACTCTTACGTATGCAGGCAATTTTTCTTCTATGAAGACCTTGGCCAGAGCGAAATGAAAAATTAAAAGAAAAATTCAACAGCCATCATAACTAGGGCTAAATGACTCAGTGAGGACAGTAGAAAGTTCTGGTAGCACTCTCTCAGACTCCCTGGTCCATTCATCTACCAGGAGTTACTTTTTATAAGCAGAATCCTCAATTACACAAAAGGTGAGGCCTAAACACGGGCATTTAGCTAAA
>OU015748.1:117688483-117704308 GCA_907169655.1 Acomys percivali
ACGTCAGGGTTGTATAAATTACCCACACACAACACCTCAATAAAATACAGAGGAACACACAGTTAATTTACAAACGATACACCCTGAAGACATTGTTTTTATAACTGGCAACGTTAAGCTTTTAACTAGTCCACTGATAAGACTTCAGCTAAGTCTCACCGCTGACTACAGGCCATTACCTGCAGAACCAGCTCCGCTTCCAGCCGGTCAGTGCTATTAATTCTTTCAATCGAGTTGTTTGATCCACTGTATTCAACGATAGCTCCCTGGATGTTGATTTCCTTCTTCGCCATACTTACAACAAAGTTACCATTCAGAAGAAAGTTTCCATGAGTGTCAGATAATGCTGTAAAACAGGAACAGTGCAGCTCAGGAGACAGCTGAGCCCAGAAAACAGGATGGAAGCAACTTTCTTCACTTTTTAATCAAAACTCTTTTTTTTTTTTTTTTTTGAATCTCAAGAAAGCAAATATAAATTGATGCGAAGGAAATAAACCACTTGACTGTGCTCTGGTCTCTCTAATCTGCAAGTAAGAAAACCTCAACACAGCAACCAGATATACTAAGACAGAGTCACCCTACCCCGTTGTATCCTGGAACCTCCTCAGAGGCACAAAACAGGAAGGACACACAGGAAGAGGAGAAACAGGAGGAACCGAGGTGTGGGCACGCAGAGCACCCAAGTAAAGAGTCACCAAATAGAAAGCAAAGAACAGCCCATCTGCATTCCATTTATGCTTAATTTGGAGCAAATGTCCAAAGCCTTAACATTTTAAGGCCAAGTACACTGTCCCCACAGAAACACCCACAGTTGTTCACAAAGAGGCTCTCGATCATCCCTGGTACATGCGTGGCTCGTCTCAAAATAACATTCCTATCTTCCTTTCCTAGCCCCGTTTATTCTCTTTCCTGTTGGAAGGAACTGATACAAACCCTGGTGACCATTAATATCATCAACTTGATTCTATCTAGAACCACCTAGAAGGCAAGCTTTTTGAGAGAAGGGATCTGGACTCCGTAAGCCACTAGCCATGCCAGCGGAGGACCATCTTGACTAGGCTTACTAAGCTTAGCATTCGCTAACCCTGAGCAGCTCCATTCCGAGGCTTGGGTCCAGTCTGCATAGAAAGGAGAATGGTAGCTGAGCATAACGAGCCATGATTCTCTGCCTTCTGGCTGCGGCTGGGAGGTCACCAGCTCCCTTGAGCTCCTGTCGCCAGGACGGTAGACTATACCCTTGAAATGCAGGCCAGAACAAACTCTTTTCTCTTAAATTTCTTTTGTCAGGTTATTTTAATCACAGCAACGGGAAGATTAACTAAGATGCCTATCAAACATGTACATGTGTGTATGATAATATATATATACTCATGATTTGCTATGTTTAAATCCAGAGTTGCATGAAGTCCGTAAGCAGTGCGGTGGTAAAGGCACTGTTCAAGGCATGCCCGTTGATTGCCTCGTGATCTCACACGAGCCTCTAGATCAGTCTCTAGGCTTAGTAAATCCTTCTGCCCTAACAGGCAATTAGCCACAATCAAATCTAGAAAGTACATAGACATATGTAAATTGTACGTGATTTGCCTATTTACTTTCATCCTCAGCCCCCTGGAACACTCTGAATTTTATAATACTAAGACCTTATGCTACACAAGCGCTTCTCTTTTGATTTTTACTTGTGTTAAAATTTCAATGGGACCTGAAATGGAATCTTGGAGAAAATATGTAGTTGGAATCCTGGGACCCTTGCCCAAGTTACACAAATTACTGATGCTCACGGCAGAAGCAGCTTTACTGATTACACCAAGGAACAAGTGAAGTTTGACATCCGTCCTATGGAACAGAAAGGCCTGTGTCTACCTAAGCAAAATTCTCCAAATCAGAAAGATATTAAAAAAAAAAAAAACAACAAGTAACAAAAGTGTGTTTATACATAAGAACTACACAATGGCCATATTCAGTAGTATCTCAGAATATAAAATCGGTTATTTACAGAAAAATTGCACCTTTACTACATGGCAAAAATAAATAAAAATTAAAATATTTAAGGCTAGCCAAAGAGCATTACAATGAGCATTAGAAAAAAAAGAGAATTTTATTCTGAATATACATGCAACTTTAATTGAATACAACTTTGGCTACCTAAAATACTACAATGGAATGCAAAAATTATTTCTTCTATTTTTTTTTCCTTCCAAAATGATATATGTTATGTAGTTTAAAGGTGTAGATAGAGCTACCTCAAACACAGACCTCCAAGACATTGCACACGAGCCACTCATGCACTGCTACTGACTACATCTGTTTACCAAGATAATTGTCATCCTCTGGCCTTCCCGAGTAGCTGTGCTGAAGAATTTCAATGTTTGTCGCCCCCGCGGGAATCTTTACAACGACGTTGTAACCTGCAATATAGTTTTGCACACGTCAAATTTCACAAGACTCGGATGTTTGATCAACTATTGCCACCAAATAGCTGCATGACAGAATACAGCACTTATCATTTCTCTATAGTATTTAAAACGCAAGTAAGTGGAGTTTTTCCATCTGAAACTGCACTTTATACATCATGAAAGACTGGGATGAAGGCAACTGTACCAAATATACAAACTTGGAAACTCTGTTTCTTCTTACGATTTTATTTGTGTGTGTGTGTGTGTGTGTGTGTGTGTGTGTGTGTGTGTGTGTATGTTTGTGTCAGGGGAGTGGGGGTGCCTGCAGTGTCCAGAAGAGGATTTCAGATATCTGGAGGCAAAGTTAAGGTATCTGTTAGCCACCTGATGTGGGTGCTGAGAACTGAACTCAGGTAGAGCAGAAAAGGGAGGGTGAGGGGGACCAGGAAGATACAAGTGAGGGGATAACAATCAGGATATAATGTGAATAAATTATAATAGAAAAAGAAAAAGAAAAAGGAGCTAGGCTTCTGTGCCATGTCCTCAGCTCCAACCTGGAGATTCTTAAAGTCCAACATTTCCTTTTTTTTTTTTTTTTTTTTTTTTTTTTTACTACCTCTGAAATTCTGAATGTATCAGAGAATATTTATTTACCTTAATCCAACACATTTAGAATCCAGGACTTTAAGTGCATCCACAAATCTAGGAATATCAGGGTCACTGGCATGATATGTTTATGGAGACTAAGTAGCCACGAATCTTATTATTAAGAAACAATAAAAAAACTTAAATTTTTTTCCTTAAGCTTTTAGTTTGTACCGCAAACAAGAATCTCCATGTCTACGTCCAGATTGTTTGTACACTACTTTTAAGAGTCTATCAACATCTGCTACAAGAAAAGTAAAAAGTTCATTGGAGCGAGGAGCAAGTTTGTTGGACACAGTTCTGCAATATTAGCACCTCTTGAAGAGAAAACGCAGTATAAAATGCCCACTGAACAAGAAAAAAGAAACTTTCCCTGGCACTAAGAACACCTGCATAGCTAGAAAACCCCCCAGGTAAAGCACAGAACCCAGTGTGCTCCAGAGGTATCACTCTGGGTTTTTTCTTGTCCCTTTTAAAATCGATTCCCTCAATTTAGTGCATGAGTAAGAGTTGTAATTTGTCTTATGCATTACATTTGAAAATATTGTACCATGATCACATTCATTTCAAGATGACGGTGCCAGATCACCTGTAGGCCTTTAGAACAGCCTGACTTATCTCTTTGAAGTGTCACAACTTAACATAAAGAGAACAGTTTGACTACTCTGGTATCTGACAGGTGATAACCTCCAACATTAATTTTAATCGAGACAACTCTCATCATCAAAGGGCCTCACCAACGTCTACCAGTCCCCACCACCCTTCAGCAAAGCAAGCCTAATGCATTGAATAGGTGTCAGGACAAAGGCAGCCACCAGGGGGCAGAAGTGGTAAACGTTATCCCCACCCTACAAATGTTCTGCACAAGGTTTTCCATTTGTGTGGGAACTGCTCATCATAATGTAATTTTCACAAAGATTAAGTATTCAGTTCTAATTTGATATACGTGGTTTTGCGCTGGGAAGTGTTCTGCATAACTGCAGTCTATGACAAGTGCGTGTCAGCGTTTATGGATGGGGATCCAAGGTCATAGCTCTCATGAAATAAACTAGGGGAGTATCAGTAGCACCCATGACCATCTCACATACGCACTTTAAAATAGGAAATGCTCTATGAGTCTCACAATGAGAAAAATATAAAAATTTACTCTTGTGTTACACTTTTAATCAAATGAGTACCTTTGGCATCATGAGCTCAGCGGTATGAACATAATCATAACAGTGTAAGGAACAAATTTTTACTGTACAAGGAAAAGTTTTAAGGGTCTGTTTGTATCATTATTCAAAGAAAGAATCCTTTCCCAGAATATTTTAGAATGGAAGCTATCTGAGTCTTAACATTGTGAGATAAACAATTTTAAATAAAAATGGAAACCATGGCCAAGTATCTATTGGAACTGTAATGCTACTTGGAGCAAGTTTCCCAGAAAAAGTCCTACGTGTACACACTCTAACTTGCAGAAACATTGTTTAAAGGTCTCCAACACTTGAAGAACACTCACACACCACGGTCAAATTCCACTGGATTTACTGTTTGATTTTCATTAATGCATCTGTTTTGTTTTGGGGTTTTTGTTGTTGTTTATCAAAAATTGGACAGGGTTGCGGATGGTCTCAGTTGGTGCCGAGCTTGCCAAACATACACGAAACTCTGAGCTTGGCCCAGCACATCAAGAGATGGGCATGGTGCATGCCTGTAGTGTTAGCACTTGAGAAGTCAGTGTTGGGAGATCATAAGAGCCAGGCCAGTCTGGGACACATTGAACCTCTCCTCAGAAACAAAGACAACAAAAACATAAAACCAGGTCCATCTTGGAAAAGTGGATCCAGTAATTCAAACACCATAGCTGGATCAAGATTTGGTTTCCTTACACTTGGACGTTTTTGGTTGACAGTCATTCCAGACTGAGACACAGAGTGCACAGGCTACAACACAGCATCGCTGCTGAACCCCGACTTACCCTCCCCCGTTCTACAGCTCACATAAAAGGGACAACTGGAGGCAAGCACACACAACTTACCATAATGTGCACTGTTGAAGACACCTGCCAGGGTCTGGCACGAAGAGTTATCGCCACCACACACTCCACATTTGTCTCTCTTGGCCTTGGAGTTTAACACGTGATCACAGCCAGCTTGCTTCAAAACACAATCATCACAATTCATATAATCAACATAACTAATTATGTGCACGGTGCTTTAAAGTATACAAGGTTCTCTTCAAAGGATTATTTCAACTACCAGAACTCCAGTGTAACAAGAGCCTCCCTGAGTATCTACTGAACCAGGTGGGCAGCAATATGCAAACAACTTGTGTTCACAGGGCCTAAAAAAATCAGTGTGTTTCAAAGGGCTTACAGAATTTTCTGAAATAATGTCCTTAGACAAGAACTTGAACTCTGCATTAGGACAATGATTCCTATATTTCACAATCATTTGAAAACAATAATTCAGGGTTGGAGAGATGACTCAACAGTTAAGAGAACACTAGCTGCTGTTTTAGAGGACCTGGGTTCGATTCCCAGCATCCACATAGTGGCCCATGACCATCTGTAACTGCAATTCCAGGGGATCTGACACCCTCTTCTGGCTTCTGCAGGCAACATGTACATGTGGTATACATAAATACGAGCAGATAAAACACGGATACACATAAAAAAACATTTTAAAAAAGAACACCATTTTTTTAGAGAAAGATAGTTCAAAGAGATGAATTAGCAACACATTAGAATACTCAAAAAATATGTTTTGTTTTTTTTTTAAAGTGGCCTTAGAAACTCTTAGAAAATGGTAAAGCCCATTTCAAATAAACATTTGGACAAATTTCCCCAGATTAATCTTCAACATATGTGTCTATTAAAGGGTTTTTTCTAGGCATTTCAGAGAAAAGTACAGCTGCTTTCCCCACAGGTGCTCTTGGCAGATGGTATGGGCTTTAGTTTTGTGGACTAGACTTCTAAACTGAGTGCCCTGAACAGAAAGTTCCTATGCCAAGTGGATTGTCTTCTACATTTCCCTTTTTATTTAGTGGGGTGGTGGGACAGGGTATGCACCAGAGGACAGCCTCTCCTTCCATCATGTGAGCTCTGGGGACAGAACTCGAGCCATCCATCCCGTCATCCTGCTGGGTGGAATTATTTTATACAGAAGGCAAATATCTCCATAGTGAAGGTTTAACCTATGAACTTTATGAAACTCAAATGCATCCAGGTGATCAGACCACCTTTGTCATATTTTGTTTTATTTCACTTGCCGACGTTGCTTGTTTATATAAGGTAGACAGTGTTGGGGGCCTCTGAGTAATATTTTGTACTATTAAAGCTATTTCCCAAAAGCAAATTAAGTCTCTTTGAGCATCTCCTAAAGCCTTTGGATGCAGAGTATTGTCACTTAGGTAACACATACATGGCTACAGGGAGCAGAAATTGGCCATATGAAGTCCCCCTTCAACCAAAGACATGGCTTCACATCAGTGCATTTACTGTCTAGACTCATTGTTCTCAACCTGTGGGGTCCTCAACCTATCATAGGGGTAGCCTAAGACCAGCGGAAAACATAAACTTTTACAGGATAGTTCATAACAGGAGCAAAATTACAGTTATGAAGTAGTAACGAAAATAGTTTTATGGTTGGGGGTCACCACAGTATGGGGAACTGTATTAAAGGGTCACAGCATAAGGAAGGTTGAGAACTGTTGTTGGAGACAGCATTCATTCTTTTAATGCTCAGACTCCACCTACACTCCCAAGATAACCAATCAACTGCAGCTAACTGGTCTACCTGCCTCCTACCTCCTACTCAAGGCCATTCTAAGGACTATAAAGTGCAAAACAAATCTCATCGCTTCTTCCACTTCAAATTCATATGCGAATCTCCAAGGAGTTCAGATGAAAAGTGCACCTCAAATATCTTCCTGTACTTCATTCCAATCCTGAGCACGTAGTTTCTCACACTGCTAAAATCTTATCATCTAGGCACCTGCTACCTAGCCACAAGTAATCAATACTAAATCACTGCCAATGAACATAAGGAGAAACGAGAATCGCAGCCCGAGAGTGAGGAGGGGAGCTGGTTACATCTCATCATGGGAGGTACAAGCACTTTTCTATCATCTAGTCCATTTTTTAAAATGTTTTAAAGAAGCCAACCTCATCTTCATGACAATATAAATACAATTAGCAAAGCAAAAATCAGCCATCTTAATGTAGTTGAGGCAGCTTTTGTTTTGTTTCTGAGGCAGCATCAAACTCTCTAGGCCTGACTGGCCTACCTCAGCCTCCTGAGTCCTAGGATACAGGTATATGCCACTATAACACAAAGAACTGAGTCATAACAAAATAGGCCTAGAGATAGCATGATATCAAAAACTACTTTGGTGGCATTCATAAGGATAAATTCTGAAGACACAGAGACAACATTGCTACAAAAGGAGTAGAAATGCATTGTTCTTAAATACAAACCCAAGGCTACTCACCCGACAAAGGCCCTGAACACAGATGTCATTTGTCTCAGTCCCACAGGGTGTGCCATCAGCAACTCTGTCCTTCAGCTGGTAGAAGCTGGTGGTCCCAGCCACCCGGCAATAGAGTTTACAGCGATCTTTTATGGCAACTGAAAAAAAAAAAAAAAAAGTCACTGTTTGGATGCCAAGCAACGAAGTTCTGCATTTCTCTGCGGCAAAATGTCGTCATATCGGAGCAATGGCTGTACTTACTCCCGCTGTACTTTGGAAGCCACCGCACATTAGGGGGCAGGCCGTTGATGTTGAAATGTTTACCATCAAAGTCAGAGCATTGCTTTTCGCGGAAGTCTCGCTTGCCTTTTGGACATGAATCAGTGTTACATGATCGAAATTTCATCCTGCGGCCCACACAGTACCTTCCTCCGTTTCTTGGCCTAGTCAAATTCATTACAGTTTAAAGTGCATCAGTAAGACATTGCTATTGGCATATATTTCTACCACTGTCCCATCCTCTTCCAGAACCAGAAAGGCCACTGACGTGCTTTGAACATTTAAGCATTGAAGTAGAGATATATGAAAAGGGCTTTAAGTAGTTTTCTGGCACATGAATCATAAAAATAGAGCATGCACACTTACACACACACACACACACACACACACACACACACACACACACACACCAGTAGGAGGTAGACCTGAGACCTGGACACCAGAAATGAGTTGCAGTTCTGACAATATTATCAAGAACTAATGGTAGGAATCTGTTTTAAAACTAAAGCATGATGTCTAGTGAGGGACAGACAATAAAGACAGACCTGGGTTACAAGGGAAACATACATCATTGTCATGCATGTGTGTATATGTATATATATATATGTATACATACATACACACACACACATATATATGTATATGCTTGTCACTGTTCCAATTTATTCTTGGAAATAAACTCCACAAGTTTTGAGAGTAAAGACAATATATAGTTTACCCAGCCCAAAGAGTGTCACCTGGCTCATGAGTCACTATACATAAAGTGGAAATATTGAAAATCTTTTTAGGGCCTCAGCATGCTCTAGAGTTGGATGAGGAGAAATGCCTCGGCACTTACTCAGCTAAGACAGAGGCACATCCACGACAGAAGCAGAGGAGGGAAAGGAGGCATGTCAGATTACAGAATGGAATAAAGCTAGTAAGTCAACGACAAGTCTGTGCAAGAGAGCCAAGCATGGGAGGAAGGTCTGGGGGGGGGGGGGGGTTTCATGTGAAACAAACTAAGATGAAGATGCCGTTACAGAATCGCCATTCATACTTACTTCTTAAATTCACACTGAAGGAGAAAACAAAGGCTATGAAGAAATCGGCTGTCTCGGTTCAAATTATAAAACCCTAGTTTAAGTCTGGGACTCTACAAAGGTAAAACGCGGTAAGGCTTAAAGTATTCTGCGGGGACTCTGAATCTCTGAAACTCGCAGACTGACCTCCAGCTTTAGAAGTGAGCCAGAATGACTTTTATTTTCGGATCCTTGAGATAATCTTAATTTACAGTGAATAAAAAGACATACTCGGGACGGTCACAGAGCCTGGCTGTGCTTTTGATTCCACCCCCGCACGTTCTTGAACACAAGCTGTAGGGTCCCCAGGGTCCCCACTCGCCATCCACGGGACGGGTCTCCATGTCTCTGGTGACACATAGGCCACGGTGGCAGTGCTACAAACAGAACAAGCACACAAAGAGAAACGGCTTGTGTATGTCTAGTTAAAACATCAAGGTAATTATAACAGCAGCATAAAGATAAACAGGAGAAGATCTCATGGAAAGCAAACAGCAGCAATTGTCGCATATTATCTCTCTGTCTCTGTCTCTATCTCTCTGTCTCTCCCTCTCTCTCTTTCTCTGTCTCTCTCTGTCTCTCTGTCTCTCTCTGTCTCTCTCTGTCTCTCTCTCTCTGTCTCTCTCTCTCTCTCTCACACACACACACACACACACACACACACACACACACACAGCCCAAACATATGAATAAACCTAACTTGAGGAGATGAAAGATATCTACAATTAAAAAAAAAACTGCGAAGATTTTGAAACAGTAAATCAAAGATGGCTCTAGACAATGGGAAAGACTTTCCATGACCCTGGGTTGTTAGAATTAATATCATGAAAATAGGTGTGTTACCAAAAATAGTCTACATCCTTAGTACAATCTCCATCAAAACTCATATATCTATCATTATTTACAGGAGTAGAGAAGAACAAGTCAAGAATTCATCGGGACCCACCGAAGATCACAAACAATGGAAGCAAGCCTGAGAAAGAATGAAGCTGCAGGTGTCACACTGCCTCACTTTGAATTATACGACAATGTATTTCACTTATGGATGAAATGTGTTTTAATATATTTAGAACAACTAAAGATCTGAGAACACCATTTAACACATCAATTACATTCGATTGAAGCTTAAGGAAAGAAAATATACACAACGAGAGCATCTGTATAATTGGGAGGCCCTGCTGATATCTTAGCATTCTACGGTCTGTATTTATTTTAATAATAAAAATACAATATGTGTGTCCAAGAAATTACTTACATAACCATATGTAACTTAAAATCTATCTACTAGTTATAGGAACAAAGTTAAAATTAGACATTTAATTCAGTTGACAGTATTCTATATCCAACAGACAAAGCAATAAAATCATCTCAACTAGCTGAACAACAGTTGACGGCAAATAATGAAAAACGCTGAAACGCAGATCAGATGTTCATTCCAGAAGCTCTGGATACAAGACTCACCCTTTGAGAAAACCTACCATCCCAGGACCACAGCTTGTCCCGTCTGCCAGCGGCATGTGCTGTGTGCGACAGCCTTTGTGGACGCCTTCTGCGCTGGTGCACCACAGGCGCCGACATTGTTTCTGCAGAGCAACGACAGGAAGGTGAGCCAGAGAAGGTATCAACATGTGGGCACAAGGTCTGTGTGTCACAAACCCATGTGATCTCTCCCTCCCCTGGCTCATGGCCGAAGCTAGACATAATCAGCAAATGACACGTTCATGTCAGAGTTTCAGCTACAAAGAGGGCAGCATTTGAAAACGATCAGATTTTACTAGTATATTAAGCAATGAGAGGAATTAGTCAAAGTGGAAATATTAAGTTATATAAATGATCTTCCCTTCCTTGCAAGGCATTTTTGTGAAGGACCGTTGTTGTTGTTGTTGTTGAGACAGAGTTTCTCTGTGTAGCCCTGGCTGTCCTGGACTTTCTTTGTAGACCAGGCTGGCCTTGAACTCACAGAGCTCTGCCTGCCTCTGCCTCTCCAAGTGTTGAGATTAAAGGTGTGTGCCACCATGCCTGGCCCGATGGGACTTTTGTCGTTCAACTTTATTGACAGGTTCCCTGCCTGCTGCAATGGCAGAATAATGTATTACTGAAGTCCATGGGAATACTATAAATTTTCCCAGTGTTTCCTAGTCTGTGGAGTATGGTGCAATTTACAATTTCTTAACAAATGTTTCTAAAGTTTTCACAAGACAGAAAGCTGCAGAGTTATAGGAGCTGTACCCAAGATAGTCCCTTTTTTTCTGGTGTGTGTCCAGTGTCTAAATCACCTCAGAAGAAATGCATCCATCTGGTGAAATACTAAAGTAAATGTTCATTGTTTCATGCTGGATATTTAAGCTTACTAGGATTTGTGTTGCCAAGCATGGTGGCACATGTCTGTAATCCCAGCACTCAGGGAGACAGAGGCAGGTGGTTCTCTGTGAGTTCAAGGCCAGCCTAGTCTACAAAGCAAGTCCAGGACAGCCAAAGCTACACAGAGAAACCGTGTTTTAAAATTAAAAAACAAATAAATAAATAAACAAAAATCGTGACTGTGAATCCAATGTCTGATGTGTACTAGTCACTATGTGGGATAAGCTTTACAGTGCTGTACTTTTGCTGTTAAGTGGCCTCCACGGGTCCATTCAAAAAGCATCTTTTATGTGGTAGGCTCTATGTCAGTGGTTCTCAACCTTGCTAATGCTGTGACCCTTTGATACAGTTCCTCCTGCTGTGGTGACCCCCCAACCATAGAAGTATTTTCATTGCTGCTTCATCACTTTGCTACTGTTGTTAGTCATAATGTAAACTTCTGATATGTAGAATATTCTAGGGTCGCAACCCACAGGCTAAGACATGCTCCTCTGTGTGGGGGATGTAGGTAAGCTTTCCCATATCTGAAATAACTGAAG
Organism: Acomys percivali; assembly: GCA_907169655.1. Classification (NCBI taxonomy): domain Eukaryota; kingdom Metazoa; phylum Chordata; class Mammalia; order Rodentia; family Muridae; genus Acomys; species Acomys percivali. The sequence continues at coordinate 117,700,214 of OU015748.1, forward strand.
TCAGACATTTGTAGATTTTAATTTGTTTATTCTTTGGGTTTTTTTTTCCCATATGACTGGTGAGTTATCCTGGCATGGAGATACAAGCTCAAGGACAAAACTCACATGTGTTTTATATAAACTGTTTACATGCAGAACTGGAAGCAATTTTGCCAGTATTTTTCTTTTTTTTAAGATTTATTCATTTATTTATGTATTTATGTATTCATTTACTCATTTATTTATTATATATACAGTGTACTGCCTGCATGTAACACCTTCAGGCCAGAAGAGGGCACCAGATTTCATTGTGGATAGTTGTGAGATACCATGTGGTTGCTGGGAATTGAACTCAGGACCTTTAGAAAAGCAGGCAGTGCTCTTAACCTCTGAGCCATCCCTCCAGCCTGCCAGTATTTTTCATAGTCACATGTCATGTGGGACGTTTTCATCTGTGTTAACACACTGCCATTCAGAAAGTTTTAGATTTGGAGCATTTCAGATTTTGGATATTTAGGCTGGGGACTCTCAATATGTATACACTTATTTAAGTAAAGTAAGTCTATACTCCTGGCCACAGAGGTCCTCATACTCCATTAAGGAAAGAGCAGCTTGGAAACTTCATGAAGAGAAGTGAAGAAAATGTAATGTCCATTATTCTTAGAAAAGTGGGGCATGCATTCACCACAGCACTTACATTTTAAAAAAAATCAAATCCTAACTTTACACCTACATCAAAAAAAAGGAAGGAAGAAAAAAAGAAAGAAAGAAAGAAAGAAAGAAAGAAAGAAAGAAAGAAAGAAAGAAAAAGAAAGAAATCAGGATGGCAGATCTGACACAGGGTTATGGTGAATTTTTTCCATGGAATGTAAAAGTGTATGACTTACGAAAGTTTCCCAAAGATTGGAAAGAATACTTTGATTATACCTGAACATGTGCCACAAGTATAATCCTTTTGCATTTACATCTGCGTAACAGACTCGAAAGGCTGGAGAGATGGCTCGGTGGTTAAGAGCAATTGCTTCTCTTCCAGTGGACTTGAGTTCGGTTCCCAGCACCCACACCAACCAGTTCCTCCTATAACTCAAATCCAGGGCATCCAACATCCTCTTCTGGTCTCTGTGGACACTGTACTCACATACACGCAGCCCCCCACAGACATGCGCACAAATAGATAATCAAAAATAAAACAAATCTTTCAAAAGGCACGCTATTCTATTCTATTTGTGAGGCCCTTAAGCCAACTCAATACTAAAGAAGCAACATTTTAACCTTGTCCCCCCAATAAGGATTTTATTATCTTTCAATTTCATATTATATAGCTATGCTGTGACTATAATAGGAATATGTCACAGGGATCTGTGAGAGTGGAGAATGACAATTTAGAAGTGCCTGGCATAGTGCCAAAAACACAACAAATCCCCTACTAGCTTTAGCTTCTCATTGTTTTAGGCCCTTTCTATGAAGCGCCACTCAAATTCCACTTTCATTCAAAAATAAATGTATATTATTTTTGCAATACATTCTGACTATAACTTTCAGGTACGTTTTCAAAGAAAAAGGTAGAGATTTTTCTTACCAAATAGGGGCACACTTGTGATCCAGGACCAAACATAAGTTCACACTGTTTGTTCCCATCATATACTGAGCCAGGAAGCTGTGGAGACAGGTCATATAGTCTTCCATTTGGTTTGTCAAGAAGGCATTCTCCATGGCCAGTGCTGAGCCAAAGGCAGAAGATATGACAACATGAATACACTTGCATACACATTAGTGTCTCCACCAGGCTTCCGTACTTAGTATCATTTTCACACTTTCCCATTATTAAAAACAGACAAGCAAACAAAAAATCTGTAGCCACATCAACAAAAAAGCATTCTCTTTTTTTAAAAAAAGTTTTATTTACTTATTTATTTATTTATTTATTTATTTATTTATTTATTTATTTATTTATTATGTATACAATGCTCTGCCTCCATGTACACCTGCAGACCGGAAGAGGGCATCAGATCATGTTACAGATGGTTGTGAGCCACCATGTGGTTGCTGGGAATTGAACTCAGGACCTCTGGAAGAGCAGTCAGTGCTCTTAACCTCTGAGCCATCTCTCCAGGCCCTGCAACATTCTTATATATAACGATGGCATCAGTTTTGCAGGGGAGCTCTGGCTGCAGCTATTTGCACTGGGTCCCCACTCATACCTGGCCGCTACAGTGGCATGCGAGGTGGGCTAAGAATGGAGCTCAGGGGCAGAACATGCACGCAACGTGCGCAGGAACCTGGACTCCATCCCCAGTGCTGTAAAAATGAGCTGCTTAAGGACAAGCTATCATAATATAATTAACATCATGCTCTCAGTGCCCTTTCACCTCAAATGTGTTCTCCAAACTGCCAGAATATAATAATAAAGGTGCATAATGAATCCTGTTCTAAACAGCAGCAAAAACAACTTAGTTTAAGCTTAATTGTTTAAGGGATGAGATGTTTCTAGGTCTACATAGGTGTTCTAAGTTGATAATGACAGTATGTGATGGAGATTGATTTACATTCAGAAATTTAGATGCACCAAGATAGGAAAGATGTCTTCTTTAAGGCTGTCAAATACAAAAAGCCAAAACACTAAGAGTGTAACATTTATATAATTCCTGATTGTGTCATGGTTCTTCTTGCCATAGGTAATCTATTGTATATATGGGTAATAATATAAATGTATATGTACAAAAAGAAAAGAAAAGAATATAAACTATATAAGAAATTAAGAAGAACTGGTTTGTTCACAAGTATTTTATGGAAAGAGCTTGACAAATCTTAGTGATCACAGAGGAAACACAATTTTAACTATAGAAACTGGAAAGCAAAAGAAAAATGGCGGAAAGTAAAGACCTTAGGCTGGGAAGCCAGACTCCTGCCTATTCTCAAAACTACGGCAGCCTCAAAAGAGAATGTGGGTTTCAGGCTCCATCTCTGTGGCTTCGGAGGCACATCTCACTTGACCCCAGCTATTCGTGCTCTTGAAGGGGCACCTTAAACTCCTGCCACCCAAGCACCTCACAAAATATTACTTAGTACATCTGAAAGATTAAAAGATGCACAAGACTGTTTTGGTTGCCATCAATTCACTCCATAAGCAGTTTTAACACAAGGAAACATCCTTTAAAAAAAAAAAGAAAAGGAAAATTCCTGAACTATAACACAAAATGTTAAGTGCAAGGCAAATCTATATATATATCCTTGCTTTTTAAATTCTTTATGCATTCATTTATTGTGTTGGGGGCCCAGGTGTCACAGACATATGTTGGAGTCAGAGGACAATTTCGCAGGATTCTGTTCTCTCTTTCCACCACGTGGCAAATGACTTTACACACTGAGCCACCTTGCGGTCCCACAACTTCTTGTTTTTAAGCATTTATTGGTATACAGCGGTGAAGAACTAGCCATCTCCCAAACCACTCTAAAAGAACATGAGGCCGGGAGATCTCAAGGTTTAGAAAGTGATTACTCACTAACTGGCAGAGCAGAAATCGAGACTTACTCTAGAAACTCTGTGATGTGCTTCTGGCTACATGCTGACCAGGTCCAGGGGCTCGTGTGGTAATTGAGAGTTGGCGCCATTACGTGATACTGATGTTTAACCCCAGATTCCTTACATTTAAAACTGTCATCATGCGGAACATTGAACCTGAAATGAAAGCAAGCACTTAAGACCATAAAAAAATGAACACGCGAGCAGTAACAATTCCCTTATGTTTCAATGGCTGTGCAGTGCAAAACGAGATGAATCTATTTGCATTGGGTTTTGTACTCTGGGTCCTTACATAAGGTGAAATGTCCTATCTGGAGCCACAGTTTCTTTATGAGCTCTAGATTGGTATCTTTGATTTGCCCCACATCTTGCTTATTTGTCATCAAAGTCTAACTGATAAAAATACTTGGGATTTGTCTCATCCAGTCGGGATATGAACATGGTATTCATGTAAAATCACTGCATGTTTCAACCTGAGCATCTGGGAGGTGGTTGTGACATGCTAGGTGAGGTGCCACCACACTAAACTCCAGACCATTGATTAGTGCTGCAGTGTGCAAAGACTTTAGTCGCAAGCTCGGTATCATTTCTAC
>OU015748.1:117709308-117725623 GCA_907169655.1 Acomys percivali
GTGAGGCTGAAGGCGCTCTCCCAGCCTCACACTTGGCCCTCTCCTGATAACACCAGTAGTTGTGCAAACTGTGGGTGCTCTCTGGATGCCAGGGCTTACTTTTTGCCTCTCCACTCCCAAGTCTCTGGTCCTGTAAGCAGACAGGGCCCCCACCCACCCTGCCACATCTGTCTTCTATGTCTCTTCACACTGCTCTTTCTCCCTCCTATCTTAAATCCTTCACTGTGAACTTCTGCACTTGATCTCAGCAACAGCACTGGCCAGAACCATGGACCATGGTGGTGGGTAGAAATTAAGACAAGCCTGCTTTCATTTGAAAGAGCGATAAAATAGTTTTACTTCAAGGTTCTAGAAAGATAGCTTTTTCTTTATATAGGCCTCAAAGTGAAAACTTTCATCAGTAAACCATTGAATCAAACAGCAATATGAACACCCCTGTACTGCACTGTGGAAATCCGGTGTGAATTAGCACTGAATGGTGGCACTTGGAAGATGGAAATGGTTTTATAATAGTGGAAGGTTTTCCTAGCAATGAAAGCCTCATAATTATGGGAAGCCCTAAGAATCAAAACCGTAGACACACACAGAGAGACTATAAAATATGACAGATAGAAACACAGATAAGAGGTAATGTGTAAAACTGGCTCTCGGTTCTACACATATGTCAATTTTCCAAGTATTATTTCTAATGTCTCTAACATGACAGGGAATATTTTATTTAGGTCACAGCATTACTCACACTATGGATCTCCTGAGGAATTCCCCACAATTCCCATCAAAGGAGAGTCAAAGGCTTTCATTCCAATAGAGAGTTCTCACGAATACTTTCCATGGTTTAGTGGCAAAGAACCCTGGTAGCCAAAATGTTTCGGTTCTCATGCAAGAAAAAGAATCCTGCTGCACAAGACGGTGTTGGAAGCCTTACCTCGTGATGAGAACAGCAGTGTCATGGTGAGAAGGATGCGCGTCATCCAGTACGTTCTGAGTCTGTTGCCACAAGCAAAAGTTGCGCAATGTGGTAGCTGCATTAAAACTGATGACTGGTCCTTCCTGGAAAAGCAATGAACAACTGAGTGTAATGGCGAACTTCTCAGCCCCATTTTTGCCCCCACATTTATTGGAATTCACAGGTTGGCCAAATGCGTTTTTTACAGGTCCAGAAAGAATAACATCAGCTTCACTCCTCATTTTAATTAGAAGCATTTTTAGCACTGTGATTAAAAAAAACTGATCTAACATAATGATTAATTATTCAAGATCAAAAGTATAACTGTAAAAGATTAATGTATTTAAATGCTTCAAAATCATGATTATAAATGTAAATGAGTAGATGTTTTCATTTTTGATTCATGTTGCTCTCTCTCTCTCTCTCTCTCTCTCTCACACACACACACACACACACACACACACACACACACACAGTGTCATCATTCCATTTGATTTCCACCACATGGAGTCTTTTTGAGACAGGGTCTACCTGTGTAGCGCTAGGAGTCCTGTAAACCAGGCTGGCCTTGAACTCAAATAAATCTGCCTGCCTCTACATTCCAAGTGCTGGGATTAAAAGTGAGCATCACCACACACAGTTCAAACTGTGGTTTTTTTTTTTTTAAGTGTGTTTTAAAAGATCTCACTTCTAGTAAGACCTCTGAGCTGCAGCGAGCGCCATCAAAAGCCGACCACAAGCCGCAGCCACCAACGTATGCCACTTCTTACCTGCTCACTGTGAATCACAACCAGCTTCACAATCACGATATTTATCAGGTTCCCGATGCTTGAGTCCTTGTAGATTGCTGCAACCTGCAAGCCGACGCCGGAAGGTGAGATGCCTAGGCTGAACATTTCCTAGAGCAGCCATGCCCCAGTGAGCTACACACTCTAGAATCTCTCAGAGAGCCTTTATCAAAGCCTGGGCTGATAGCTCTTACATCCCTTATAGCTCATCAGTGTGACTCATTTATGTCAGACTCTCCGGGGTTGAAACATGCACAAGCATCCTTGAAAATTCACAGGGATTAAAAGAAAGAAGAAAGAAAGGAAGAAAAAGAAAGAAAGAAAGAAAGAAAGAAAGAAAGAAAGAAAGAAAGAAAGAAAGAAAAAGAAAGAAAGAAAATATTCACAGGGATTAAGTAACTCTAATGTGAAGGTTAAGACTGAGAACCGGCACCCTAAACCTTGCTCCCTAGACCAGTCCATGGCTCAACAGCACTCAGTGTCTAAGAGACCTGCACTTCCACCAAAATCAGGGTGTTTAAAGGCATGTGAGTATGAAAAGTAGTTATGAATGGCTGAGCAACAACTTCCCCTTTTTTCAAGATCAGAATCTATTTTTCATATGACCAAACTTTTTATGTGTCATGGATTCTATCTTTGTGGTTTTACTTAATATTTTTTTCCAAGTGTCCTCCCCTTCTAATAGTAAACGTGGCTGTGGTTCATTTCTCGCTCCTGCATTCCAGGGTAGAGGGGTTCAAGCACAGCCACATGAAGAGCCACAGAAGGGGTCTTGCATCACAAGCTGATGCTCTGTTCTCCAAGACCGGAGAACTCAAGTTTGTGAGGCTCTGCCTGAGCACAGTCTATAATGTATGGCCAAGGTGCTAAAGAGCGAAATTAGACCCACGTCTATCACTCTGCACAAAAATTAGATCCAAGCGGATCAAAGACCTTAATTGAAACCTGAAACACTAAAACCACTAGAAGGAAATATAGGAAGGACCATACAAGACATAGGTGTAGGAAGGCACTTTCTGAATAGGACCCCATTCACCAAGGAATTAAGGCCTACAGTCTACAACTGGGATCTCCTCAAATAAAAGTCTTCTGTACAGCTAAGGAAACAATCATGATGAAGAAGCCCACAGAGAGAATCTTTGCCAGTTATAAATGTGACAATGGATTAATATCTAGAAGATATAAAGAACCCAAACACAAAGAGTTAAGGAAACAATGACCCGATTAAATGATGGCCTTGGTGGGGTCTAAGCACAGAGTTTCTCAATAGAAGAAAGAGAAATGGCTACAAAACACCTCAAAAAGTGTTCACTGTCCTTATCAATTGGAGAAATAAAAATTATGATAACTTTGAGATATCATCAAAGAATCCTCTCTTTACAGAAAATTCCAACCATCACAGAAAACCAAAACTGGAAACAAAGCCTCTTCGGAGATCAAAAGATGGTGGGTAGCCCAGCCCCAGTGGATATAGCTACATCACAGCTCCTGCACCTGCCTCAGAGGTCACAGCAGAAGGAAGGACAGAAAGACTGTAAGCACCACAATACTAAAAAGTCCACTGAGAAACCATCCCTTCTAGAAATGGTTGTACAAACAAAACCAGAACAACAGTAATATCAATGGACCTGCTAACATGAAAGTGGGCGGGTTTTGTGGTGTCCCACTCCAAGGCTAAGAACTCCAGACAACTATCGATTACTGGGAGAAACAGAATTAGCCACTCCCAGGCACGAGATCGTTATTGGCTGTCCAGTGCAAAATGATCAGCCTTGAAACCATATACACACAAACAACAAAAAATGGGCTCAGCAAGTGCATGTGCATAAATATATTTATATTAAATATAAAAGTACTGTATATATGTATATATATATTCAAAGAAAAATAGGCAATACACTTGAGAGTGTGGAGCACAGGAAGGATTGAAAGGAGAACAGCTGGGAGGGTTTGGAAGGAGGGGGAAGTAATGTAAATCTATTTCAATGTAAAAAATTAAAACTAAAATAAAAAGAAATTAGAGGAAACTACATATGACTCACTAAGTCCCTCTTCAGATGGAGACATCTGTGGATTCTGAGTGGAGACGACAATTCTCTTACATGTTTAAAGCTATTCTGTACAGGGAATTCAGAAAGAGCGAACACAGTGCCTGGACACGATAACCTCTGTGGAGGGGCCACCTGTCCTTCTGTGTTGAGGATTCAAGTTTTTAAAAAAGTGAGATGTTAAATGCTAAGAGGGCTTTGGTTTAAATCCAGAGAATTTGCTGTCCTTTTCCTAAGTTTCTTTCCACTCGTAATGTTTACAGCCTTTTTAACCAACAACAAAATATGTATGGGACATCAAAATGTGCCAACATTTAACATCAAGCTCAGGCGAGCAGAACATGAAAATATGACAAAAATGGCTCTTCTGTGTTTGCTGGTGTATTCCCTTGGTTCCACTAGTCAGCATTTCTGTAATTCTGCCATCAGTGGCCTACCATCAAACACACGTCTAATGCTACTGCTGTTATAAAATCTAGTGTTTCCCTTCAGTATCCCCCACTAGCCAATTTTCTTAATAAATGTCATTTTCTTTCTCATGAAGTTTATCCAGTGTTCCCTAGAATTGATTCTATCTTGTACATGTTAACTGGCATCCTCCATCCCATACCTCTCATTAGAACACCCGTTGGCCCCACCCACATACAGATAAAGACACAGCTAAATCATTATTTTGGATTCAGAAGTTTAAAAAATGTCATCAGTATATACTTAGCTTCACAATCTGTGTCGTTTGTTTAAAAACAGTTCATATGCATGAATGAGTCTGTAATGCATTTCGTAAATTGGTTTTATATGATGTTATATCATAATGTACTATGTTCATAAAAAATTATGATGTCTGTTTTAACTACCTGTTCATCATCACAGTAACTTTACTGTATATCCACTTTATAGGTAATCTAGCGTGATATAATTACAAGGGCTTTAGATGACTGTCACACTTTGTAGGAAATATAATCTGATTTAACTGCAAGGACGTTAGACAACTGTCCCAGGTAAGGAAAATGAGAAGATCTTAGGCTCTTCAGATCATAGGGACCTTAACTGGGGAAGTCCATCTAAGGAAACAGGCAAGATCACAAGAGCTGTCTTGGCCAAGTCTTTGCAGCAGCACAGGCCTCAGTTCCATGTGAGCAGGGGCACTTCCATCTGGTGCCCCATATTTGATGACCTCCCCTTGGTGGGGAGTCCTGGTGGCATGCAAAGAAAGAATAGGCAGACTACCAAGATGAGACTTATTAGCCTGTGACCATAAACTGGGGGGGGGGGGAGATCCTCCTCAGACATGGACCTAAGGGAGGGTAATAGGGTGGAGGTGGGAGGGTAGGAGGAATGGGAGGATACAAGTGATGGGAGAACAATTAAGTTGTAATCTAAATAAATTAATTAAAAAAAAGTATGTCCCTAATAATGCTGAACCTGCACAAGTGACTGACTGTATTTTGTCAGCTAAACCTGAACAACTGGAGCATGAGATGGGGTGACTTTGTGAATACTCCTGAAGATCAAGCCTAAATGCGAGGATGTTCGAGATAGGGTGATACGGGTGAGCTGACGCGTGCACACGCATGCAGAGACTTAACACATCTCTTCGTGGTTCTAGACTTGTGGATTCCAGAACCACTGTTCAGCAGCCTCTTAGACCAAACCAAAGACTCTCAAAGACCACATCTCCCAAGCCAGCGCCACCCTTAATGTGTCTGTAAATTAAGAGATGGGGTGCCAAACTTCTAGAGTCAAAGGCACACCCTCCGCCTTCCTGCAGAACAGAAGGAGGTGTTACCAAGGAGATTCAAGGATGGATTCCACAAGGCTGTTGTTCTCTGTCACTAGAGGGCAGGAGCCATTCATTCACAGGAAGAACAAGGCAAGCACTCTCTGTGAGTGGTAGGGGAGGTTTGCAAATGTGAAAGTTGCCAGGGTAACAGAAGAAGCTCTGGCTTGAACAGAGAGACACAACTTGTTTATGCCTAGAGTTTGGAAAAACACTTTTAAATTATATGTGAAAGCCATTAAATGGAACATTTCAGATGATGTAAGAATCCTAGTGGGCACTTAAGAATGCTTTCCTGTAGAGGACATAAGCTCAGTCTCCACGCCAGGCAGCTCACAACTACCACAAGGGGATCTCCGTCTTCTGCCCTCTAAGGGTACCCACACACGTACAGCATACAGATGTACATACACATTAAATAATGAAAACCTTTACAGTGAACCCTGCTGCGGTACTTACGATTGACATCAGGGTTAACACATAGTGCTGCAGGCTCTGCCCGTGGTGGTGGACCATCTTAGCGTCGGCTGTAACCATAACTTCCACGTATCTTGGGTATGATAAAAATCGCTTATTCCTGGAATGTATCTGACTCCTTCCACCTTCCGATCGGAACGCCGCCTCCTTCTTTATATTGACATCTCCGGTCACGTTGCTGAAGTTAGGAGAGGGCAAGGCAGTTTTGTTCGCTTGATTTTCTGGAAGGAAGGATAACATAATACGATGTAAAGTCATCAAATGGGCGTGATTAATACATTGCACAAAACAGAACAGCCAAAGTACTGAGTGCACGCACGATGCAGCATCACTTGAGCCCTGCTTCTCACAGTAAGTCGTTTGCAATGCTCATATTTTCAGAGCAACACTGACTCTAAGCTTTATTTTTTCTCACAATTTTTATTAAGTATTTTACATAAACATTTATATTATTACACATATATACAATAAACTACCTATAGCAAGATGAACCATGAAACAATCAGGAATTATATGTGTGTGTGTGTGTGTGTGTGTGATATATATATACATATATATATAGATATACATATACATATATATGATACTCATAGTGTTTTTGGCCATTTGTATTTGGCAACCTTGAAGACTCTAAGCTTTATTTCAACAGGTCTGATTATTCAAAAATATTTATGTATCAATGAGTGGAAAATAAGTATCAAGGAATTCCTGTTTTTCTCAGTAGGTAAACTAGGTTCTTAAATGGCTGCTAATATTTAGTCTCATTACACCCCAAGCACATTTGTCTGGTGACAGTTCACAGGATATAGGGGGAAAAAACAAACTTTCACTATACAATATGTGAAAGCAGCACTAATCCCCCCCCAACCAAAAAAAAAATCACATCCAATCAGGTAGCAACTCAAACCAGAAAATCAACTGTTGACATGAAACTTATGACAGTGACCATATGACATGCCTGATGGTTTTCATTGTTTGCTTATGTAGAAAATTATTAAACACTGTAATTATAGGAATTACTTTTAAGTACTATGTAAAGAAACAGCATTTAAATATTTGATTAGTTGTGCTTGCACAAAAACTTTGCGACTAGCTTGGCTGTGTATGCTATGTCCTCTCTCTTTCATATTCTCTCTCTTCTCTACTTTAATATTCTGTTAGTTTTTCTGAATTTGATGGGTGGTTGTATTTTCACCAGAAACCAGAACAAAGGAGTCAGGTAAAAAAGAAATTACAGTGCCTGAGCTGCTCATGAACCAAAGAACCAACAATGCAGGTTTTGTTGCACCATTTTCTCTGAAATGATTTACCATGTTTAAATATGAATGGAGTCACATGGGAGTAGCAGACACTCAAAGCCATTAAGCAGGGCATCCATTTTCTTCAGCATCTGTCTTTTGTTTAACTGTGTGCTTAAGTTCTGAAAACCGCTCTGTTATCTTTCTCCCAGGATTCCTCATCCTCCGATTATCAGTGAACAACTATTGGCCTGGAAAAGAACCCAGACAACCTGGCATACAGATGTCTGGCTCTCAGGAGAGGCCAAAGGCTTGTGTTTCAATATCTTTGCTCATTACTCTCCCGGCTATTGGAAACAAACTTTTACTGAGCATTTACACACCCCTTTGCTGCGTGTAAGCTTTATGAGGAAATGAGGCACACACAACACCATGTAAAGTTTACACACCAGTGAAGGGGGCAGAAGCACAAACTTAGAGATAAAATTTTAGGTCCTTTGTGCACTTCAATAATAATTCAACTGAGTGACAAATTAGTTTAAGCCACCTGCCAGGTGGACTAATGTTTGGAAGTTGGTAATGCCAAGCACTGACATAGCTTCTTTGAAAAGTCATCATGCAAGTTAGGTGCGCAGCCACCCCACCCCACTGACTGCAATTCCGTTACTCAGCAACGTTCACTGACTCACAGGAGGTCTTCACAGCAGGTACAGAGATGAAAGGAACAGACTAAGGACCCAGAAATGGACCCTTTACTCTTCTACCAAGCGATCCTCAGCAAGGTGCTCAAGACAGTACAAAATGGAATAAAACCCAATTAAAGACTCAAAAGAAATGGAAGAACTGTGAGGGTCTTAGAAGGAAATGTGGGGAAAACTTTTCATGACTTCGTATTTGCAAAGAGTCCTTGACTGTGACACCAGAAGCCAAAGGAAGAATGATAAAGCTGAGGAATTAGGACTTCACACAGCAACCCTGAAAAGGGAGCAACGACACTCACTCTTTATCTCACAAGAGAGAGAGAGAGTCCAACAGCCACACATAAAGGAAAGGCGCAGTAATTTTTCTGTAATCATCAGTGGGAATGCTGATGTGTAGCAATGGGTTTCAAGTCCGGAGACCTCACACCGGAGTGAGTGTTTTTGACCACTGCAGGCTGCCATGTGCCAACAAGATGAGAAGGGAAAATGGAAGACCATCATAACTTATCAAGATTCACTATATTTACTATCCATACATATCTCAGTTTACTCATATGCCATTTGAAATCATCGTAAGAAATTTACAACTATGGGGAAAAATAACTGAACAATTCATTAAAATCTACAAATTCATATTTCATTACCACACAAATATTGCCAATACCACGAGTAAAGGAAGTAAGAAAAGTTAAACACAGCATACTTTTATGTAGGTAAAAATTAAAAATTAAGCATATTCCTTTAAAAATACATATAGGTACAATAACGCTACCTTTAAAAGTCAAGAAGATTAGAAATTGGGAACTGGAGTAATATCTTCTTCAGATACTGCAAGGAAGAGGACAGAGCGGCGGGCAGAGAAGTGTTATCTTCAAGCCCTTCATGCTGCGCTGTCTCATACACTCACTGATGAGTAGAGCATAATTAACAAGTCCTCAGTGAATTTATCAACGTGACTGCCACTGTATCCATATGGTAGCTCGCATGGCATCATATTCTATTGCTCTGGTAAGGCTAGCTAAAGCACTGAGATAGTAAAATTAAACACACAGTGTGAATAGTCAGGTAATGGCTTTCCAGCTTCCAGTTTCTATAACTAAAAATCCCCAAAAGCTTAACTTAAAGCTATAAATTACTCACCCTGAGCACAGGACTAAGTAAATAACAGAAGGGAAACAGTCAGAAAGAATGAACTCTGCTATGGAAAGGCGCCCCTGAAATATTTAAAAGTAGGAACTTCAGTGGCATTCAAATTTTCATCCCATTATTTGGTAATATCTTTTCCCCAAAATATACAAATACATAATAGTAAAAGGCATATAATGGGTTAAGAATACGTAGAAGGACACAATCCAACCTTAGCTCTATTGTATAGGAGGCTGGTAGAGGATTGATTAAATAATTAGTTTAATATCTTGGCATCCTTTAAATGGTTACAAGTTTATGTTGTTATTATAATTTTAAGATATAAAATATTGTATCTACCAATACAACATCTATTAATATTTCAAAAGGTAAAAACAATATTCCATTCCCTTTTCTTAGTACTTATTCCCAAGCATTGTAACTAATAATGAAAAAGTGACCTCTATAAAGCTTACACAAATAGCAGTTACTCAAAGCATATTTGTGACCCAGCAGAGTGGCACGTGTCTGTATGTAATACCATGTGACATGGCAGAAGTATCAGGAGTTCAAGGCCTTCCTCGGTTGCAAAGCAAATTTGAGAGCACTCTGGGCTACACGAGACTCAATCTCGGGATACCTAGGAGCATGACTTCTATGCAATGCTTCCCTTTCTATTTCTGCTCCATCAAGTCAAAGACTAAAACTGAACCTTGTCCTTTATTAATAGTAAGTGTATTATAACATGAAACCAATTTAGACTAACCCTAACCACAAGATCATCAGTACCATACTAGAATATAAAATCTTCAAAATTTATGCCAGAAATAATAGCCCACGGTGTAACACTATAACTCACAGAAATTGTTTACATTGTTATAAGAATGTATATCTCTCAAAAGTATCATTATACAATAATATAATTAGAAGTCCATATTTCTACTTAAATGTCTGTCTGCCTCCCCATGCCCATAATTTTCTTTCAGCTTCTGGTGTCTACAGATGTTGGCAACAGCTTCCTACTATGCACAACTCAGTCACCACTGGTCGCCATCCCTGGGATGTCTGCCCTGCCCTCATCCTAGGTTCTAGCCATCTTTTCTTTTTTTTTTTTAATTTATTTTATTTATTGCATATGAGTACTTTATCTGCAGAAGAGGGTATCAGATTACATTATAGATGGTTGTGAGCCACCGTGTGGTTGCTGGGAATTGAACTCAGGACCTCTGGAAGAGCAGGTGGCGCTCCTAACCACTGAGCCATCTCTCCAGCCCCAACCTTTTATTATCATTTACCCTTCAAATATTCCTTACATTGCTATTGCTTTTAACTGAACACTATTTTATTTATTTTCTGCAATAAATATGTAATCACTCTTTTTGGAATAGAAATCATGCTTCGAGATTCATTTAGCTTTTCTGACATTAGAATGTTTAGAATAAAGAATACAAGATTAGATTTTTAAAGAGCCTCCTAAATGGTCTAGCCATTTCAATCACCAGTAGCTCCATTCATCTTTAAGTCCAAGTATAAAAAACACCCTCTCCTCTCTCTCCATCCTCAGTCAAGATGAGACCAAGTAAATCCTCATTAGAATATTCCTCACAGGACAGATTCTAAATCTTCCCAACAGCCCCCTACTAAGTACCATTGCCTCCTTGCTAAGCTGTGAATCTGCCAACAAGTGAGGACACTGCTGGGCAATGTGTTCTCCTAAATTCAGGAAATACTCATGGGAGAGTAGGGGAAAGATTAAGAAGAAAAGATAATACAGGAGAAAGACAAAAGACAAAGGAAGCATGGAAGAAACTGACAATCTGAGGAATTATAAGAGTTTAGTCAGTTGCAGCATAAAAAAAATGCTAATGAGATACACAACCATGTCAGCTCAGAGGCAGAGCCACACTACCTGAGACATACCCTAGTGCTGCTATCTGTGCACTAATCTACATTTGGCCAGAAGAAAATCATCTGAGAATTCTCCAAAGCATAGAACCATTAAGTGAGAGCATTACACCAAATTGCATTTAATTTCATGAGTCAACATTTGAAATCGCTGTTGAGTGCACTAAAGCTCTAAAGAACTGTGAGCTCTCTGAAATGAAGCATGGCCACATCAGATATTATGTTGCCGTATTTACTCATGGTTTAAGCTGTATTCTGGGTCTATTATGTGCCCTATGTTTCCATGCTACTGAACTAATACTATCAATAATAGCAATACAAATATTTTCTGTGTTGACTATCGAGTCCTAGTTCAAGCCCCACATGCTTACCTGCTTAGTGTTAACAAGACTCTCTAAAAAATACTCAACTCTCATTAGGACCACTTTTATTAATGAGGGAAATTAGGAAGAGAAAGGTTGAGCGTAGTGTCCATGGTAACATAGAAAATAAAATGGGAAACTGGGGCATTATTTTTAAGCAGGTTATTCCATAGCATAGAAACATAAAAACCTATAGGTCTTAAGATTTCTCACCACTGAACATCTCAAGAACATACTTTAAGAACTATGGATTATTGTTTGTGTATTTTTAAATGTTTAGTTTTGAAGAATTTTACAGGGTAATACATGGAGCCTTATATGCTGGCATTAAGTGTACAGAAGATGCGGCCTTGCCTTTGTAAGAGAAAAGATCATTACGCCATCAGTCTCCCTTGCAGCCTTGGGTCAGTTACTATTTTACTGAACAATTTTTAAAACACACAGACATGTGACACAGCATGTGCGAAATTTTCATAGCCAGCAACTAAATAGCATAACAAAGAAATGAACTCACATTTACTCAAGATAGGCTTTCAAACTGAATACAACATCACATGACCTTGCTAAAGCCCATAGGTGGCACCACACCAAATGAGGAGAATTTAGCACCAACATCACCATGGAAAAATGTTGCTTCTTGGAAACTAAAAGAAGGAACTAGCTAGTCATATCCGTGAAAATACGAGTCCCATCTTCCTTGCACTACAAAACCATAGAGATGAGCTAAGACTAGCTATCAAGGTTGGGAGGTCTACTGAGGACAAAGATTTGAGACCAATCACCTACTGTTGTTTTATCCAGGGGCCCTAAAGAGTTTCCTTATGTACTGTTTCTCTGATTAAAGAAACTCTCTTAAAGCCACAGTTTACTTAACTTACTAAGTGATACCAAGAGTTTTCATTATGTATAGATGTGGAATTTCATCAAGAATGTCTCACTTGGGGCTAGAGGAAAGACTCAGCAGTTAAGAGCTGTATTACTTTGGCGGAGGACCTGGGCTCTTTTCCTAGCACCTACATCATACAGCTCATAACCATCTGTAACTTTTGTTCCAAGGAATCTGTAGGACCACCAAAAACATACATGGTACACACACATAATGGCCAAGAGCCATTGTCTTGGAGAAGTTCAGTAGACGTGTGAGCTTTCTGGAAGGTAGTTGAGCATTTTGCAAGGTCTGTACCATGATGCAGCCCCAGATCTGCTTCCAGCCTCTGACACCCCTTCTTTCCTGTGCTGCTGTGTCTCTCAAAAACTCTGGCATGGTGTGAACCTTTACTTTCTGGGTATTTGCCCCCTTCTGACTGAACAAACATCCTACGGGATTTCTATGAAGATGTACTGCTGTTCAGATGAATTAACTCCTGATAGTGGAATTCCTGATTTGATTAAACCAATCTTAGAAGTTAAAAAATAGTCTATAGAAAGTTTGCAGCTGCAATAAATACTTTTTGTGGACCTCCAGATGCCTCACTAGGAGACAGACTTGAGACAGATGTGTGGCTTCAGTTAAGCTTTTACTCTAGGGATGACACCACAAATTCTGGTCCGCACCATAAATAAAGACAAGTTGGTTTGAATTTCCCATGAATACAGAGTATAGTGGGACTACCAAGAAATGTCTAAATTAAGTACAAACTTAAATATTAAAAATACAAAGGGTTTTGGGCTGGAGAGATGGCTCAGTGGTTAAGAGTGCCACCTGCTCTTCCAAAGGTCCTAAGTTCAATTCCCAGCAACCACATGGTGGCTCACAATCATCTATAATGTGATCTGATGCCCTCTTCTGGCCTATAGGTGTACCTGTAGGCAGAGCACTGTATACATAATAATGAATAAATAAATCTTTTAAAAAATACAAAGGGTTTTGTTGTAATTCCTTATACCTTGTCAGCTTGTGACATAAAATACTGTGGTTTTAAATCTACTTTGTATCTTGGAATGTGAGACTAGATATAGAAATGTTTAGCTTAGCACCGAACCATGTAATCACTAAAATCCCTCCCATTGTAAGTTTTGTCTGTCTCTGTGATAAATCCTTTTGACTACGAGGTAATTCTTTCTTGGACGCAGAAGGCTTTTGCTCAGGGTATAAGAGGTGTGTGTAACCAGAACCTTTGTTTGTTTGTTTGTTGGGGCCGTTCACCTCATCCATTTTCTCTCTTGAGTGTTCGTGTGTGAGAAGAGTCTTGTTTCTGGCTCTCTTGTATTTCTTATTCTCCTGTAGATTCACAAATAAATTAACAGACTCAGAGCTCTGCCATCAGCAGGCATACTTTAGCCTACTTGAAATCTACACAAAGAGGCCTATATCCAGATCAAAAAGCCTCCTTTAACAATTCCTTGCAGGGTGGTTTTTTTTTTTTTGTTGTTGTTGTTGTTGGTTTTTTTTGGCTAAAAGCAGCTTTTCCAGTCCTGACTGCACGGGGGGGGGGGGGGGGGGGGCAGGGGAGTAGTCAGTTTAAGTTTTCCTCCTCAGTGGCAGACCAGCCTGTCCTGAGCTGCAGAGAGAAAACCCTGTCTCCCTCCCTCTTCCCTGTCCTAATTGGCTGCCTCCTACAATCTCCTAATTTAAAGTGGGTTTTGAATTTAGGTATAGAACACGAGAAAAAGACACGAGTCACTGACTGACCCCAAGGAGAGAAAGACGTCAGTCACCAGTTTGACTGACCCCAAATTGCTGACACTGCGTCCACCTGCCTCAGTTTCCCCCTTGGACCCGTCGAAGCTGGACTTTGACAACATAGATTTAGGTAAACACTCATACATAAATAAAATGAGTAAATGTTTTAAATATTATTTCATTCCAGAGATCCAAGGATGTTCAATATAAAAAATATAAATCATTTTAATATATTATAGAAGTGGATTCAAGACATAAATCATATGATCACCTCACTAGATGTAAAAACCATATTTGAAAGATCCAAGTTTCCCAGGCCCTGTGTAGGCCCTGAACCTACTCTGTAGCTAACCCAGTCTGGCCTTGAACTTCCAGTTTTCCTGACTATAGAGTAGTTGGGATTACAGGCCTGTCCCACCGATCCTGAGTAAAACTTAAATTTTTTGTGAATATATATATATGTGTGTATGTGTGTGTGTGTGTGTGTGTGTATGTATGTATGTATATGTATATATTCTCAGTTCACAAATATATTTTTTCACAAATCAGATATTTCATGAATCTTTCAAGACATTCAAACTTCTCTCTTTTACCTGCTGAGTAAATCTAACTGAATAAGGACTGTATACAACAGCATGATGTGCTTTCACAGCACACGCACACCATGAGCCATCAGTTTACTGAGTCCCACCGACAAGCCTTCCTCTTCACTGCCCTTTTCCTGTGTAATAGGAGCTTGTTAAAAACCAAATCCACTCATGAATGCAGATACTAGAGGTCTAAAGAAAATATTAACAGTCTGTTGAAAAAACAAAGTGGGGGTTCAGCTTCCCGTCACCATCTGCTTTGTGGGAGATCTTTCTGTGGGCCTTGCTGTCCGTATTTCCTTATCTCTAATAAAAGCCCTTTCTTTACCGAGAAAAAAAATAAAGAGAGAGAAAGAAAGAAAGAAGGATAGAAGTAGGTGGGGAAATAGGAAGAAAAAAATGAAGAGGCGATAAAACAAAGTAGACTTGAGAGAACAGATGATAAGGGAAAACATCTGTTCATCTTGGTCCACACACACAAAAAAAAGTTTTTTCAATGAAACTCAACATCAACTTTTAATGAAAACTATTAGTAAACTAAGTACCCAGCATAGTAAATTAAGAAAAACTATGAATTGAGGATGAATTCTTTAGTCAGTAGAGGGTACCTAAGAGAAACCTAGAATAGATATTGTATATATCAGAAAAAGTTAAAACTGTTTCTATTTTGCAACTGGTAATGAGACAAGGTTTTTCATTACAATTATCCCTGTGGACTATTGTAGCAATTCCAGCTGATGAAGTAAGCAGAGGAAATAAGAGACTGAAATATTAGAAATTAACAAATAGAACTGCTTGGTTATTTATAAGCCTAAAAGAATGAACAAATTCATTAACTGTTACAAAGTTGCTGAATGTAAAGGTCAATACAAAAAAGTCTGCATTATTAAATAATGGTAATAATATTCAAATATAATTATAAAATTATCTAATTTGCTATAATATAAATATTTTTGTAAATAATATATTCATTTAAAACCCAGTAGGAAAACTAACAAAAATATACAATACTATAATGGAAAGAAATCTATAAAATACTTAGAAGATTAAAGAATAAATATATAGTAGAACATACAGATAAGTTATTAGGCACAGCATATAAAAATTTCACTTCACGGAGCCTGGAAAGATGGATGGGTGGTTAGGAGTGTATATGCTCTTCTAGAGGATCCAAGTTCAGTTCCTAGCACATATGTCTGGAGGCTTAAAACCACCTGTAACTCCAGCTCTAAGGGATCTGACTTTGTTTTCTGGCCTTCATGGGCATCTGCACTCATATATACACATACACACACACACACACACACACACACACAGAGAGAGACAGAGAGGGAGGGACAGAGAGAGAGAGAGAGAGAGAGAGAGAGAGAGAGAGAGAGAGAGAGAGAGAGGGAGAGAGATTTAAAAAAATAAACATTTAAAAGAGGTTTCATTTGACCAGACCATTTTATTGATTAAATGAAATCTAATCTAAGTATCTTCTTTTCAGTTTATTTTTAATTTAGCAAATTGATTGTAAAATTTCCATGTCCGTTTCAATGATTGAGGTGGTAAAAAAAAAAAATCTGAATGCTCCTGAGCATCCTCCTCCCACACACCAAGAACTAGGACAGAGATATGGTGCTGAGACAATATGACAATGCTGATGTAAGGATGCCAAAGTGACCAGTAGAGGGGACCACCAAGTCAAAACACACACACACACACACACACACACACACACACACACACACACACA
>OU015748.1:117740623-117759668 GCA_907169655.1 Acomys percivali
ATATATATATATATATATATATATATATATATATATATCATCATTATACCTCTTTTTGCTTTTCTCTTGATCAAAACTGGCACAAGGTACTTCAATTTCAGTGTTTCAGTAAAGCTCACAAGATCTGACCTGTGCTCCCATAAGAGAAGAAATGGCTGTGCCAGAGCCCATCAGCCCCTCAAGCTGAAACTGTGTCAGACCTGCTGGTCAAGAACAGACTCTGCAATGTATGGGGTTTCCTCGGAGTCCGTGTGATTTGTTTCCAAATCTGATTTCCACTTTTATTTATCAAGCAAGGACTGTTAACTTACATCAGATTTTCTATGGTCCATCCCAATGGAAGGGACCTCCTGTTTAAATAATAAAAAATACTAAGGTTATGCCAAAGGTTCCCAAGGAAACTATTAATTCAAAAAAAAAAAAAAACTTGGAAAGGAACCTGGTAAGGAATTTGAGGACTTGACAAAACAGGTGGTTCATAGACTCCCATTTAGCTCATGCATATTTTTAGCATCCTGTCTATCTTCAGATGAACGCTGCATACTGATCCAGAAGGAAGCCAGTGGGGTCGTGCCTTATTTCACTGACTAGCAAACACTCCAAAACTAGTTTTCACTTGTGCAAGGGTTTCCTGATTACTAGAGGTCGACTCTCTGCCAAGCTGTTCTGAGAGACCATAGGGTGATAATATAACCGGCTTCGATTTGTTCCGCTGAACATAATTTTTATGAATTTAGAGATTTTTTTTTTACAATTGTATTCCCAGAATGCTATTTCAGCATTATGGCATTTATTTTTTTCAAAATACATGCCCAAAACACAAGTACAAAGGAAAAATCTACTGAAATCTTTCCCCAAAATATGCACAGGTCACTACACTCCACCTGAACACTGAAAAATATGGAGCTGCTGAACTGAAAGGTTTTTCGATCTCTAATCACAAAGCCCACAGTGAGATAGATATATATATATAGAGAGAGAAAATATATATATATATATATAGAGAGAGAGACATAGGCATGCATCCTAGGTTTGCACTTACGGAAACTTAGGCATGCTACTTCATAGCTCTCACTCAGTTCCATTATCTTTAATAAAGTTATAAATAGTTTTGCTTACCCAACTTCATAATTAGTGTGTGCTCCAATGATTCATAAACCAAAGCTCAGTGGCTACCATGAAATAGAATACATTTAAGGCAGTATATAAATATTCTACTACAAACATTGATTATATATATATATATATATATACATACATGTATATATGTATCTCCACTCTTCTTAACATGAACAAAGTATAAATGCTGTAAACTAAGAGATCACAGCTAAGCTCTGAAATTTATTTTCGTCTGCTGATTAGATGCCTGATACCTGTTCAGTGTACAACAGTTTCGATGGCAGTCCCTATACAATCCAGCCATGCTTAGGAAAATGTACAACACACAAACACACATTGGACGCGTGAATGAACCACTGACAAGGAAAACATAAGAACTGACTCCAGAAGCAAACAGCAGAAACTCAGTGGCATACAGCTCCCTAAAGGTAACTCCTCCATTCCGACAGCACTCTCTACCTGCTGCGCTATGCGGGCAGCTCCAGGTTTCCACTGTAAACATGGAGGGATGTGATGAAAAGGAAATGCATGGCTGATAATTCCTCAAACTGGCCCTTGACCAACTCGTAGCCCATCAAGACTAAACAGAAACAAAACGCGGAGCTGATCTAACCTAGGATGTAAATGGTCGAAGGACTTGGACTATGTGTCCCAGCAGACTTAGAAAGAGAATTTCTACAGCTCCTCCCTCTCTCTCTCTCTCTCTCTCTCTCTCTCTCTCTCTCTCTCTCTCTCAGGTATCTAATGACCCATTGGGGAAATATTCTTGTGGCCACAAAGGCCTCTCTCAATACCGCCTCCCTAAAACTCTGGTGAAAATATAAAACCTAGAATCATCACAATAATGAGAAATTAAAGCTAGGGCAAAGTATTAAGAGATGCTTTACAAGGATATAACAAGATATATTTATCATATATCACAGAAATATTATAAAACAGTAAATCAGAATATATTCTAATAAACAAATAAACAATAATGAATGCACACAGATATGTTGGATGGCCTATTATCTATAGCATGCTTCTTTATTTTGACATATGATTCCCTTCAGCTACCTGTGCAAAGCTGCCTCTCTTTCTTATCTGTTGTTTGCCCCATTCTTCCTCTACCAAAGCTATCATTACACCTTGCTATTCTCTCTTAATTATTTAATGGAGCTGAGGTTTTATTCATTTTACCACTATTGTAAGGATCCAATGTGTTATAGACTCTTGGCAGTCCCGAGTTTAACACACGTGCTTTTAAAACTTTGGTAATGGATGTAGGAAAACATGTAAAGCAATTATCAAAATCTGAATTGTCAGAAGCCAACCAAACTTTGGGGGGATTTATAATCAAAGGAAACATGAGTCTGAACTAAAAATGATTCTGGCTGTTTTCATTGTAAAAATAACCTATAAGGGCCTTAATTTAACTCAGCATTCCAAAAGCAATCTCACACACACACACACACACACACACACACACACACACACACACTCACACAGGCATGCACACATGTGCACACTCTAACACAAGCCAGCATCCTTCCTCAATTCCATGTGGCCATGGAGCAGAAACCACATGCCTTCCAAAAAACAGACTGGTACCCTCATAACTTATGGACTTCCTAGAAAAAATTAATCTTGGAAAGCAATAGGAAACGCCCTTGAAGCCGGCATAACATCTCTATAGTTCTTCCATAGAAGGAACAAAAGCCCTGCAGATTACCAAGTACAAAGCATCCTCTCTTCCTGTGGGAAGTTAAGGCTGGGGTAACAACCACACAGCTCACCATGTGTATGGGCCATGAGAACATGAGGCTCATTCATACTTCCAAGCCCAACAGACCTCAACCTGGACCTTATGGAAAAGACAGTACAGTACGCTCTGACTTTGTTCTTTGAGTCAAGAGACAGTGCCCCTGTGAACATTCGTTGACAAGGTGAGTATGACTGATAAAATGAAATAGGAGAGAAATATGGTATTTGCTGGACAGAAGGACAGTCTGTGGTAGGCTGCTGATCACCAATGTCTATGTTCCTTCTTTCTTCTGGAAATCTCTCTGCCAAATATTTCTAGTCATTTTCCATCTTGAAAAAGCCAAAAAGCACATTCTCATAAATATATGGGAATGGCTATGCCCGTTTTGGGCTGAGATAGCCAAGAACCGGCTGGCCTGCTCCATGCTCTTACTATCAAAATAAATGATTCATCTAGTGTGTGACTATATCTTAATTAATACACTCAATACCATCAAGCATAGAAAGACTTAATCAGAATAACTCCATACTATATCTTCCTTATTCATCCCTCCCCTAAAAGTTCACAAATATATTTATATCCTTTGCTTAAGGACACCTGATGACACATTCATTAAGCATGTATATATGCACTGTTTCTATGTACTGCTGGCCTTGACAATGCTGAGCATAACTAACCTTTTTATGTCACATCCAGATGCATGCTCATGTGCATGAAGGTCAAAGCATAAACACAGATATCATAATACCTCATGCGCCATTCCTTCACTTTGTGAGGCAGGGTCCCTCCCTGTCCTGGAGCTCACCAAGGAGTCTAAGCTGGCTGACCAGGGACTCACCTGTCTCTGCCTCCACAACACTGGGTGTTCTAAGCCAAGCTTGGAGATGTGAGTTTGATGCCCTAGAACCCACATGATGGAAGGAGAGAATCCACTCCTGCAGTTTATCCTCGTAAATGAATTGATAAAGTAAGCAACCATAGAATGGCACATGGGATCACATTAGTACTCTAAACAAGAAGTTTAGAAAATGGTAAAACTAATTTACTTTTTAGGATAGAGTCAAAGCAGTGCAGCTAATTATTGACAGTTTCTATATTTGGACAACCTGTTAGCGGCTGACAGAAGTAGCTCAGGAGTCGTCACTGAGTGCCACGTGTTAGGCTGGATCTCTAATCCTATGAGGAATCCCAACATAATCCACATGGCCAGATAAACTACTCTAGAGAATACAATCCACATGGCCACAAAAGCTACTCTAGAGAATACAGTACAATCCCAACATATATCACATGGCCACAGAAGCTATTCTAGAGAATACGGTACAATCCCAATATAACCCACATGGCTACACAAGCTACTCTATGAAAATGCAGTAAAAGACAAGCATCCAATTTATATCATTAGAAAACTGTTTGTTTGTTTGTTTGTTTGTTTGTTTCAAAAAAACTCACTACTTCTAGTGCCATAAAAAAAAAAAAAATGCAGCTAACCTCTAGGTGTTCAAGTTTGTCCCTGAGAGTCTTTGGAAGATTAAAGTCCACTAAGCAATGTGAGGAAGGAGTTAATCAGAGCCACAAGGAATTGTTGTCTTTGAATATACTATGTGTTACATCCTGTCACATACATGCTAGGAATAATATTCCAACTTACTAAATACCCTGGATCACTTATCAACATTATGAAACCATAAATAATATCACTATGTAAAGTAAGTTTAGAAATAAATATGGGGGTTCGTATCCTGATGGCTGTAATTCTGTAGCAGTCTATCAACGGATTAATAGGTTTCATAGGCCATTATCACACTACACATAAATACTTTATAATGATCTACTTTGCTATTTACTATATAGTTTGGAAACATAAATCATTGTTTTAAAATCCTTGAATCTTTGGATAAATATTTATGGGAAGTAAAAACCAAAAAAAAAAAAAAAAAAGGAACATTAGAAGAACACACACACACACACACACACACACACACATCCTGCGATGTAGTAGAAAGGGGGTAAACCATGTAAACAAAAAAGACTTGTAAGAGTGTTAAAAATTAGTAATACAGAAATTGAAAAAAAATACTTTAAATTCCTTGGGTTAATTGAACACTAGCAACTAGATGGAATCAATAAGACTGCTGGGGTATAAGTTTGAACAAATGTTCATAAAGAAATAATTTTGACAATATTAATTTGACTTTCCAGACAAGTTAAGCCTTATTTTTTAAGCCTTTTTTTAAAAATGGAGTAATTTTCCTTGAGGTATAAATTTCTGTGTATTACTGGTGCTTCTGCCATACTGGTGACATAAATATTTTACATTTATCTATAGCAGAAAGGAAGGAAATTATTGGACATGTCTTGGTAAAAAACAGCCAGTTCTGGTGCACGCCTTTAACCCCAACACTCAGGAGGCAGAGGCAGGTGAATCTCTGAGTTCAAGGCCAGCCTGGTCTACAAAGGGAGTTCCAGGACAGCCAAGGCTACATAGAGAAACCCGGTCCCAAACAAACCAGAAACAAATAGAAAAGATTATAGCTTGAAAAGGAGCAAAAGGTGTCTTAGAGGTTTAATACTGTGATAAGCGCCATGCATGACCAAAGCAGCCTGGGAAAAGAAAGGGTTTATTTCATCTTACAGCTTGTAGCCCATCACCATGAAGTTAGGGCAGGGACTCAAGGCAGGACCCTGTAAGTAGACAGATACAGAAGCCACAGAGGAGTGCTACCCACTTACTCGCTCATGGATTTCTCAACCTGCTTCCTTACACCACCCAGGCCCACCAGGCCCAGGGTGGCACCACCAGCAACAGGGCTGGGGACTGGGGGCTGGGGGCTGAGGGCTGGGGGTTGAGGGCTGGGGGCTGGGGGCTGAGGGCTGGGGGCTGGGGGCTGGGGGCTGGAGCTGGAGGCTGGAGGCTGGGGAGCTAGAGGCTGGGGGCTGGGAGCTGGGAGCTGGGGACTGGGGACTGAGGGCTGGGGGCTGGGGGCTATGGGCTGGGGGCTGGGGGCTGGGGGCAGGGGGCTGAGGGCTGGAGGCTGGAGGCTGGGAGCTGGGAGCTGGGAGCTGGGGTCTGGGGCTGGGGGCTAGAGGCTGGAGGCTGGAGGCTGGGGGGCTAGAGGCTGGGGGCTGGGGGCTGCGGGCTGAGGCCTCCCATATCAATCACTAGTTGAGAAAGGCACCATTGCTTCCCCAGGGCAACCTGGTGGGAGTAATTTCTCAATTGAGGTTCCTTCTTGCAGAATGATGTACACCTGTGTCAAGTCACCTTGCCATAAATGCTAGCCAGCGCCGTTACTAACCATGCTCACATCCAGGACACCTCAGATCAACTTGAAAGTAAGTGTCGTTACAATTTGTACTCCTACCAGTGCTTAACTCAAATAAAAACAGTGAGGATTTGGTGTAATTATCTGAACACCTTCCAGAAAGTATGGTCAGTTCATTTCTATTAAACAAAACTTGGGCTCATGAGAAACCTGTGGCCAAGTTCTTTCCTTCAGCTGTGGCTGCACCACCAGGAACATAGTAGCTTTGTCCGTAATAAAATGATGCTCTCATGTCACAGTAGCGCTCACATAGCGATGCTTTAACTCGGCAAACAGTGTAAAGCAGTGTACACTCTGCTAGATTCCATTATTCCAGGCATTCATAGTCGAGTATGCATTAACACGTCACAAATTAGCCTGGTAGTGTTTTGATGGCTTAGTTAGCTGGCTTCCATTTAACATGTGCATATTTAAAGTGACTATACTGACATGGGTGTGATACAGTATTTCATCTTCTCTCTCTTCAGTAAAGTTCTAAAACTCCCTCTCTTTCACTATTGTCATGTCTAGTTCTCCCGCACTAGTAATTATATTTGCAGATAAGTTTTATACCTTTTCTGGACCAGTCGGCATCGGCATCTACCTTCTCTCACTTCTAAGCCTCAGATTGTTAGTGAACATCCCAGTACCAGAAAGAAACAAAACAAACTTCTTTTCAAATCATGTCAGCTTTTTAATTTGTGTATATTCAATAATTTTCCTTCCACTAGTCTAATTTCCGATTCATTTACTAAATTTAAGAAATTCAGAGGATTGGGCGTCAACCCCTGCCCAGTCGTGATGCGCCTGAGTGAAAGAGCCTGCCCTGAGATTGTAGAAGCAGGACCCAGAGGCCACTCATAATCGCCACCAGACAAGTGGATGAAAATGCTCTCTCAGCCTGTGGCCTGGGTTCCTCTCTGGTGGACCCTCTGGATTTCTCAGAGGAACCTACTAGGAACCACCGTTCCCACCCCCAGGCAGCCTTGGATTGGATCCGGAGAAAACCCATAGGGAGACACACAATCAGGCTTACCAGTCCCCCACAGAGACTGAAGACTGCGGTGTGGTCCTCTCGCTCATTGACCTGACCACGGTAGAAGCAGTGGCGTAGGTCTGGGGGCTCTGCACTGCGCCTGCCTGGCCCGTGCGCCGGGGTCCCCAAGTGCACTTCGGTGTAGCCTGCAGCCAGGAAGGCCGCGTCTGCGCTCAGGTTCAGTTGGAAGAGCTGCCCGTAGGCGCGGATGCGGTAGTGGGTCCTGAGCGGAGGAGGCTCCGGCACCCCGGAGCTACGTTTCTTCCGGCTGAAATGCCGGTTCTGAGGGAACATATCTCCGAACTCATTGACCCTCGCAGGAGTCACCACTTCGTAGGAGGCCAGAGTCTTCACCAGGGCTTCTGCAAAACACAGCGAAAAGTCTATGAAGCCCCGACGCTGTCCAGCCCATAAACTCTTGAGCCAAGCATCTCCACTCAAGGTCCTCAATCGTGGTCAGTCCCAGGGGCGCGACAGATGCACACGCACACACGTGGGCACTGTGACCACGTTTCCCACAGCTCTTATGTGCCCCACACAGACCGTGCAACCCACCGCCCTTCGCAGCCACCTCTATGCCAGCCCCTCTTCTCTTCCTTGCCTCCAGCAACCGGTGTGTTCCAGGTGCACGCTGCCCCGCGTCCCACGCGTGCCCGCTACATGGTCAGGAAAACCTGTCCCCAACGCACAGGATTCCACGACATCCAGGGAAGCCTCCAGGGATGCTCAGAACTGGCCGGCCTGGGGTCTCTGCGAGCCCGAACCACCCACTCGCACCCATCCCTGCGACCTTACCCTGTCGTGGGTGGAAACGAACTTCCCAAGATCCAGTGAGAAGGAGCGAGAACGGGCAGAGCAGCCCAGTCAGCCACTTGGCCACCCGCATGGCTGCACACGGGGAGGGGGGGATCCCGACTGGGAGGCCGCCGGGGCCGCCGGCTCCCCGCGCTCCGCTGCCCTCCTCCGCGCTCTAGCGGTTCTCCTCGGCGTCTCAGCAGCCTCCAGAGCACACGGGACTGCAGACCGGCCGGCCTCGCTCCGCCGCCGATCCCCGCTCCCGGCGCCGCTGCCTCATCGCGCGCTGCCCGCCTGGTTCTCGCAGGCCCGCGCCCCGCGCTCCCGCGCCACCCTGGGAAGCGCTCGCCTCCCGACCCAGCGGGAACCGAGCCAAAGTAGCGGGGCGCGCGGTGAGGCGGAGAGCCCGCCCCCCGGCCGGGCCCGACCAATCAGCGGGAGGCCAGGCCAGCGCAACCCCGCGGGCGCGCGCACCGCGACCTCCCAGGCCGCTGGCAGCTCGACATCTCAAGGTCTGGCCAGATCCCACGCGCATCGACAGGTGATAGGTGCAAAGAGTTAATTCTTACGATGAAATGACAAGCGGCAGACGGGGGCCTCTGCTGCTCACGCTGCCAGGTTCTTTGAGGCTTCCAATGCAAAATAACCAGCCATGGCTAATGCTACCAACGGAGCTTGTGGTGGGGCTCAGTTTGGAGGGTCCCTGTGTGTAGAGTGACTCTGGGACTCGGGGGTTACTGAGCTGGAAGACTTGTGTATGGCTACACCAATCGCTTGGGGGAACTCAGTGAGGCCATTGGAGCCTCCAGAGCTCCGGTCCCACGTTGTGATTCCCTGTTGCCCATCTCAGTGTTTGGCTTTGTGCTTAAATTTGCACAAAGGGCTCCCCCCCCCCAAAAAAAACGTATATAAATGTCACGATCTACAAAAACATCTGCCCGTTTCTGGGGCCGGTCTCTCTGCAGTGTGAATAAAGCCCTCTGTCCCTGTTACCCTTTTCAACAATAAGTGTAGCTCAGAATCCATCTGCATGGCCGGGTCCTTTGGCAGGGAGAGAAAAATAAGCTTCTTTTCAAGACTGCTTCTTGTGTTGTGAATTCACCTGTTTGACTCGCAGGCTCTGCGATGACTTCTATTAGCAGAATGAAAACAAAGCGGGAGGGAGTGGGCAGCCTGGCTTGAAATCCAACCAAGGCCATTAAACAGAGTAGGTAAATCTTCGCGGATACAATGAGATGAATGCCGTTCGGTTTGGTTTATAGTCGGCCGGTCGCCCTCTGAGCTTCTTTGCCATGGAAATTGCCCTCTGACGGCAAGACCCTTCCTTTCATATCGTGGGCATCATTGTCTGTTGTTGGCAGTAAATATGGCAGGACAGTTTTAAAGAGAGAGCTTAAACTTATATGTGACAGTGAAATTACCAGCTGAGTGACGGTGTAAATCACCATTAGTCACTCCCTTTTTTTTTTTTTTTCTTTTCTTCCCCCATCCTCACAAGTGCCATTTCATCCATCAGAGAATTATAGAGTGTCGTACGTTTTCCCCCGAGGTAAGAATGTGGTGGTGGTCTTAAAGAGAACAAAGGCCTTTAGCCGCACTTGAATATCCAACCTTTACCTTTATCCTTTATCGTAGTACAGTTTGGGCACTTGGCACTTGAAGGGCATGCGGCTCTAAACACAACTTGGCATTTGGAGCCAGGCCTCTCCACATTACAAAGAATTAAAAACCAGAACCATACCACTTAAACGGCTACCTGGCTGCTGAGAGAGACCTCATCTCCATCATTCAACGTTCAAAGCAGTACTTGTAATGGAACATTTCATTTTCAACATCTCTAACATGTTGGCAATAGTGTTAATGGAAAGGTACTTGTGCTGTCTCTGTCACTATAATCTTTTAAATATATTTTAATTAATTCTTTGAGAATGTCACGCAATATACTCACCCCCACCGCTCTCCCCCCAACTCCTCCCAGATCCACTCCCAACTTGCCTATGCTTTCACAATTTTGTGTCCTATTATCTTAATAACCTCCTGAGGAGTCCAGCTTGCATCTGTGTTCTCTTGGGCATAGGGCCATTCAGGAGTGTGGTTAGCCTATGGTGAAACCCACCATTGTAGAAAACTGACTCCTCTTCCCTGGAGTGATTGTCTGTCCACAGCTGGTGTGTGCTTCCCACTGCAGGCTGGAATGCTGATTGGCTTGATCTTGCACAGGTGTTATGCAGGCGACCTCAGCTGCTGAGAGTTTATGGGGGCGGTCCTGTCGTGTCCCTGCCTGGCTCCCTTAATCTTTCTGCCCCTTTTTCCACAATGGCCCTCAGCCTTGGGGGTGAAGTAATACAGGTCTCCCATGTGCAGCTGAGAACTCCACAGACACTTGTTCACTGCACTTTGACCGCTTGAGAGCTTCTTCAGTAAGCACTGTCCACTGCAGGAAGAAACTTCTCTTATCAGGAGCTGAGACCTGCACCAACTTATCAGTGAAGAGAGATACGCTTAGAGGGCGCCTGACTCTGTCCTCTCACCAGAATCTTGGTCCTGAGGCCTGTGAGCTCCCCCAACAATATGTTTGGGGCCAGATTTACAGTAGTGAGCCTGCATTTCCTCTTAAATCCAGTCAGAGAGTGGTTAGTTACCCTCATAAAATATGAACCATAACTCTCTATAATGTTGGAATACCTTCTTCAGCCTTCTGGCCCAATACATCTGACAGACACTATTTGTGAGGTAGGAACTATTGAGGACTTGCTTGCCCTGTCTTGGCAGAGTTTGGCCATCGACTCTACCTGCGTCCAAGCTTGCCCTTTTTAAGGCAGAATTCTGTCTGTGGTAGAAATGAGGACATTTTGCCTAGTGGCTTGTTTGCCACATTTGAAGTCATCTCCAGAATGAGGTTCTTTGATGCTCATCATCCTTTTTGAGGTAGGCTTGGTATTCTCAGGAGTTAACCTGTCTCCTTGTCAGTGAATCGTTAAAATAAAATAAAATAAAAAATTTTAAATGCCATATTCTGCATGTCTCTGAGGTTTTTGAAAACCTTATCTAAGTATCATTCCATATCCCTTCTCAAGTCTCTGATGGAGTTGAAGACCAGGTAGCTTAGTTTTACAATGAAGCTTAGTTGTTTAGAGATTAAGAAGGTTTTAGGTCTAGATAGATGTTTTAAGTTGATAATGACAAGATGTGCTGGAGATGGATCTACATTCAGAATTTCAGACCCATCAAGATAAGAAAGATGTTTTCTTCCAGGCTGTCAAATACAAATAGCCAAAACACTAAGAAAGTAACATTTATATGATTCTTGATTGTGTCATGGTTCTTCTTGCTATAGGTAGTTTATTGTGTATATGTGTAATAATATAAATGTATATGTAAAAAATAAAAATGTTTAATTCATAAATAAGTAATAAAAAATTAAAAAATATGAACCCATAGCTGACACACCAGTTATTGTAGTTCATGGGTTCCAAGGGTTGATAATTCATAAAATATGGAACCCATGGGCATAGCTTGCCATACCAATGATTGTAGTCCATAGGGTTCAAAGCTTGGTGAAATTGTTTATAATAAACAGTACTACTGCTCTTGTTTTATGGAAAAATAAATGGTTATTTTCATATAGTATATAAGTTGCTATGTTTGTCTTTCTGAATTCAAAATGTTTTTTATTACATTAGTCTGTTTATGTGACATTTCTGTTATCCCTTGTTCATCTTTTCCTACTGGTAAAAATCTCACAAATGAAATAAACTCAAATGCTGTTTAACCAAGCTTTTCCCTCACATTGATTTTTTGAGGTGACATTTACAGAATTTCTCTGATATCTCGAGCCTAACAAACCTTAGAACAGTTACCTAATTTAGTGTATTCATAGCCCATATCCTAAGAAATATAAGAACAATTAAGGGATTTACTCTGGATTGCCCACCAAGTTAGATTTGGATTTCATTGGCTTCAAATATGGCACTTACAATGGACAGCACATTCTCCACAGTTGTGTGGGAAGCAGGGACTGACTCTGGCATGAACTGTGGTGCCCCATATTTGACCACTTCTCCTCAGTAGGGAGGCCTGTTGGCACTCAGAGAAAGGATAAGCAGGCTACCAGGATGAGACTTGATAGGCTGTGACCATATGGTGGGGGAGGAGGTCCCCTTCTGTCACAGACCTTGGGGAGGGGAAAAGAGTGAAAGACAGAGGGAGGGAGGGAGGAACAGGAAAATACAAGTGAGGGGATAACAATTGAGATGTAATCTGAATAAATTAATTTTTAAAATATCAACAATAAAATCAATAGTCTTTAGGCTGGAGAGGTTAAAAAAAAATGGCAATTATTGGAAGAAAATCTAACCGTTTATACCAGCTCAAATCAAATACACAATTGAAATCAGCAACAACTCAGAAAATGAAAGTCTTATGTACATCAAATACATTTTATTTGTAACTCAGACAACAACAACGATAAATACAAGCTTTGTGGCCGGCTTGCACTATGAGAAATGCTCATCTATGCAGGGATTAGAAAGATTTTATTTGATAGTACTTATTTTGTAAGCATTACTATTTTGTAAGCATTATTTCTGTAAAGTTGAATAGTGTACCAAAATAAATATTTATGCAATGCTTTGGAATATTTCACAAGGCCATATTTAGTATCATTGTTGAAATTCAGATCACTTTTCCTTCTTTCTTTTCAGTGTTGGGGGTTCTAAACCAGGGTGTCTAAACAAACACTGTTTCACTGAACTACTGCCCTTCATTTTGTTAATAATTTTAGGCCATTATCATTGTTTCCAAGTATACAGAGAAAAATCAAATTTCTTGCCCTAGTATGTATTACATTGCACTCTATTCTGTTCTTTTCTTTATCTGTGTTCAACACAGTCAATGGCAGTCATGTGAGAAGTGATTATTAAAAAGTGTTTGAGGCAGTTTCCCTAGCACTAAGGATAAATCACACCATGGGGAGCAATAAACTGTTCAATAACTACATAAATACTAACATTGGCATTTACACATATATTTATATATACATTTATACATTATAATAATTATATACAGATATATTATCTTATACACATGTATATTTATGTGCATATGCATATTCATATATTATATGTATATAAACATATGCATATATTACATGTATATAACATACATAACATATTGTGTGTGTAGCCTAGCGATAACCAAACATAGAACAGCCAATCTAACAACCTTTTATTTTTATTTGGGATATTTATACCATTCGCATTTAGTGTAATTGTTGAAAGGTTACATTCAAGTCAGTAATCTCATTGTTTGCTTATACCACTGTTCTTTATTTTTCCTTCTTTGGTTGTCTTCATTTGAACTAATATATTTTCTGTCGTTGTTTTATCTGTCCTGATAGCCAAACTTTTAAAAAATGTTTTAGCTATGTTTGTTTATTTTATTGTGAGTATGTGTGTGTCTCAGAGTCGGTTCTCCCCTATCACCATATAGGTCCCAGGGATCAACTCAGGTTACCCAGCTTCGGAGAAAGCACGTTAGCCACTGAGTTTGCCTTAACTGAACTCTGTTTTGTGGTTTATATGGTTGCTTTGGGATTTGTGGTTACATTTCTCTCTCTACCTTCCCTAGTGTGTATCTCTCTACCTTCAATTGTATACTAATTTATTTCCTCTGTCCCAGACACTTAACCTTTCATGTTACATAATCTCGGACATCATTGTTCCTGTTGTATTGGATTTTTTTTTTTTAACATTTGAGCTGGGACCTACAGATAAAGGATGCAAGTAGAAAATTGTTGCTGTGGAGCAACTGTATATATACAAATATTATGCCAAGAAATACCAGCTCATAACTTTAAAAATAAGTCTTCAATTCATAAATACGAAAATTCAAAGCAGATATAAGAGAAATAAAATATAATCTTAAATAATTCATGAGAATTAGAGGGATGCAAGTACCATAACAAAAAGTATATTTTAAAAATATAAAAGCATTAGTAAGAAATGTAGATAAAATGAGGAGTGACTACATTGAAATACCAATTTAAAAAAAAAAAGAAGCAAGAAAGAAAAAATTAGGCAGACACATATGTGATGGCAACCTTAATTGCCAGCGTGGCTGTATGTGGAGTCCCCTAGGGGGCACACTTCTGTGGTACCCATGAGGGAGTTTTAACTGAGATGAAAAGACTCACCTAGACGTGGGTGGCTCCTCTCAATGGGCTGGGGCCTTGGATGAGTTAAAAGAGAAAGGCAGAGGCACTGTGACATCATCACTCATCTGTCTCTACATCTTTAGAGCAGACACAGTTGCTCAATGGCCTCATGCCTATGCTACCATGCCTTCTGGGAAAAATGTGGCTGTCAGCCTCCTGTCTTAGGGCTACTGTTGGTGTGATGAAACACCATGACCAAAAGCAAGCTGGAGAGAAACGGTTTATTTGGTTCACGTGTCACACCATCAAAATGTGAGTCAAAATAAACCCTCCCTTCCTGAGACTGCTTTTCTTAGGCATTTTATCAGAGCAACAAGAAGAGTGACTAAGAAAATATGAACTGGAGATACACACACAGACCTTTCGTGTAGACTCTA
The DNA here is from genome assembly GCA_907169655.1 of Acomys percivali. Lineage (NCBI taxonomy): Eukaryota > Metazoa > Chordata > Mammalia > Rodentia > Muridae > Acomys > Acomys percivali. The sequence continues at coordinate 117,755,214 of OU015748.1, forward strand.
AAGAAAAACAGCCAATCAAATGACTGCGAGTAATGAAGTTTTGTTGTTACTGTTGTTTTCAAGATAGGGTTTCTCTGTATGGCCTTGTCTGTCCCTTAACTAGCTCTGCAGACCAGGCTGGCCTCGAACTCACAGAAATCTGCCTGCCTCTGCCTCCTGAGTACAGGGATTAAAGGCATGCGCCACCACTACTTAGCCATAGATAATGAATTTTAAAGTTAAATTCAAGAGTGCTTTTGTTGAAATTTAAAAAAAAAAAAAAAAAAACTAGAAACAACATGTTGGATGAGAACAAAGGGACTGACAGAAATGGCCAAAGACATTTTCAATTACATTCATGAACTTTAAGGTATACTTTATGTAGCTAGGTAAGATAAATGTTATTTGTGAAGAAAAAAGGTCAGCACGCAACACCAGAAGACATTAAAATCAGGACGATATTCATAATATGGTAATTCGATGAAAGAAATATGACTCAGAGTTTATTCATTAATCTATCCATTAAGCACAATCCATTAAAAAACAATTTTGATTATTCTAAAACTCAAAAAAAATTTCTCTGGAGACTTAATTGCACCCAGTCATGAAATAAATTTTTTAAAAAAATTAGTAAAACGAGGGACAGTCTTTGGATTTTTTTTTTTTTAACCTTAGAGCCAAGACTAAAGCCAATCTTGAATGGCAGAGCTGAATACAAATATTCAAGTCAATGAAAAATCAAGCCAAATACACTGTAGTTATAAAAAGCTACACACTGTGGTTTCCACTTCCATGTGGCAGGCATTGGAAATATTAGATCTCAGCAGAATGAATTGGCCATAGGCATTCTTAATTCATATCTGTCCATTTATAACACAGACATGGGACAAGAATGTAAGCGAGAATATCAGCCCTCAAATATCAAAACAAATAAAAGTAATTGTATCTTGGAAATGCATATCTTCAAGAGAATTTGCAGAATGTGCATAAATTCCCAAATGTAGAACTAGTTCAGATGACCTTCTCTGAGAATAACATACATAAAAATTAAAGGTTCTTTCAGAGACAGTCTTAAATAATTCTTGCATCACATAGATGATAAAAAGAAAGAAAGAAAGAAATGCCAAGAAAATCATCAGTGAGAGCAAACTACACACCAAAGTGCATGAGTTAGAGACCCAGTGGGACCCACAAGAATATTGTGTGTGAAAATATTCAGTCTTTTGAAGAAGCAATACAGAACTAATTCTGTCAATAAGTCAAGTATTGCTTTGAAGAAAAGAATCCAGAATGAGGGGGTACTATGCACAGAACACAAGTGTGTGCTAAAGTTAATGTATTTAAAGGACTATTGGAAAGTTTGCTGCCAGGGGAAGCAAAGTCAGAGTTCACACTAAGACCACGTGGACGTCCCTATTTTGAAGCCAGGTTGATGCTCATGGTCTGCGCTGTTGCGGAGGACTACGATGGTGTCTGTGGCCTGTGCTGCCACAGAGGGTCGTGTTGATGTCCGTGGTCTGTATTGTCACCGGAGACCATGCTGGGGTCTGCAGCATGTGCGGATGCTAGAGGCCACGTGGATGTCCGTGGTCCCTGCTATCTCCAGAAACCACGTGTAAATCTGTGATTCGCATTCCTGCTGACTGTAAAGGACAAGAAAACTACTTTTGCAGTGCTATCGGTGCTGCAGACTCACCACTAAGAGAAGGCTTCTGTGACAACCCCTAGCCCCCCCATACCCCCACCCCAAAATGTAACAGCCAAGACAGGAAGCCACAAAGTGAACTCTTAAAAACGACTAGGATACTGAAGTGTAGCTCTCAGCGGCTGATGGCTTTTGGTGAGCGTGGCGTGAGGAAGGACCCAGTTATCTTTAAGGGGCTGGCCACTGGGAGCTCAACGATGCTCAAGTGACTGAAAGTGCAACACAAATTGGACTTGGTTTTTGGGGGGAGTTGCAAAGGCAGGGGTGACCTGGGATGACAGGGAAATAAGTGTGATTGGGGTGCATTATGTGAAATTCAAAAATAATCAATATTATGGTGGGAGAAAAATGAAGTCAGCCTGTAACACTGGTGCTCAGAATAAGAATGCACATCCAATAAGGTAATGTGATAAATTATATATATATATGAATATATATTCATACTATCACTTCTGTTTCTTTAAAGAATCCTTACTAATACACATGGTATCACATAATAATATACTGTTCAGAGAAGAAAATGTACAGAAGAAATTATTTGTAGTACATTTATCTGACAAAGATAAATTTATCTGACAGGCTGCTGCGGAAGGTTTAACATCTGCACCCTTATGCTCATTTTTCTGCATGTGTGGTGTACTTAATTCTATAACAAGTTTTAATTACTATGCAGTGGTGTTATTAAAACGCTCTTTACTTTCTGGGGAAAGTTTGAATAAATTTAAAGTTTAAATTAATTCTAAGCTCATTTTTTTAGGTAAATAGTTATTCCAGAGGCGATTTAATTCAATCATCAGATCCTAAAATTAGAATTTTTCAAGCCAAAAATATTAAGGGAATTTTGACAAAAATAATTTCCATGGCTACTTATTAATTACTTAAGCAAATATTGAATTCAATTTTTTATTTAAATGAGAAAAACTTCTCTTGCAAAGAACACAGGTTCAACTCCTAAAATCCACATGATTATTCACAACCGTCCTTGACTCTAGTCCCAGAAGATCCAATGCCCTCTCCTGGTCTCTGCAGATACCAGGCATGCATGTAGTACACAGACATACATGTATTTAAAACACTCCTACACATAAAATGAAAAAAATAAATAAATCTTTAGAAATTAAAATGGAAGACACACATGCATTTGTTCCAAAGAATATATTTGTATTTAATTAAAAGGGATTACTACACAGTGTTTAAATGATAAATTCTAAAAAGAAATAAAAACCAGCTTTGTTCAGTGGCTATATCACAGCCAGTCCATCTATCCGAGGCATGATTATTGCTAATTGAAAGAAAAATAAATAATAAATAAAAAAGAAACCTAATAACTTCCTCTTGATAATGAGAGCCTCATGAATTATTCATTGGTTTAGTTTTAAACACTGTGATGCTAATTTTACCTGAAAGAAGGTAGAATTCTGACTGGCGTGATAATCATTTTCCAATGTAACAAAAAAAATTCCTGAGTGTTTATACCCAATTGAATATTAAGGCTCATAATCTACTCATTACACAAACTTTTTTTTTTTTTTTTTTTTTTTGCAGTACTGTGTTTGTTTGTTTGTTGTTCAGTACAGTGTCCCCTAGGCAAGAACTCCATATTGAATTATATACGTATCCCACTCTAACATTTTTTATTTTGTGACAGGTTCTCACTAATTTTCCCAGGCTGATCCTAACTTACGCTTTAGCTCAGGCAAGCCTTGAGCTTGTGAACCGTTCAACAGCCTCTCGAGTAGCTGAGACTGCAGATCTGAGCTATCAAGCCTGACTTGTTACACAAATATTGTGGGATTGTTCAGAGGTAGCTTTGTGACACAGTGAAACACATCAACTCCTTTTTAAGTGTGCACTAGTGATGCACAGACCTTGGCTCTAACCAACAGCTCCCTAATTGGACTGTAGGCCTGTTCACCAAGAGGGAAACCATCCACAGTACTGGAAACCTAGGCAACTGCCCAGCGCTAGTGAAGTCATGGAAAGTGGAGAAGAGCCTACAAGCACCGCTTTACTAAACCAGTGTAAACCCTAACTGCATCCTAAATATCTGTCCTTATACCTGCAGATAAGTGTCTCCTCCTAGCCCCTCATCAAGGAAACATCTCTTTGCAACAGAGGGGAACCGTTACAGAAAGCCACAACCAATCAAAATGCCGAGCTGTGGAACCCAGCCCCAGTGAATACATGCACAACACAACTCCCACACCTAAGGCTCTGGAATCAGTGGGGAAGAGGGAGAGGAAAGATGCCATCAGCCTCAGGATGGGGGGCTTGCTGTGAAATCGTGTCTCCTAGTAATGTCAGAAGCTCCACTCATGAAGTCTCACCGAAGGGGCTGTGTAAAAATGGCCCACAAGTACAGCACTGACAAACATGCTAAAGTGGAGAAAGGGGGGCCAAGACTTCAGAAGCAAGGTTTTGATCCTACGCAAATAACTACAGGAAACTTAGAAAAAAATTGCTGAGTACAGGAGAGTCTTCCCCAGGGAAGCGTTCACCAATTGGTTATTCAATACCAAGTGGTCAGCACTCAAATCAAATGCATACAGGTAGCATTATACATAGTAAGGTTATAGGTATATATTTACAAATGTGCATATATATATATTAGGAGTGTGTGTGTGTGTGTGTGTATGTGTGTAAAACAGGAATTAAAGAAAGAGAGCAGAGCAGAGGTGAAGGCCACATGAAAGGATTTTGTGTAAGAAAGGAGAAAGGGGAAATTGTGTGTGTGTGTGTGTGTGTGTGTGTGTGTGTGTGTGTGTGTGTGT
>OU015748.1:117770974-117799997 GCA_907169655.1 Acomys percivali
AAGGAAGGAAGGAAGGAAGGAAGGAAGGAAGGAAGGAAGGAAGGAAGACAGTCAAACCAACAGTTGCTGTGGTTTTGGTTTTGTTGATGTTGTTATTGTTTTAACATATGTTCTAAGTCATGATGTTAAAGGCAAGGAAATAATTTTGAGCTTAAGGTAAGAACTTTGCCATGGTTATTTTAAGTTAAAAAAAATAGTATTTAAGAAACATTAAACTCCTATGAATGTGTCACAAAGAAACAGGAAAAAGGCATTTTCTGCCTTCATTTGGTACTTTGGGTTTGCTTTCATTCTTTCAAGAATCTTATGCTTAAAATGTGGACTTAAAATTAAAAGTCAGTTAAATTTCTTTCTGAGGACACAAGTTGATCAGTTATGAAGAGAATTACAACTACATAACCGACTTAGGTAGAGATCAATAGATCTCTAGGCAGATATAGTAAGTAAATAAAAGAACTGTAACCAAAAATGGGTAATTGAGTGGTTTATCCATTTAACCAACATTTACTGAGTCACCATCACATGACAGATGCTACACTAAGTAGTGAGAACTTGGAGAGGAATGTACCAATTAATTGCCAAAGATAATTAAATAAACAAACCCTAATGGAGATGGTACACAGCCTATGATTAGCAGTTCTTGATACTGTCCCCTCATCACCTCCATACATGCCGTCCTCCCTCCAGTTTCATCTCAGGGCCAAAGGATAACAAGGCCTCGGGACTCCATCCCTTGGTGTCAGTGGGGAGTTCAACCCATTCAAACCCAATTCCCAAGGGAATCTTCACCACGATAAAACACAGGGACACCGGCTTTTCTTCTCACTCGGTTCATCCCGGGCTAGCTTTTGTGTCTGCTCTGCTTTTCCCAGGAAGTCCCATTATGTAAGCAATAAATCTCCTTGTGCCATTTTGATGCATGTGTGTAGCATCATCAGTCCTGACATCTGACTAATTACAGCCAGGTGCCTCCTGACTTCCACAGGTAACCACAGAGCACGCCCAATGAGCACGGCTGCCCGGGATTCGTACTTTTGCTATGATCCCTTCCGCCTGAATGTGCCTGGAGCTGGGAACTCTACCAAATAGACTGCAGAGAAAGTGATGGTATAACCCTAAAATTAGATTGCCATAAAGATAGCGGCTTCTGTCTGCACATTTCCTATTATTCTTTTTCTTGTGCTGGTGGAAATTAGTTACCATGTTGGAGAAACCTGGAAAAGAACTCACATGAGGAAGAACTGAGAAAAATCTGTGGCTAACAGACAGGAAAAAAAAAGTCCACATCCATCCACCACCTGTGCAAAGCTGAATGCTGCAGACATCTATGAGATTTCCAGTAAATCTCCCTGTGAAGCCTTCGTGTGAGCATTGTTCTAACTGATACCATGGCCTTGTAAGAATGGACTGTGGCTTCGAAGGCCCACCTAACTTGTGAGTAAAATCTGTACCTATCCAAACAGATACGATTTCTTCTTTTGATCCTATAAGTGGTAGGTGTAATCTACTAAACATCAGTAAGTAACCGATATGATGCAGTGTAGTAGTGGTGGAGATACAGGAAGATGCCATGGTCCTTTGGGGTGACAGTAAATATCCAGTGGTGATGTGGGGGGTGAGGATAGAGCTGTATAGCTGGACAAGGGAGTCTAAAGATGGTTTGTGCATGGATGGAAGGTGTGAAGAGACAGGCTAATGTGGGATTTAAGAGTGCCTTCTGAGGCCATGATGTGGAGGATTCAAGAGAGAATTGTAAGCAGAGCAGCCACACTGTCACTCTTGGGAAACTGAGCCAGTCTGAATCTTCAACATGTCTGCAGGATCCAGATGTCAAGAAACATCTTAGTGAGTGGGAAATCTCCAAAAAGCTGACTCTTAGAGTCAGTGATGAAGAGAACAGTCCTAAGCTTAGCAAAGCCATGTCTGCCCATCTGCCCTTCTGTTGCCCAGTCCTCACAGATGGATGCCTCCACCCAAACAAGCCTTCGGAACAGCAAGCCAAGAAAATAAGGGACTGATTCACAGTATTCCCATGGGAATCTCAGATTTGGAGACAGTATCCTCAAGTCAGCAGCAGTGTCCAAGCTGGCAGGACTCAAGGTACTGGTTGCTTTGCAGGAACATTGGCACCTAACACCTTGGACACCAGCACTGGTGTCAATGCCCTGGTAAGGGATCCAGGCCTTTCAGTAGAAGGCATTAGTTTTCTCTTTGAAAGGAACAAGAAAGAAGAGATACAGTGGACAAGAAAAAAAAGAGAATTTTAGGTCATACATGAGACATCATCATCCAATCACCACCCACCCAGGATCCTGTGTTTGGAGAATAATTTACAAGATCTAGAAATTCATTCAGCAATGGATATGAAGAATACAAGAAGGAAGTGGAGAGAGAGAGAGAGAGAGAGAGAGAGAGAGAGAGAGAGAGAGAGAGAGAAGGAGTGAAGGAAGGAAAGGCAGAGAAGAATGGGGAAGACAGAACTGTTTAGATTTACAAAATATTGAGTAGATCATGCAATTTCTGCAAGCTTTCCCCCATACACAAATTTATTTGCTGTTGTCAGTTTATATTAGACTGTTGTAGTCATTAGTTTATTTAATTAGCTAATACTGACATATGATTATGACAAAACTCACAGATTATTTCTATCCGATTAATACTCATATAACACCCATCCCAAACACAACACTGCCATTGTCATACCTCCGCGGGCGATTCTGAGCTGTGACGTCTCAGATTTTGCTCTTGATGACTGACAGTTCTGAGGCGTTCTGAACAAGTATAATGCAAGATTCTCTTTTATTTGGAGTAGTCTGATCTTATCCTCATAATGAGATGGAGTTATGAGTTTGAGAAGAACAAATGCTAGTCTGATGTCAATGCTGTATCCCAGTTTTACCTCCACATTGCTCTGGCCTGACTTGGAGGAATCTGCACCTATGACTAAGAAGAAATGATTTTTAAAAAGACCTAGAGAGAGCAATGTGCCAAAGCCAAGGAAGGAAGTGATCGAAATGTGCTGTAGCCATCAGATGGAGGCGGGGTGGTGGTGGTGGGGTGGTGGTGGTGGTAACTAGTGAGCATAGTTTTCACAGACTGGTACAACTGCTCCATGAGGGTACAATCATGACTCAGGGAGATGAAAAGTGAGCTGTAAGGACATGAAAATAGCAGGAGTCTAGAAACCTGAATGCTTGCATTAAGAGGAAGAACATTCAGAGAACAGTGCTACATAGAGCTGAAGATCTGTAGTAATCTATGAGACACACATGGGCATGTTTGTTGCCTGTATGAGGTGGAAGGAGCCAGCAAAGGGAGAATGAAAACTGTCTTGCGGCAGCTGTGTCGATGAGAAAATTAGCGGTAATAGTTACCCCATTATTTATTCTACACACAGGGAGAGGACTATAATGCATTGTTTTATTTCCTTAAATTTAGCACTCCTGAAAAGCAGGTGGTGAGGTTTTCCTCATTTTCTGGATCAGAATCTAAGCCTATCTGGAGCATAGGCAGTCAAGATTTGAGGCCAGGTTTCTGGGCCCCACGTCCATATTTGCCGCCTTTGATTCCTTGTTAGAGTCTGGGTGGCAGACCGGAGCAACAGAAGAGATGAGGGAGAGCAGTGAGTGTGGGTGGCACACGAGGGGTTTCATAACAAATATTTGTAGGATGAAAGACAACTCGCAGAGCAGAGATACGGATATGCAGCCATAGGGCAGGAAGTTGCTGCAGGTCACGCTCCACAGTGCTGCTTACATCACCAGCAATGAATGTGCTTAGTGTTCAGGGACAGTGGGCCACTTGTTCTGGTCCATTACAGCTCCGCGTCCCTTCTCTTTTTTCTCGTGTATCTGAATCCTAGTCCCCCAGTGAGGAATCCCTTGGATGCCTGAAGCTAGAACTGGAAAAATACTCTGGGAGTTTCCAAGGCCAAGCGAAAGCAAAGCTCAATGAAAACATGAAATCCAATAGCTGCAACTCAAAGATTCCCCAAATAGGACTAACAGAAACAGGCTTGGAATCCGAGAGTGTGGAGCCAGGGATTTGAGATCCTAGGAACCCAGAGTCACAGCAAAGGCCTGGAAAAATGATTTTAACAGATGTTACCCTCTCAGTCTCACTTTTTAGCTTATCAGTCATGGTGACGGATGGCCGGGATGGCCAGGTTTAAAGGCTGTGAGAGGTCAGATACGTCCAGGTAGTGAATATTCTGTGGGCAGAAGCGATGGGATTTTTTCCAACAATTGTACCCACAGCACCTGGCACGTAGACTGTTTTTAAAGACTGAGTATACTGGAGCAATTGTAATTTACAAATTTAAATAAAATCTTTTTGGAGTGTTAATAATTATCATGTTCTAATGCATTTGGGCATGAACTTGATCGTTTTAATTAAATAATTCGAACCTAAACTACAAGACACTTGGAGTCGCATCTTCTCGAATATTCCTGGCATACCATTGAATGTTATCACCACATATATAATGCCAACTAGCATGATTAATGATCATATTCACAAGGAAGCACTGTGATTCATACATTGGCTAACCATTCTTACTAATTACAGGCAGCCTTAGAAAATTCTTTTACCGTATACATAGGCAACTCAGGTACGCCTCTTTAGTTTTCAGGTTTCACCCAAGCATCCAGACTTGATCATAGAAATAGCATAACCTACTATAGGAAAAAGAAGTCATTATGAGGACTAGATTTTATGAAATTGTGGGAATAATGAAGCGATCAGCAGCTCTCCCTGTGGGATAAGACTGATGTTCCTTCAGGTGAGAAGAGCTAACAGTCTAGTGCAAAGTAGGGGTGGATGAGGACACACTAGAACCCAAACACACAACATGGAAGCCCCAAGTGTAAGCAACACCAAGCCCATCTCTCATGGTCCGTGATCTTGAAGTGCAGGGCAGCTGCAGAGAGGACCAGACCCTCTGTGGAGCTGAGCATCTGTCTGTGCAGGGCTCCAGCATGCTGCAGGGGGGCGACACAAGGAGAGCTTCTTGGCCCACACTGAAAACTTGGGTCCAGAAGATCAGGGACAAGTGCTCACGATTCAGCAGAGCTATATAGTGCCTACCTTGTGCCTTAGCATCACCTTCAGACTGCACCCCAGGGACGGAAGATTGGCTCAGGGCTTAGGAGCACTGACCCTTCTTACTCACAGACGGTCATGGTTCAAGTCCCACACTGTGGCTCACAACTAATCAGTAACTCTGATTCCAGGGGACTGAATCCCTTCTACTGACCTCAACAGGTGTCAGGCCCTTATGTAGAGTGCATACATATATGCAGGCGAAGCATCGTTGCTGTTAATGTAATGGTATGGCCTAATGAATGTTTATTATTAGGCTATAATTATTATAGCAGTATTATTTAACCTGCTTTCTCAATCAATAAAGACAACAGACACATGTTATATTTAGAATACGTCTTATTTTAACTGGGGCTGGGGGAATATTAACCCCCTAAACGACCTTCCAATATCTCTTACCCTCTATCCCATGCTGTCTGTTCTAGTAATTTCTATCAAGGCTACCTCCCATCCATAAGCCCAAAATACTTGCTAAGGTTGTTCATCTGGGTCACTTATTTTTCCATGTGGAATTTCAGAGTTCCTCCTCTGGGCCCACGTGGCTCTTTCCTAACCACAGGGATCCTTCCTCCTCCGGCCCCATCTGCTTCTCTCTCCCAAGATCCTCTCTGTCCCCCAAAACTCGTGAACCTTTGCCATGTCTACCTTCTTCCAGGCCTGGCCAGGTATGGGCTTTCTTTATTAGTCAAACAGGGAGGCAAGGTTAAACAGCAATTTTGGGAGTATGTGGCAGCCCTGCAGTTAAGAATCTCAGCGGGGGTGGGGGGGGCAGTTAACAAATACAAAGCACCAGGCTATATTCCAACAAAACACGCATAAAACAAAATAAAATTAAAAACTCATACTAGATTTTCCTGTGACCAGTTGTAATGTGGAATCATAAAGAGAATAACCAGGGAAAGATCACAGACTATGCGAATTGATGCACTATAAAATTACCATATTAAGTAATGCTGTCTGTTGCATACATGTGTTTGTCACTCACTCATATTCACCTGAGCACTCCTTTTTTTTTTTTTTTTTTTTTTTTTTGCAGATTACTGGCTTTACTTCCTATACCCTTGCCTGGATTCATGGGAAACACATCTCCTCTGCACATGAGGCCAGGCTGCAATAGATCTCTGTTCAGATGTTTAGACCCCTGCAGTATGGCAGTAGGACACTGTGCTACAAGTGGCCAAGGCCAACAGGTCTGCTTCTGCTTCCAACCAATGAAAAGAACTCTGGGATCAGTGTCACAGATCTTTTCTCAGCTATCTATAGTACTAAAGAAACCAGCAGACTGCGAAGTCCTCTCTCTACCCCAGCCTCCACTGTCCGTCTCTACCTTTCCTCACTCACCGCCTGTTCCCTGCAGGGCCATGCAGGCAAAGCGCACACTCTTTCAGGAAGAAAACCCCTTCTTGCACCTGCCAGGTGTGGTTTGGGCTGTGCAGCCCAAAACAGGGAAAAGCACTGCTCAACACATTTCTCAAGACTGGCTAAGTGATCCTTAAATAATATCCTCTTCCAATGCCGAAATGAAGTCAAATTCCTAGATGAAATATAATCTGGTCCTTTTGTTTCCTTTTCCCTGAGCAAGATATGAAACCACGTCATGACTTTATTTCTGTTGTAGTCTAAACCAAGACTACCTAGAAGCAGTATTTGAGCAATCAATGCTTTTAGGCACTTGTCTGTTCTTTACCAATTCAGGAGGAAAGAGGAGAGAATTTCTCATCTCCAGAATATAAAGGATCATCTAAAAATTGTTTATTACTAAATAGAAGCATCTGTGTTTCTTTGTGTGTTTTGAGATTGGGTCTGTTCTAGTCCATATATACCCAAGGATGACTTGCCTCTACCCTCTAAATCATGGGATTGCAAGTGTGTACCACCCGGGAAAAGCAACTCTCAAACATCATACCTAGAAGCATTGGCTTTCAAGTTCATTGTTGCTCTATGGTTTTCTCCAAGCACAATAAGCCAGCTTTTACCTTACACTTGTTTAACAGAATTACTCCTGCTGGTGGTTCCAGTAGCTTCTACCACTAACTCACATCTGTCCCATCTGGGTAATGACCTCTTCACCTCTAGAGATAGAAAGCTGTGAGCAATTTGTAAAAAAAAAAAAAAAAACCAAAATAAAACAAAACAAAAAACCCCAAGTTTACAAAGGAGTAGATTCAACCAGTTATTAAATACCTAGCTAATGTACACTTCATGGAGGATATTCTGCATGCCAGATACAGAATGTGAAATGGGGACAGACGGCATCCTGGAGGGGCTAGCATACAAAGTAAGATTTGGTATGATTTTCTTGACACTCGCAATAAGTTTTTGTCGTTGTTTGGGATGCTATCAAAGTGACATCAAAACGAAAGTCCTGGCAAACTGAGTATCTGGTGAGTGCCTGCTTTCTTTTTCATAGGTGCTACCTTTAACTGTGTCGTCCTCCCATGGTAGAAAAGGGAAGACAGTTCTTAAGGCCCTTTCCCATTCATGAGATGCCATCTTCATAGATTTACCATTTCCCAACTTCACCTACTAATGCCATCATTAGTAACACCTAACGGTGTTAAAATTCCAAATATGAATTTGAAGGGGGAACAAACAGACCACAGCAACACTTGCCAGATAGAAATTGTTATTATTTATTACACAAGATTCATCTCATCATGTATATGAACAAAAATATACATACATGTGTATCTAAACACAGATTCTTAACCATCATCTGTCATATAGTTCTGCTTTCATGTTATGTCCTCACTCTACTAACAATGTAGTATATGAAATGAAGGACCATCATAAAGTGAGGAAAAAATACAGTGAAATAGCAAACTCTTGCAAATTAACTGTAACCAAACATCTGGCCCTACTAACTGATAAGCTTGATGTTAAGTCTTCTGTAACCAATTGCTCTTGGCCTTTATTGTTACTACAAACACAATACTAAACTGTGGAAGGGCAGTAAGTTATGACAAATTTCCAATTTCTCACGAGAACAGATGGGCTGTATTGTCTATTTTCACCTATCTTTAAGCTGCTAAATCATAGCATGTGTGTGTGTTGTACTGCAATATATAAAGTTCGAACGATGTTATTTTTTCCCTGCCATTTCATATTTCCCAGATGCACTTTTTTTTTATTGTTTTCCTAAATAAAGAGATTTAAGTCCCAGGGGCAGAATCTCTACGCTTCCCATGCTCTTCTCATTTAGCAGAATAATACAAATAGCAAATCATTTGCTTCATTTTGCTGATGCATTCTCTCATCTGCACCATACTCGCTGAATAATTACTGAGCTCCTACTGTGCACCAGACATGGTTCTAGACTCTGCCGAAACAGACGCGAGCCTTGCTTCTTAGTCTAGTAGGCTTGTTAAGTCAACTACCAGGGTGTTTTTATCCATGGCTACACTATATGACCAGAAGTAAGCAAAACATTATGTCGTAAGACAAGAAAAAAAATATTTTGCCCAAGACAAAAGGAAAGTTAGGAAATATAACATGATGGGGTGACTTGACTTCCTGCTGAATAATAGTCAAAGAAAAATAGATACAGGTAATTGAGCAATAGAGGGAGAGGACTCTATGCAGACAGAGAAAGCTGTGAGTAGCAGCAGAGAGAGCTGAGACTCTGTAAGCCTGAGTAAGGCAAAAGGAGCTCTGGGATGGGCGGATTCAGGCACAGAAAGAGACAAGCAGAAATATGGGTGCATGAGCTGGGATGCGTGTGGAAAGGTTGCTTTACTGTTGCCAACCACTCTGTAACGTATTCCTAATGTCTAATGGTGGCCTACTGACAATGATCCAAAATACAGAAATGGAACTCATTCAAGGCTAAGAATAAAGCGAATTTCCACAGTAAGATCATCGGTCGCTACATCATAGGAAAGCAGTGGGGCATCTAAAATGTGAAATCTTTCCTTTGTAGCTTATAGGCCAGAAATAGCTGTAAACTACTTGCAAGATACTTTTTACTGCTCCATCCAATGCACAAGAATGCGTATTTTACAAGGAGGGGAATCTGTGTAAGCAGGATGCAAATAAGAGACACAGGATTTCAAAGAAAGCATCATCAGAAGATGGGAAGCAGACTTGCATGTGTTGGGGGGGATACTTGGAAAAAATGTGAACCGTAATCCCAGCCAATGTTTAGAATGCCTCAGAAACTTATACACAGCCCTTCCTGCTCTTGTAGGAACTATTATATTGATAGGAAAAAAAGCAGAATTAAAATTGACCTTTTAAAAAAGAATATCAACAAACCAAAGAGCTAATGGAGACAGAAGAGATGGTGAATATTTTGAAATTTACTGTTAGAATTTCTGAAAGATAAAATGTGAACTGTCTTTGAGTAGAGGGGGAAAAAATCAAATACATTTCAGGTTAGAACTGTTCACACCCTTGGCTGCAATCTGTTACAATGTAGTCTAATCGTTACCTGATCACTAGCTGGCCCAGCAATGTGTCTGTGAAAAGAAATGGCTGCATTCTCCAAGAAGAAGGACCACGCTGTCTGGGCAGCCTGTGAATTGAGAAACCATGCTCAGTCCAGGCTATGTCTTTAATATCCAGGCAGCTGCCCATCTCTCCAACTTCAAAATGATGCGGTGTGAGGGAAGAGCTAGGTCCTCCAGACTTCAGGCACCGAAGTCCTGGGAAGTAGCACTTTCTCATTTATTGACCCGTTCCAGCGATATTTACTCAGTTCCTTACCCACGCCAGGTGCTGGAGATGGTATTGAGTCTACACCAGCCGATGAAACCATCAAAGTCCTTGCTTTTCTGGGAGTCCTAGATTCGTGAGGGAAAACAAGAATCCAAGAAGTAAAAGAAAATATCTTTTGCTGATAACACAATTATGGCAATCCATACATCATCATACTCTGCTAATATATGGAGATGAGGAGAAGCCCAGGTTTGCATTTGGTTTTCTGTGTATAGACTGATGATTAATGTAGAAGGTGTCTTGCAGATAGTGCCTGGTTGGGTGGTGTTTACAATTCACTGCCTGTAGATATTTGATATACTGTTCTTGGTAGACCATCTACAGAAACTAGGCAGAAGATCTTCCTAAATGTAATTATAACCTGGATACCATAGAAGGAATGTTAACATGAGGAGATGCTGTTTATTTGGTTCTTTCTTAGGGTACCGTGAGGGGGAAGAAAACAGGTGATATTTTCCATGTCAGCTCAGGAAGACTAGGGATCCCAGGATGCTTCGTGGGCTTATGTCTAGACCTGTGGTTCTCAACTTTCCCAACACTGCGATCCCTTGAAACACTTCCTCATCTTGGGATGAAAAATATTTCCATTGCTACTTCATAACTGCAATTTTCCGGCCTATATGAATCATAACGTAAATATCTGTGTTTTCTGGTGGTCATAGGTGGCCCCTGTGAAAAGGTCATGACCCACAGATCGAGGACCACTGGACATCTGTGACTATGATCCACCTTTATTCATTTGTAAAAGTGTCTGTCTGTTTCTGTTTCATGTAGAGAACGTAAAGGCTCATTTACAATCTCCCTAAACAAGAGCCGTCACGCTGCTTATGAGTCCTCAGTTTACGCACGTATAATCTAAAAAGGAAAAAACAGTGCGGTAACACGCCACTCAACAGGATTGCGCTTCTGTAAAAACAGAAGACAGGTGTATGGCTTGGACCACCAAGTAAAAATAAATCCCTAAGGTCATTAACTGTTTTAATCAAATTCTATCGGCAAGTTTGTACTTCTAAATATGTACAGCATGCTTTAAATAGTTCTGAAAGACACGAATCAGAACTACAAAGTAAGGGGAAAACAGCTCAAGACCATGCGCGAGGGCAGGTGTTTCCCCCTTTGTACATGGTCTCACATAGGAGCTGCAGGGGAAACGATGCATCACATTAGAGTTATTCAAGAGAGAGAATCTCTTCATGTTGATTTCAATTCAGTTTAAAATTTTTTAATAGGACAAGTTGTGCTTCCCCCAAGAGAAGGGACGGCTTGGTTCCCCAGAAGGCTAAGCATGGCAGCTTCCAGCACGACAGTGGCTGCTTAAGCAAGACCCTCTGTGTAGGGAGAGAAAGGAGCAGGGAGGGGAGTGATGCTAGCAGAGAGAGGGACATAGGGGCTGGGGCCAAGTGAGTGAGGGGAGCCAGGGGAGCAAGAA
Organism: Acomys percivali; assembly: GCA_907169655.1. Classification (NCBI taxonomy): domain Eukaryota; kingdom Metazoa; phylum Chordata; class Mammalia; order Rodentia; family Muridae; genus Acomys; species Acomys percivali. The sequence goes on from OU015748.1 coordinate 117,782,220, forward strand.
CACGACACGCTCTTTGCATTTTCCTTTACTTTTTAAAAAGTATAATACAAAAATTTTAAAGTATAATATAATTTTTTTTTAATCTAATGCAATTACATTTCTCCTTTCATGTGTTCTCATATAGCCCTCTCTGGCCTTCTTCAATTCCATGGCCTCTTATTTTTAACAAATTGTTATTACAGGGCATACTCTAAATTTCTGAGCCTTCTTTACACACACACACGACTTTAATCCTCAAGGTATAGCCAAATTTTCGCTGATGACTGACATAGTTCTCTATATTCCCTTTTCTCTTTTAACTTGACCTCGGCATCTTTCTCATCCCATTGTCTTCTTTCAAATAATTTTATGCAAAATGATCATAGGAATCCTCCATCTCAGTTTATATAGACCACCACAGTTCCTTTAAACTAACATAACAGCTTTTAAACTTATATATATATTCTTGAATTAATCTTAATTATTACCATCAGTCAAGCATGTGGGCAGTAACGTCTCCTAGACCCTGTAGATACTTAAAATACTTATGTGATATTTTTGAGACATAGAAACGCTGACAGAGAATGCGTTCATGAGCTTTACGCTAAGACTGAATGTTGCTGTAAGTCCAAATGCAGCTTGTCTGACTTCTGCTCAGACAACCTGTTGCAAAGCGGTTGTGAAGGCTAATGCTAATGCGATAGAACAACACAACACACATGACCAACCTGGGGTGAGCAGGCAGGCAGGCCCACCCCGCCCACCTCCATAACTTAGGTTTATTATTTCTTACAATGTTAACTGCTTATATGTGAAGGGGCAGTGTGCTGCTAAGTTAGTGCGTGGATTTTTAAAAGACTCAAGGTATGAGAAGAGAATATGACCGTTCAACCCATGCACGGTTTTGTAATTTGACAGATAAAATGTTCACCATAAGACTCCAACTTTGCATCTGTATGTATTACCCTTATATTCAGTGGCATCAATTCTTTTTTTTTTTTTTAAGATTTATTTATTATGCATACAGTGCTCTGCCTACATGTAGACCTGCACACCAGAAGAGGGCACCAGATCTCATTATATAGATGGGTGTGAGCCAACATGTGCTCTTAACCCCTGAGCCATCTCTCCAGCCCTGGGATCAATTCTTTTTTTTTTTTTTTTTTAATTTTATTAATTTATTCTTGTTACATCTCAATGGTTATCCCATCCCTTGTATCCTCCCATTCTTCCCTCCCTCCCATTTTCCCCTTATTCCCCTCCCCTATGACTGTTCCTGAGAGGGATTACCTCCCCCTGTATATGCTCATAGGGTATCAATTCTTAATGATGCCATCTACAGTAATTGAGCAATTGATTATGAGCCTTAAATCTACAACTTCAACCTCCCACCTGGTCATCTTACAAGCCCCCACATTCCTGAGTGAGTCTGCCCACTAAACCTCCCACATCCGCCATACTTTACATGTCAAATCTGGATGGATCACTTCCTGTATCGGTATGTTCTGTTTTTAGTATACTCTGGCCAGTGGATGCTATAGCCATTTATTTATCTGCTCATCATGAGCAAAACAGGGCATGGGAATAAATAACAACAAGAGAATAAAACTGGAGAGCCTCCTTTATCAGCCTTAGTATTTTCTATATGATTATCTTCACTGTTTTTTATATCTAGACCTCAGAACTGCCTCATCAGACAAATTGTTGACTACATGAAATACTGTAGCCCTATAACCATATATTAAATGTCAAATATAACACAGTATCTGCAAAACTGATTTTGCTTCTCACATTTTTGCTTGGCAAACTTCCTCTTCTGCCCTAACTGATGAGTTTTCATGAGATATTTGTCCCTCCATAAAATCTCACTTATTGACCCATCACAGTAATTTTGGATCTATATACTGTAAGCCATAAATATAGGAGTTTTATCTTGCATTTGTCTTGTTTCTTATATAAAAGTAAATGTGACTTAAAAACTGTAGGGATAAGAGAAGAGAGACTTGAAAGTCAGATTTATTTACAGTCTGTATGGTTTTAAAACCACCAGTTGCCATAAATCTTGACAAAAAAGAAGAAACAATAACATCAGATTCAATGCCTGCTGCCCTAGTACCTTATTGAAATGGCATTTGTATGTCATCTGTTTCTCTCGGAATATAGGAAACACGTCAGCATTTTTGAGATTCCAGCCTTGATTTCACACTTCACCAAACCTTCACTGTCCACAACAGACATGACCAGATCCACTCCATCTTAGAGAAAATGACCTCGTCTTAGAGAAAAAGCCTTTGCTCTGCACTCTTGTTAACCCTTATCTTTACTGGTGATGACAAGTGTCCTGGGAGAGTTACGGGGGAGGGGAGTAAATTGGATTCATGTTCTTTGTGTTTAGTTCTGAAAGAGAGATTTACATATCTAAAGGAGACAGTCTGGCTTCCAGGCCTGTGGGAAGTGAAGATAACCTGGTTAGATGTATAAGCTTGTAGGTCCTCTGTGCTGGTCTGCGGGCCAGCTGTAGTGGCAGGAATGGCAGCTTGCAGAGAATGCAGAAGCTGGCTCCATCCCAGACACACTTTTCACAATCGTCCTGTATTTTAATTGCAAGACCCTAGGTCAGTTACATGAACAGTAAGGCTTGAAGTAAAGCCAAACGATTAAGGGAAGGACTGAAAGGACCCTGATAAATCATGAAAACTACTTTTAAGATTTCTGGTTTTATTTCTCTGCATCTCTGTGACTGTGTCCCAAGTAGATGCCAGTACCCAGAGAGGCCAGAAGAGGCCATCGGTTCTCCTTCAGCTGCCCAATGTGTGTGCTGGGAACCACACTTATGTTGTCTCAGAGGTGGAAATGCCATCTCTCCAGCCCCAAGAAAAGTATTTTTTATATCATAGCCCTAGGTGAAAAGTAAACAAAGTCTCAAACAATGTGAAGAAGGAGACACAAAACCCTGAACAGAATCTACTTAAGCATTAAAAAAAAAAAAAAAAAAAAAAAAAAGAATACATATTTACCACTATACCTGTGTAAAGGGTAAAGCAACAAGCACGCATGACTCACCCATAAACAAAATACTCATAGACCAAATATGGCCCATTGTGGCCATGGCCAAGGCTTAAGAACTTCCTATATATACTCTGTGGTTGTTTGTTTTAGTGAGGCCCATATTCTAGCTCCATTATGCTTTTTATAGAATCGGAAACTAATATCAATTTGTGATCTAATAAAGCTCTGTTCCAAGTCCAAGCTCCTCGCTGGTTTGGACAAGCCTTCTGTGGCTGCATCTGCCCCTAACCGTTGTTACCACGGTTATATGCAGCTTAAGTTAAGAAAAGTCAGGGTATTAAGCTGAACATACTTAGATGTCCAGCAGCTTGGCTCCTTGTGCTCAGCCTTCCTCCACGCACACACCGCCCTCCTTACTTTTGGCCTTTGCATCCTTCTTACCTTTCCACTTCCCCCTCTTCTCTCCCTCCTCCCCTCCCCTCCCTCCATCTCTTCCTTATTTCCTGTCTTCTTTTCTTCTAATTACTTCTAGGTCGTCATTAGCGGAGCCTCACAAATGTCTCTTTGTTTTGGCCGTTGTGCAATGTGCATACTTAGGAAGTATAATGCAAGAAGTTCCCATGTACGTCCTTCCGGATTGACAAGTAACCTCGGAGAACAGGACCACGGCTTTCCTCAGATATAACGAGATGAGGGATTAAGGAATGCCAGAGGGTTAGGATCAAGGGGCAGAATATCCGTTTTCAAAAAAAAAAAAAAAATCACTGTAGGAGTTTTAAATAGAGCCAATCTTTGTGTCTGACCCAGTGTCCATTCATAAGCAACAGTGGACCCTCTCTTTTGATAATCTGCTGGTGGAAATTCCCTGCATCCTAGCCAGCAGTGAGGAATGCTGCTCAAAGCAGAGGAGTACCGATGCCTCGAAACCATACTGTGTAAAGCTCCTATGTAAAAAACAAAAACAAAAACAAAAACTTAGCTCAACTTTTATTTTTTAAAGTAGAGAACGTGTGTCTTGAGAACAAGTGGAGCCTGATAGCAAATGTATTAACTTGCAAATTAGAGGCCTAAATTGCTAGCCCTGGGTTCTGCCACTATAATACCATGTAAAGGCTGGGGTTGTGGCTCAGTGATGGAGCACTCTCCTAGACTGCACAGTATTGGAGGGAGGAAAAAAATTTTTAAAAACAGGTGGCTTCCTTCAAGTCCCAGATTCCTCATTTCTTCAGCTGTACAATGATAAATTCTATCTTCCAAGTCCCTTCAACTCCGGCCTCCTTTGTTATATGGAAACCGATTTCAAAGGGACGACCAAAAGTGAGGTTTAAGTGAAATAAACAAATAAAAAGGGAAAGAAATGGATAAAGTCTAGGATGAAATGGTTGCAAATTGCTTGGTTGAATGAATACCCAGCTCTTGCCCGAAGAACAAATGAGATCAGTTGAACTGAGGAATTCTTGCCGTGCTTGTGGTCTCAGGTTCCGAGTGAGGAGGAGGCGTCTCTCCTCCCCAACAGGTTAGAACCTCGCCTGATGCTCTGCTGCATCTCAGCTGTGGGCTTGGGGTGCCTGGGGATGAAAAGGCAGCGGCTGGGTGAGATAGTATAGATTCCCAGAAGCCAACACTATCCGAACCAGGGTTCTCTGATGTCTCACAAAGGCTGCGTGTGTGCGTGCATGCGTGCGTGAGTGCAGCAGTCATCTTGCGTGGACTCACTGCTTGTTTTTTTGTTTGTTGTTGTTGTTTGGTTTGGTTTGTTTTTTTGTTTTTTTGTTTTGTTTTTTGTTTTTTGCACTTCTATGCAAATGTGAGAGTAGAGAATGCTGATAGCCTCAGCTTGGGTTCCAATCACCCTCCACACAGCCTTGCAATTTGACAGAAATATACACGTTGTTTGAATCTTGGAAGACGGAGAACTTAAGAGGAAGGATGCTCGTTTTCCTGTGTCTTTCAGTACAATTATATTAGAAATACTACGTGCAACGCCAAGTATAAAAACCTTCCCCGCTTTCTGTGCTTTCACTTCCACCAAGCCTGAGCAAATCCTGAAGTTCAAAGGTCACACTTCTTCATAAGGCTGCTCAGAGGAAAGGGCTTGTGTTCACACAGAGCAGTGCCCTGTAGCATTTCATGCTTTTTAAGAGTATTTGCTGTTGGCAGGGTAAAACTACTGTAATTCTTTCCACAGCTGCAGAGCCTGTGTGTGTGTGTGTGTGTGTGTGTGTGTGTGTGTGTGTGTGTGTGTGTGATGTCATCTGGGCTAGTGGCAGTCCCAAGGCCACAGTACTAAGCAAATCTACCTCCGGTTACATGAAGACTCAGAAATTCAAAATGACCAAATTTCACATGTTCACATCAAATCCTCTTATTTATAGAAAGTACAAATTGAACGTTTGTAGCACTGCGTGAAATATGCATTGCACTTACTAATTTCATCTGACAGTGGTTTATTTGGCTAGAACGCACAGTGCTGTCCGTGTGCCAGAAGACTGCTATTTAACAAGCAGAAAAAAAATGGGGCTCATAAATGTTTGTGGAGGACTGGAATGTTCTACACTAAGATGAAATTTCAGTGATGTATTATTTAAAAATTATAACAACACTTTGGAATTTGAAATGTCTGATTACTATGGACAATAAAGCTATATACAAACAGCCTCTGTTCTAGTGAATTCAGCAGCTTCAGTCTCTCCACTGCACGCAGAGGAGTTGAAACTCAACACAAGCAGGCACGGTTCTCCACAATCGACTCCCCATCAGCCATCCATAGCACTTGCCCAGGAGCTTGTGTTTCTGAAGCATTGGGTAAAAGAGAGCAAAGGAAACACATAGGGTAAAGTTGAAGGGGCTCAGAGAGCCTCAGCCAGTTGATGTCAGCACACTGCTGAGGTGGAATGTCAGCAGCAGCAACGGCCGGTTCTCTTGGCGCGGCAGGAAATGGCATCTCTAGCACATCTCATTACTTAACTGCATGAAAGTCCTGACTGGAGCAGCTGGGCCTTTTCAAAGCTTTTAACCCCTCAGTTAGTCTGGATAAAGTAACATGTCCTAACGTTAATTGTAGGTTGCCTTTAAATACAGTGTGAGGGATCTCTGCTTTATGAGCCTTCTTTATTTTCCTGAAAGGATAAAAGTAGCAGTAGTGCGTGCATGTATGTGTGTGTGTGTGTGTGTGTGTGTGTGTGTGTGTGACTATGGAGTAGGTAATGTGTGTGAGTGTGTGTGTGCATGTGTATGAGTGTGAGACAGGTGAATATGAGTATATGTATGAGTGGGGGTAGGTGAATGTGTGTGTGAGTGTATGAGTGTGGTTAGGTGAGTGTGTGTGTGTGTGTGTGTATGTGCATGTGAGTGTAGGGTAAGGGAATGTGTGCATGTGTGTGTGACACTGCATTTGTGAATGTGTGTAAGACTGTGAGAATGCATATGTGTGCATATCACAGTGGAGGTGAGTGAAAGTATTTGTGTAAGTATACATGTATGTGTATGAGTGTGAGGTGGATGAATGTGGGTGTGTGTGTGATTGTGTGTATTTGTGCCTATATATGAATGTGTTTATAACTGTATGTATATGTGTTTGTACCACTGAGCAAATGTGTGTGAGTGTGTATGTATGACTGTATGTGAATGTATGTATGACTGCGTATGTATATATACATGTGTATATATGGGTGCAGGGTGAATAAATGTGCATGTGTAGTGTGTAGTTGCCTGAATGCATGTATATGTTAGTGAAAGTATGAGTATGTCTGTGTGAGTGTGTACCAGTGTTCAAATGTGCATGGGTGAGTGTGAGTGGGTAATTTACATGTGTGTATGAGTGTGGTTTAGGTGACTGTGTGTGTGTGTTTTAGGTGCAGGTGTGTAGTGAGTATGTATATGAATGTGTATGGATGTTGTTATGGATGCACTGATATGTAGACATATATTCATATATACTATATGTGTGTATATGTGTGTGTGTGTGTATGTATCTCCAAAGATTCTCAAAAAGCTAAAATAGGGACTACCATATTCTATATGACCAACTATACCTCACCCAAAGGACTCTATGTCCTGTTACAGAGATTTTTTTCTACAATTATTGCTGCTCTATTTACAAAAGCAAAGAAATGGAGTCATTTGAGATGCCCATCAACAGACGAAAGGATAGTGAGAGAGTACTGCATCAGCCATAAAATATGAGATTTGCTGGTGAGTGGATGGGTCTAGGCAGTATCATGTAAAGTGAGACAGCCTAGGCTCTGAAAGACAAATGCTTCATGTATCTGTCGTATGTGGATGCCAGCTTCTAATTTATATACACTTGTGCTTATACGTAAATGAACCATGAGAAGGAGGGACGAGGACATAACGGGGAGGCATGGGCGATGGAGCAGAGAGGTGACTCTAAGGTGTGAGGGAGGACAGTGGGCACAGCAATACTCAGACAGGGATGATGATGAGGAAGATAAGAAGTGTGGGAGTCGAAATGCATTAAGGAAACATGCTACTTTGTAAGATAAAATTTTGAACAGATATATATCCATGAGAGGGGTTTCTGGACTGTAGTGTAGATGTGTTTTTTTTTTCTTGTGTTTATTTGTTTGTAAAAGTTTGCTTATTTTTATTTTATGTATGTGAGTGTTTGCCTACATGTATGTATGTGTACCATCTGCTTAGTGTCCATGGAGACCAGTAGGGGGCGTCAGAGTCCCCTAGAGCTGTTGTGAGTCGCTATGTGGAGCTGGAAATTGAATCCAGGTCCTCTACGAGATCAGCTAGCATTCTTAACTGCTGAACCAACTCTCCTGCCACTTACTATTAGTTTTATATTTTTTGAGGAGTTTCCACACTAGCGCTCATAATGTTTATACTAATTTACACCCCCACTATGGGTGGATGAGTGTCTCCTTTGCTATAATTCCTGACAAACATCTGTAAGCTTTCATCACCTTTTTGGTAATATACCTCCTAAAAACTATGAGATGATATTTCACCGTGGTTTTAGTTTTTGATTCTATGATGATTAAGGATACTAAGTGCTTAGGTCTTATGCCCGTCTTTAATTGGCTTATTAGCTTCTGTACTATTGAGTTGAATTTCTGATGTGTTTGGAACACTACACCCTTGATAATGGTATTTCTCACACTCCACAGTCTGTCTCTTCATTCTGCTGATTGTTTCTTTAGCTGTACAAATCTTTTCTGTGTGATATAATTCCATTTGTCAATGCTAAGGAGTTTCTCTCTGTTTACTTCTAGTAGGTTTCACAGAGTCAGGCCATTGTTCAACTCTTTATTCTATTTGAGTTGGTTTCTTAATACGATATAGCATAAGGGAATGCATTCATCATTTTGCATTTGAATATTTAATTTTCACAGCACTGTATATTGAACATACTTCTTCCCATGTTGTGTGTTCTTGGCAATTGTGTAAATAAGCTACTGACCCTAAATGCATGGCTTTATTTCTAGGATTTTTAATCCATTCCATTGGTCTGTGTGTGTTTTAGAAATGCCAGTATGGCTGCCGCCTCCTTCTTCTGCCGCTCCTGGTGCTGCTTGTGTGTTCCTTCAGTGCGGACCTGGTGCCTCTTTTGTGAAGCGGCAGCTGAGGAGACTCCGGCGCTCGCCATGGCCGACGAGAAACCCAAGGAAGGAGTCAAGACTGAGAACAACGATCATATTAATTTGAAGGTGGCGGGGCAGGATGGTTCTGTGGTGCAGTTTAAGATTAAGAGGCACACACCACTTAGTAAACTAATGAAAGCCTATTGTGAACGACAGGGTTTGTCGATGAGGCAGATCAGATTCCGGTTTGATGGGCAACCAATCAATGAAACAGACACACCTGCACAGTTGGAAATGGAGGACGAAGATACGATTGATGTGTTCCAGCAGCAGACAGGAGGTGTCTACTAAAAAGGGAACCTGCTACTTTACTCCAGAATTTTGTTATAGACCAAGAATACATTCTCAATTAGAAAGCCGCAATTTGGTTCCACCATCCTGACTACTACAGTATAGTTTTCTCTATTCTTTCATTTCCCTGTCCCCATTTCTTTATTGTACATAAAGTAACTGGTGTATGTGCACAGCATATTGCTCTTCTTTTTCTTTTTTGAACTAAATGGCCAATGTTCTGCTTTGGTTGACATCAGATGGAGACGGTCTGGGGAAAGTACTGGTTCTGTGAAAACACCCCCCCTTTCTCCACTAGTGGCATGCTCATTCAGCTCTTATCTTTATATTCCAGTAAGTTATTTTTCTCTCATTGTTTTAACAAAAGAACCCAACAACATAAATCCCTGCATACCTTGTTCGATTGGAGAATTTTAATGTTTTTCATTTATCATTGTAAAACCAAGGACAATTTTATAACTTTTTTGTACGTAGCTGTTACATGTAGGGCAATCTGTCTTTAAGTAGGGGTAAATACTCTTGAACAAAATGACCCTAGATAGTTTTCCCTTCAAGTCAAGCGTCTTGTTGTTTAAATAAACTTCTTGTTTAAAAAAAAAAAAAAAAAAAAAAGAAATGCCAGTATGCTGTAATTTTGGTTACTATAGCTTTGCAGTATATCTAGGGTCAGGTAGTATATTGCTACCAGTTTTTTTCCAGTTGCTAATGATTTCTTTGGGAGTTCTAAACTTTTGTAGGATTTTTTGTTGTATCCATTCTAGTTTTTTTTTAAGAAAAAATGTTTTGAATTTTACTAGACAGTTTATCAAATATTTGGATAATTATAAAGTGACAACATTAGGCTGGGAGTGGTGGTGCATGACTTTAATCCAAGCACTTGGGAGGCAGAGGCAAGAGCATCACTGGGAGTTCGAGGCCAACCTGGTCTACAAAGTGAATCCAGGACAGCCAAACCCAGGACGGAGAAACCCTGTCTTGAAAAAACCAAAAAAGAAAAAAAGAAAAGAAAGAAAGTTTACATTTTAGCAATATCAATTACTCTAATTCACGAACATTATCTATCTTTTAGTTGTTGATCTATATTCTATAAGCTTGAGTGTATGTTTCACCATTATATCATTTTTACTTGTTAACCTATATTCTATACACTTGAGTATATGTGTCTCCTACCTATCAGCTATACCTATTGTTCAGTATTTCATCATTGTCTATGTTTACTATAAATCAAATTGTTTGCTTCATTACATTTTGGCTTGTTCATCATTAACGTGTGAAGATGTTTCTCATTTTGCACATTAATTTTACAGTATGAAGCTATAATAGGCATTTTATTTTGGTTTGACTTTGGTAGCTTCTTCATGATGTCCTACATATAAATGCCGTGATATTTGCGAACAGGATGAGTTACCTTCTTCCTTCCCAGTGTCTTTCCCTTACCTACTTGCTCCGGCTGAAGTCCCATGCGGCTTAGGTGGAGTGAGTATGGTCAGTCTTTTAGCTTTTCCCTTTGATCACAGTATAAGAGTCAGGCTTCCTATATGATCATATTTCGTCAGATTGTTTTATGCATTTTATTAAATGGCCACATGACATTTACCCATTTTTCTTTAACAAGAAGTCCCTCTCTTAGGTTTGTGTTTGTTTGAGGAATCCATGCTCTCTTCAGATACATCCCATTTAATCCTGATGAGTGGTCTCGGAGCACGCCACTGCATTCAGTTTTCTAACGTATTTATGGGATTGTTTTCATCTAAGTTCATCAGGGCTATTGGCTGAGAGTTTTTCTTTTATTTTAGTGTCTTTGTCTACTTTTCTTGCCATGATATTTATGGCCATCATCAAACATGTTTGGGAGTTTTCCTTAATCTTTGAGGGCTTGGGCAAGAATTTAAGAAATATTTGTATTAAATATTTAATAGGATTTAGCAGAAAAATCTAGGCTGAAGCTAATGAAATAGAGATTGATGAGAAGAACAATAAAAGAATCAATGAAACAAAGAATTGGTTCTTTGAAAAACAAAATTAAGAAGCTCTGAGGGAAGAGAGAAGCTATCCAAGACTAGGCCATTCATAGATTGAATCTCTATACTCCTTACAGATCTGTTCAGATGTCCCACTTCATAGTTGACAACAATGTCAATGCTTTAGGAAAACCACCGCTTTGTTCCTGCTTTGTCCAGAACAATAGTGGATATACACCTGTGTCCTCTTTTGTACAACTGTATTAAGCTATCAATGGTGCACAGAATTTTCAAGTTACAATTTGCCCCATCTAGCATAATTGTATGTCTCTGAGGGCTTCGTTACATCACTAAAAACAATAACAACAATACCTCCAAAAGTTTCCACATGTCCCTTTGTCATTCGTGCCTTCCTTTATTCCACCTAGAGGCAACTGACCCTGTGTCCTTTGCATTTTCTAGAATTTTCATAAATGGAATATGAAGCAAATATTCTCCTGTTTTCAGCTTTTTCCATACCGCGTAATAATTCTGCCGCATCCCACGTGAATGTTCGCATTAATACAACCTCTTCTCACTGCCCAGCAATGCCCTTTTATGTGACGGTGTGCCAATCTGCGGATCTCTTCTGCTTTTGATGGAAATTTAAGTCCTTACATGCCATTTTACAACTAATTCAGATGAAAAGCAATCTTCGTTGCTCCCTCTCCTTGCCAAAGCTTCCCGTAGCTAACCCTGCAGCCCTTACAAACCCCAGGGTGTAAACTGTGATACCTCACTGAGAGTCTAACCCGCCGCTGTAACTCTTCATCTTGGGGAAGGCCCAGTTGTCTTTGACATAGTCCCCAGGAATGGAATTAAGAAAGTATGTTTATTTTGGTTGAAGTAGTAGTGACTACTCAATGGGCAGCATTATCTTGATGAATAAAAAAAAAAATCACACATAGACATCCATGAATGTATGTGTAGCCATAGGTACTTTGTTTTCTTATTTTAAATATTATTTACCACCGACAACACTTTTTAAATGAGAAATGTCATTCACTCATTGCTGATAGGGCACTGATTTGGGAGGTGGAAGCTATATCATAGCCTGACATTCTATATGAATAAGAGGGGTTGTCACTCGGGAGCTCTCTGCACCCCTATTCCCCACCCTCAAAAATATTTCTCAGTGTATCCCCAGGGCAGCGGCTACCAGTCAATCATCCCCAAAACAGGAGGGGGACTGTATTCATCTTCTCTGCTTTTCGTTCATGGGTAGTATTTCCTAGCAAATAGTATTCACCCCATTCCTAAAAATAAATCCACATTCCTATAATAGCTGGGGAAAGTAACGAAACACTGAGGCCCTGTGTCCAGCAATGCCCATACCTGATCCTTCCAAGTTTACTAGACACTGTCTCCTGACTTAGAGAAAATCAACTGAGGGTATAGCTAAACAAAGTGTACATTTGGAGAAAAACAAAGATTCCTTTTCAGGGAAAAATTTTATTTATTTATTTTTTTGTCTGCTTCTTTTTTTTTTTTTTTTTTTTTTTTTTTTTATAAGCGGAGATCTGGAAGCAATTTAGCAAATCTATTGCATTTAAATTATAATTAACGTTGGACAGAAATCATTTTTTTTAAAAAAAGAGGTAGATAAAGTCAAGGACAGGGAGATTGTGTTCAGATCTCAAATGCCGAGTGAAGTGAAGCAGAAACCAAGTGTGCTGCCAACTCAAAATCCAGGCTAGGCTGTTCAAACTGCTGTTACTGTCCAAAAACGCTGTGTTGCTCTTCTACCATAGCCAAACCTTACACATTTATGACATCAATTACTCTGAGGTTTTCTGAATATAATTACTTGAATTCATTCTCCAGCCACATAAAAACTGACTGGAATTAAACTCACGCACCACAAACACCAAAAAGCACTATCAACCTCAATCAGTGTGTTAATAACATCGCCAGTGGCTTTAGAAAGCAATAAAAATAATGCTTCAGAAAGTGGCTGTGTTTTGCGGTGCCTACGTTCCCGGCATTGCATCGTCCTCGGTGGAGCTCCTGTGGCTCACGGATCTCGGTTAGCGAACAATGGACCGGTGTGTTCATCTCTCCAGCCTATAGATGGCTAGAGAAAAATAAACAAGATGAAAAAGAATTTTGAACTAAAACCTAAAATAAAAATTAGGAGTTGAATCTTCCGGCAGGTCATGAAGTCTGCGACTATCAACTCTTCCTTGGGCATGAAGATTTAGAAAGTATACTTGTGCAAAAACAAAACAAAACAAAACAAAACAAAACAAAACAAAAAAACAAATCTCTTGACCAGTGAGCCAGGAGACAAGCATTTACCTCCATAGGAATTGTAATGGTTCAAAAGTGTTAGGAAGTGACCACAGCATTCAAATGGGCATGATCCTGGCCAAGCTTCCATCTGCTACCTCTTTCCTGCCATATTTCCACCATTCCATGCATCTAGAACCTAGTTGGGAGGTGGTTGTAGGCCAGTAGGAATGCTTTCCTCCATTTAAGGAGCCCCAGTCATTGATTTCTCTTGGTCATTGTCCCAGTACGTCACATCTCCTCAGTCGCTTTTCTCGCTCAGCCTCAGTATCACACCTTTGGTATCTCGTGTGAACCCCTGGTGCTATTTTCCAGTAGCTGAAACTTTATTTTTCTTCTTTCTCTTGCCAGTTTAAGAGTTTTGGGAGGCCCAGGTGCAGCAATCCTTCCATACCCTGTCTTTCACTGTCCTTCAGCCTACTGCGAGCTGCTTTCTACACTTTCCCACAATGCTCCTTTTCCTATACCCCCCCCCCAGTCATCAAATCAGCAAGTATGACAATGTTAAAACCTGAATGGAATATTCCCCATTGCCCTAGCGTGTCTAACTCTCCACTCCTGCTCCCAGCTCAGAGACGCTGCTGCCCTGCCCTGTGTGAGCTGCATCAACAGCTCCTGGTCCCTCTACCTCCAGCTGGGCTTGTTGAAGGCAAGTATCACAGGTGGCCAGAGGAGGGCAGAGACTTCAACTTCCTGCCTGACTCCTGTGTAGGAGATCAGGAAACCCTCTTCTGCAAGTACCTCTGTCCTTCTTCCTATGCCATCATTAGTCACAGTACTGACAAGAACTGGGTTTCCTTGAAGCAACCTGACTGGCTGCAGTCCTTAACATCATTGTCTTCCAATAGAATCCAATAGTGTGTCCACTCTTCTCCCTCACTGAATGCTCTCATTTCTCAGTGTATAACTCTTTCTTTCTTTATCACAGCAGGGGTTGTCTGTGTAGCCCTGGCTGTCCTGGAACTCGCTCAGTAGACCAGGCCAGCCTCGAATTCAAAGATCTGCCTGCCTCTGCCTCCCAAGTGCTGGGATTAAAGGCATGCACCACAGCTGCCCAGCTGGATTATAACTCTTGACTGACAGTTCTTATTCCGCTTTGGCAGGGTTTTTTTTTTCCCTGTTGTTTTTGGTTTTGATTTCTTTTCCATATTGATCATTTCTTTTGTGTGTTTCTTCAAGAACTCTAGCTTTAATGCCATCAAAGTACAAAGTCTATACCCTAATGTAGAGAGTACACCCAACACATGTGTAGTACCCAACATATGAGTACGCATGCTCTGCTCATGACTACCAAACTCTGCCTTTACCCACATCACTCTTGCTCCTCCTTGTGTGTATTGTGTGTGTGCCTTACTCTACATGGTATAGACACACATAGGTACATCTCAAACTCAACCTGTATGAAGTGAGGTGGATTTCTTTTCCCCACAAACCTTGAATTGTCCTTGAGTTTTCTACTTAAATAACCTGAAGCCTATCCACCTAACCTCTTTAATGTTTTATTTGTGAGTACTTGTGCATGCGCGGGCGTGGATATGTGTGTATGTATGTGTGTGTGTGTGTTAAATTTGTTATTGTTGTTGTTGTTGTTGTTTTGAGACAGGGTTTCCCTGTGTAGCTTGCCTCTCCTAGACTCACTTTGTAGACCAGGCTGGCCTCGAACTGACAACAATCCGCCTGCCTCTGCCTCTCAAGTGCTGGGATTAAAGGCATGCACCACCACGCCCGGTCGTGAGTTAAATTCTTATATTAAAGTTGTACTTCTTAATAGTCTAAAATATTATCTTTTTTGTAAAATGAGTGCTTAAGTGTTCGCAGAAGGAGCCACATTAAAATGGGGTCACTAAAGTAGGTCCTAAAAACTATGAATAGCACCCTCACATGTGGGGAGATTTAGACACATGATACACATGGAGGCCGTTGACATCATCTTCAAGTCAAGAAGACAGACTTGAAGCAACCCTTTCCCCTCACAGGCCTCAGAAGGAACCACGTTGCCAACATGTTAATTTCAGACCAATACTCTCTGGTGTGGCATCATCATGGCAGGCCTCACAAATAGCCATTGTGCCACAACAATCCTTCTTAGATGTTTTTCCTCTCCTAATTTGCCATTCCACATAGGTTCTGGTAAACTTGCAATGGATCTGACATTGGCGATCTTTCATCATTAAGTTCAACTCTCTTAATGTCATTTCAGTTTAGTGAGTCAAGCCATGAATGAATGACTCATGCTACCTTTCCCCTTTAATACTCCAAATCTCAAAAACAACTCATTCCATTTAAATTTAAGTTGTGTTACCTGAAGTTTAGTGTCCCGTTTTCCTCTCAGAATTTCCTCTCTGCTTATGTGAGTCAATTAAGGTGTCATATATTATTTTCTCTAGACTTTTAAAACTTGTCAATCACTGACTTCTCAGACACTGATTGAGAAGCTACAAAGAACAATATATCATCCCAGATACTAGAGTCAGTAAAGGGACGGGCGGTCAAATATAGTTCTGATTACAAAAGCTGTCCAGTCCAGCCTAAAGGGCAATTAGTACAGTCAATTTTGAAATTATGACAGCATCTGTCCAAAGATGGCATGTTATCTCTAAATAGCAGTGCACCTCCCCAAATTCTATCACTAGTCTCCTGCCAATATTATAACGCAGCACTGTGGGATACTTTGATAATTAATAACTTTGCCAGAGAGTAGCATTGAGGGGTGGAGGCTCCCTGGGCTCATCTTCCTGACTTCCGCTCTGTGGCACATTAGTCTCAACGCACTCATCATTCAAGACAATATACAGAAAACTGCGCCACACCTCAATGGACTTCCTAATTTCCTTCAAAATCCTTAGGATAAACTCAGAGGAAAAGGAAATCCCATCTGATCGGGATGTTTACATCAGAGTTTAGGAATTTTTTTAACAGTCTAGTATAAGCTGTGGGTCCATAGGAATTTTCTAATTTATATGACAAAGACCTTTCTCACAGAAGATGACTGGTAGGACACCATAGCTCACAGACTCTACAGTCTGAGAATCTGCAAAGGGAACTAAAGCTCTGAGCCCAGAACCTTCTGCTCAGTTCTGCCCACATTTCACAGAGAGAACATTATTTCGCTGGTGGTGACTTTCTTCACTCACTGTAACCTCCATGGAGGGGCCAGCGGGCTCCTGTTCTCCATTTTCAATAAGTAGAATTCAGTACAGCTGCTGGCAGGCATATGATCTCTATGCTAAGACCAAAGGCGAACAGCACAAGTGCATAGACTTCTTGCCCGATTTTGACCTGCCTACAATTGACATCTGAGAACGGGACCTGAAGGAAGAAGGTTGATGATCCTGTGGGCAAGGCTGAGGCGCTGTGAGCTTCTCACTGGCCATGGGCAATAGCCCAAGAGGGGGAGATTAAGAGAAGGATGAAAGAAGACAATTCACGTAAGGGAAAGACTTAGCTGATAAATGCATATTCAAAATGGTTTCCAAGGGCTCCAAAATTAGAAAGATAAAACACTCCGGATTGGGAATGGTATTTTCACAATTTAAGATCTCTAACTTATGAAAGAAATGCAACAGACCCATGTAAAGATGTGGAGATCAAATTCCAGCTCAAACCAAATGAGGTGAGCCAGGCTTTTTGCAACAGGATGGGGGAAATGGGTAGCTCTGTCTGTCTTTGGAGAAGGTGCGACCAACACTGTGTTGATGTCAGTGGGCATGGGAGGAGATTGAAGAGGTACGGAGTAGGGAGTCTGTAGGCTTAGGAACCAATAGATGGTGTCGCCACTGGCAACGGGATGCACTTCTAAAGCGTTGTGTGAAAGTTTGAAAAAAATGAGATTGGAAGCACAAGGACTTTGTGCCTTGGAAATAAGCTGGAAAAGGGAGAAAATTCCACTTGGATGCTTCCTTAGCAAGGGAAAGATAGTCAGCAGCCTAAGCCTGGTGAGGAGTTTGGCTTCAGAGGGGATGTAGCTCAGTAGCCAGACTGCGCACGTGGCGGCTGATTGTGAATGTGGCGTCATTCTTTATCAAAGAAGGGATATCAGTTACTTTTTCTTTCTGGTTAGCAGCTGTTACTCTGGTTGCCGTGATGTTTTAAATCGGGTGTTTGGAGCTCTTGAAATATCTCAGTTCATATAAAATGTTATGAAAAGACCAAGTCTTCATCAAGTAAGAAGTGATAGTAATGAGTCAGTAAGTGGGACCCAAATAGTGAGGGGCCAGAGATGTTACCTGAGAACTAGTGCTGTGAGATGGGTGCCTCATGTAGACAAAACAAACAAACAAACAAACAAACAAACAAAACAAACCTCATACTGAGGGTTAATATGTACCATCACACATTTTTTAAATGGAAAATAGATTTTCTTACTCAATATATACTGATCACAATTCCCTTCCCCAGATACTCCCTATCGTCCCCACCCCCCAAAGTCCACATCCTTTATTCCGCCCCACCCCCACCCCCTCCACCCTCTGCCTCTCTCATTAGAAAGTACGCAACTGAACAAACAAAACAGGGTGGGGAAAAACACAAACAGAAAAAGAGAGCCAGAATAAAATCACAAGAAACACAGAGACACACAAACTCACACACACACACAC
>OU015748.1:117803720-117822242 GCA_907169655.1 Acomys percivali
AGATGACGTTGTAAAATATCCCATGCTAAAAAGTTTATGTGGTTTAGGCTTGACAAATGTGAAGTGACATCTGCTGGGATCTTTTGTGGATAAGTGGATAAAGGAGCTGCCTCACCAAGGAGAAAAGAACCCTCTCCAGGAAGCAATGGAGGGACAATCATGACCTAAGACGGAGTAAAGCCAAGCAAGTGATCCATGAGGCAAGGCTCACGGAGATGAAAGGGGGGAATTTCCATTCATTTTATGGAGACCACAGATAAGGAATGCCATAGATCAAAGCCTCACAGCATAATAGGGAGCTGGTTGAACACAATGTGATTTTAAAACTTCTGTCAAGTGTTTAATGTGCAAAAAAGAAACATGCTGTCTGTATTAGTCGGTCTTCAGTTCTAGCATATAATATATTCTGCTATGCAATAAGGAATAAGAGAACTGTCTACCTTCCTGACATAGTATTTCTACTGTAGCTGTCTGGGGGAGTTCACCTTGCTTCACAAGATCAGGAAAACACCAGGCCAGGAAATGTACCTGGAGTGCAGATAGTCTATATTTTATAAGAGTTTTTGATCCTATTATCATCTTAAGACAAGATTCCAGAAATCTCAATGTTTATAGGTGATGATTAAGGTGGGGAATGTTCAATAGTTGACTATTAAGTGGTCAACTGACCTACTGACGTTTCCAGAATCAATTTCAACTGGTAGGTTGATAACTTTATATTTCTTCAAACGGTTCCAAGTCAATTTAAGTCCATAACAAGGACATAGTCATGCTGCTTGAGGTGGGGGGTGGGGGACAGGTTTGTAATTGTGTTTTGTGGAGTCTCATGTGAATGTGTCTTGCAGTGATGAAAACATAGGACCCACAGGCCTGATCATCCTGGGTGAAGAATAAATATACTCAAAGAGGTAGATATTGCTTATTCTAAGGGCAATATCAAGCATTACCTACCTGAGGTACCAGGAGAAATGCCATTTCCCTTTAGTGAGAGATGATAAAAGCCTTTTTCTGCCTTAGCAAACTTTTTGAACAATTGTCTTACTCAAGTGAAGACCAAGCTGACTATCCCAGGAACTCTGACCAACAAGGAGAGCCTTGGGTACCACAGAACAGGAAAAACTCTGGATGGTCCCAGGGAAGAACTCTTAGTACCTTGGAGAGGGGCAGGCTGGACTTTGTACTTCCTTCATGAAAGGACTGAAAACACTGCCACCTGGGGACCTGCTGCAGAATGCTAGTGGCAGCTGCAGAGGGGCAGAGAGGCAGTAAGTAACAGGAGTTGGGCCGGTGTACTCCCTGAGTGGCAGCACTATGGGGTTTGCCTCAAAGGGAGCTGTTTCATGGGTCCTTCTTATGAGACCAGTTTTGTTTTGCCATAAAAAGTATTACTCAGAACAGACAGACTTTGTGACACTTTAAGAGAACCCGGAGCTCCAAAAAAGTTTTAAATGAGCCAAATGAATTTGGTTTGTTATTATAAGACTGTGAAGGTCCTATACACTGCATTGCTGAGGTTAATTCAGCTCAGAGTAAGTCATGCATCAGGTATGGTGTAAAGGACAGCAGCTACATATGACACTTTCCACCACTAGCCAGTGAGCTTCAAGAAGGAAAAGTTGAGCCTTCAATACCCCCAGAAAACAGCAGGTACTTGGCATAAAATCTTAGCTCACTCAAAGTCCTTCCACAAATATGGATGCTGGGAAGGAGGAAGTCATCAACATAGAGTGAATCCTGTCTTAAGTTTCTGTTGGATTGTAAACTTGAGGCAGAAAGTGCTTCCCAATGCTCTTTTCACTCTCTCTATATTCTCTATAATTCTGGACATGAGGTGTTATTTTGTCAGGACCCACTAGAAAATGATAGGAGGGAAACGCCTGGCCAATGTTTTGCAAGTGGTCATTCAAATTGTATAAAGGAGGCCAGCTTCATCAAGCTACAATAAATATTATATTCTTACACGCTTGAGATTTCGACTGCCTTTTATCATGTAAGTCTAGCTTAAAAAAATTCTCGAATGCGTTTTCATATTGAATAAGAAAATAAGACTGTCATTTTTAAAACGTGCTGCACTGAGTTTCCTTGTAGAATAAGGTATGTTAAAATCAAAGGAAGTCCTCATCTCAGAATTATGGCCTTGCCCCTCTTTACATCTGTCCTACTATGTGTTGTGCTCTCTCCCTACGAAGTATTCTTACTACAGTGCACACAATTATTAGCTCCATGGTGGCAGCAACCACGTGTCCCAGCCACCAAGCCACTTACTGAATCATCTGTGAGGCACAGCCACACATTCCCATAGCTTACTGTTGTTCACTCTTCAGATCTCCTGGATTCCTAAGACCAGTTGTCACCTGATTATTCCCCATGCGCTTCTGGCTTCATTTGCTGTCATAGAACCTATCCTGTTCCCGTGCTCATCTTACCAGTCTGTAACTCCTAAGTGCTCGATGCTTTCAATACCAAGGTAAAACAAACAGGCAAACCTGTGTGCTGAGAAGTAACCTGATGGGGAGGAAAGACAAATGGGTGCAACTGTTGCCCAGTAACAAGCACAATTGGTCCAAGAAGAAAACACTGTGGTTGAGAGCATAACTAGGTGTGTGAGCACGTAAACACGTATCCATAGTGCACACGGATAAGCTAGGCGATGGGAAACAAAGAGGGATTTCAGAAGGCAGAACTGTTCTATGTGCTGTTTACCTAATTGGTCTCTCTATTACAGTGGAAATATTATCTTATTTACAATTATATGCTTACAGTGATTATAAAAGTAGCTACCATACAGTAGACGCTCAATAAATACTT
Source organism: Acomys percivali (assembly GCA_907169655.1). Lineage (NCBI taxonomy): Eukaryota > Metazoa > Chordata > Mammalia > Rodentia > Muridae > Acomys > Acomys percivali. The sequence continues at coordinate 117,806,529 of OU015748.1, forward strand.
GGAAATTTCAGACCATTGCCAGGATTCAAGTGGATGCTGCAGGATGAATCAGCCTCGTCTGCAGAATGCTACAACCCCTCTCTGTGCCGGCCAGCATCCACAAAAGCACGATCTATAGGCCACATCCTGAGGCTCTACCTGAGACATATTGGAACTGAGTTTCTGTGGGTAAGATGTATTCTTAGAAGCTTCTCCAAACAGTCCTTAAGTATCCTGACATTTGAGAATCATTGATCTAAAGCAAGAAAATGACAATGCTGAACATTTGGTTAGAATCAAGACCTTAGGCAATGGTTGGGAGTCTAGACAGGCAATTCAATTACGAAGAAGAGGCTGGGGAGGGCGCCAATGGGCCTCAACGTTGTGGGCTGCACATTCACGGCACAGTATAATACAAAATGATTAAGTGGCAGGCTGTGACTGAACCCATGAATAGGGCACAACAATGTCCTCTCCTGGAAGGAAACAATACCCCCAAAGTTCCAGGCTGATTTCTAAGAATAATGCTCATTTCCACGCCACAAAATGATATAACATTTTATTGTCATTAAATAACAGATGGAGAAACTAGGGCACATTAAACCAAAGCTTCCCAAGATACAGAATTAGCAAGCGGAGGGTTGTACAAAGCCAGACAATCTGCCTCCTATTGCTATCATGAACAATGTGGCTGAACTTGACAAATTAGAAATCAAGAAGATGCCGGGCGTAGTGGCGCACGCCTTTAGTCCCAGCACTGGGGAGGCAGAGGCAGGCGGATCGCTGTGAGTTCAAGGCCAGCCTGGTCTACAAAGCAAGTCTAGGACAGTCACAGCTACACAGAGAAAACCTGTCTTGAAAAAAGCAAAATAAAACAAAACAACAAAAATCAAGAAAATTGGACAACATTGGTTAATAAACCTCATGATAATACATCCTATGCTAGAAGGAAACCTATCTAGTAAGTTTCATAACCAAGAGACGAAAGGTGCCTGACTCCCCACCCTTTTTAGACCCTTACTGACTCCCTACAGCCAACCCCTCTTTGAAGATATAGAACAGTCACTTCTCAGTGTTGACTGCCTATGACCCCAGGATGGTGGTCAGTGACGTTCCGGCTCCTCCTAAGTCCTGAAAAGATCTGCTGCAGTGGGACACCAGCTCCACCTTGCTCTCCGCCTTCACTCTTTATCACCCACCACAGAAGACAACAACAGATTCATACTAGGACACACATGAGCATCTGCAGGGCTCACATCTCTGTCTAATCCTACCTTCCTCTGCTTAGGTAGTCGAAAGTCTGCTCAAGGAAACTACTGATTCGCCAACTTCCAACTAGGGAACAAGACTCTGGTTTGCCTTTCTCATTAGTACTCAAGGTCTTTAAGTGGCTGCCTTAGAACATATTTTTAAAGTTTATTTGGTTTTATGTGTATGAGTGTTTGCCTGCATATACATATGAACCACATGCATGCATGATCTCCAGAGGGCAGAAGAGGGTGTGTGAGGTGTCCTGGAACTGAAGTTAGAGCTGCCATATGGGTGCTGGGCATTGAGCCCAAGTCTTCTGGAAGAGCAGCCAGTGCTGGTAAAGGATGAACCATCTCTCCAACCTTAGAACACACCTTTTATACTTAATGAATGATAACAGTGAGACACCCTCCGGTCCCGCCACCATTCAGGTTCACTTTATAGTGCCAGTCCGCAAAGTTTCCTTCTATGTGTACTTTGTGCTGACTTGGGGATGGGCTCACTATGAAACTGAGACTCCTATCAGGGGCTTATGCTGAACTCTGGAAACTCCTTCAAGGCAGAATATGAGGATCCCAGAGAGTAGTCTTCTCAGCTGTTGGCCATAGCAAAATTCAAGACAAAAAGCAAAACTACAAAATTGGCCTTGTTGTAAAAGTTTACCCTGTGAAAAGTACCTCTCATCCCATTCTCTATCAGCCAGTCTCGTGATGAACTGTAAAATCTTATTCTCTCTTTTTATTTCACTTGTTAAGGAGAAACCCAACTATGATGACAGACGTGTGCGCTAAGAGAGAGAGAGAAAAAAAAGTCTCGCCAAATGTGTTCTCACAAGGACTAGTCATGCCTCAGATGCTGTCAGTTTAAACAGAAAGACAATGGCTTGTTCAGCTTCCCTCACACTGTGAATTGTGGGTGGGGGGCCCAAATGGAATCAAGTAATAATAAATGAGGTAAAGCTTGGGTGGCTGTGGGTATTCAGACCTATGTTCAAGGTCGGGAACAGAACCAAAGCCTGTGCAAGCCTAAGCCAGACCAAACTCCAACACGGAGACAGGAGTTGGGAACGAAATCCCACACCTAACTGTGGATCTGTTGGCAATTGTTAACTGCTGGGAGGAGAAGAGACAGCTTTCTGTGAGTGTAGCTCCTGGTAAGTCCCTCCAGTGGATGACTAGACATAAAAGAATATTTGGCAGCACAAATTGATCTTGAAGGGTTTTTAAAAAAACCCATAAAGTTGGTGGAGGTGGACCCTAGGAAAAGTAGGAGGAATGAATATGATCAATGCTGTACAGACTCTCAATGAACTAATGATTTTTTTAATTCACTGACTTCATGAGCTATCTTGTTTAAATTTTGAAGAAAAATATTGCTTAGGGAAATCTTGTGGAATGTAAGTTAAAATAACAATGTAGAAGTTGGGCTTAAGATCTGATGACTGTGTGGCTTAGATTCAAACAACCTCGTTTATCCAGGAATTATGGATAATATAGCCATTAGATAATGTTTAATGGACAGGATTCTAGCAGATCTCTATAATCTGCTGTCTTTATAATATTTGAGCAAGCTTTTAAGAAGAGATATTGAGTGAGTGTATTATGTCATAGAAATCAGAAGATTGTTCACTAAACAAACAAAAAATCAGAACAAATGCATGAAAAACATGTTATATATGTAAGAAAAGGAGCAAGTAACAGCCAGGAGAGAAGACAGACTTGGTGATGAGAGGGGCATCGCTATGTGGAGGCCACAGACCACAGCCATCTGCTACTCAGTCCACATATGTTTCCTAGGTAGCCAGCTCAGTGACAGACAGAAGCCCTCACACAGGAGGCCTTCAAGACACACACTCGGGGTTCTTTCAAATGTTCTCCCCCCATAAAACTGTTCTCCTCTTGTGACAGACCTTACTTCTGTCCCTCTAAAAGTCACGCTCTGTCTTCTTGTCCCTGCCTTAATGAGCATTCAGAATTCAACTGACGTCAAGTGGGAAGAGTTCTTTTTAGCTCTTTTTAATACATTGTTTTCTGATCAGGTGCTGGAATACTGTGAGGGTATATTGGAATCACCCCCCTTAGCCTGGAACACGGTGCAGAGAGTGCGTAAGGAGTGAAATACATTGTATTAACATGCGTCCACATCACTAAAAGTTTCACTGGCCAAGTGAACCAAACAAAGCTATCACAATGTCAAAATGAGTTTCTGAATAGAAGCATTTATATAACAACATATGGCCAAACGTTCCAAGCACCCATTACAAATTTGTCCTAAACCATAGAACAATTTTGCCCCCAATATCCCAGGAGAAATGTATTTGTATTACCTACTTATTTTGAATCTCTTATAATTTTGCACACAGCTTTATAATTATAAAATCTTAAAATTGCATGTGATTCTTGGATTTATACTTAGTTGGAATTGAATTAAGCAATGAAACTCGATGTTCCAAAAGAATTGAAATATGTTCTCATACCCTGGGGCTCTGAATGGGCTTTGTTCCGATGACATTTTCTTCGGGGCAGTACCTGGAATTCTTTCTTCGAAAGTAATTAAAATTAACACTCTAGTAATTGCATTATTTAAAATTATTTCTTCATTTGTGAGTCAAAAATTTCAAATTTTGGGCTGGAGAGATAGCTCAGAGGTTAAGAGCACTGTCTGCTCTTCCAGAGGTCCTGAGTTCAATTCCCAGCAACCACATGATGCCTCACAACTATCTATACTATACTGGAGTCTGATGCCTTCTTCTGGGGGGCAGGCACACACACAGGCAGAATGTTGTATACATAATAAATAAATCTTTAAAATTTTTTTTCAAATTTCTTTAGATAGTGTCCAAGCCCATGACTACCAGGGTCACAGAAATAACTTTATATAATTAAAAATTCTATTCTTACATATATCTTAAATGCAAAAAATACAGCTTTAAATTGCATGGCAGTATTGATGAAATAATAACTTTAATTTCTCTTCTCATTGTGCAGTCATTCCTTCAGTTAAAATAAATAATTAAATGTGTTATGGTCTTTTTAAAAAAAATGTATGTGGGTGGGTGGGGGAGGCACATGGCATGTGGATGTGGATGTTAAAGGACAGCTCTGTGTAGTCAGTCCTCTCTTTGTACTTCTTTATGGTTCTGATGGTCAGACTTGTGTCACCAGACTCATGCAGCAGGCAGGCACCTCCATCCACTAGTCAACTTGCCAGCATAAATATGATTTTTTTGCATTGATGTCACAGCAGTAAAACCATGGACTTATTAAATGTAGTAGACTGAACTCTGCCTACCTCATTGTATCCTTGCAATATTTGTAAGTGATTATTTCTAAATACAGACAATTAAGCCAAATTCTAAACCTCATTCTGGTTAGTAACTCCAATATGACCATGAGAAAAGCTGAGATCATACAGGCAAAATATTTCACATATGTAAAACCCGTGGTGTACAGGATGGGGGATTCAAAATATAAAAATAATAGCTACTGTTCATGGCTGAATCATCTGGATTTCTTTCTGTTATTAGCTATGAGTTCTGGACAAGCCATCAGGATCCCTTGGCTTGTATCTCCCCTTCAGTGATACAACACCCTAATCCGTGTGTGCCAAATGTAGTGTTGAGGAATTAATGGGATGCTGTCTATGAATACAAAATATGATCACTCATGTGCTATGTCATGATGCTAAGTTTTTAGATGAGGAAACTAACAGCTGTGAGCTGAAAGGAAACTTCTGTGTGTCCTACTACTGCTAGCAAATGATTGTGCTGGGACTTGAAACGAAAACCAGCTCCTGAACCCAGGACCCAGCTCATTTTATCACACAGCTGCATCTCATAAAGGTCTTAAGAACTTTATTTGCATAAGCCTGGGATCAGATTAAACCAAAAACAAGAAGTAAAGAAACCTCAGCTGCTGCCATGGAAGTTTATGGGAGAGAAGAGCCGGGACAGCCACATACCAGCCTCTTTCTAATAACACACACACCTACTACTGAATTTGCTATGCGGAGGCCAGTCGACTTTCCTCTCATGATTCATAGATATTTGCCCTGATTCCACTATTTCTTTCTTCAAAATGCTTCCAATGGGCACATTTCTCTCCCATTTGCACTGCTGCCACTCCAGCATAGCTCTTTACCATAGAGCACAGGGCAGATGACCTCTGCCTGGTATGTCCCTTCCTCTGCCAGGTTGCCCTGGGGGGCATTGCTCCAGGATCTTTCCAACTGTATAGCTTCTAAGGATTACCCAGAGGTGATTCAGGGCCAGCGCCCTCCAACGGGAAATGTGCACCATGTGCCTGTCTTCTCAGATTCCGTGTTGAGGAATTTTATGTGGCGAACTTGAAACCATCCATCATGGGTATGCTTATACCACTGAAGTCAGCAGACACTGTGAACCAAGAGTCCTTTCCCCCAGGGAACTAAGCTATAGAGCGTGTCACAGATCTGATCATGTGACTCCTCATGGTCCCCTTGCATAGTGTCTGACAACAAGAGCACTCGATACATATTTTCTCAAAAAAAAAGAAAAAGAAAGAAAGAAAGTCACTCTCCTTTCTTCTCAAAGATCTGCACATCTTATTTCACATGGTTCACACTCACTCTGCTACCTCCCCTACAAAGTCGATACCACGTCTCTAAGAACAAGCTCCACCAAAGCTAATACTGCCACTGCTGGGGCTGGGAGATACTTGTGATCACCTCCATCCTCTGGGATTTAGCTCACTTCCTCCAAAGCCTCCCTCTCTTTCTAAACCCTACGGTTTCTCAAGATGCACGTTAAGTTTCTTACTTTTCCCAAACTGTTCATTGTTCTAAGACCTTCGGAGCCCTGTGTAGCTGCCTCACTCACTTAGGACTTAGTTATTTCATATTCTTTCATGCCTGTTAATTTTATTTCTGTGACTTATCAAAGATTCCTTGAAAAATATGTCTACACAGCTATCCCATTTCTATTTGGGACACGAAGTAACAGACATTAGAACCATGAAGTTCTTCCAGGCCAAGGGTTGCCAAGCACTCCCCGACAGTTCAGCGGAATCTTCTCACGATGCAGTTGGCACTTGGGCCTTCTCCAAACCCGTGTGCATCATATCATGATTGGTTTAAAGACTCCTGAGCTCATTCCCACAGTCTTCATGGGCAATCAGTCAGACTATAGCCAAAGCCACCAGGAAGGAGTTTCCTGGGCTCTTAGTTCCCCCAGAATACAATACTTCTAAGTGAAATCATATTTTCCATATTAAACCATGAAATGTAATATAGGAAAATTTGAATAGATGAATTCCATTATGCGATGTATACCAAACACAGATTTTTCAAGCTACTAATTGTTTAAAGCAAAACCAGCATGTAAAGGGGCCATAAAATAAGCTTGTATATTTAAAGTGTATGAATTTGATATTTTTGCCCAGAGTATATATTTGCACATGTATATGTGAATGTCTCTTCCTGAGCTCATCCCTAGTCTGCCACCGAGTCTTTCTGCATCACTGGTTCTCAACTGATAGGTTGTGACCCTTTCACAAGGGTCACATATCAGATACCCTACATATCAGATACTTGAGTTTTGTACAGAGTGATAAATACAGATTTATTTGCATTTTCTACATGCAGACATCCACTTAGATGAGCCCCATGTGTTGAAGATGCTATCATTTTTCCATTGTATGAATTTGGCTTCTTTGTAAAAATAATCAAGTGTCCATAGGTGTGTGGGTTTATTTCTGGGTCTTTGATTTGATTCCATTGATCACCCAGTCTATTTCTATGCCAGTACCATGCTGTTTTTATTATTGTTGCTCTAAGTAGAGCTTGGGATTAGATATGGAGATACTTCCAGGAGATCTTTTATTGTACAGGACTGTTTTAGCTATTCTGGGTTTTTTGTTTTTCCATATGAAGTGGAGCATTGTTCTTTCTAGGTTGGTAAAGAATTGTGATGGTACTTTACTGGGAATTGCATTGAATCTGTAGAATTCTTTTGGTAAGATTGCCATTTTTACTATGTTAATCCTGCCAAGACATGAGCATGAGACATCTTTCCATCTTCTGATATCTTCTTAAATTTCTTCCTTTAGAAACTTGAAGCTTTATCATACATGTCTTTTACTTGTTGATTAGAGGTACACCAACATAATTTATATTTTTGTTGCTATTGTGAAGGGTGTTGTTTCCCTAATCTCATTCTCAGCCTGTTTGTCTTTTATATATAAGGAGGGCTACTGGTTTTTTTTTGTTTGTTTGTTTTGTTTTTTTTAGTTAATTTTGTATCCAGCCACTTTGCTGAAGGTGTTTATCAGCTGTAGGAGTTCCCTGGTATAATTTTTGGGGTCATTTATGTATAATATATTATCCACGACTAGTGATACTTTGACTTCTTTTTTTTTTTAACTTTTTAAAATTTTTATTTTTTACTTTGACTTCTTGCTTTCCAATTTATATCCCCTTGATCCTCCTTTAGTTGTCTTCTTGCTCTAACTAGGACTTCAAGTGCTATATTGAAGAGATAGAGAGAGTGGGAAACCTTGTCTTGTGAGTGGAATTGCTTTGTTTCTCTCTGTTTAGTTCGGCGTTGGCTATAGGCTTTCTGTATGTTGCCTATACTATATTTAGGTATGTGCCTTGTACCCCGTTTCTTCTCCAAGACTTTTAACATGAACGGGTGTTGGGTTTTGTCAAATGCTTTTTCGGCATCTAAAGGAGACGATCGTGTGACTACACAAACAAGGAAGACATGCACAATGAGGACACAATGACGTGCCAATGAGGATGGGGGGATCTCACAAGGTCCCACCCTACATGGATAACTACAAGTAATATCAATGGCTGCTAAGAAAGGGAGAACTGGCCTTCTCCATGGATGAACCCCAATTGCCAGACCAAAACTCATATACATTACAAGCAAGCAACACTAAAAGGACTCAATATTGCTGTGAAAAAGATGCGAATTTCACTGTCTTCCTCTCTTACATCATGAATTTAAGAGGTAGGGGGCCATCAGAGGAGTTAAGGGAGGAGAGGGAGTGAAAACTGTTCTCAGGCATGAATATATACAAACATTTAATTATTTTTTAGACAGGAGTACTTATGGGTCTGAGAAACACAGTTGAGAGGTAGAGTACTTGCTTAGCATGTGTCAGGCTGTAGGCTCAAGTCGTAGTCTCATATCAAAAATACATACACACGAAACTGTATTCATGGAGGGAAAAGGAAAAATTGAAAAGAAGAATACAAATCTCAAGGAAATAAGTAATAGATGGCTAAGTATGTTAATGATTATATCCATACAAGTGCCCAGATACTTGAAATAGACTTCAAAGATTAGGGGAGTGAATTAAGTATCAGTTTTGTAGTGGGACCCTATTATGTTGCAGGTGATTTTTCCCTCACAATCCCTATGAGCTCCTGGAATATCACCTCATAAGACTCATCAAGTATTATTTCACAAATACCTAGGCCAAATAGCTAGGCTGTTATCTGACTAGCTCATAACTTAAAGTAATCCATTTATACTAATTTACATTCTGCCACCTGGCCCATTACCTGAGTTTAGGCGCCTGACATCCTGTCCTCCTCACATCTTGCCAGGTGAATCTCTGTGTCAAGCTCTATGCCAGAATCCCTTCTACTTGCCGGATGTCCCACCTATTTCCTGATTCAGCTATAGGCCATGGGTTTTTTAATGGGCAGGTGTTGCATCCATACAATACACAAGAACACACTCTCTTTTCTTGCATGTGATGCATCATCAAATGTAGGAGCATGCATTGTAAGGCCATTTTGTTTTTATTTACTTATTTACGTGTGTGTGTTTGTGTGTGTGTGTGTGTGTGTGTGTGTGTGTGTGTGTGTGTGTGTATAGTACATGTGCTTGAGGAAGTGCGCTCGTGTGCCCCACTGCTCATATGGCTATCAGAGAACAACTGTTAGGATCAGCTTCTACTATGGTTTCTGGGGATGGAAGTCAGATCAAAGGCTTCACAGGAGGTATTTTACATGCCAAGCCATCTTGTGGGCCCATGAGTCAATATGACAAACATGATTTTGTAGCATCGTGGAACTCTTTTTAAACAGAGTTCAAAGAGGTGCTTCTACGCGTGACTGAACATTGAGTCGCAAAGACTCCACGTGTGGTATGCACAGAGTGTTTATTGATCACTGGTCTCTCACTTTCTTATTAGCTCCCCCACCCCCTCAGCTGCTCTGCGTAAATGCTCTCAATTGTCTTTCTTCCTCAGTATTGTCCCTTCTTCCTGTAATTTCCTTTCCCATCCTACCCGCTTTCCTAAACTATCAGGACCTTAAAAAAAAAAAAAAAAAAAAAAAAACATAGCTTGCTCTTTCCTCTCTAATTTTCCAATTTGCATTTTCCATTCCAGCCTTGGTAATCAATTTCCAATCACACCATTCCACTCAGAGTGCTTTCAGGAAGGTCACCAATGAATTCCGAACTGCCAGATGCCAATGTGTGCTTTTGTAGACTTTGTGGTGGTACTGGGCTTTCCTGTGCCCTTAATCGCTGCTCACACCCTCAGCTTCCTGAAGCCGAGTAGCCTTGAGGATGAGCTGTCCTGGCTTCTGGTCACAGTGCTATGCCCTCTGCCTCTGCTTGCTCTATTTCAGAGCTTTCCTGCATGACTCCATGGAGGGTCCGGGCTGTACAGCTGAGTACAGTTTTTAAAAGTTAACAGCCTTGCAGAAAAAAACAATAAAAGAATATACTTTTATCAGTCTCTGGTTATATTTTTATCAATCCAGTGTTCAGTTGTAATGCATATAGTATTTTTACTTTGTAAAATATTTTGTGCACCCATGTGCTAAAGCATTACATTTTAATGTTTAAATGGTGCCTCCCATTTTATGGCTAGCATGCTGACTGCCAAAGCTTTAAAAGGTCTAAAAAAATAAAGTTGGAGATTCTGGTTTGATGAATTAGCTCAGATCTGAATTTTTTAAAAAAATATCACTGCCAGCTCCGTCTCTGAGCTGAAGCATCTTCTGTTGTTTTAAATGCATCATGAGTCATGTTGTCATTTTAAAATAAACATCTCTGGATTTCCCCTTCTCTCTTACTTGTCTTTTGAGAATTTATGAAATACCTTTATTCTTTCAAAAAAAATTAAAAACCAGGTTGATAAGATGTACACTACAGTCTCTCTAGCCCATCAAAGGCAGCCCAGCTAATAAGAGGGCATCGACCTCACACATAAGCCAGACCCCTCCTATATGCACTTCACAATTGGCCCTTTAGTAGGAAAACAAGAACTTAATTGTAATCCCCACCTAACAGCCTGAAGCCTCCCCCAAGAGTCACTTTGAAGTGACTTAAACTGCATATAAATGCTCCAGTCAACAATTACAGGGAGAGCACAGTCCATGGGCCCAGAGGACTGACTCAGGAGACACTGTTAGAACTTTCCTAAGGACCAGATAGTATTTAAATTGTTGCCTGGCAGTCCTTGCATTTGTCAATCACTTTCTTTGGATTGGAGAAGCAATGCAGCTTGTACATCTTAAAGTCTAAATACTGCAAACTAGGGAGGCCCTGTCCCATGCAAATAAGCACCTATAAACTTAATGCATGGGATTCTGGTGAATGCCCCGAAAGCAGTATTTACAATCAAGTTAAGCAAATTTACAAAATGGGAAAATATGTGCTGGATTCACCAAAACAAATCATTTCAACTATTTGTCTACAGATTACAGTCTCTCCGGTAGACCGTTACTGGCTCATGTCACAAACTGGAGCCTAGTGATTCATAGTCTGGCCCACCACATAATTAGAGAACATCTTACCCCACAATTTAACATTTTTTAAAACATTTCTACAGTTTAAAAAGATTATTATAAATTATAAATGTGTAATTTATCTTTTCCTGTGTATACAATGTGTGTGTATGAATGTGTGTGTGTGTGTGTGTGTGTGTGTGTGTGAGAGAGAGAGAGAGAGAGAGAGAGAGAGAGAGAGAGAGAGAGAGAGAGCATTTATATGTGTGAAGTCGGGTACACATGCAGGTCCAAGGTCAACCTCCAGTGTTGCCAGCATCTCCATCCTTTGTTTGAGTCAGGGTCTCTGTTGTTTTCTGCTGCTAATGTCAGGGTAGCTGGCCCAGGGCTCCTGGGGAGTCTCTGTTTTTTTGTCTCATCTCCCTAATGGGGATGACAGATGCTACAACATCTGGCTTTTATGTAGGTTGGAAAGACTGGAACTCAAGTCCTTAGTGTATACAGCGTGCCAGGTTTTTCTCTCCACTGCATCTCACACTTGGCTCTCCATGTTACACTTTTCATGTTGTTTGATTTATCTCTAACCCTAAAATAATTCCTGCATCTGTTAAATATCATTGGTTAAAGAAGGGCTCTATGGAAGGACACTCATTGAGGATGAAAGGCATAACTCAAGATTTTTTAAAGTAAAATGTCATGTTTTAAAGGATATGAGTTATTAAATTAAAATGGAATGTGTAACTCCTTTATTATACTTCAACACTAAGTGAAAGCCATTTTCATAAAGAATTCTCTCTTGCTACATAAAGTGCGCGGCTGACGTTCAGGTCACTGTAAGCTGAAAGACTAGCCAGAAATGTGTGTGCACCAACATACAACCCACGTCAGCTGAGATGAGGCTTCACAAAGTGAGGAGTGTTGTGGAAACGGTGGTGGCTTCTTCAAAGGGTCTTCATTCACACGCACGGGATCAAGGCACAGCAAAGGATGCTGTAATGCCGAACCTAATCTGACTGGGGCGAGTGAGCATTTTCAAAGGTGTTTTCATGTCTGCTTCCCATTAACGACACAACAAAGCCAAGGAACAGCTCTTGCCTCTGCCTCCCACGCACCTCAGCTCACCCCTGTCAATCTTAACCACAACAGAGCATCCTATTAACCGGCATGAACAGAAGTGCTCCGCCATGCATGTAACCTTAGCTCGAGGCAAAAACTTTCTGAGAAACCTAGCAGCATCAGGAAGAGATGGATAAGGCGAGAAAGACATTGAGTCATGGTATTATTCGCTCACTCTGGTCTGGACTTATTTCCATCCTGGATTTCTTGTCTGGCTTTTACCAAAATATAGAGTGGCCTGAATTTATCTTGGGTTCTCTTTCAACCCATATATTCCTCCCCCTTGTCTTCCCAGGAACGGAGCACAACACCCTTGGAGGCAAATCTCTGTTTCCTATTAAGTTTGACTAAGTTCTCAGTGTCTTCTGGCCCTTTCAAAGTGGCTAAGTTGAAGTAATTATAATAAATGCCTTCTAATAAGGACAGCTATAAAAGCCTGAAGCCACCCACATCCCCACAGGAAAATAAATGCATTTTAGCAGTAATTTGGACTAGAGAAAGATAATATTTCTGTTCACCAAAAAGGGGGGCATTTTGAGACCAGATGAAGCCTGAATCCCTCCCCCTCCCTGGCCCTGCATTTCTGCTAGAACTTCTGTTGTTTTTGTTTATCTCTCAGGGCCACATGCGGCTGCAGAGTCAAGGACCAGGGTGTGAGCCCCTCTCTGCCACTCTATGTCTCACATCTGTATTTTTTCCCCGGGACAAGCAACCTAATCTTCTTAAATCTTCTGTTCATTGGTCGTGAGTTTTATGGGAATATCTAATTCATCACTGACTTTTTTTATAAGCATAAAAAGCCCCATGAAACAAAACGTTTTTCTGCATTATTAACTTGGTTCTGTTACCCTTTGCATTATCTGAGCCTACCAGTCAGGACAATTTTGGTTTATTTTGCTTTAGCCAGTGAGCGTGGTTTTTTTTTTTTTCCTGCTACACTGAAAAAAAAAAAAAACTTTCACAGCTTTAACTCTTTTCAGTTGATAACATTTTCCTAATGAACTACATGTGACAGATTCTTTATAGTTAGTAACCAGGCAAGAAGAAATAAAAGCAAGACCTTGGCATGTGGCCAGGCTGTCATCGTTGGCTTTTTGTGAAAAGAAGACAGTTGAATTTCCAGATAGTCCAAGAGAGAATATATATATACTGTCCATATGCCAAGCAGGCAGTGAAGACATGAAAGTGTTGTGACATAACTGCAAGTTGTGGGAAAGAAGGAAGAAGCCGATGACCTTCCACTTACCGGGGATGCTGTACAGAAAGTGACAGTGACATAAATGGGAAGTTGGCAATGTCCCAAAGCATAAAGACAGGGTCAGGAATAGTGACCAAACCTCTAAGTAGCTGCCAGTTATCACTAGCGATTAGCAGCCACTAAGAACAAGGGTTGAAAGCAATTTCTATAGCAACAGTTATCAGCGATTGTATAATTAATATTTTATTATAAACCCTTTGAAAATCATTTCCACACTTATTAATCTGAATATCAGTTTCTTCAGTAATCACGGAGCAAAGTGGCTGGTGAGCTAATGGTCACATGGTCCCAGGTGAACTGAAACTGGAGTTCTCCTAACGGGTTTCAGTGTTGCTCACAGGGACGAAGCTCAATTTATCTGTGAGAACGTTCAGCCGCCAACTCTGGAACACATTCCTGTGTTAGTCTCAACATGTCTAACCATCCTGCACATCGGCTCATCTCATTTGTAAGATCTGTCACTATGCTGAGGGACACGGCTCAGTGGGTAAATGCTTGCCCCACACGCATGACGACAGGAAATCCCCAGCAAAGGGATTCGGGGAGCCTCAGAGCAAACAAGGCTGTGTTAAGAAAGCTAGCTGAGCAAAGCCAGTATACTGCTCTTACTAGAGACTAGATAGTGAAATAAAGTATGATTAATGATTGGTGTGGGAGGGCACAGCCCACTATGGGCACCACCGTCCCTAGGCAGATGAGTCTGGACTGTATAGGAAAGCTAGTTGAATGAGCCAGTAAGCAGCATCCCTCTGTGGTTCCTACCATGACTTCCTGGCTTGACTTCCCTCAGTGATAACTGTGACCTAGAAGTGTACAATTAAATAAACCCTTTCTTCCCAAGCTGCTCTTGGTCCTGGTGTTTATCACAGCAACAGACGCAAACTAGAATACACACTTGCCAGTTTGCACACTGAGTGAATGGATGGGACGTGGTTTTATTTTTTTAGTGTTTTAGCTTTTTGAGGGGGGTGCATTTGTGTGTGTGTGTGTGTGTGTGTGTGTGTGTGTGTGTTTACCAATGCATACTTGGAAAAGATAGTCTTGCATGCTTTTGAACCCCTTGTCAAAGATTGGGTGGTTCGAGCTGTAACGGTTTGTCTCTGGATCTTCTTTTCGGCTCCTTCGGTGTTTGTGCTGTAGCTGTGCCAGTGACACTTACAATTGCTTACTCTAGCTCTGAACCATAACTTACACCAGGCACTTTGGCACCGCCCATCCTGCCCTTTCTACTCAGCATTGCATTGACTCTTCAGGCTCTTCGCTGCATCCACATGAATTCTAGGATTTTTTTTCTTTAGTTCTGTTGAAGAATGGCATTAGAACTCTGATGGGGAGTGAATTGAATCTGTAGATCATTTTTGGAAATGTAGCTATTGTCACAGTATTAATGTTGTCAATACAGGAGCTCGGGGTCTCTTCGTCTTCTAGTGTCTTCTTCCATTTCTTTGGTATTTTAAAGTCTTCATTTCAGGGTCTTTGAAATCCTTAGGTGTGTTTCTAAAGTCTTTTTGAAGTTGCCATGAATTGGATTGTTTTTGTTTTTCTTTTTAGAAAGTTTATCATCAGGATATAGGTAGGTAGATAGAAGATAGATAGATAGACAAATATATAGAAAGATAGATAGATAAATAGATAAACAGATAGACAGATAGATAGACACACAGACAGATAGATAGATAGATAAATTTTTGTATTCTGCTACCTTTCTGAAAGTGTTGACCAGGCCTAAGGATTTTCTGGTGGAGCATTTGGATTCTTCTAAGCATGGGACATGTCACGTGCTAGTAAGGATCATTTGGCTTCTTCCTCTTTCCTGTTGTTTCCCTTTTATTTATTTCCCTCTCCTGCCTCACTGCTCTGGCTAAGACTTCAAGCGCTATGCTGGCTAGGGCTGGAACAAATAGATACCCTTGTCTCGTTCCTGATCTTAGCAGAAATGCCTTCAGATTTACACTACTTAGGATAAGAACTGAGACGTCCGGGTGAGATGGCAAGTGAGACACTGCTTCTATGAAAGCCAGTGGAGAAGAGATTTGGAGTAATTAAAAATGAATTTATTCTGGAGACAGAAGTAGAGAAGAAACTTTGGGAATCCATGAATGATGTGAAAAGCCATGGAATCAGCAGACATGAAGACACACAGAAGCAAGAAGACATGGCCCAAGGAATGCAGCTCCTAGCGGGAGGAGAGGCCTCGTGAGCTGTTTCCAAACTGTAAGTCCAATGAAGCCAAGCCTCTGCTAACCCTCAAACGCCATTGCAGGTTGTGGTAGATGGTGATTCCTCCAGCAGACAGACAGCAGCAGAGAGGCCCCCATGTTGTCACACAGCATGTCAGAGGCACCATCTTGAGAGAGAGTCTCTTGGGATAGACTAAC
>OU015748.1:117822252-117844876 GCA_907169655.1 Acomys percivali
ATATGTCATGATGTGCGTCATGACACCGTGCAGGTGGTCGGCTCACCACGGAAGAGCACTCACCCACTTCCCTAATACAAATTCAACGTAGTGTTTTCAAAACCCGCTAATGTTCATTTCAGGAAGATTTTTTTTCAGGCCTATGCTAGCATAGTGACAGTCTATCTCTTGACTGACTGTATACCAGATTATAAAGCTTTTGTTTGTTTGTTTGTTTTGTTTTGTTTTGTTTTTTGAGACAGTGTCTCTCTGTGTTAGCCTTGGCTGTCCTGGACTCGGTTTGTAGACCAGACTGGCCTCGAACTCACAGCGATCCGCCTGCCTCTGCCTCCCGAGTGCTGGGATTAAAGGTGTGCGCCACCACACCCAGCAAAGCTTTTTAAACACCTCTGTGTGCTTACAAACAGCAGCACACATCTACCTTCTTTGATGATATTGAGTCTTTTATCCTGATAGGCAACATCTAAAAAAATTTTTTTATCTTCAAAATCAAATTACATGAGCTGTGTTCTTTATCAGTTTTTAGACAGAGTAGTACAGATAACACCTTCAGCTCTTGCGTTCTGCAGCAATGCCAAAAGCTATACTAAAGGTCCCTTCCACTCGGGTAAAGCGCAGCCAGCTAGCTCTACAGCTACTGAATAGCGAGTGGCAAGTGGGTTGGAATGAGGTGACCTTGAGTCTTTTTCTCCATGTCTTGCAGCTACACCATGCCGAGGCAATCCTTTTGACTATCTTATCCTGAATGCCTCTTCTCGCCTAGGATCCCGTGAAATATGTTACATCATTGCTTAAAATGTTGTTTCCCCCCTATATAAAATAAGCATTTTTATTTTGATTCAGAGATTTGAAAGAAATTTTAATTATCAAAGACAAAAGCCCTTCTTTTCTGTTCAAAACCTGAAATTTTGTGTGTGCATGTGTATGTGTATGTGTATGTGTGTGTGTGTGTGTGTGTGTATGTGTGTGTGTGTGTGTATGTGTGTGTGTTGAAGCAGAGGTCTCTTAATAGTGTTTAATGTTCAGTAAGAATGCTCTTCTTGGATAGATGCATCAGCTCTGGGCACATCATTTTCAAGATGGTTGGTGATTAACAAATGCACGATATCATCCACTCACATTTATTAAGAGCCTAAAAGAGCTGCATGCTGTAGAGGCAAGGTGGGCACAATCTCAACCCTCCCACTTTTATTCTTCAGCTAGCATCATGGCATCATCTGTATGGTGCGAGACAACAGTGGGCTGCACTCAGGGTATCCCTGTGATGTGCTCCAGAAAAGCACATTTGGGAGTTGAGGAGCCATGCTGGCTTTTACATAGATGTTTCTATATTGACCTTATTCTCTGATGCACATCTCTAAGGAACAAACTGGCTACCATACAGTTACTTTAAAGAAATCTTTCCTTGTTTTTCATTAATTAAGATGATTATAGAAGAATTTCCCAATGTGTAGTAAACCTAAGACTACCTGAAAGTAATCTGAGATGTGTGTGAATGCTTTAGATAAATTTAGAGTTTAAAAAGTGGTTGGATTTTTAAGTCTGTTACATGGCAGGTAACTGTGGAGATGGGGAAATAAAATGAACTCCATGAAAGATGACCTTAACATGGAAATAGAAGCAAGAAAGTCAGGGCCAAAGTAGAGCGGTTGGCTTTTCCAGGAGCACTGTCTCTTCTGGAATTGTGCTAGCTCTTTCTTCACATAGTAGCTGAGATATGAGGCAAAAGACTAAATAAACAAAGCCTATTCAACTAAAGAAAACTCAAATTTTAGCCTAAAAAATGATTGCAATCATAACAATATAAATATATAGCAATACAAAGAAAATAGGGAGGGATATGGTCTGATAAACTCTAAAGTTTTAAGAACATAGCACTGTGACAAATTGAAGATTTAACTGACAGATTTCCTTTCCCATAGATTAGATGGTATAATAGGTGCCAAGATGCAACTGATCGGCAAATGCAATGAAATCCTCAGTAAAATTACACACAGTTTTTTTGAAGAAATAGATGAGCTAATTCTAACACACACATGGAAGAGCAGGGCACCTGAAACTGCCCAAATAATCCTTATAAAGAACAAAGGTGGGTAACTCTCATTTATTTATTTACTTATATTTTGCCTTTATATGTATATGTACGCAGGTGTCCATGAAGGCCAGATGAGAATGTTGGGTCCCCTGGAGCTGGAGTTACAGGCTGTTACATGCTGCTCAACACAGGATAGTGCTGGGGACCCAACTCAAGGCCTCTGAAAGAGCAGCGAGCACTCCTTGCTGAGTCATCTCCCCATAGTCCTCACTTCTTATTTTTAATCTTAGTGCAAAGCTACTATAATTAAAACAATGTGGTCCTGTCTCAAAGAGAGATATATAGGTCAAGGAAATAGAAACCGTCCAGCAAGAAAACCATATTCACATTGTGTTGTAGCAAGGGCATGAGGGCATCATAAGGAGAAAGATTCTGCCATGCTGGCACAACTGGGTATCAGTACGCAAAAGAGTTCATCAATCCCCAAACTGCTTAACTCCAAGTGCCTCAGAGAAGTAAGTGTAAACACAACACCCATAAAACTCCTAGAGGAAACACAACTGCAAAGTTCTACCTTAGATAAAAAAAAGCATTGGTTTTCAGATCTGACACAGAAAGCACAAGCAACCAAAGAAACACACAGCGTGCACTTAATCAAAATGGAAATTATATCAAATATCTTTTTATCATAATGTAAGAAAAAAAAAACTCCAGAAATCAAATAAACTTTGAAAACTATACAAAATTATAGAAACTAAGCAGGGTACTTTTGAGAAACCCACGTATGAAAGGAAAAGTGAAGGAGGGAATGGTGAAATTTCTTGAAGAAGTGAAAATGGAATGCTTACTTTCCCAAAGCCACGGAGCACAGAAGCTGAGGACCATCAACACATACATTGACAGAGCAGGGCGAGCTTGGGCAGACAGATATTGGATTTCTCAAGGGCGAGGAGACAAGATCAACTGTTTCTCAGATCAGCAGAGAGCAAGAAGTACTAAAGATCAGAGAAAATTAATATAAATCTTTTAACAAGCGTAGACAATTTATTTATTGGGGGTCACTGTTGTGATTGAAAAGCAATCATGGACCAGTGAGATGGCTCAATGGGTGGACTTCATGACCTAAGTTTGAGGCTTAGAACCCAAAATGGAAGAAGAGAACTGACTCCTGCCTCTGGTCTCCTTGTGTTCTTTGGCACGTGTGAGCCCTCACACATACACAGACAGACTAAATTGTTATACTTAACTTTTAAAAAGTCATCCCATGTTGACTGTACTCATTGCAACCACATAGCTCTTACTCAGCATGTTTTGGGGACTCTTCTTAAGGAAATGTCTTCAAAATATCTTCATAAATCACCAAGAAAAAAATCAATTATATTGTGTAATTACACATAATGCAAAACTAACTACCTCATCCATTAGATAGCCCCCATCTGACTTCCAGCTTTTGAAAAACTAAATCCATCTCACAGCGTAGAGTCCCTGTAGAGCGCTCGTGTCTACTCTAGGGACTACATAAGCAGAAAGAAACATTAGGCACTGTCCTAATAAGACAATTCTTGTTTGGAATAATGTAATGAACGTTTTGGTTTCTTTGTAAACTCAGTTGTATTCTGTAGATATGTTTTTGTTTTAATCCCAAGTGTGGGATTTCAGTTTGAGCTTTAGTTTGTTCACAGCTGTATCTGTCTCCTGCGATGCTTGGCTTTTGCCAGATGGTAAGGCCTTTCTCACTCGGCATGGAGAGGGGCATGGTCTAGGCCTCTGAGGATATAAATGAGAGCCCAGAGAGAGTGTGGCGTGGTGTGCAGTGTTGGCATGCGGCATGTAGCACTTTGGAGAGACCAGAGACAGGAGGGGCAGGGAGAGGGGTGCATGGCTTGGAGATAGACTGAACTATCAACACAGCAGCTCAGAGGAGACAGCTTGCTGTCCCTGCTTTTGACAGAGATTGGTATAGTCCCAAAGACCCTTTGACCCTAAACAGCTAGGAGAAGTAAAGGGATTCCCTCTTCCCACTAACTTTCTCTCCTATGTAGGATTGAGAGATTGGAAGGGAAGTTGAGGCCTAAACACCCCAAATAAAATAGTTTTTTAAAGAGCACTACAGAATAATGTGTTATGTATTTCCTAGACAATTTCCATGCAGATATGTCTTAATAAACTATTTTTACTCGATATTATTGCAAGCATCCTCTCTCTGCCTGAGAGATGTAAACATATGGCTACTACTCCTCCTTAGAGGGCACAAACAGCAAATCAAAGTAAGTTTCCACCAAGATCCCAGTTGGAGAACCAGTGAGTTTATTTTACTTACTTACAAGGCATGAGTGAAGATATTCATTGGAGAGTGGGTGGCCCTGAAACAACTGCACCTCTGGGAAGTCTCATCCCAGCAAGGATTTGTGATTTCCCCATCGTTGTGTAGATAGAGTGTGACCTTCAGTTCACTTACACAGACTTCATCTTCTAACACCTCCTGGGACTATGAGGTCAAGTGGAATTAGGATAGAATTACATATAAATGACTAGGAAATGAGAAGGGAGCTTCTAGAATCGCAGGTGGATGTCCAGTGACCCTCCCCACCCCTTGCTTCTAAGGCAAGAGCATCAGAAGTTAGCCAGTGCCACCTCAGAGCACTCAAGCGGGTAGTTACAGCTCCTGTGTTGAAGACGGCAGCTGAGCCCTTCAGAAGATGCTGTTCTAGAACGCATACACACTCTTGAAACAAAAAGTAAACATTAAATGAGTGTGATTATTGTTGTTGCTGCTAGTAAAATAATTTCTAACTTACGAGTATTCTATAGGCAATGGCTCAAAGGGGGAAATGCTTGCTGCACAAGCACGGCCTGACTTCACATCCCCAGGACCACATAAAAGCTAGAGGTGAACTGCTATGTACCTATAACCCCAGCACTGGGCAGGACGGAGTGCAGATCCCAGGGACTCACTGGCTAGCCCAGCTACCTGTAAGGATGAGGTTCAATTAGAGATGCTGTCTCAAGAAGATATGTACATAAACAACCAAGAGGACGTCAGTCTCTGACCTACACACACATGGTATAGGTGTGTTTATCTGCACACGTGTGTACCTATGTACACACATACACTGAACTTTTGATATGTTCTATCAAATGGGCATCCATATTATTCTCCAAATATTTGGAGCACAGGTCTTCCAAGTAAGCAAAGTTGATGAGCACCATGAACTCATTTTCTCCCTTAGCATGCATAATTAGCCTTCTGTTGGGATGAATAGGTTTGGGGCACTAAGTGTGGGCTTCTGAGCAGGGAAGGAGGGAATGTTTTGGTTGTCTAAAGAAAGACAATTTCAGCCTGAGGGTTCAGGGAATATTTTGCTGTTAGAGGTCAAAACTGAGATCCAGAAGAGAAATGGAAGAAGAAAATATGACGGGCAAGCTGAGACTGAGAAGGGATGTGCAGTGTCGCAGACAGTCTCTGGAGGCCAGTTAGGCTTCAGCCATACAGACTATAGATAAAGAGGTCATTTCCTCACTATGTAGTTAAGAAGTCTTACCAAGAAATAGACAAAGTTTGAACGTATCAATGGGTGAAACTTGCTACATTCACAACATTAATATGTAATATTTAACAGTACACCATCAATAATAATAATATAATTTTAATAACAAAAAACTTAAAATCACATTACTCTGGTGTTTCAAAAATAATTGTTATTCAAAATTGACAAGAAGCATCATGAAAAGTCAAACAAGGAAGTGAAGCTCTTGGGTTGGGAGTCTACCCTTATAGGGTCAATTCCCGCCTCTTCTACTTCACATCCTTGGCAATTTATGTTTCTAAACATTTAAGCAGGGTGAATACAGCTCCATCAAGCACACTAACTACTTGTTTACTTTCAGTGTTTAATGGTTTTATTTGGGCTTGTAGTATGATGGCACAGACCATTGTGGCAGGGAAGTCCCGACGGGAGGCTCCTGAGACCGTTTGTCACCTGCCTCTGCAGTGGAGCAGGAGTGTGGTAACACAGTTTGCCTTCTCCTCAACTCAGTCTGCCAATTAGGATGGGTCCTCCGGCCTCAGTTAACCGGATCTAGAAAATTCCTCAGATTATCTCCTTCTTGATTCTAGATTCCACAAGGTTGGCAGCCAGTCTTAACCATCATAGCAAATGAAGATGAAATAAGGTGTGGGAGTGGTCACAGCAGCACCGTGTGCACGGGGAACTCTAGCACACGTTGTCATTGTGTGACCAGCCTGTGGATTTTACAGTCCACTAGCCCACAATGGATACTTTGATATATTTTCCACTATGCCACCAGCCTGACACCAATACAATACTAACTTCACCATTCACTACCTTCTAATATAATATATGCTAATTGCTAACACCTATTAAGTGAGGAGCTGAGGATTAGGGTTAATAATAAGTGTTCTGGCTGTTGCTTTTCTTTTTGAAAAGCTGCCTGCCTATTTTCACATGACTATTTTTCTAAATGCACTCTTGAATCCCTCTTTGCTTCAAAAAAGTAAAGCAAATTGTTTTTAAAAACTAAGGTTTGGAATTGCACTTAGTTGTACATTAATATTCAGAGGAAAAAATATATTTAAAATGCTGAGTGTTAAGTATCACTCTGTGCTAGTTTCTTTATTCTCACAATATACAAACACAACTATATTGTTAGCTTTTATGTTTTCCGCATTTAGGTCAAGCATGGAAGGAACAGACTTTTGAATATGACTATATACACAAAATCACTCACCACTATTCACACAGGTCATGCTAGGACAAATTGCCCATGTTACACACATACATTTGTGCAGGTAATATGTACATAAATACTGTGTATATTGGTACTTATGAATGTGTGTGTATATGCATATATAATAAATTTGTATTTCAAAAATGTTGACATAGGTAATATGCTTATCACTTTCCAAAAAAAAACTAAAAACAGATTACTTCAAAATATAATTCTGTGTCTATTCAGCTACAAATGAATCTCATTTCTTTATAATTAAAATCTATGTATTAATTGATAACACACACATTCATAAATACACCAACTATAGATTGAATCTTGAATGTCCCCAAAATGTCCGCGTGTTGAAGGTTTGGTGTGCAGCCTGTGACACAGCCTGGAAGAGGTGGAACCTTCAAAGTGTGGGGCTTGGTAGAAGGAAGACATTAGGGGTGACACTGGAGGGAAAATCGGGATCACAGCTCACATCTTCCTTTGTAAGAGGAAGTTTCTTCATTGGTCATTCACTCTCCTTCTAGAAAGCAGGCCATATCATCTTGTTACTAAGGAAACAAATGGCGCCCCTCCCATGCTCCTGATTGTGGGCAGGCTCCACTGATTTAAAGAGAAGCCTAGCCCATGCTACCTGACTTCTGTTCTTTTGTTTGGCAAAGACAATCTTAGCTCAAAAAGCATCCACATCACAGTTAGCTTCAGTAATTAACTTGACACACCTGGGAAGAAGGAAACTTACCCAAAGACAGATTGGTCTGAGAACAGACCTGTGGGGGATTTTCTTTATTACTGATGTAAGAGGACCCAGCCTTTTATGGGCTATGGCATCCATGGGCCTGGTTGTATAAGGAAGGTAGCTGAGTGTGGCAGTTTGAGTGGCAGTGGCCCCCACAGGCTCATGTTTTTGAATGTTTATTCTACAGTAGGTGGAACTATTTGGGAAGGATTAAGAGGTGTGGCCTTGTTGGAGAAGGTGTGTCACTGGGGATGGGCTTTGAAGTTCAAAAGCCCACACCATTCCTAGTTAGCAATCCTTCTGCCTCCTACTTGTGGATAAGGATGTAGCACTCAGCTACTGCTTCAGCATCATGTATGTATGTCTGTCTGTCTATCTGTCTGTCTGAATGCTGCTGCCATGTTTCCCGCCATGATGGCCATGAACCCACCCTCTGAAACTGTAATCCACCAATAGACTCTTCCTTCTATAAGTTGCCTTGGCCATGGTGCTTTGTGACAGCAATAAAAAATAACTTCGAGCAGCTTTCCTCCGTGTTTCCTGCTTCTAACCCTGCTTAAGTTCCAGTCCTGATGCCCTTCAGTGATCAACTGTAGTAGGTACCTGTGAGCCAAAAGAGCCCTTTCTTCTAGAAGCCCCTTTCGCTCATGGTGTTCACCACAGTAACAGCAAGCAAACTAGGACAGTATGCTAAGTCTGAAGAGAGGACTAGGTAACATTTAACAAGTCAATACAAATCTTCAAAACGTACCTGAACCAGGGGGTCAGGATGCAATCTGTCTTATTGAACAAGATCAGCAGAAACTAGAAAGGCACTTCCCAGTCATGACCTTTGCTTGAGATGAAATAAATTGCTCTGTCATTTGAACAGATGCCGTTTTCGTTTCTGTTGCTGAGAGTTGAGCTTCGCTATATCTGAGATGTGATCATTTCCTTGGAGTGCAGGAGTGCTACATACCGTGATCTCTCACCAGCATGTGTCCTACACAGAGTTTCCATATAAATGATCATTTTTGCATGTCACTTATAAGACTTACAACGTCACTGAATGGACATTTACATGGGGCATTTTAGGAAGCATCGCTGAATTTGCCACTGTTGGAGACAGGAAAAAAACAGCAAATATATTCAGTGAGAAATACTCACTGGCTCCTTTGAAAGTTAACCTCTGCACCTGGCATTCCAATAAGGTGTGCGTTCTGAAGCCACTTTGTCACAAATTGTCAGGCATTTTGGTTCCATGCTAACCACTGAGGGAAGAAGCCTGACAGAAATGGAAAAACAGAGCATGTAAACAATAGTGTGACTAAATGACTTTGCCATTTACTTATGTAATGAATATTCATTAAGCTCCTCTCTGTTGTTTGTGATGCTTACTTATTCATGCACATATAAATAAGGCCGTTCCCCGACAGGGTGTCATATCTTTAAAGATAACTGATTACTTCACTGTCACATCTGCCTTTAGAACATATAGCTGAGCGTAAATCAGCATCGCCAGGATCTGCTGACAGTGAGAGGGAACCGCATGCTGAAGTTGTCAAAAACAGTTTAGCAGTTACATCAAAATATAAAGGTCGAGGTGACAGGGCCAGTACTGGGAGTTTGATGGAGAAGACTAAGTGCCAATGCCATCAGTAAAGAAGAGCTCGATGGCAGCAAGCTTGGCTGGGGACAGCAAGCACCTTGACCCCTGCTGAGAAACCAGGTAGATAATCCATCTAGTGCAGTGGTTCTCACCTTTCCTAACACTGTGACCCTTTAATGTAGTTCCTCGTGGTGTGATGACCCCAACCATAAAATTATTTTCATTGCTACTTCACAGCTGTAATTTTGCCACTGTTATGAATTGTAATGTAAACATCTGTCTTTTCTGATGGTCTTAGGCAACCCCTGTGAAAGGACTGTTCATTCCCCCATAGGAATCTTGACCTGTAGGTTGAGAACTGCTGATCTAGAAGGACTGGAAGCCATGCTAGGAGATGGAAAGCAGAGACCAGGAGTTGTAACCAACAAACTCAAGTCCAAGTGTCCAGCAGTCAGAGCTCAGGCTGCAGTCAGGGGTGATCTGTGGAGTAAGCTGCTTCCTCTGGTTTGCTCAACTACTTGTCTTTCATACAAGCCAATTCCACATAACTAGGGCTAGCAGGCCAGGCCCTCCTACATCAATTAGCAATTAAGAAAAACGGCCTCTGCAGACATGCCCACAAGTCAATCTGTTGGAAACAATTTCTCAATTGAGTTTTCTTTTTCCCAGGTGTCTCTGGTTTGTGTCAAGTGGACAATAATAATAATAATAATAATAATAATAATAATAATAATAATAATAATAATAATAATAATAATAAAATAACCAGCATACAGGTTCAAGCTTGCCATGGCCAAGTCAAGCTTCCAAGATGGCATTTTGTGGTCCTTCTCCCCATTTTCCAGCCCCTACGTTCTTTCCAACCCATCTTCTTCAATGTCCCGCGACCCATAAAGAAGTTTAAGACTTGTCCCTCACCTTCTTTTATTTTCACTACTGTGTTAGCCACGGGTCTTTGTAGATACCTCTGTTCACTTCAGGCTGAGAGTAACTTTTGTATGAAATTATAAATGCAAATATTTAAAGTGTGGTTTGATGCTATAGAAATTCAGCTATGCAACAGTATTAGGTCTTCTCCCTGTCCCCCGTAGGGCCTAAGACCACTTCGTTCATGGGTTTTAGGCTTGGTACACAGTACTAGGGATGGATTGCCTCTTGTGGGGAAGTCTTCAAAGCCAGAATAGTTAGTTACACTCATAACCATCATGTCATTATTACACTCATAAGCACATCTGTAGTGGGTGTTTTTGTTTTTATCCCGAGTGTGGGATGTGAAACAGACTTGTGTAAGGGTGTGGTGGTGTTTTTCCTCTGAACACAGACTTGTCAGAGAACAGGTGATGTTTGTCCACTGGAAAAGGAACCACCTCTTGTGGGGGCACTGTCTTTGCTAACTGGTAAACATCCTAGTACAGACTCTGAGAGTCTAAAACAAGAGGCAGGGCGTTTTGGTCTTGGCTGTTCATCACCCCACTTTGAGATGGTCCTAGAGCAAACCACTCCAGCAAACACTTCAAGGTTCTGGGTTCCAACTACTGCTCTGGGTTCTAGCTGCTGCTCCAGGTTCCAACTGCTGCTCTGGGTTCCAGCGGCTGCTGTTGCACTCACCTTTGCTGAATTGCTGTTTGCTGTTTAACGGGTCTATTGGAATCCTGCCAACTATGCCAGTGCAATCGCTCCAAGAAACTGAGTATAAAAATGTTTACTTCTCCTGTTCCCATTAAGCTCTGTTCTCTCCTATCTAGGGTAGGTGGGTTGGAAGGGAGGTATAAGCATTAACGAATTCCAAATAAAGTAGGCTTGAAAAAGTTCAAAGCCTATATACATCTTGTTTTGCAGGTTGGTATTGTATCAAAATTCACATCTGGGTAAAAGCTTAGATGCTCTAATTACTGCAGCAGCTTGCTTAGTACCCACTGGCACTATGAAAGCTAGCCAGTCAGAGGAGGAAGCTTCCAACTCAATTCTAGCTTGATTTCTCTGTATCTTGACCCAAGGTGTCTTCAAAAATAACATTTTATCAATGAGTTCTGGTAGATAATCCAGAGGAGTAACAAAAGTCCGTTTTTGGTTTGGAGGTCTATTCAGCCACCTTGTCCAACATCTCTGTCCATTTGCTGTCCACATTCTGCCATCAAAGATAAACACTGTTGTGAGGATGGAAAATGGTATTCCAAGCAAATGGAAACAGGAAACATGAAGGTATCACCATTCTAATATCTGACAAAATAGACTCCAGACAAAAACAAGTCAGAAGAGATTTTTAAAAAAAAAAAGGGTCAGCCACTGCATACTGATTAATTCAACAACCCATCAAAGGATGCTGTAATTCTAAACAGATGCACACTGAGCACAGGTTTATCCAATTTCGTAAAACAAACACTGCTGACCTATATCTAGTAGTCAACCCCAATATGGAAATAGTGGATGAATTCAATACTTGCTCTCTTGCCAACTTATAGGCCATCCTGACAGAAAATAAAAATAGAAACATCAGAGTTAAATGACATCATAAATCAAATTGGACTTGGCGGATATCTACAGAACTTCCCAGCCAAACACTGCAAAATAAGCATTCTTCTCAGAAGCTTATGTGGCTTTCTCTAAAGTGGACCATAGATGAAGCCGTGAAGCCTGTCTCAACACCTATGTGAAAACTGAAATAACTTCTTTCATTCTACTTGACCACAACAGAATAAAGCTACAAATAAACAGCAAAAATAAACTACAGAAAATCCATAAACTCATGAAGATTGAAGTTTGATGAGTGAGCAAGAAAACAAGAAAGAAATAAAAATTGCATACAATTTAATGAAAATGAAGACAAAAGTACACCAAAGCCTATAGGGATACAATGAATATAGCCCTATGGGAGAAGGCCATAGATAGTGATGCCTACATTAAAACCACTGAAATGTCCCAAACAAATAACTTAATGATGAGTCTTAGGACTTTGTAGAAACAAGAACAAGACAAACTATAAAGGTGTAGTTAATATAAGTATAAATCAATGAACTGGAAGCAAAAATATAGAAAATCAATGAAATAGTTTGTTCCCTGAAAATATAAACAAGGGTGGAAAAGCCTTGGCCAAACTAATCAAGGGAGAAAAAGAGAAGACCCAAATTAATAAACTTTAAGACTAAACAGCATTGCCATAGTATCAATGAAATTCAAAATACCATAATGATAGCTCTTAAGAGCTATCCTACTCTTATATCCTACTAAATACTTTGGGAAATATAAAAGAAATGAGTGATTTTATAGGTACATATGTTAAATGTTGACTGAAGATGATACAATAATTTTAAAATCTCTATAACTAGACATGAGAACTTATAAAAGTCCAGGCTCGGATGAATGTACTGCAGAATATTCCAGAGCTTTTTAAGAAGAATTAGCACCAATGCTTTTCAAATTTTTCCTAAAATGGAAGGAGAAGGAATTCTTCCAGATGCACTTCATGAAGCCTATGTTTCTTTGAAACCCAAACCAGAAACATCATAACCAAGAAGGAAGGAAGGAAGAAGGAAGAAAAGGAAAGAAAGGATGGAAGGAGGGAAGAGAAGGGACAAAAGGAAGGGAGGAAGGGAGGAAGGGAGGAAGGAAGGAAGGGAGGAAGGAAGGAAGGAAGGGAGAGAACTGCAGACTAATCACCCTGATGAACATAGCCTCAAAAAACTCTCAATGAAATACTTGCAAACCAAATTAAACAACACATCCAAAATATAATTCATCATGATCAAGTTGGCTCCATTCCGGGGATGCAGGTATGGTTCTACATATGCAAATCTACATATGCAAATCAGTGAACACAGTATACTGCATGAACAGACTCAAAGATAGTTATCATGTGATTGCCTCAACAGAGAAAGAAATGGCCTTCAATGAATTCAGCATTCCATTCTGACAAAAGTCAAGAAGAGGTTGTGGATGGAAATGGAAATATTCTATCTCATAAAGTATAGCAAACCTATGGCCAACATTACACTACATTTTAAAAGCTCAAAACATTTCCACTACGATCAGAAACAACACCGATGTGTCTGTCAGTTCTCCCCTGTTCAATATAGTACTTGATATCTTAGCTTTAGTAATAAGATAAGAGAAGAAAGTAAAGAAGATATAATAGGAAAGAAAGAAGTTGAAGTATCCTTTTAAAAAAAAATCCTATAATTCTACATCTAAATAATCCCTAAAAATTCCACCAGAAAATTCTCCTAACTGATAAACACATTAGGTACAGGACACAAAACCACACAAAATTAAGTTGCCTCCCTATATATCAATGGCAAACATATGAAAGTGAATCAGTGATGCAATTCCATTTATGATAGCCACAAAAATGTAAACCAAACATTTTTAAATTGTAAGAAAAAATCTTAATACTACTTAAAAAGAATTGTTATACTTTGCTGCAACACGGACTCACACTTGGGGCCTGTGTATGGGACTCAACAACATTCATGGCACAAAGTTACATGGATTACTTGAGCTCAGTACCTCATTCAGTCACAAAACCAAGATGGCAAATTCTATGCTCCATAGCACATTCTCCTTTTACTTTGGTTTAGCCACAGTTGTTTCTGAAACGCTGATTTTGAAGAGTTTATTTAATAAATTTGCACATTAGATTTTTTAATGATATAACTACATTATTCCTCATCCTTCCCTTTCCTTCTTTCAGCCCCTCCCATATTTTCCTACCTCTTGCTTTCTTTCAAATGTATGGCATCTTTTTATTTAAGTGTGTGTGTGTGTGTGTGTGTGTGTGTGGTGTGTGTGTGTGTGTGTGTAACCATAAATATGTTGGTTCAGCCCATATCATGCTACTTGTCTGTGCAGGTTTACAGGGCTCACCATTTGGTATTGGATAAGCAGCTGGCATGCTCTTTCCTGGGGAAGAGACTCTCCTGCTCTCCACATCCCTTGGTTGCCTGTGGTTCTTTGTTTCTTTGTTTTGGGTTGAGGCCCATGAGCTTTCCACCTTCCATGTTAGCATGTCATCACTGTCCAGGTCTCGTTTAAGCAGGTTGGTAGTGAGACTTTATGGGTGTGGCTTCCCTGTAGTTTCTAGGAGCCTCCATCTCACAGAAAACATCCTGTTCTCCTGGCGCTCACCATTTTTCCAGCCCGCCATCTGCACTGAGCCCTGAGCCTTGGATGCAGGGCCGGTGTTGTAGATGTATCAAGTGGGACGGGCTCCACGGCTCTGCACTTTGATCAGTTATGGTTTTCTGTAATGCTCTCTGTTTCAAAGAGAAGTTTCCTCAAGGAAGGATGGAGCTACACTTATCCACGGGTATAAGGATAAATATTCAGAACGCCGTTGAGCATTGTGTTGCCTTAGTAAAGTGGCAGTTGTAGGCGCTCCCCTAAGACCCATGGCTTCACTAGACCTGGAAAAACACTATCTTGTAGTTTGCCATTCTTAACTGACTCTTGGTTTCTGGTGGTTATATAGTCTACATTCATCTATATGAGTGTACAAACATTGGTTGAGTTACTTAGTCGTTTATGCGCTATGTCTCGAACGAGCACATTTCCAGGTGTATTTTCTTTCTAAGCCAATGCTTTGGGGAGTTCAGTTCGCTTCCTTTGAGAACCCTCCATAACAATTCTCTATTGTTGCTCTTGTTGTTTTTCTGGTCTCTCCTGAGACTCTTTTCCATTTTACTGATATCAATGTGAATCTATTCTTTTCCTGCTGACTTCTTTTGTTTTGTGTCATCTTGAGTGATGGGAATGCTTGCTTTATCAGTGCAGAAAGCAAAACTTTCTTGCCAAACACTTCCTATGTCCACACCCAGTTTTATCGGGAGAAAAAGAAGGAGATTAAATATGGCATATCATTGGATTTTATAGGGTGCCGACTCTTAAGTAGCATAAGGATAGATAAGGAAATACACCTTGTTCCTTTTTCCAGAGGTGTTGGCCACAGCCAGAATCTCTGGTGCCACAGTTCCCTGCAGTACCAATAATCAGTTGCGATACAATATTTGCCTTGACTGAACTTACCAAGCTTTGGTTCCTGTTGCTTATTAGTAATGAAGCCTAAACACTAAAGAAGCTAGGCCAGTGGTTTATCCAACTTTCCATAAACATGCACCAGTGAGGAATAGTTCCTGCCAGGAAAATAGATAGCTATGCTGATAATGAATGTTTATCACAGTTTGATGATGAAATGCATTACTCCTGCCAGGCACTCCCGATGCACCCCTGTCTGCTTCTTTACAAGAAATGCTTTAGTGGAGGACCGTTTTGGTGACAATATAGCAAATCCTTCCTCAGAAGCTGTCCAGAGGCCATTCTGCAGAGCATCTGTTGCTCTTGGCAGAACACAGGCAGTGTTCACAGTGGACATTCTGGAGTCAAGAGAGCAAAGAAGGAGTTCCTGGAGATGCAGAGAGCGGGAGGTGAGTTCCAAATGTATGCATCCCAAATGCAGGTCAAAATGTTGCCAAACTTAATTCTAAACAATGAAATCTTCTCCCATATTTTGAGTACATGGTGCCAGGTAAAAATTTCAGTTTCATGTTTTCAAATTTCCGGTGAAAAGAGACGATGTCATAAAAATGTTTGTTTTCCTTCTTTTTGTAAGCCCCTTCAGTAATCATGTCTTAAGTTTGTTTCCTTGTTTTACACAACTGCTTGTTTGTGTTCTCCTGGCAGCACTGATGGCCTCTTTGTTGCTTTAAGGAGACTGTCAACAGGGGTTCATTCTGTTTCTGTGTATGTAATCCCAGGATATAGAAAGTTCATCCACTGTCCAATACAGCATTTCCATATTAGTCTTGAAAATCAGATGCCCCTTTCTAACGATAGCTTTGCCAGTTTTATTGAGTACTTCAAACTTGGGGACAACTTAGTGCAGGTTTTGGCTGGACGAAATGACACAGAGTTGAAGATGGAACTACAGAAACCATAGGGGCAAATGCCTCCCAATCTGCTTTCCAGAAACACATTTTTAAGACTGGTTGCATTTGGAATACGTACATATAGACTGCTATACAAACTTGGGGAAGACATAATATCACCCCATACCATACACACACACACACACACACACACACACACACTCACACACTTCGTTGCTAACACGCTGATCTACTGTTTCCGTAGAATTCCACACAGCAATTTTGGGCCTTGCCTTTCCTCTGCATTCTCCAAAATCCTTGCCTTAACCTGAAAGAGAAGTTTGCACTGTCCTGCTCACTCAAGCAGAGAGCAAGAATGTTCTGCCATTACGTGTTCCTATGAAGGGGTGCTGATGCTGGAAGCTGGTTCTACGGTCTGAGGGACTGTGCATGTCCATTGGTGGAACAGTCTTGTGCGAGCCAATGCCATTCACAGAGAGACTATGAGTGCCTCGCCCGAGTACAAGCTCCACTTACAGTCATTTCATACTTAATTGGGCGTGCTTCCATTTTTTAACCCAGCATAACCATTTCCTTTTCCTCCTTAAGATCTGTGAGGTTTTAACAGCTGATAACCATCCCCCTAAAACCCAAAGTTCTGATGATGTCTTTTTTCAGATCCCGACAAGATGTCTTCCTGACATTGGTACTGTCAGAAGGTCAGAATTTCAAAACCTCGTCATTACTGGCCTTTCTTTCATTCCTCTTTCAGTGTCTCCAAAGTGATGTGTTGGTCTGAAGGAATCGTCCAGTTGCTTGTAAAATAATTACTTTTACTTTCTTGATGGAGTTGGTCGATTCAAGCACAAACACAATTCGTTTATTTTATACGTAGACTAGAGGAAACCTCTTCAATAAGTATGATTGGTAAGTTGTGTGAATTCTCCATTGACTGGGAGTGGAAATGGGTCTTTATGAATCCTATCCCATATAATCCATTTCTAGGCACCATCAGCCCTCTTTCCCTCCCTTGTCTATGTTCAGGGTGCATCGTGCCTGTTGCCGTAAAGCCAATGTCCCTTCAAAGCACTGCCATGATTTCTCCAATGGCTGCTTCTAATTCACCACTTCTAGGTTTAATGTCACCATCCCCAGAGAGTCTCTCCCTGGATTTTCTCTCTGTAGTCAGTAATTTCCATATGGTTTCATTTCTCCAGAAGATGATCTTGGCTGTCTTTCCTCAAGTGCTGTTCATCTTGTTTTTAAAGACAAGGTCTCTCACTGGCCTGGGGCTCAGTGAGCAGGCTAAGCCAGAGAGACCCATGGATTCACCTGTCTCTGCTTCCTCAGCACTGAGGTTACAAGTACACACAACATGCTGGCTTTGGTGGTGGTGGTGGGGTTTGAAGTTGGGTTGTAACACTTGCCGTTGCAACTGAGCTATCTCCCCAGCCCCCAGTGTTTATTGGATGTTTTCTTTTTACTCACTTCTGTTTGCTAACTCCATAAATACTCTTTGTCATGTCCATTCCTGTGTCTTGAGTTCCCTGAGAAGTTATCACCCCATAGGGAGTGTTCAATAAATATTCATTAAACAGAGTGTAAAGCATAACTGGTTTTTGCAACTGTCTTTTTGTGTGACAACTAGAAAATCGAATAAGAAAAATATACTGTGAGAACCTTTGGTTCAGTGACAACTATAAGCATATAACTAAAGCTGTGCATAAAATATCAGATTTTGAGGGTTGCTAAGTTCCTAAGTGGCTACTACCAGCCAATTAGCTCCTTCTGGGGCACAGGAACAGCCTCTCCATCTGTTTACACCCCTTAGCCAATTTACTATGTGTTAGAACAGTATCTGCAGTGTAAATAAATATTTGTTGAATGAATTAATCAATCAGATAATGATCTCAGCATATATCTACCTCCAATAATTCATTTATGTCAATGGAATAAATTCAGTTATAGCAGTTCATAAGGGATCACATGAGTACAGCTGTATGTTGGCCTCATTATTTTTTACTCATAAGAATTACTAAGTCACTACTTAGGTAAGGTGCTAAAAATAACTTGTTAACCAACCATGTCCCTGCTTGCATAAGATTGCACTATGATGGGAAATACATATTAAATCACTGAAAGAAAGATGAAGTTACAAGTGAGATGGGGATTCAGAAAAGGGTTATAATTCTTTTGGAAATCATCTTGCACAGCTACCTAAAGCAGATAATGTAGTATTTTCAGACAAAACATATAATTGGCTTGTTAAAAAAAATACATTCTAAAGTAATAGCTGGATAAAAAGTAAGGGAAAATACTAGTTTGGGCTCATATACATTGATCTACTAAATTAGATTAACTACAGAACAGCTCACATGTTCAAATATTTGTTCTCAATTTGTTTTCTGCCTCTTCACCCTGAGGCTCACTGACTGTCTTTGAAGTCACCTGTATGTGGAATGTTCCATTCTGCTGTCAAAAGAGATATTTTCCCTTTTGAATTGTTTGTCTCTCAGAGCGCCTTTGAGGTTAAAGGAACTAGAGAGCAACTTCATTTAGGAACTCAAACCACCATCAACAAGAGAGAAACAGGCACTGGTGTTCTGGGTGGCAGCGTTTCCTTATCTAGCACATTAGATGCTATTTGGATCTGTGCATGACTCCACCATACTGACATTGCTCCTCTGGCTTGAACATTCCTCCTTGGTAACTGGAGCATTTGCATGACTTCACTGAAAGCTCTCCGAGCCGACCTGAGCTGGAAAGGAGGAAATCTCCTGGGAATATCCTTTCGGGTTGACGTGGGAGCTATAGACTATGTCTTTCCCTACTTGGAAATGATTTTTGTTAGAATTTAAAGTCTTTCACAAACAGACATGCAGATGTGAACCTTGAAGATGCAGGAACTCTGAGAAACATCTAAGAATGAAACCTCTAGAAAACTTGACTTTTCCTTGATCAGAAGGAACCATGAAATTTTACACGACTTATTACCTTGTTACTACTATCAGGACATCCTTCATTCGGAATACCTTACATTCCTAGACAAGGTGTGTCTTAGGTACTTTTCAAGTGCTTTCTTGAAGCACCATGACCAAAGCAACTTATAAAAGAAAATGTTTAATGTGGCTGCAGCGGGTTAAAGCCCATGGCCATCCTGGCAGGGGACATGGCAGCAGGCAAGCCGCATGCGCTGGAGCAGCAGCCGAGAGGTCACATGCAGCTCCACAAGCATGAGGCAAGGAAAGCTAACTGATAACGGCAGAGACACCCTTCAACAAGGCCATGCTTCCTGATCCTTCCCAAACAGTTCCACTATACTGGGACCACGTATTGAAACATATGAGCCTATGGGGCCATTCTCACTAAAACCACCATAAAGGGTATAAATACATTGCTCCACTTGAGAACATATTCTGTACGTTTCTGTGTTGATAATGTAGCATTGACTGCTCAATTACACAATGTTTTCAAATCAATTCTTTTCTTTTTCTTTTCTTTTTTCTTTTTTTGTTCCCCCGAGACAGGGTTTCTCTGTGTACCTTGGCTGTTCTGGACTCACTCTGTAGACCAGGCTGGCCTTGAACTCACAGCAATCCACCTGCCTCTGCCTCCTGAGTGCTGGGATTAAAGCCATGCATCACCACACCCAGCTGTTCAAATCAATTCTTTATAAATGCATTAACCCATGGACACCAGGGCAAACACTCCTGATTTGCTCCCAGTCTTCTATCTACTACCTCCCTTTCTTCTTCCTCATTTCACTTATTTTTTTTTTCTCAAAAACATCATTAACATAGAAAGTACAGAAGATTCCCTACCTGCTCTTGCCCACTAATCCTGTTTCTAATTCCAGTCCACAGGGACTATTATTCACTAATTTCTTAGGTGTCTTTCTTATCTCATTATGCGTAGTGACAAAAATACAAATGGGATGCATATTCTTATTGTTTTCTCCCGAAATGAAATTTTCATCTGTGTGTATTTGTGTGTGTGTGTGTGTGTGCGCGCGCGTGTGTGTGTGCGTGCACGCGTGTGTGTATGCACATGTGCATAAATCTGAGTAGAGCCAGAAGAAATCTATAAAAGAGACCAAAAGAGGAAAAGACAGGTGCTGAGGATAGGCAAAGGGACATGTAAAGCATGGAAGGGACAAAGATGGTGGGAATGTGACAGAGAAGAAAAAGATGAGGAAGGGGAGACGAGGAAGAATAGTCTACTAAAACAGAGTTTGCTTGAAAAAAAAATGCCATGATTATATTTAACATAATGTATGCTAACTTAAGATAAATTAATAAATAAACAAAAATATGTACATTGTCCTGCATCTCCCATTCTTGCTTACTATGCCGTGGGAACTTTCTTTAGTAGAGCACATTTTTTTCCGCATGTCTGACAACCTGGAGTCCCATCTTACACACGTTACAGCTTAAGCTATTTTTATATAGATGGATAGTTCCTTATTTTTGCTACCTCTAAGGCTTTTGCACTTGAGAGTAGGTACATATCATTTCCCGTTTCTCACATGCGTGAATGTCTCTGTAGGATTCATCCCCAGAAGCAGAGTTCCTACTGAGAGGAAAATGCGTCTGTATTCTACAGATTTGCTAAGTGACTTTGATAATTGTAACTATGCATCATTTTGCAAGCAATGTATAAGGTACATCAAGCCCCTGCAGACCCTACCAACAGGGAATAATGATGCTTTTGAAATTCGTGCAGACTAATTGAGAAACATATTTTAATACCTGCCACCTCAGTACAGGTAGCATTTAGCATCTTCTAAGCTTCCAACCAACTTACATGTTGCTTTCTATCAATTGCTCTTTAATGTGCTTAAATATGCTTCATATTTTATGCCTCTCTTCCTGATGTCTTGTTGATTTCTGCCTCATCCACTTATAGTTTCTCCATTATCTGAGGAAAATAAACTGGTTTTGTCCACAGAGTAATTTTCACATACTGTTTCCTAGTGCACTGCTTATGTTTGACGTCATTTGTGGTTTACATCTGACAGAATCACCCAGGAGTTTGATCATCTAGTTTTTATTTCTAATATGCTAATTTATGTATATTTGCTTTTGAGAATTCAAACTAAGGACTTTTCCATTCCAGTATTCCATAGGAATTAACTCATCCTGTCTTTGCTAAAAACATACCTCCCTTTTCACAATGAAAACTTTGTCTGATACTTATCCTGTACCATATGAAGCATTGATATAATTTTATTTTTCCAAATGTTAACAAGTTATCCCACCACTTGTTATTTAATGATGTGCTTTACCCCTAGGCCTTGAGATGGTGTTTTTATAGTTTATTTGATTTCTGAACACATTTGGGTGTTTCTTGGCCTTCTGCTCCCCTGATAATCCTGACTGTGCGTCACTGACTATTGACGATGTATCAGTCAGGGTTCTCCAAAGAATTCAAGCAGAACAAATCGGCCATATGTACAGAAAGAGACAATTTTATGGTTTTGGCTCACTCAGAAATCTCATCATCTACCTGTGTGATCCAGAGGTCCAGGAGAGTGACCAAGGCAGGTCAAAGCCTGTTAGCTGTTGACATAAATTCCAGCGACAATGTAAAGACCCAAGAATCAGGATCCTCAGTGGATAGCCGGTGTCTGTCCCCGGGTTCCAGCTTCAGGCAGAGTGTGACTGTGACTTTCTTCACATTTTTGTTTCATTCAGGCCTTCAGTGGCTCTAATAATGTACGCTCCCCTGGGAAAGCGGTCAGACTCACTTTGTCCCCTGATGCCAACACTAATGTCTTCTAAACACACCTTTCCAGATACTGTCAGAAATAAAGCTTGACCAGACAGCAGCTAGGTATCCAGAAACCCGTCAAGTTGTCACTTAAAATTATTTTCACAGGCTTTATGTTTCATTATATGTGTGTGTTATATATTATCTATTTTATATTTTATATATAATCGTGTGTGTGTGTGTGTGTGTATAACCTTTAGAATCAAACTGGATAGGGCTGGAGAGATGGCTCAGAGGTTAAAAGCACTAGCTGTTCTTCCAAAGGTACCGAGTTCAGTTCCCAGCAACCACATGGCGGCTCACAACCATTTATACTGAGATCTGGTGCCCTCCTCTGGCCTGCTGGCTCACATGCAGGCAGAATACTGTATAAATAATAAACAATTAAACAAACAAACAAAGAATCAAACTGAATACTATTTCTTTTAAAGTCAAATCTACTAAATATTTTTACTGGCCTCACATGGCAATTAGGCATTAGTTGAAAAGAACCAAGCATATCATATCTTATCATTCCTTTACATCAATTTTTTTCACTAAAATTTAGCAAGGTTTTCCCAAGATTTCTATTCTTTTTGCTGGTATCATATAAACAGAAGTTTTTCTTCAACCTTATCTTTAAACTGTTTTTTCAAATATGTAAATTCTTAAGCCATACATTTATTATATACTTACATTGTATGAATTTTTCTTGAGGAGGCCCAAAGAAATGTCATTTATCCCAAAGAGCCAAAGACAGACGAAAAAACAAAACAAACAAACAAAAACAAAAACAAACAAAACAAAAAATGAGCGTACTGACATTGCTCACAGGAATATATCTGACTCAGGCAGCTACGTTACCAAAAGCACTTACACACACACACACACACACACACACACACACACACACACAC
>OU015748.1:117844886-117860809 GCA_907169655.1 Acomys percivali
CAAGAAGAATCTTCAAACATTATTGTGACCTCATTGTCTACTTGTGTCTCTTTCAAAATATCCTGTATCTTTTTTTTTTTCTATGAGAATTGAGCGTTGGGAATTCACTTTGGTGGTGGTGGTGGTGCTGCTGCTGCTGTCATCATCACTGTTGTCTGCCATGGTCTCCGTATCCAAGTCTGGCCTTGTACTCACTCTGTAGCATTTAGTCAAGGATGACTTTGAACTCCTGGTCCTCCTGCTACCATCTCCCCAGGTGCTATATTTACAAGGATACACCTATTTTTATTTGGTGTTGAGGACTGAGCCCACAGGTTCATGCGTGCTAGGCAAACCCTCTCCCAAGCGCCTCGTCTTCTTACATCCCTGCTCAGACCTGTATCCCCAGTTCATCTTCCACCCTTCTCATGCAGGTGCATCTCCCCTGTGTTCCTTTTTTTATTATTATTACATCTTGTTTTTAATCCTCCTTCATAGCTATTGTTTTAGTTACCTGAAACCATATTTAAGAGGAAATAAAATTATCACCAAATTTTGTTCTAAGTTCATGCTAATGACAAAAAAAAAAAATCCAACAATTAAAAAGTAGATTCACACCTTTAAAAAGAAATTATTTGCAGACTACCGAAAGGGAAATGTAAACACCAACTCAGCCGCAAAACCTTTGTCCTACAGTCTGTCTCTTACCTGCAAGAATTCGAGGGCAATGGTGCCACAGAGCTTGTGGGAGTAACCAACCAATGTCTGATTTGACTTAAGACCCACTCCAGGAGATGAAACCCATAATTTGAGAGACCAGGAACCAGAGACTAGATATCCCAGAGACCTAGGGTAAAACTGAACACTTCTGGTCTAAAAATAAAATAAAATGAATCAATAAATGACTCCTAATGATACTCTGCCGTACTCAATAGATCAGTACCCTACTTACCTATCAGCAGAGAAACTTCTTCTAGCGGCAAATGGGAACAGATGCAGAAACCCACAGCCAGACACAAGGCAGAGAGTCGTTAGAACACTCAGCTCTAATTGGGATGTCTCCATCAGGCACTTCCTCACAGAGCTCAGGTGTTGCAGGATATTCGATCCCATTGAGATCCCGAAGACTGTGAACTGTAAAAACAGGATATTCAATCCCGTTGAGCTAGCAAGCCTTCAGCCTTGTTATTTTGTTGTTTCTCCTTGGCCTTTTCTTCCTGAGCTGTCAGCTGACCTAGTGAGCTTTTGGGGCTTTTTCCTCTGAGGCGTGAGCTGAGTAGGAAGGTCAGCTGGGTGCTTTCGCTGCCTCTCTGAGCCAGTAGGTTTTCACCGCGGCAGCATCTGGCTGCTGAGTTTTTATTGGTAAAATTGAGCGATTGGGATTTTCATTTTTCAAAACAACACTCCTGGAACTTCGATGAAGAGGAGACAGACAGAGCCAGCAGCAGGAGAGCAAGGCCCTCTGAATCAACAAAGCAAAGCTTTACATGAGCTCGCAGAGCCTGAAACAGCAAGCACAGGGGCTGCTGGATCTCTGTAGGTTTGAGCCCAGCATGCTCTAGAGTGAGTTCCAGGACCCCAGCATGCTCTAGTGTGAGTTCCGGGAGCCCAGAATGCTCTAGTGTGAGTCCCGGGACCCCCGCGTACTCTAGTGTGTGTTCTGGGACCCCAGCATGCTCTAGTGTGAGTCCCGGGACCCCAGCGTACTCTAGTGTGTGTTCTGGGACCCCAGCATGCTCTAGTGTGAGTCCCGGGACCCCAGCGTACTCTAGTGTGGGTTCCGGGACAGCCAAAGCCGCCAGCTTTCTCACACGTATTCTGCCTCCTGCTGGTATTTGCCACGCGCTCTTTAGTCCCAAACCTGAGTAAGCCTTGCTTAGCTCCTTACTCTCACACAAGCGATGTGTCATTTCTGCTTAGGAAAGGCTTGTCGCTGCTTTTAAAGTGTGCTTTTAGAGCCCTGGGAGTGGCTCGCTGGGTAAAGTGCTGCCAAGTAAGCACAAGGATCTCAGTTCAGATCCCCAACGCCCACCACGTACAAGCCACGTGTGGCACTGTGGGGACAGGAAAGCGGGAGACAGGAGTCCCCGGGAGTTTTTTAGATACAGACCTGCGTCCTAACTCTTGTCTTAGAAGACACAGCATTGTGTCTACTGTCGAGTAAGAAGAACACAATTGCAAGTACAGTAACCAAGGACTGGCAATGACTGGAATAATTAATTTAATTTTCAAAATGTTTTATTTGGCATATCACCTAGAAAATGGTTGTGTGATAAAAAAAAAATTAGATTGGATTAGATTAAATAATTTTTAAAAAACATTTGAACAGTACAGAAAATAGGCAGAGAAAATTGGTGAGTATCCTGCAGGTTTTCTTAGAAAACAAGGCCTAAGGAATAGTCTGATGAGCTATGCAGGGGGTGGGGTTGTAAGAACAAGAACATATTCACTGCGAAATCCGAAAAGGCACTTCCACCAAACCTGACAACTGACTTTCTGCTCAGGCACCCACATGTCGGAAGGAGACGTCATACCTGCGAGCTCTCTGGCATCTGCATACCACACAAAAAGTGTTGTTGTGAGGTGAGCCCACCAGAGACCACCACAGGAACACTCTACAAGCCCAAAAGCAGAGTTGTGCTTGCTGGCTGGCAGCTACATGGAGAACTTGCCCAAATCATGTAGCCCAAGCCTTAGAGTCCTTTGTTTTTTATTC
Source organism: Acomys percivali (assembly GCA_907169655.1). Classification (NCBI taxonomy): domain Eukaryota; kingdom Metazoa; phylum Chordata; class Mammalia; order Rodentia; family Muridae; genus Acomys; species Acomys percivali. Next base: position 117,847,582 of record OU015748.1, read on the forward strand.
ACAAAAGCCACATCCTGAGTGTGACACTTCAGTTACCAAGAACTTGCCAAAAAAGCAAGGTTAGTACATTTATGGACTTTCCTGGAACTAGGTCTTTGATGGATTACGTCTTTGCTCCCATTTTGGCAGGTGTGTTGGGCCTATGTGCCAGGTTTTAAGGTCAGAATGGGACCTCTAAGATGGTGTCAGTTGTGCTAAGGTCTGGAGGCCTGTTACAATGTAAAATGTCAAATTAGGATATTAACTTATTTACATGCAAAAGAAAATGAAGAGCTTACAAGTGTAATGTAGCGGTTGCACTCCTAAATGGATTGCCTTCCAGCTTGTTCGCACTCAGTGTAAGGCTGGCTTATTTTCCTTTTGGCCTCTTAACATTGAGAAATATTAATCTACAGAGTCCTTACTGAGCCGAACTTGAACAGACTTCTGAACCATAATACTTCCTTTCCACTTAAAACTTTCCCTTTATGGACATGTATGTATGTATGGTGCACATGCATATATACTCATGTTTGCATGTGTGCATAGAGGCTGGGGGTTGGTATTGGGTATCTTTCTCGATTGAACTCCATTTAATTTCCTGAGGCAGAATCTCTCTGACCCCAGAAAATGATGATTCGGCGCGTATAGTCAGCTTGCCTCAGAGAACCCCATTTCTACCTAAGCGATGGGGATGAGGGATGAGCCACCGTGCCTGTCTGGCTTTTGTGCAGATGCTGAAGTCCTTGGGTTTGTGTGGCAACTGTTTTCTTTAAACCATCTCCCCAGACCCTAAAAATATAAATGATAGTTTGCATTGAGACAGGATCAGCTCAGATCTCAATGACAAGCAACTGATTTACTGTGACAGGGTTTCAGGGAGCCCAGTGAGGTGGTGGCAACTCCGAGAACACTAGCTGGAAGTTTTCCAAGCATCCCCTAGGTTCTGCCACCAATGTACCACTGTGTAATTACTACCGCATCTGCACTGTCAGGTGGCTGTGAGGTGACTCTCCCGTTTACAGCTAAATTTGCTTTTAAAGGAAACGGTTCCATCACACGAATGTAGAAACGCAGTTAGTTGTGTGTAAGTAGGAAAGTAAGTCAATCATGAGGCGATCTCATTCAATGATGTCATTTGCTGATGTTTCTAAACAAGTCCCTGTAGCTTCCTTTACAGCCATCCATCCACCGGGTCCTCCCCTTGGTGTTCAGGAAACCCCGTGGAGGCGGGGAAGGGGATGGCTTGTAGGAGCCAGAGGAATTGAAGACACCAGGAGCTCACAGGTCCACAGAATCAACTAAGCAGGCCTCATAGGGGTTCACAGAGCAGTCATAGCGCCTGCGTGAGTCAGCGCTAGGACCTCCCCATATGCTTTGGTTGTTGGCTTGGTGTTTTGTAAGACTTCTAACAGTGGGAGTGGGGGCTGCCTCTGCCTCTTTCGCCGACTTTCCTCCTACTGGGTTGCCTTGCTCAGCCTTGACATGAGGGTTTGTGCCTTGTCTTATTTAAGTTGTCATGCCGTGTTCGGTTGCTATCCCTGGGAGGCCTGCTCTTTTCTGAAGAGAAACAGAATAGGAATAGATCTGAGGAAGAGGGGAAGGGAGGCTGGGAGGAGTGGAGGGATAGGAAACCGCAGTTCAGATGTATTGTATGAGAGAGAAAGTAATGATGATGATGATGATGATGATGATGATAAGAAGAAGGAGGAGGAGGAGGAAGAGAAGGAGGAGGAGGCGGAGGAGAAGAAGAAGAAGAAGAAGAAGAAGAAGAAGAAGAAGAAGAAGAAGAAGAAGAAGGAGAAGAAAGTGAACCAGAGTGTCAATTGCACATATAATATAGAATTAGTTCACTTGATTCTTTTTGCAGAATGACTGGCAGAAGTGCTAGAGAAGCTAGCCCTGAATCAGGACTAAACTTTCTCAGGAAGCATTTCCTGTGGCATTTAGGATTGTCCCTGGTATCAACTCTGTTTCTGCAGTGATTTTAACACATCTCTGATACATAATGCAGTGTGTGAACGGCTCCAGAATGATTCTTCTATGCTTAGTTTGGCATCTCAGAAAGAATAGTATTTCTCTCTCAAGGCATGCCCCAGTGTGCCTGCTTGGCAGCAGCAGCAACAGATAATATGAAGTCTGTAGACACGGAAATTCTTACCCCAAAGCTTGCTCTCAGAAGGCTCATGCTAGTGATGGCAGCACTGACCTAGTAGCTTGGCTAGTTTTATGTCAACTTTACACAAGCTAAAATCATCAGAGAGGTGGGAACCTCAATTGAGAAAATGCCTCCATAAGATCAGGCTGCAGGCAAGCCTGTAGGGCATTTTCTTAATTAGTGATTGACAGGGAGAATCAGCCCAGTGTGGGTGGTGCTAGCTCTGGGCTGGTGGTCCTGTGCTTAGAAAGCAGGCTGAGCAAGCCAGGGAGCAAGCCAGTGAGCAGCACCTTCCCTGGCCTCTGCATCGGCCCCTGCCTCCAGGATCCTGCCCTCACTGCTTCTGAGGATGAACATTACACGGAACTCTGAGTCAAATAAACCTTTTTCCACCCAAACTTGCTTCTGGTCCTGGTGTTTCATCTCAGCAATAGTGACCCTAAGACACTCAGGAAACAGAATCAGGTTCAACATCATAGTGTATCTTGGCTGATCTTAAATTGATCAGTACACCATTCAGCCATGCCTACAATCTGCTCAAAGCAGAAAATATTACACATCCGCTGATAAGGGATAATATGGATTAATCTGAGAGACACTGATATAACACTTAAATGTTAACTTGGCATAATGTTACAGAGCTTTAACTCTTATAACTTACAAAAACAAAAAACAAAACAACAACAACAAAACAAAAACAAAACAAAACAAACAAACAAACAAAAAGCAAAAATACCCAGGCATTTTTATCTAGATAAAAAGAACAGGAATGGCTCCCCGTGCTTACTAAAGGAGAACTCTAAAGTTAGAGTGCCATCTACAGGCCAAGAATATTAATGATAGCACATTTTAATGCTTTGGCACTTTAAAAGAACACTAAGTTTTATATAACTTATTTTTATATTTATAAAATATATTTAAATGCATGAAGCTAAAATATTCCTCCCCAATTTTTACTAATAGACTATCACTTTATTTTCAATAAACAGTAAAATTGTGAAGGTAGTTTTAAAAACTATTGGTGCTACAATATCCAACTTTATTTGTATTGGGGTTTTTTGCTTGTGGGGTTATCTTATTATTATTTTATGTGCATTGGGGTTCTGCCTAGTTTTGTGTCTTTGTCAGAATGTTGGATCCCCTGGAAGTGGTTTTGTAGATAGTCGTGAGCTGCCATGTAGGTGCTGGGAACTGAACCTGGGTCCTCTGGAAAAGCAGCCAGTGCGCTCTTAACTGCTGAGCCATCTCTCCAGCCCCCAACCTCATTTGCATTTTGAGATTGCTGAAGTACGTGTGATAGGTGCTCTCAATTGTCACCCTGATGATGTTAGGGCCACCTGGAAGACAATCACCCTGGCCACACAGGGAGATAACTACCCTGTTTAGGGAGACTGGGGTGGGCAGCCTGACCTCACACAGCTGCTGCCGTTCTTAGGCTCAGATCCTGAGCTGTATAAAAAGGAGAGTCTGAGTGGCAAGAGCGATAAGTACCCACCCTTCTTTGCTTCCTGGCTGTGGTGACCAGTGTCCTCAAGGCCCTGTTGCCACAGCTTCTTGCCATAACAAACCACCTTGGCCCTGGGAACCAGAATAAACCCTTTCACCTTTACATTGCTTTTGTCATCACAGGAACAGAAAGGTAACTAAGATGATATGTAACATCATATATATATATGACATACCATGTAATATATATATCACATATATGTAGTCATTACATATATTTGGTCATTACATACATACATGCATTCATACATAAAATTATATATATTATATATTATATAAAATAATATATATTATTTTTAATTGAATACTCACCATCTTAGCGGAATGTCATTTTATAATTTTTTTCTTCTCTTCCAAAGTTGCACCTGCAGACATGTAACAACTGTGGAGTGCCAGACTGTCCTTCAACATACTGTGCTCACATTAGTCCCTGAGGGGTGCCTGTGTTAATGCCCCCTTCTATGAATGCTGACAGGGAAGCGCAGGACTTGAATAATCATTAGAACTAGAGCTCTTGCTGGGGGTGTTTGTCCCAGTAGCTGTGGCTTTTCTCACTGTGCAAATATGCTTCTCGCTGGCAGACACAGCATTTGTAAAATATGTGTTTTGCTCCCGTAAAACAACATTTCCAAATGCTACTGAGTTTTCATCGACATTTTTAGTAGCTATGTGTTTGCTATCGATTTGATTCAACTCATCCCACTTATGTTATTTACAGTGAACTTTGAACTGACTTCTGACTTGCTCTGTAACATATAGAGGTTCTCAGGCTTCCTAACAGTGTGTCCCTTTGACACAGTTCCTCACACTGTGGGACAATGAAAACAAACCAACAAACACTAAGATTTGCTTTTGCAGCAGAGACAATTCTGTGGTAACTTCAGGATAATGTCTTTATTTGCAAAAGAGAATCAATACCATATCCAGTGTCACTGGCTTGTATGAGAGATGGATTGCTGAGTGCAGACGTGAGTCTAAAATTAGACTTTTAGGTGATATAAAACATAACAAAAAGTTGGGGGATTGTGTAAAAAACTAGTATGAAAATTTTTCATTAAAGTTTTCAGTCTTCCTCAAAGATGATCTCATAAATAAATTATAAGGACAGATGAGTGATTTTGTGACCAGCCCCTTCAAAGCAGAAAGGATGGCAGCAATGGTGAATGCTTTGCGTGTCCTGTCACGCCGGGTTTCACTGTCGCCTAGCTTTAGCTTTCTAAGAATGTGATCCCCGGCAGGCAGCGCTCACCGCAGTGCTCCAAAGACCGTGACTTTCATGACTGGAGCAAAAATTCCTGAAGTAGGACCTTAAAGACCGTGGTCACGTAGCTTTAAACTGAGACGCTGCGTCTACTTTAATACATCAAATTCCAACTTCTCGGGATACCGTGAAAGTCAAGGGAGTCAACAGTCACAAAGCTCAATCCAGGGCCCTAGGGACCACAGTTACCCTCTTCTCTGGTGTGCTGGTTTAAATGTCACCCTTCATCATTTCCCTCAGGCAAACTGTAGCATAACACGAAGCATCAAGATCAAAGGACAGGGACAGAGATGGCATTGCGTCATCAGTGTGGGAACCTTCCACTTCAACCTCAGAGTCAGGACGGACTAGTCGGTGTGACACGTTGTGGGGGCGTTTCAAGATGTGCCTGTAGCATCCTGGTACATTCAGCTTCAGGGCAGGCACCCTAAACCTGGAGGCCTGCAGTCCGTCCCTGCTGAGGACCCCATGGAACCACTGCCCTACTTTGTTCTCTGGGTACTGAACGTTGTATCCAAGTACTGGCAGGACCACCTGGGGAGGGCAGGGAGAAACCACGACACATGGATCAGCCTTCAGAAAGATACGTGATCATACTTTACCTTTATGGCTGGGACCCAGATTTGTAAACACGGTGACAGGCTATAAGCATGACAGTTAGCCTGAGATGTACTGAATACTACCTAGTTTATTTTTAATGTTAGCCTGTACAGAAAGGAGCTTACTAAAACCAAAGACTCTGGAGAGCTTATGCTAATCAGCTTACATCAGGTATCACTGGAAAACTATCATCATCATCATCATCATCATCATCATCATCATCATCATCATAATAGTTGCTTAATTATCCAGTAAAAATTAAGCCCCTGAGCATGCAATCCCACAAGCAGTCTTCTGTGACACAGACTGTCTACTGCTGACCCGTGCTAGTTTGGGCGACAATCTTAAATTCTTTTTATTAAAAAACTAACAAGTGGGGACTGGAGAGATGGCTCAGAGCGTAAGAGCACTGGCTGCTCTTCCAAAGGTCCTGAGTTCAATTCTCAGCAACCACATGGTGGCTCTTAACCATCTGTAATGAGATCTAGCGCCCTCTGTACATGCAGACAGAACACTGTATACATAATAAATAAATAAATCTTTAAAAAAAAAAACTAACAAGTGACAGCAAATATTTTTATTTTGTTAGCTGAATACATGTGAGTAAGCCTGTGATCTGTAGGGATTTCTCCTTTGCTGACCGCTAGACAGACTGTGTGAATGCTAAAAGGTATTTAGGAAAACGGGCAAAATCCTCAAATATATAAATGGATCTCAAAGAAGTCAGACATTTTAGGGTTTGGGCCAGCACACAAAAGACTGAAGCAGGGTATGAGTTGGACTCTAGCCTGGGCTACAGCTGGGCTTCTGCAACTTGACTCATGCATGACCCTTATTATCCAAGAAATTTGTACTTGACCCTAGGTATGCAACTCTATAAAATTTGCTGATAATAAATCATAAAAGATTTATTTCAATATGATTCTTTATTATACGATTGTGCCATTTATTAAAGACAATTTTGTTATTAATTTATCGAAGCCAATTTGCATACTAAAAGATGATGTGCTGTTTATTTTCATCTACAGCATTAAATCTTGGCTGAATATTTGAAACTGTAGGACACAAAATGTCTTTAATGCTTTCTGGAGTTGACATTTGGATTTTGTAATCTTCCTTGCTAAGAGTGTGGCTTCGCATAAACACACAGCACATCTAGAGCCATTTCAGAGACCGTTAGAAATTCCATCCTAATCCCAAGTCAAACTCATTTAACCATCTTTATGACACTCAAGTCAGCAACCAAAATGGTAATTCCTAAAACCAAGTAATCTACTACAATACAGCCCAAGCACATATTAACTTGGTATTTACAAGCTGATGATGATGGTAGGGAAAATATTACATCTTTGTTTTCCAGAAGCAGGCCGTTATGTTCTTTAAGAACAGATAACTTTGTACATAAAGTATAACCTACAACTGCTCATATGTAATAGTCTAGAATCTGAGCTGAGGTACTTCAGGCAGCAGCAGCATCACCATCATTGTCACCATCACCATCATCATCATCTGTATGGCTGGGCAGGATGGTACTCAGTGCAAAGTGTGTGTGTTGCTACATAGAATCTGATCTGCAGTGCAGCCACAAGACACAACACTGGTGAATGTTTCTAAAACTAACTTGGATCCATTAAGCATTTGATTTTCAATTAGTTTTCTGTCACTATGAATTCAGAAACTTTGTACTGCTACAAAAAAAAAAAAAAAAAAAAAAAAAATCCCACATTGAGTCATGGGACCACAGGCTACAGTCTTTGAAGCTGGAATATAGGTTCACCCAAGGCCACACGTATACTGTGTGATGTTATTCATGTGACTTTTTTTTCAAATGTAAAACCCAGTGATAGAAAATAAACCAGTGGTTGCCTTGAGAGGATAAACGCAGAGGTCAAACAAAGAAACATTAAAGGAGACGTGAACATGGGGAAATCTGAGGGAGATAAGAAACTATTCTTACTTAATGTTGACTTTTTCAGCATCCACATGATTATATATTTATTAAAAGCATGCATAACTTACATTATTAGGACAACTATAGCATAAGTTTACTATAAGCATAAATTCATTTTTTAAAGCATAAATGATTTGGTTATAAATCATAGCTTAATTTAAAAGTTACCTAAGACAGGAGTGTCAGATGTCCTTAGTGGACAATGCTTATTTAAATCTAAGTAATAGTAACTTTTAACACAAAATTTACCTGGTGTACTGTATACGTGTTAGCTGACTCCTCCTCTTCTGTCACCAGATGAACCTAGTTTTATAAAACACAATGGAGGTGAGTGGTTCCCAGATGTCCAAATTACCTCAGTGTTTCCTAACTCTGACTCACACGCTGAATATACATACATACATATGCTCAAACACAGTCTTTTCAGAAAAGCGTGTCTCCAGGGAAGCCCACTGCATAAAAAGTAGACCAGTTCTTTAACTACATACCACCCCGAAGCTGGAAAGCTGTAGCGGTGGCTGCCCTGAGGTGGCACTTTCCTCTGTCACCACGGGGTTCTGCAGGACTCAGTATCTGTTTCTGGAAAGGCAGCCCCTGCCTTCAGCCATCCCCGTCCCCAGGAGACAGCATCCAGCCATCATGCTTGTGTTTGTTTCAGAGGACAGGAGTTGGCACCAGAAGCGGGAGGGGAAATAAAGAGAAGTGCGATAAACTGAGCTGGAGAAACTTTGCTCCACAGCAAAGTTAGGAGCACTCACTGCTCTTGCAGAGATCGGGCTTGGGGTGCAGCTGTGCCTGAATAAATTGTGGGTTTCAGATGTGAGGCCAGCTAATTCCCACCGGATTCTCTTTTAATTAGGCCGAGATAGCTTACTATTACCTAAAACCAAATAGCCTTAGTTCACACATGTGGAGCCCATCATTAATTGAGGTAAAACTTTATGCAGGGCTTGGAGCCGACCTTTCCTACAGTTTTGAAGTGCTGGGGTCTTTTTAGGTGCACTACACTGGTGATTCTGAATTTCTCCTTTCCCATCTGGGCCGCAGCGCTCATTCCTATAGAATGGGAGTTTAAAGGACTGGATCTCTGAAATCCTTTACTCTCCTAAAATCCGACAGTTTACAATGTACAGCATGAAGCACCTCTCGGGGACTCATCCTTGTTTTTTTTAACCGTGTTTTAAAACTGACTTAAGATAATGTTTGAGAAGCCAGGTGTGGTGGTGCACGCCTTTAATCCCAGCACTTGGGAGGCAGAGGCAGGCGGATCGCTGTGAGTTCGAGGCCAGCCTGGTCTACAAAGGGAGTCCAGGACAGTCAAGGCTACACAGAGAAACCCTGTCTCGAAAAACCAATGATGATGATGATGATGATGACAGGAAAAAATTCTCTGTTCCTTTTGTTTTACATTATGTGAACTTTCTCACCAGACTTGTGGAATTCAGCTTCACTGTTTAGTTCAAGCCCAGAGAGATTAAAAAAGCCAGTTGGACAGGGAAGAAATAGAAAAGTAAGTTTTATAAAATAGTCATAACTCATGAATATAAATGCCACTAAAAATCTTTTATGTAAAGCCACATTTATGGGAAAGAAACGTACATCCCATAGCCTCGAAGCATCATTATGAAACCTTCCTTCTTTGTCTTTGGAGCTGCGCATCTCTTACAAACAAACACAGGCCATTTCTGTGGACATCTAGGGGAAAGCAGAGGCGGCTGATGGGCCGCGGGCCTGACAACGAGACGACTGGGGAGAGCGGCTGGTTGGGTGTGGGGCCATGTCAGCTCCGGGCGCTTCAATTCTTGGTTCTAAGAGGACGGCTCTGGGCATACGGGTTTTGGTTTGTTTGGGTTTTGGTTGGTTTGTTGTTTGGGTGTGAAAGTGTGCTCTTTAGCGGAAGCTTTACCACCTCCCATTCTGTAGCCCTGACTATTTCTTCACTTAGCAGCATGTGTTGATTCTCAGCTATTAGAAAAAGCAAAACAGGAGATGAGTGAATGGAAGCGTTTCCGGAACCCGGGGGGGTCTTGCAATTACCCTCTCTGGGGTGGCGAGTCGGCTCCTCGACAGATACTCACTTTACTGCTTGGAAAATGCTCGCCAGCGTCTTCATCCGAGCAGATCAGGTCACCCTTCACCACCTTGGTCCCATAGGCTCCAAGTCTGTAAGATGCCGCCTCATTCCAAACCCTGCTGCTGTACGCGTGGGTGTAGAATATCCGCATGGAATGAGGAAAGGAGAGCCAGGCCTGGACACAGCCTTCCTCTGTCATGCCAAAGCGATGCAATGACTCCAGCAGAGCCCGCTCTCGAACTCGGAACTCAGGCATCAGTGAAAGTGTGCCTTTGGCATCCTCTGAAATGAAGAACAAATTGGCTCGTAGGCACTTCCGCTGCAAAGCCATTTACGGCGGGGTGCCTTTTTCAATCAGTCTAAATGTTTTGTGGAGACACTGAGCACTACTGGTTAAACCCAATTATACTCTTAAAAGCTAGTGATTTTTTTTAACTTTTATTTTCCTTGAAAAATAAGAAAGAGCGAATGAGGCCAGCATTAGGAATGGCTGACTAGCCCCCCTTCCCTCAGAACAGAGTTAATATAATTTGGAAGTCTGCCAAACACAAAGAACCAATCCACCCAGGATCAACTAAGCTGGCGAGCTGCAGGGGTCTAGGAGTTTCTAAAGAATGTAGACATCCAATAGAATGCCAGCCGAACAAGAAGCAGCAGTCTGTATCTTAGCTAACAGGATGCTTCTTAAAACGTACATTGCTAAGCTCCAAAGATGCTTGCTTATTCATGGAGGGCCTTGCGACTGGTATTTGATAAACGCACTGGGGGCTTCTAATGTGCACTGAAGCTTCAGAATCTGTGACATAAGGGTTATCTGCTCAGCCTCTACAAGAGACGCGCATCGTACACTCGCAGAGCTAAGCCACAGCTTACCTGCCCCTGGCCCTCAGAGTCACGTTACCTTTGTGAACAATTCTATATATCCACATCAGGCTCAAGTGTTCAAAGAGGAGGAGCCAGGAACACAGGACAGCACCCTTAAAACAATTCCTGAGGGACTCCATATCCCAGACAACTTCACTCAGCCAGAGGCTTCGCCAGGTTGCTGTGGCCCTACTACCATCAGCAGCAGGGTAGGGGGTTGAGCTGGAAGCCCTGCTCTCCCCTGCACAAACTGGGAAGTCCCATCTGCCCTCCTTTCCTCCAACCCTGCCCAAACTGAGGAGCCTTGAAAATGGGAAAGGCGCCAAGAGCCCATTTTCACGTTCTTGGCAGCTTTGGTAAGTTGCAGAATATTTGATCTCATTGTGAACCCTGAGACTGTGAACCATTTAGTTGAGTCCTAGCACACACCTTTCATCAGAGACCGTTCTGGTTTTTGTAAGCAGGTGCTTATGGTGTGGCTCAGCCCTAGCACACACCTTTAATCTTTCTGTACACAGGATTTAATAAAGTTAACCCTAGGACAAGAGGCAGAGCAAGAACCCAGCTGACAGGGATTAAGCAGGTAGGTAGGACTGTGAGAGAAAGGCATGTAAGATGGCACAGTGTGGAGAAGGAGCTCTTTAACTTTCTGGCTTCTGGCTTTTTCCTCCTGAGCTGTCAGATGAGCTAGTGAGCTTCTGCTTTTTGGTGTTTTTCCTTCTGGGACTTGAGGCGAGTGGGAAGCTGGATGATTGCTCTACCTCTCTGAGCTAGTAGGCTTTCACCTCTGCATCTGGCTCCTGAGTCTTTATTGGTAAAATCAAACAAACTGGGATTTTCTTTCTTTTGAACAACAGCCACAACCTTCTCCCTAACGCTGCCAGCCACTCAAATCCCTGCCTAAGTGCTCAGCCTATGGATGACATGTCATCACCCTTTGTCTACAGTCTATAAAACGTTCCTGCCCTAGCCTGAACTTCCTCAGCAATGTTCTTTCAGACTGATGACCCTGCCAGGGAGCAGCACCTAATAAGCCTGCCTTTATCTGCTTTTAATCTGGTCTGATCTGGCATATATGTGCATCACTGAGCAAGAGAAAAAAAGCCTATTAGAGTGTTAGCAAACACACGATTGCACCGGCCTGCTCCCAAGGACCTGGCAGTTGCTTAAACCATCACCTGAGCAGCAGCCACATGCGTCAGGTATCTGCCTTGCCTAAAAGGGACCCAGCCACCCATCTCTTTTCCTTCTTTCATGTGTCTCTCTCCCAGTTCCTCCCTGTCTCCTTGTCAGCCTCTATCTCTCCCTCATGTCCCCACTCCCAGGTGGCTTTTTGCTCTCCGCTCCCCATAAACCTCTCACACCAGATGTTGTAATTTTTCAGGGGTACCTTGGCACCACCCCAGTAGAGGTACCCCACCCTTCACTGACTCACATTTGTCCTGTCACCTCCTCCTCCTCTAGGACTTAAGTGGGGGAAACTAGGGAAGTACTTCCCGCCTCTCCTTACCCCCGCATACAGTCAGAATAGACAAAATTCCAAGCAAGCTGGCCAAAATGAGGCACCTGTGTCAGGCAGTCTAATGATTCAAAATGCAAACTATTACCCCTGTGTTTCTTCAGTCTATCTCCCAGCCCAGCTATTTTCGCTATTTCTTAGAGCATGCCTTTTAAGGAGCAGACTCTGCAGGTCATTTGTATCTGTGTTGGTATTCCAACAGATCAGTAAAGAAATTTACATACCAGTTTGAAGAAAGTATTTCTTGGCTTTATTTACAGGATCATCCATGTCTTCCGGTGTGAGAAATAATTTTATGGCTTTCACCTTGAAAAATTAACCAAGTAAACATGTTTTTAAATAAACAACAAATGACTTTTAAAAAAAAAAAGAGGCAAATTCTTGGGCATTCTGAAAGGACTGAAAATGTTGCTGTAATTTCATCCTTAACCTTTCAACACTTAGTCAGTTTTACATGTAGAGATAACAGTCCATATAAACTAAAAATAACAACAACAAAAAAATATACTGGAAAATCCCCCTCCCCATCAAAGCACTTCCAAAATTTCATTTCTATCATTCTTTATTCAGCTGAGATTAAAAACACAAGTATAAAGTGATGACTTAAATACTCAAACTTGACCAACACATGACAGAAGCAGGAAGAATGCTAAGCCATTAGTTTCACTTATATTTTCAAATTCTTTGAAATTTTGGGTCTTAAAAAAATAAGTTAGAGCTGGCAAGGTGACTCAGTATATAGAGGCGCTTGCCAACAAGCCTGATGACCTGAGTTCAGTCCCCAGGACCCACACAGTGGAAGGAGAGAACTGACTCCAGCAAGTGGTCCTCTGCCCTCCACACTGGCAAAATACAATAAAAAGTGTCAACTTAGATATTTTATTTAACAATTTAACAGTTTATCTTAAACCATACATATGTGACTTTTTTTAATTAAAAAAGATATCTACTTAATTCCTGTCATTGTATCACTGTTTCTAGCACTAGGATTTATTTGTAAGTACATAGCTCATACTATGAAAGAATCTTCAAATAATTTATCCATCCCAATTTCCATTCAATCTTCTTCTATAGTATTTATCCAAACAAATATTCATAAAAATCTAATACATCTGGTGCTGGTTGGTTTTCTGTCAACTTGACACATGCCAAGACCATCTGGGAAGAGGGAGCCTCAATTGAGACAATGCCTTCATCAGACCAGCCTGTGGGAAAGTTTGTAGAGCATCCTCTTGATTAATGAAAATGTGGGAGGGCCCATCTCACTGTAGGCAGTGTCACTCTTGGGCAAGTGGGTCTGGATTACATAAAAAAAA
>OU015748.1:117860819-117881283 GCA_907169655.1 Acomys percivali
GAAAGGGCTGCAGGGAGAAAAGGGAAGGAAGAAACCAATGTAATTATGTTTTAATTTCAAGAGAAAAAAAAATGAGTAACAAAATAACAGGTACATGATTTGTAATTCTTACTCATTAAAGAAAACCCAACATTAGGTAGAAAGGTAAAAGATGTGTCCAACTCTAAAAACTAAGGTAATTATTTACCAAAGATTTCTGGAGGGATAATGAAACACAACAGTTACAGTTACAGCATGAAGGCCTGTGCAACCACACCCTCCTGAGGGAAGATGCTAGAAAAACCTGTTTCAGAGACGGATCCCCTTCTTCTGGGAACCTGCGTACACTCTCTCTTTTAATTTACATCTATGTTTTGTTTTAATATAAAACATCAAGAAAACAAAATATACTAACACATAATTATCATTTTAAAGATTAATTATATATGCACACACATTACAAAAATATAATCTTTTTTTTTTTTTGTCGCAGAGAGGATTATAGAGATTTTCCTTAACACAATTTCAAACTTGAGGTTTTTTTTACCTTAACATTTTCTATTGCCTCCAAAATTCTCTCTCCTAGGCTTGCAGAATCATTTATTTGATTTTTTAGATTTCTGATGACAATTTCAAAGTGATTTCCTTTGAGCTGACCAAGTCTGAGAGAATCACCTACAGGCCGAATATTAAACACATTCATTCTCTTCTTCATAATTTCTTTTTCAATATTTTTCAACCTATAAGTGATAAATCATACAATCAGTTAAACCTTAATTTAAAAATTATACATATAATACAAGCTTTAAGGTGATAGTTGCCAGGCAACGCCTGTGCAAATATAAGTACCAAGGGAGGCTGGTGAGATGGCTCAATGGTTAAAAGCACTGGCTATTCTTCCAGAGGACATGGTTCAATTCCCAGCAACCACATGGCAGCTCCCAACCATCTGTAACTCCAGTTCTGGGATCCAACACTATCTTCTCGCTTCCAAATGGCATGTATGCAAGCAAAACGCCCATGGGTATGAAATAAATATGTAAAATATTTTGAGGCAATTCTAAATTAACGTTAGTAAAGATACACTAAACAATATTATAGGATGAGGCTAAGAGGCTTTGGAGACATGCGCACGAGGCACATCAGCCTCCTGTTTTCCCCTTCCTTCAAGCAGTAGAGCCTCTCAGCAGGGTCCGACCCTCCTGTCCCAACTTGTCTCTATCCTTCTCAGGGTCTGTCCCCAACAAAACCAAAATCTAGAACCAACGGTGTCACTTGGACACTTCCTTATTCAAACTTCCAGTTCTCTGCCAAGTCTTAAGAGCAGATTTTTTTTTTTTTTTAAAGCCAATATAAATTTTTCTTTGTATCTTTGTATCTACTTTTTTTCTTTAGTTCTTATAAAAAATGCCTACTTGATTGGACAGACTGCTTTTTTCCCCTCTCAAAATATCTCTTAATTTCTAGATCTGCTAGACGCTATTACTTGAAGGGTCACTGAAATCCCACAGCCACGGACCAAAACAAAATAATCCCGCTTCTCTTCTAGGAACTAATATTATTTGTGGCCTTTAGATGTTAAAAACTAGCCTTTGTCTTAACAGTACGATATGTGAATTCCTATAAATTAGACCTCAAAACAAGATTATATCCCACTGCTGTTCATATTTAGGCTTAATAGAATCTCAGTGCAAACAGTGTGTATTCAAATAGCTTATAACTAAGTGCTGAGCTATGGACAGCACATCCCAGTAGGATGAATTCAGATGCACAACTCAGCTTTTAGAGGCCTAAGGGAAGTATACAAAAGTTACAGACTAAAATACAAGAATATTAACCACAGCATCACTTACAATGAAAAAACTGGATAGACTCCCTATTTTTAAAAACAGGGACAGACCTGGTCAAGTCTTTCATGAAAATTACTTTGAAAGTCTCTTAACATAGACTCTCATATTACTTTATTATAAATATAGAAATTACAGAGGTGGTATGATTTTTGTGTCTGTGATGTGTACACTCTGAAAAGCGTCTTGAAAACAATAGATTCGTGTTTGCTCTGGTGTTTTTGAGCAGTGTGGGCTTTTGTGAGCTGTTCCCTCTATCTATCTCTATGAAGAATACGTATTTCTTTAAAAAGGCAAAATTGCTGCTAAAACTTCATTGCACTGAGAGGTGAAAATTTGAGTCCTATACAGCTTATTTAATAAGAATATGTTTTAAATGTCAGGGCTTATGATAAAAGCACTATGAGAGTCAAGAAGAAAGATGTATAAATTTAGTTCATGTCTTCAGTTACACTTTTCTGAATGCAAGTGTGTATTTAAAGATAACATCAGATATTGATAAACAGCTCAGACAATTTAAAACCTACCACTTGTCAGTTTCTATCCTAGAGCTTCCTATTTTCTGTAAGATTCTTTTTTCTTTTATTTCTGTGTGTTTGTGTGGATATATGCTGTGTGTGAGGGGGCTGGGAGAGGCCGGGAGAGGGCACTGGACCCCTGGGGCTGGGCTGCAGGCAGTTGTGAGGCTGCCAGCCTAAGTGCCAGCAACTGAACTTGGGTCATCTGGAAGTGTTTTTAAACCCCTGAGCCATCTTGCCAGCCCCAAACTTCATATATACTCAATGCACATTTGCATAAGTGGGAAGGCAATTATTTTATTGTTCCAGGATGTACTGTTTGGTATGTAACCAGTTAATTAACATTGACAGCAAGGATAGGGTGGCTCCAATAGTATTTTGAGTTTTAACCCTGTACTTTACTAGAAAGTAATAGATCATTACCTCCCTGGAGTCACTTTTCTAACAACCATTGATTGATAGGTGATTGCTTTCTTGTCTTTAAGGCCCGCGTAACTAAAATCCGAAGGAATGACACCAAGTTTGATGGCTAAAAAGCTAATTGCTTCAAACATCTCCAGATTTTCCTTTTGTAGGGTGAAAGCTGAAAAAAAAAAATTCTAGATTACAGAAGAGAAGACTTGCATAATAACATTCTTCACAAACTAACAAGCAAGGATAACAAACCTAATGATTAATGATAAAACTGTGCTTTAATGAATACATAAAACAGCATTTTCAGCTGTCACGTAAAAGCATTTGATGGCTCACTGATGGCGGCATTAAAATTCACGATCTTTCCCTGGGCTTACAGGTCCGCCTCTCTCCACAGCCACCATTCCCATTCCCATATCCAAAATTCCAGCTCCACACAAGACTCGTGATCTGCTGCATTTCTCTTCAGTCTTCAATAACGGAAGTTCTGCCGCAAATGCTTTTCCGGTTCTGAGGTTGAATGCTCCACAGTAAGGACTGTACTTGTTTTACAAACCATGACGTGTGTGCCTACACTGACAGCTGTCAGTCACAGAAGCAGAGCGACATGACACCTGCCGGGAACTGAGAAGAAGGCATGACTATTCAACTGGCACTAAGGTCAGGTAGGAAAGTGATAAAACTCAGGAGATGAACTTAGCAATGGTGGTACAACAACGGCGGGCTGGAGAGAGAAATCAGTTGTTAAAGACTGGGCTCACAACCAAACCCTCAAGAATGAATAAAATGGTAAATTTTATATAATATATATTTTACTGTATTTTTGTAAACATATTTGTAAACAGCCTTCCTAATGCTGCGATCCTTTAACACAGTTCCTCATGTTGCAGTGACCCCCCCAACCATACAGTTATTTCCGTTGCTACTTCATAACTGTAATTTTTCTACTGTTATGAATCGTAATGTAAATATTTTTTTGGAACTAGACGTTTGCCAAAGGGGTCGCAATCCAGAGGCTGAGAACCACCAATTTAAAGGGTAGTAAATTTATTACATAGACATGTATGTATGCATAGAGGCAGAGAAAATTATAAATGAGCCACTTTGATTCTTATAAGAGGTCAGCTAGGCAAAATTCCTTTTTTTGCTCTCGTACACCAATATCTTCATGTTGCTCTCGTGGTGAAACATTAGCTCTAACTTCAGTAAAATTAACTAATTTATGAAAAGATCCCCACGTCCTGACTTGTGACCTTCGATCACCGGTACTATTTCAAGCAGTATAAAAAGTAAGAAAGCCCTATAGGTGGCTGCAAGGGTCTCTCTGTGAAGGGGAAAGAAAGCAAATTTCACGGGTGGACTGGGGACAGGTGGAGTTGGGGACAGGAGTGACCAGGTGGGATCCCTTTGGCACAACACTGAAAACTCAAACATCTTCCATCAGAATCCCGTGTGGCCCAGTCCTTTTGTCTGTGCCACAAGCGTGTGTACATACTGTGAAGTGTCTGCAAGGCTTCATCTTCCCCCCCCCCCACATCAGTCCATCTATGCTTTACAATAGCTCTATGAGCACATCTATTTATTCAAATTACTCACCTCTCACACATTTTACACAAGAAAATGACGACTTAAATAATTACCTGTACAGACGGCTTTTCTTCTCTCACATTCAAGACGAGATCTCTTCCCATGTGCCTTTTCCCGGAACCTCACGGTTATGGCCACTGTGTTCGGGTTCCCGGCACCGTGATTCCACCCAGGGAAAGATTTGGTTTCCACCAGGTTGCCAAACTTCTTGTTGAGAAAATGGTGCACGGCTTTCCTGTGGTCTTTGTTTGTATCCGGTTTAAAGGTAAACTTGGAGTTTTCCTTCCTTGCATCCAAATATTTGAAAAAACCAAGGGCTTCTTCTTCAGACACCAAATGGCAGAGTTCTTTATACTCAGGGTTCGGTTTCACGACGACCTCGGCGTTGCTTCCTGCTGTTATCAGGAAAGGGAACTCCTGCCTGACAGCGCTATGCAGAGCCGCCCTTTGCTTTTTGTCAAGGACCCTGCCTAGCGAGAGCGCAAGAGATGGTTCCATCAACTCGGTTTTTGAACTCCACATCCCCTTGACGTCACAGGCAAACCGATCCAGCAATGTGTGGGTTTTTTCATCTAAAAGTGAACGTAATAAATCAACACTTCCCTTTTCACACTCAGAAGTCACACCGTTGACACTGGCTTCGTTTTCTGAGCCAGACTCGTGATCCTGGTCACGGTCCGCGTACCCAGTCGAGGCAGGTGCTGCTTCTCCGTGGCTTTCATGTTCGACGGACACATTCTGGATACTTAGCTTCGGCTTTTTGACAGAATTCCGTGGCTCGGGCTCTATTTTGCTAGTTTCATAAACAGATTCATCAAGGGCCTTGTTGACTAACTGCCCCCGCTCATCAATCTCGATAACAATGAAGTCACTTGGTGAGGTTTTTATGGTGCCCTGAAATCCAACATGATCATTGACGAAACGTAAGGAACTAAACCTGACTCCATCATCCGTGGCCTCTTCCATTCTTAATGGTGCCTACAAGAGATACAGAAACACTTGCGCATAAGGATCAAGCTGGCTTTGCAAAATCCCCTCAGTTGCCTCCCTCACAATTCTGTTCCCTTAAAAACAACTAATGACTTATTTTATGGACACATGTGCATGTTCTACTTTCACACAGCAAGCAGAGTTAGCAGGCCAACTATCTGTGGCCTAAGTAGTGACCTGTATCTTGACTTCCCATTCGATCCAAGTTTCTGTTATCCAGAGTTAAAATGGGTCAGCTTTGAACTGAAGAAATGGCTCAGCAGGTCAGAGAACCTGTTGCTCGTGCAGAGGACACCAGATGAGCTCTCAGCACCCACACGGCAGCTCACAGCCATACCCAAGTTCAGTTCAGGGGCTCTATTGCTCTTTTATGATGTCCACTGGCACCAGGTACTCATGGTATGCATGCATACACATACACAAAACACAGCAAAAAATGGTTAAATTTTTTTAAAAAACATAAAATGGGTCAATTTCAAGTTTATCTGAAAAATAGCACCTTTACTTCCACAAAGAAGAGAGAAGAAGAAGGAAAAGAAAAAAACCTATCTGTTTTTTTTACAATGATTGTCATCCTTGGACCCTCAAAATCTCCCAGAGCTAATTTCAGAGACATTGTGGTAGTATTTTTATACATTGGGAGTTAGATCATGGGGAAAGATAAGAGAGAAAAGCCTGCAGAAAATAATTACGTGAAGGTCTCTGAACACCTCAAGGTAGGCTTACAGACTTTCAGCTTTCTCTAAATCTCTGACAGGAAAAAATAAATAAAACTCGCAAGCTGATGAAAGGAAATTCCTACCAAGTCACTGGCATCAGAGAAAAGAAACCCTGAAAGAGTTTTCTTGGATCTGTGACCCAATTCTATAAAGAACCCTACAGCCACCACACAGCCCACTACTGCCATACCCACAGTCACCACGCAGCCCACTACTGCCATACCCCACAGTCACCACACACCCAATACCGCCATACCCCAGTCACCATGCAGCCCACTACCGTCATACTCCAGTCACCACACACCCAATACCGCCATACCCCAGTCACCACACAGCCCACTACTGCCATACCCAAAGTCACCATGCAGCCCACTACCGCCATACTCCAGTCACCACACAGCCCACTGCCGCCATACCCCAGTCACCATGCAGCCCACTACCGCCATACTCAAAGTCACCACGCAGCCCACTGCCGCCATACCCAAAGTCACCACGCAGCCCACTGCCACCATACCCAAAGTCACCACGCAGCCCACTGCCGCCATACTCCAGTCACCACACAGCCAGCTGCCGCCATACCCACAGTCACCACGCAGCCCACTGCCACCATACCCTAGACACCACGCAGCCCACTGCTGCCATACTCCAGTCACCACACAGCCAGCTGCCGCCATACCCCAGTCACCACGCAGCCCGCTACTGCCATACCCCAGTCACCATGCAGCCCACTGCCACCATACCCTAGTCACCACGCAGCCCACTGCCACCATACCCTAGTCAGCATGCAGCCCACTACTGCCATACCCTAGTCACCACGCAGCCCACTGCCACCATACCCAAGTCAGCACACAGCCCAATACCGCCATACTCCAGCCACCACGCACCCACTACTGCCATACTCCAGTCACCACACAGCCCAGACCCCTCCACCTCTCTCAGCCCACATCCTGTCCATTGACTGGGCCATGTACAAATCACAGCAAGCTCTCTGTACCACCATTTCCACATTTATTTTCCTTAATTTTCTACATTCCCTGCAGTCCCCTGTATTCCAGGCCCTAACTGAAACCTCCACTATCTCTCTCCTTCCATCATCCTCTTAGGGGAAGGACATCGTTTTCTTTCACCCCATGGCTGTTAGGATCCAGAGGTCAGAAACATCACGTGTTTGTCTGCCACTGACCTTTCCTACCAGGTTCCTTCCCTTCTGCCGTGGTTCCTCTGCAGGTCTTCCCTGCGTCTTCACTTTTCCTCATCCTATGACTCCTGGCTTCCACCATCTTGAACAGAGCCCCTGGTCACCCACGTGGGTCAGGTTTCTAGCTCAATCCCTCCCACACCTCTCACCGCACTCCACTGCAGCCGTCTACCCTCAGGACCATTCTTACTTTCTCGTCACCAAAGCTTTACCACCTAGAGGAATCTGATGGCGCCTATTTTACCATCCTTCCTTTTAACAGTCCCAACTCCCAAGCTCTTGGGCATTATGGCAGCCTTTTCCCTATTTCTCACCACCCAACTATTATCTACCATCTGTAACACCCCAAATACTGTATTCAAAGGTGAACTGTACCAAAAGTGTTTAAAACCCAAATGTTACATTTACAACAAAGTCCAAGCTATCTAACCTGAGATGTTGTACCTTGTCCATCCTGCAGCCTGATGTCCACTGGCCCTCCTCACTACCTTTGTGCCAACTTCCTGATCAGTCTTTTAGGGTTCATATTCTTAGAGGTTTTCACTGGTCAATATTTTATAGGAACCTAAAAGCCATTTTCTTTCAGAAAATAAATAAATACAAAAACAATTTAATTGTCTATACAGCATGCCTAGCTAATGTTTCTATTATTTACTGTCCATCTTCTTCACCTAAGTGTCAATTCCACACGAGCAGGGAACTCCACCTTATTCAATACTGATTGGCCCACATTTACAATAGCGCCGAGCACATAGAAGGACTGCAGTCAATACTGGCTGTTGAATAAAAACAAGTGGACCACAATAGGAGCTGTAACAGTGATGAGGAAGAAGGGAACGTTCACTTTTGTCTACGATCATCAGGAATGGTATCATAAATCGCTTTATATCTTTGAAAATAGTTCGAGACACAAAAGGAGCAGAAATACCACATGCAACTAAAAACGAACCGGGCGCTAAGTGGGAGGGGAAAGCCTCGATAAAGAATAGTGAGGACAGGGAGTAGGGTGGTAGTTCCGGAGAATACAGGTGAAGTAATGCCGACCATGAAAGATACATACCACCCTGTCAAAGGTTGGAATCCTGTCCTGTTTCTAAACATGACAGCAGCTAGCTGGTACCAAGACCACAGGAGTCCTCGGAAGCCTCGGGGTTATAGGAAAGGAAGGACCATAGGAAGACTTTCTAAGGTAGACGTGGGAGCGAAGGCATTGCGGCCACGCAGCTAGTAAAGAATTGGAAAGCGGAGGCGGGCAGACAGGGCACGCGGGGCGAGGGTGGCAGGAGCCCCTCCTCTGCTCCGCAGGGGGAGCCGAGGCTGCGGAGGGACTCCCCGCCCTAGAGAAGGACGGGAGGCTCTTACACTTCCACCTCGCTCCCTCGGTGGCCGCCACCCCTTCCTGCCCTGTCCGCCAGTCTTGGACCCACGTGTAACATAGTATCCCGCCAGATTCAACCAGCTCTACCTGGCGCCCGAGAGAGAGCGTCCTCCATGTGCGACAGTGCGCATGCCCGGAAGCCTTCGGCTGCCCAGCCTCCTGCCGCGACATTTAAAGGGACAGGCTCCCATTTGTGTAGTTCCTCCCTTGGTAGAGCCGACCCTAAGCACCTAGAGGAGCAGGGGGCGGGAAGGGAAGGGCGTGGCCTTCCGGGTTGGCTCCGCCCCTACTCTCTCGTCCTCAGCTGACCCCGCGCGCTGTCCCTCAAGGGGATCTGGTGCTCCGCGAACTCGCGTCGCCCTAGTCGCTGAGGATCTGAAGTCGCCTGGTGGACCTGCGTCCTCCGCTCCCGAGTCCTCGCAGGATCGTGGCGGGGCGCCGATCGCCTTGTGCAGGAAGCGAGGAACGTCAGAGAGGAAGTAGGTTGTGTGAGGAAGGCTGATCTGAGGCCAGGATCTAGCCGAAGTCTTCTATCCTAGGCAGGGTTTGCGATCTGGTCGCTTCGCCCCAGAGCCAGGCAGAACCAGGCAGAACCAGGCAGGGGGCACCCCCCACCTCAGAGGGGCCGTGGGAGCCCCGCAGCCTCTGCCCGCTGGTCCACTGGAGTCTCACGCGCGCAGTAGGGAGTGTGGGAAGCTGTGTGTTGGACAGTCCATCAACTGGTGGAGGAAGAGGTAAGGGCAGGACAGGTTGAAGCAAAAAAGGAGCAGAAAAAGCAAAGCCCTAGAGAACAAGAAAGTGCCATTAGCTTTCAGAATGGACACAGTACCCCACCAAAACAGAAGATATAGACAGACAGACAGATCCAACAGGGGATGGGCGGTGGTGGCGCACACCTTTAATCCCAGCACTTGAGAGGCAGAGGCAGGTGGGTTCGTGGCCAGTCTGGACTAAGAAGGCATTTATCCAGGACAGTCAGGCTACAACAGAGAAACCTTAAAACCCTGTCTATGAAAACAAAATACTAACAGCAACAAAATCCAACTTTTCCATTTCTGGGGTAGTCCTTCAAGATATATGTCAAAGAGCTCAGATTTATTTTTATTCTGTTCTCGTGCTAAACATTTTTGCTTTTTCTTTGTTCCACACTGACCTGATTTCCCAGGCCAAACTTGTGCCTTTCAGTCTTGTCTTAGTGGTACTTTGGGTCAAAGTGGGAAACCTTGGCACCGTCTTCTCACTCCTGTTGACTTAACTGCAGAATACGTCCAACACCGGAACTCCAGCGCCTCTTCATACCTTCCGGGTATATTTTTTGGAGCACTGTTGTAGTTGCGCCCTCCTGCTTCTTTGTCCTGACTCCCACATCCTGTTGTCCTGGCAACCCCACTTTTGGCTGTCTGCACTCCTCTCGGAACTTCCACTGTCTCTTCATCTCAAGTCAGAAGAAAATCAAGTCAATTCAAAAGCTTTAAGGCCCTGGGAATTCAGGCCCTCATCTCTAAGCTCGCCTGCTCCTTGCTGCTTGTCAGTTGAAGCTGTTAGGTCTCAAGCCCGGGACAAATAGCTAACTGAGGTGCCTGTTAACGTTTCAAAGTGGGTGCTGGCTGCCAGGTTCTCCCAGCACCCCAGTCTCTGTATCTGTTACAGGATCCTTGGGGCTAGTATACCCCACTCCCTACCCTGAACTCTCCAGCCCAGATATTTGATAATGCTTGTTTTTAAATTCTATTTTATTTGGGGTATTGATGCCTTTATCTCTGTTCCACCAACTCCTTAACCCTGAGTCTGAGAAAGAAGGTTAGTTGAGACAGGAGGCACAGACCCCTTTACTTCTCCTGGATGTTCAGGGTCAATTGGGTTCTTTGGGGGGCAATACCCATCTCCGTCAGTAGCAAACTCAGCAAGCAGTCTCCTCTGAACCTCTCTATCTGACACACCAGTCTCTGGTCTTGCCAAACTGCTACAACCACAGGTCATCACTTCACACTACCTTTGCGCTCCCCCTCCCTCTCTCTGGGCTCTCCTGTTTATCTTCCTCAGAGTCCTAGACCACACCCCTCTCTGTGCCGCAGGAAGCAGGCCTTGACCAGCTGGCAAAGACCATGCCTCACATGAGACCGTTATCAGCTATGGACAAACTAAAGCCCATACTAAAATCCTACACTTGGGATTAAAAAACAAAAACATATTCACATAACATAACTGAGTTTACAAAGAAACCAAAACTTCCTTTACAGATGTTGGGCTAGGCTTCTCTCCCCCTAGCTCCTCTGGTGCTATATAACTCAGCCATTAGCTATGCCAATCTCTTGGCCAGACTCAGCCCAGGCCACCAATATTAGTAGGTGGATCCTCTCTTGCTCTCTCTCTCTCCCTCCCACTCTCTCTTCACATGGCAAGGCCCAGTCTGTCCATGTCCACTCTGGACTCCCCCAGATGTCTCTGCCTCTGCACCTGGCTCTGCTCTCCCTCGTATCTGTCTCCTCAGCCCCTTAGGAATAGTCATGTCCTCCCTTTTATTTCTTCTTCTTCTTCTTCTTCTTCTTCTTCTTCTTCTTCTTCTTCTTCCTCCTCCTCCTCCTCCTCCTCCTCCTCTTCCTCCTCCTCTTCCTCCTCCTCCTCTTCCTCCTCCTCTTCCTCCTCCTCTTCTTCCTCCTCCTCTTCCTCCTCCTCTTCCTCCTCCTCTTCCTCCTCCTCCTTTTCCTCCTCCTCCTCTTCTTCCTCCTCCTCTTCTTCTCCTCCTCCTCTTCCTCCTACTTTTTCTTCTTCAGTAACACCTTCTACATCTGTACCTTCTATGCATTTCCCCCAGAAACTTTACCATCAGATACCTCACCGATGACCGTTCTCATTCCTGTGCCTTTCATCAAGCCCTCATGCGGGTCCCTAGTGAGGGACCCCTTTTAAGATTGCACCCCTTCTCTCTC
Source organism: Acomys percivali (assembly GCA_907169655.1). Classification (NCBI taxonomy): domain Eukaryota; kingdom Metazoa; phylum Chordata; class Mammalia; order Rodentia; family Muridae; genus Acomys; species Acomys percivali. The sequence goes on from OU015748.1 coordinate 117,872,380, forward strand.
CATCTGGCACTGTCTTGTTTACTTTCTCTCATACTGTCATGAAACGCTATAACCAAGGCAACCTTGAGCTTAGGGTTCTAGAGGGATAAGAGCCTACAACAGGCACAGTGGGAGAAGGGGAGTGGCAGCCTGCAGGCAGACAAAATGGATGGGATGGAACAGCAGCAGCACAGAGCTCACATAGGGAACCACAAGCAGGAAGCAGAGAGAGCATCCTGAAAATGGCTCCCCTCCAGTAACACTTCCTCCTCCTCCTCCCAAACAGCCACCAACTGGGAACCGAGTATTCAGATGAGGGAGACTTAGGCAGGCCACTTCATTCAAACCACCACAGACACTACTGTAAAACGCATCCTTAGCCTGCTACCTTCTTCCTCTATTAGGATAAAACCTCCCCTGTGTTCTTGTCTTCTTTTTCCGCTCTATTCTCTATTAACCCAGGCACCCGGATTACTATCAATCACAAACACGACACTTTGGAGTGAAATAATGCCATTATGTATTTTAGTCTATCCAAAGCATTTTAGTTTGCCACTGAAGTAGATCACTGTATAAGAACATGGAAGTTTCCACAGCATCTAAAAGGACTTCTTGCAGATGTATCAGGAATAGATGGAGTTGTTGTACGGTGAAAGTCACTGGGAGAGCTGATGTGGAATGTTCTTTGTTTGGGCATAGGGGGAAGTTTGGTAAGAAAACATTTAAAAGACATGGTAAAAAAAAAAAATAGAAAGAAATGATCAAGAGTAGGAGCCATAGTGGAGGGAACCAAAAATTCTTACATAGGAGCTTGCTGTGGTTTCTGTCTGGTCCCTGTGTCTTCAGGCGCCATCTCAAGCCAGTTAGGATTTGTTTGCGCTGAAGCATCATCGTTCATAGAGGGCACAAATCCCATCCTCTGCAGTCAGATCTTGGCTTTGATAATTTTTGGAGGGCTGCAGCAGCCAAGGAATTGAGCTGGTTCTGAAGGATGCTAGGCTGGTCTGAAATGGAGGTTTTTCTGAGATCCGATGGGACAGAGAAGTGGCTAATGTCATGAAGAAGGCTCCAGTCTAGCTGTTTTAGTTCTGAGCCCTGGAAACAATGTCTTGAGTGGCAAAAAAGGAGGGAGGAGTTGGATGGCCCATTAGTCTCCCCTTCACATCCAACGTGCTTCGGGGGGGGGGGGGTGTTGGGAGCACTGATTTCAACTGCTTCAAGGTGACAAAACGGTGGTGTAGAAGGGTCCAACGTTAGGGTGGCTCAGAAGAGGATCTATCCAAGGAGCCACAGTGAAACTTGACAGAAGGCAAAGATCCAAACCAGAAGTCAGAGGGCAATAACTGTATAGCCTTGTGGGGAACATTAAGAGCCAAAGTTAATGAGGAAAAGTTGTAATTTCAAAGATGAGTCTCTTTCATTAATTTAATAGATTTGATGCCCAAATATGTTCCCAGGTCTCTTTCTGACAAACGTCTTGCTTTTTTAAAAGTATCACTTGGAAAATTCCAATGTCAGAATGAAGTTTTCCAGTGTTTGTTTGGGGCAGGGTGAGGGAGATAGATTGGAGGGGGAAGGGGGCAGGGGGAACGGGACAGACCGTAGAGGGTGATTCGATGCCTTTCTTTTTTTTTATTAATTTATTCAGATTACATCTCAATTGTTATCCTCTTGCTTGTCTCTTCCCGTTCCTCCCTCCCTCCCTCTCTCTTTCACTCTATTCCCCTCCCCTAGGTCTGTGACAGAAGGGGATCTCCTCCCCCACCAAATGGTCACAACCTATCAAGTCTCATTTGGTAGCCTCCTATTTTTTCTCTGAGAGCCAACCAGGCCTCTCCACCAAGGGAAAGTGGTCAAATATGGGGCACCAGAGTCCATGTCAGAGTCAATCACCACTCTCCACACAACTGTGGATAATGTCCTGTCCATTGGCTAGATCTGAGTAGGGATTCAATGTTTGCTGCATGTATTGTCCTTGGTTGGAACAGTAGTTTGAGCAAAGCCCCCTGGGTTCAGATCCGCCCATCATGATGTTCTTCTTTTTTTTTTCTGCAATTATCATTTTATTTAAGGAACAATACTAGGTCCATTCAGGAAAAAAGATAGAAGGATGTTATATTTAGAAATAACTGAGCAATTGAGAAATGGAGATTACATTCCACATCGTTTTGGTATTGCTTAAGGATTGTTACAAGCTTGGAATCCTTTGCTAAACATTTGCTCTGTGTCTCAGCTGACACAAACAAGTGAGAAATACACAGCACAAAGTGTTGGACTACAAACTCCAGATCCCATGGTTACAAAGGAAAGTGGTTAAGCAGATAGCGCATTGACGTTGTCCAGATATGAATCCATAATGATGTTCTTCTTATAGGTTTCTAGGACCCTCTGGATCCTTCTATTTCCCCATTTTCCAATACTTCTCTCACCTAGAGTCCCAATAGGATGTCCTCACAACTATCTCAATCTCCTGATAAGTAAAGATTTTCATGGGACATCTCTTTTGGGCTAGTGTTCAATTATAAGTGAGTATATACCATGTGAGTCTTTCTGGGTCTGGCTTAACTCACTCGGTATGATCATTTCTAGTTCCATCCATTTGCCACAAATTTCAGGATTTCCTTGTTTTTAATAGCTAAGTAGTATTCCACAGTATAAATGTACCGTAGTTTCTTTATCCATACTTCGACTGAGGGACATTTAGGTTGTTTCCAGGTTCTGGCTATTACAAATAAGGCTGCTATGAACATGGTTGAGCATATGTCCCTGTTGTGTGGTGGAGCACTTTCAATAGGAGGTGGGTTGGAGTGAGAGTCGCTCTGTATTCAGATGGTCCGTTGTCAGCATCTCGTGCAGTATAGCAGTGCACGGTGTGTTGCTTCTAGACGTTGTCTTGTAAAGTGTTGTTGTTGTTTTTCAAGACAGAGTTTCTTTCTCTGTGTAGCCCTGGCTGCCCTGGAACTCACCTCGTAGACCAGACTGACCTCAAACTCAGAACTCACAGATGCACCTGCTGGGCTCAAAGGCGTGCACCACCACCCAGCTGATCTGTTGTAAAGTTTTAATAAGAATGTTTTATATTTCAGGTAGAAGATGAACAAGCCTTTGACACCGTCAACATACGTACGCAGCCTCAATGTCGGAATCATTAGGAAGCTATCAGATTTTATTGATCCTCAAGAAGGATGGAAGAAATTAGCAATTGCTATTAAAAAGCCATCCGGTGATGATAGATACAACCAATTTCATATAAGGTAACATGGTGCTTATTTTCCTTTTTTAAATCCTTTCCATCACAAGGGATGCAGGCATGCATCCTTTCTAATGAGACAGTGTAGACGGTGGTTCTCTTTCTTACCATGCAGGTATTGGTAATAATATATACTTTGTGTATAGAGTTTTTGCTTAAGTTGACAGCATGTCAGAGCTAACGTTGTGGTCTCACAGGTGTGGTTTGGAGCTACAATCAAGCCTCCTGTCTTTGTTTTAGTTCAGTTTGTTGAGCCAAAAACAGTTTACTCTGCTTCAGGCTTTGCATTTCCAAACTGCAGAGACAGAAGACCATCGTAAGAATCTAATACACATTTAGAGTCTAAACTGTGAAGTGTGTGAATAAAGATTAGTGAATCCTTCACAGTTTCTGTCAACAGCTCTTCAAAGGACATAATAAGGTTGTCGCTTATAGGTATGCGTTTCTGCACAGAGAATTCTTGGATCTAGGATTTTCTAACGCCTTCATATAATTCCTCTCTTCTCCTCTCTGCTTGGTTTAGTAGAAAATGCAAGTTCAGATTTTAATTTTGTTCTGTATTTTACAGTAAAGGTTAATGTCAAACTTTGTCTTACATAGAAAGAAGAAAGTAAATTCTTCATTTCAAAAAAAAAAAAAAAAATCAATCTGATAAAGACTTTGTAGCCTGGGCTCCCAAATTGTCCTACCAGCAAATGTCTGTTCGTGGGCAGACAAACATGGCAAAGTACAGAGAAGAAGCTCAGCTTTCAAACTTGAAAACCAATTATTCGAGAATAGCTTGTCAATATTTCCATTAAAAAAATGGCTGAGGGGTTGTTGCAATAGTTGTCCTAGAGAGAAAGGGTTCTTCTGTACTGATCAGTGCCAAACACTGTCAGAATGGCAGAAGCTATCAACTTAGCAATATGCACACCAATGAAGACTGCTCCCTACGAGGCTCATCAGAGCCAAAAGCATAAAAGTTTTGTCCATAAATTCTATGTGCATTAAGAGTGAGAAATTTAATGGTTGCTAGTGACAGGGTCTCCTATAGCCAAGGCTGGTCTTGGACAACTGATTCTCCTACCTCCACCACATAAGCAGTGGGACCATAGGTGTGCACCAGGGTACCCAGCTTGAGAGAGGTACTTGTCTCATGAGGAAATCTGAATCGCATCCCCTTTATCCAAATGGTCAAACTCAGTGCTGTGCCTCTGGGTATGATGTAGCAGGGAGAACAGATTACTTCCTGTGTGGTTCCTACCAAAAAAATGTTAATCATGACTGAAATCACTCATTAAAAATTAGTCAGGTAAATGTAGACAGTGTGACACAGGCAAGATATCTGGCCTATAGGGCAGGATGCAGAGAGAGAGAAGGGAATGGGGCCATTGAAAGGACATCCAGAAGAGCACAGATGTGGTCATATGTACCAATTGGTAAATCTAGATGGAGGAGAAGTTGTTCACTACACTACTCTTTCAAATTATCTGTTAAGTGCTATTCTTTCAAAGTTTTTGTAAAGTTTGAAAATTTTTTCCAAATAAAAGCTTTGGAAGAAAAATGGAATGATCTGTTTTGGTTAAATTTTCAGTATTACTCACTAAAGCTAAATTTTTATCTGTAAGGAATTAAAATGAGAAAAGATGACTTCCTTTCTATTTAATTAAATATAGTTAAGATCAAAGCATAGGCACATTCTGTATTCATTTAAAACTATATAGCTAAAAGACTGACTATATAGTGTGAGGTATGTGTAAGACATTGCAATATAGCTAAGTGGTTTTAACGTACGTGCTTTGGTCGGAAGAGCTCTGAATTTGGGTCTAAACTTGGGTACATTCTGAGTGTGCTGTGTGGCTCATAGCTAGCTACTCTACCCATCCCAGCCTATGGGTCTTCTGTTAAACTAGTAACATTATCAAACTGTTGTGTCCTGTAGCTTTCCAAGTAAATATTCAGGAAATATTTGGTAAATAATATTAACTGGGTGGATTTGAGTGGTATATTCATGTATATGTTTGTGTGTTTGTGTTAAAAGTGCATTCTTATGGAGGCCCGAGGTCAATATTGGGTGCCTTTCTCATCTCTCTCCATCTTATTCTTTGAGACAGGATATCTCTCTCAGAGTCTGGACCTTACCACTTCATCCAGACCAGTGGTTCTCAACTTTCCTAATGCTGTAACCCTCTAACACAGTTCTTCGTGTTGTGGTGACCCCTCCCCCAGCATAAAATTATTTGGTTGCTATTTCATAGCTGTAATTTTGCTACTGTTAGGAATCATAAAATATCTGATATGCAGGATATCTGACATTCAACCCCTAGCAGGATTGCAACCCACAGGTTGAGAACAGCTGGTCTAGACTAACCAGTGGGCGTCAGGGATATGCCTGTCACTACTGCTTCTCCACTCTAATATTTGTTATTTGTTACTATTTATTTCGCCTAGTTAGAGTGCCTATCAGTTCTCATGGAAGCTCCACACCTAAGGATGCCAGTAGGCTACTCAGAGCATTAGTTAATCAATCAATCAATTAATTAATTAACAATAGTCATTTATTTATTCCATTCTAGTAAAAGTACCTATAAGTTCCTGCGGGAGCCCCCACACCTAAGGGGACCAGTAGGCTGCTCAGATAATCAATAAATCAATTGTTTTGCACTAGTCTGAGTTTCCCATGCTCCATCCTGCTCATGGACCCAGACTAGGCTGTGGTCTCTGGGAAGTTTTTCCAGAAGCCATAGTGTGAGCTCAGCAGGGGATTGTGTGTTCCTTGGAAATTTGTTCCTCCTACCCAGTGTGAATGCTGATTTGACCTGTGTCTTGAGCAGATGCTGGGCAGGACCAGCTAGAGGCACTCTTGTGGGCCAGCCCTGTCTCACTCAGTCCACTCCATTTGTCCCTGCCTGCCAGCAACAGGCTTCCTTCTACCTCCGGACGCACCCAAGACTCTCTCTTAAGGAGGTGCCTATGAGACTGCTTTTGACCAGGGACTTCTTCGGCTTTAAGCTTGGGTTTTAATTGCCCCATGTTGGGCATCAATTTGTTGTAGCTATGTTACTAATATTTATTATTAATACATATAATTATTACAATGGTTATTATTTAACCCACTATTGTATAAATAAAAATACACAGACACCTGTTAGAATGTTTACTCTGCCTTAAACACTGGAACTGGGCAGAAACTAACCTCCTAAGCTATCTTGTCTAAACCCAGCCAAAATCCCAAAATATTTGCACATTCTTTCCATCTGGGGCCAATTCCCTCCAGTCTCCGACCCTCAGAGCAAGCTCCCCTCAAACACATGCTTCTAGTTCATGCTTAACCCAAGGTGACTGCTCTCCCTCCCCTCCCCTCTCCTGTGATCCTTCTGTCTTCCATGCTGACGATCCTTAGCTTCACCCATCTCTCTTATGCCCAGCCCCAGTGTAGGCATTTTTATTGGCCAATCATGGATAATTTGAGAGATTACACAGTATCATTTGGTGTACACGAGCATTTGCTTATACAACTGTAAAGATCTTAGGGACAAGCAATTAGCTTGTAGCTCCAGAGCATGCTGCAACACATGTGCCCTGCACTGGCTTTTTGCATGGATGCTGGGGACTCTGAATGTGGGTCCTCAGTCTTCACACTGGTGTGGCAAGAACTTTACCATTGGAGCTACCTCCCAGGCCCAAAGGTTAACTTACTTTAAGAGGTTTTTTTGTTTGTTTGTTTGTTTGTTTGTGTTTTAAACTCTATGTGTGTGCCTGCTTTGCCTGTGTGTATGTATGTGAACCACATACATATTTCATGCCTGTGGAGGTCAGAAGATGGTATCAGATCCCCTGAAACTGAAAATATAGGTAGTTGTGAGGTGACATAAAGATGCTGGGGACCAAACCCTAGTCCTCTGTAAGGGCAGCCAGTATTCGTAACCACTGGGCATCGCTCCAGCCATAATTGTTAGCTTGCATCATCATCATCATCGTCGTCATCATCTTCATCATACCTTTGCTCCTTTGCTGCTGTCTTTCCTCCTTGTTGGGGTCCTTACTGGTTCTCTCACTGTCCCTTTCTTTTACCATCCTCAGGAGGTCACGTGATACAGTCAGAAGGGAATGTGGGAGTGGTGCAGAGATCGGTGTCTGTTTTCACACGAACCTTCCTTGTGTACTAATTTCATTCCTTGCTTTTCAGGAGATTCGAGGCCTTACTTCAAACTGGAAAGAGCCCCACTTGTGAACTGCTGTTCGACTGGGGCACCACAAACTGCACAGTTGGTGACCTTGTGGATCTTCTGGTCCAGACTGGGCTGTTTGCCCCAGCCACTCTCCTGCTGCCAGGTAAACAGGTGTGACCAGAGTGTCAACAGCTGGCTGGGGCGATGGATGGCAGAAATACAAGTGTTTCTTTTTGCTCTTTCACGTGATGAACAAACCTGACATTTGAGCCCCTTTTGTTCTTTCAGCTCTCCCTGGCTTTTGAACATTCTAGAATCTGGACATTCAGGACTGTGCAGCTAAAGTGGTAGCCGGTTAGGGATTGAGTCTAACCCCGTCAGAGTCAGGTAGTTTTGTGCCAGGAGGGTTTATTCAGAGGGAGGAAGAGTGTAGCCCATAAGGATTTACTCTGTTGAGCCCTGTCTCCCTCTCGACTCCCAGACTCAGCTCCACCTTGACAGGACGTTCATCATTACACTGTATCCCACCTTGTTACTCTTTGTCATTCTGCCCCTCATTACCTCACTTCTCTTTCCCCTTAGATACACTAGTGGATCTCAGTGTTTACTCTGTAAAAGTCTCTTAGAGTTCTTGATGAAGGTGTAGATTCCTGGACTCCATGCCACACCCACTGAGTTCAAAGTCTAAAATGTTTGTGGTTCTTCCCGTTTGTGTGTGTGTGTGTGTGTGTGTGCATGTGTGCATATGTGTGTACATGTGTGGATGTGTATATGTGTGTGCATGTGTGCATATGTGTGTATGTGTATGTTTGCATGTGTATGTGGGGGGGCATGTGTGTACGTGTGCATGTGTATGTGTGTGTGTGTTTAGTTGTTTGTTTTTGAGACAGAATTTCATGTAGCCCAGACCCTGATCCTCCTGCCTCCACCTGCAAACTGCCGGGGAATTCAGGTGGGCTCTGCCATGCCAGCTGGTTCTCTATTCTTAAATAAGTACAGTGTCCCTAATCTCCTAATGGCCCTGAACTACTTTTGTAAACACCATCACTCTGTCTATTCACCTTTATTGTGACCAACAGCTTCTTATCAGGTGTCTCCGTGTGTTTAATGAGGCCCGATGTCTGGAAGCTGCATGTGAGTTCCTCTTTGTCTGAGTTAAGGTTTTTATTACTGTGAAGAGACACCATGACCACAGTGACCCTTATAAAGGAAAACATTCCACTGGGGCTGGCTTATAGCTCAGAGGTTTGATCCATTATCATCAGGGTGGGAAGCATGCCAGTGTGATGATTAAAAATGAGATACCAGGCACCGGATATTATATGGAGAAGTTTATTATAGGAGCATGGGGGAGCAGGGAAAGGGGGAGGGGCACCCCAGAGAAAGAGAGAGAGACAGAGACAGCAAGGAAGGTTAAGAGAGGAAGAGAGTGAGAGGTAAGAAAGGAAGAGAAGAGAAGAGGACAGAGAGAGACAGAGAGAGAGAGAGAGAGAGAGAGAGAGAGAGAGAGAGAGAGAGAGA
>OU015748.1:117895216-117925219 GCA_907169655.1 Acomys percivali
GTGTGTGTGTGTGTGTGTGTGTGTGTGTGTGTGTGTGTGTGTGTGTTGTGGTAATCATTTGCTGAAAGCAGCCAACAGGTTGAAAGTAACCTTAGACAAAACAATTATCCAGCCTACTGTTGAAACAACACGTAGTTAGGATTTGTTTAAGGCTGTGAGCGCTATTCTGGGTCAGTTGGGATCAATGAAGTAATTTTTCCTTGTAAAATTCTGTTAAAGATTTGTGTGGAAAAGAATTCCTCATTCCTTTCCCATACTGTTTCCTGTGCTGTTTGAGAAATATAGAATGAAGCTCTTTATTCAGGACAGACTCCAGGGACAGACAGATATCAGATACATACACTGTATAGATAACAACAGCCCAAACTTTACAGGAAACAGAAAAATAGAAGGCACAGGAAAGTGGAGAATTCAAAGTCTGACTTATTCTTGGTCTGAATTCCTCTAACAATAATTTATTAACACACAAATACACATACATATATGTGTGCACATAGACTTTAACACATTAGTCCATAAAGGCCAGTAAACTAAAACAATAAGACCAACAGCCCCGTAGAGGGAAGAGAATTTGAATTATTGATGTTGCTACATTATGGCAAACATCTAATTGTCAATGAAAATATGAGAGACAAGAGGAAAGTCTGGCTCCTGTCTTGGAGTGGGAGACAGTCAAAAGAAACTGTTCACAAGGAAACCAGATTTCATATAAGGTATATTAAATATATTTTTAAAGTAAAAGGAATATACAAGAACCAAAGTATTAAGAATTTTGCTTTGCCAGATAATAGAGGATGCCCTAAAAGAAAAAAAATGTAAAAACTATTAAACACAGTGTGTGTGTATTCACAATCAGTGAGCATGGAAATTAACTGAGAGAGTATAAAAACAGCTGAACAGAACCCCAGAGAACTGTGGGACACAGTGGCACTTGCCAGTAAGTACCACTAGGGTGGAAGGCCCATAAGAGGGACAAGAAAGATGCAAAAGCAATGACTGAAGAACTCCCCACAGAGAATTAAAATAGAGCAATAGAAACTGTTCATGAAAAGCAACCCACACAGTCCAGAGCCTAATTGTAAGGAGAAGAAACTCCTATAAACCCACACCTAGGCTTGCTAGCAACACAGGTGGCTGAACAGTTATCAGTGACCCTCACTCAGTAGGGAGAACTACTTCTCATCAAAAACTCAGAACTCCTACTTCTGGCATCCCTGAAGTGATGGAAGAACGTCAACTCCAGCAAAGCTTCCTTCAACACTGAGAAGGAAAAAACTACAGTCCCAGATTGGTTTTTAAATAGGAAATTTGCAAGGAATAAATCTTCCTGATTGGAAAGCATCATCAGTGTTCAGGGGCACAGAAAGGAGGAAGCGCTAAGAGACTCGCACCTGCAAGGCACAGGCAATGTTAATGTTTGCTTTTAGTGCCTAGTTTATTTGAAGGTTGCACAAAATACTGTATATCTGTGTTAGAGGGCACAAAACGTAGAAAATTTCAATTTGTATGATGGCATTGGAACAAAGGACATTTAAGTTAATATCACTCCAAGATAGTCTTATATATCGAGTCATTTTTTTTTAAAGCATGACCAAGAAAACCAAGAAACCACAGAATTAAAATAATATGGTAGAATGTGTATTTTAGGGCAGAGATGTGTCTCAGTAGGTGGAGTGTACACAGAACCTCAGGGTCAGCGTGCAGCACTGCATAGCCTAGATGTAGTGTGTAATCACAAATCATAAAGGAATTTGAAACAGCCTAGAATGAAATGAAATGAAAATACAACATACCAATGACTTACAGTCTTTAAGCCCAATGAATGCGGCACTGAGAGAGAGTTTCATAGGGGCAAATGCATATATTTAAAAAGTCAGGACAAGCACTTTCTCTCACGTTTTTTCAATCACTTCCCCGTGATGAGGCTCCCTTACCAGGCCACCGGTATCAAAACCAGACAAAGGAACAGCAACAAAAAATTACAGCTGAGGGGGCTGGAGAGATGGCTCAGAGGTTAAGAGCACTGACTGCTATTCCAGAGGTCCTGAGTTCAATTCCCAGCAACCACAGGGTGGCTCATAGCCACCTATAATGTGATCTGGTGCCCTCTTCTGTCCTGCAAGTGTATGTGCAGCCAGAGCACTGTATACATAATAAATAAATAAAATAAACAAACAAATAAATAAAATTACAGCTGAATGTCCTTGGCAAACACTCATGCAAAATCCTCAGGGTCAATGAGAGCTCTGCTGAAAAAATGCACTTACTACTGAGGCTAAGAACCTAAGTCTGATCCCTGGTATCCACATAGTGGAAGGAGACAAGCTCTCTTAGGTTACACACACACACACACACACACACACACACACACACACACACACACGAGTGTAAGGAACTAAATAGGCAGTTCCCCAAAAGAAGACAGATGGCTAATAACTTTTAAAAACATGTTCAACATCCTTAGTCATCAGGGAAATGAAAATTAAGACTACCTTCTGGTTACTTACAGGAATATGGTGAGGAGTTACTTACAGAGTAGAAATGACTCAAAGAGAGCTGCATCCCCAAAGCCCACCCCCACCCCTGACCCCAGCATAGGTGACAGCTCACAAAAGCTGGGAACCTGGAGCAAGCACACTGCCCAGCCTGCAGGCAGCTCAACAAGTTGGAGGGTGTCCCTTCCAAGTGACTCAGCTGGTCTAAACCTCTTCCAGGCAGTCTCTGGTCTCAAAGTCTTCTTTGCAGCTTGGCTTTGTCTGAAAGTGACTCTGAATTGTCTTTATTGTTTACTCTTGGAAAGGAATGGGGGGTGGCGGGCAGCTGGGGTCTAGTGAATCTGGTCGGTTTCAGGGACTTCCTGAAGATATTTTGGGTGGCTTGCAGGTGTGAGCCTGCATTGGTGCATGTGTGGAAGTCAGGATATTTCAAGAATAAGTCTTTATCTTCAACCTTATTGAGGCAGCTGACACTTGGACTTCTGGGTGATTCTTCCCCCCCCCCCCATCTTGCTGTAGGAGAGCCAGAATTACAAATGAGTGCTGCCACATCTGCCTTTTTAGGAGGGTTCCAGCAATTGCACTCAAGGTCGCCAGGCTTGTGTGGCTGACTCCTTTGCCTGTTGAGCCAACTCCCAGCCTGGGAACTCTCTTGAACTCATAGCAGGTGTGATTATCTGCATAGAGATGCCCTGCTTAAGAACAGGTCTGTCCACATCATCACAGAAGACACATGGACTTACAGGATCCTACCTCTCCCTAAGAACATAGGATCAGTTCATGGTAACGGGGGGGGGGGGCCAGATGCCAAGCCCCCACCTTTTCTAGCCACAGGTAGGGAATTGGGGGAGAAACATCTTTAGTGCTGTAGCCACTGGTAAGGAGCCACTCAAGAATGGGTTTGATCTTAGCTTGGACTTTACGAGGCTTTGTTACAAAATCAACCTCCCCTCACTTTACTCCCAGCTACGGTGAATAACTGGACCACGTGACAGAGGCTGTAGTGTCCTGCCTCTCAAGCCCAGCAACAATGAAGCCTAGTGACCACAGACCAAACACTTTGAAACCCTGAGCTAAAATAAATCTTTTGTAGAGTAACAGGCCAGTGGAAAACTACCCTGTGCCTGGCCTACCCACAGTTCCGAGACTTGGCAATCGCCACCCCTATGACTCAGCCTTAGGGGCCAAACAGTGTTTCAGAGTTAACTGTCAAGCAATATTTCTGACTGCACTGAACTTTTTCCACTAGCTCCGTGCCCATGTTCCATTAGGTCACTGCGCATGCTCCAAAGACCCTATAAAAGCCCATCCCTCCACCCAACCCTCTGCTGTCTCTTCCCATTCTGAGACAGCCACCATTCTGTTCTCTCCAGTCAATCTGTGAGGATTGTTGCATGGTATGCCTAGCTGTCAATCACACGTGGAGCTCTTTGCTCGCTACACCCATTCACTACAGAACCCAGGGGAGAAAATGAACCCACCACCCTCACACTCACTTCAAAGGAAATGAGTACCTACACTCCCAGTGCACACTGTGGGCCAAGTGCCTTAGTTCTCCAAATTAAAAAAAATAAAAACAAAAGCTTTGCAGGACTTGTTTTAACTGTATTACATTTATTGTGTGGGCATCCATACCGCAGTGTACAAATGCGTGTCAGGGACCACTTGGTACGCTTTCCACGTTGTGGGTTCCACAGAGTCAATCTCGTTGGGTTTGGTGGAAAGTGCATTTACCTGCTGAACCACCTCACTGGTCTCTTTCTAAATTGGCTCTTTAACCACCTTCCCCCTCTTATTTTTGAAATTGCTACTGAAACTTGTAACATGTCCCCTGTGTTATACTTTATGAAAAAGGATTTCATACTGAAGTGCAGAGTGAGAGTGCCCCAGTCACTTCCACATGAAGAGCACTGCTGCCAGCTTGGTCTTGACCTTCTAGCCTCCTCTATAACTGAAAAATAAGCATTTATGAACCACGCCAAGCACGTTGGGCACCTGTTGTCCTGGCATGGGGGTGACACAGGGTCTGTATAGCTAAAGCTGCTCTGGAATGTGCTGGAAGTTTGGGCATGCACCACCCTCAAGGCGCTGCTTTTTTAGGGAGGGAACTCAGCAACTAGATGCAGTCTCATTCTTGCTCCATTTCTGCAGGGCATTCTTTTTTTTTTTTTTTTAATTAATTTATTCTTGTTACATCTCTATGGTTATCCCATCCCTTGTAACCTCCCATTCTCCCCTCCCTCCCATTTTCCCCTTATTCCCCTCCCCTATCTCCACTGAGCACTGTCTCCTCATAGCTGTTTTCTTGCCTAGGTTTCCAAGTACTTAAAATTTACCGTTGAACTTAAGCAGGCTAATGAAACGATCACACAAGGTTACCAGGTATTATACTGTGCAAAATTATCCAAACACTTAAAATGTATTATAAAACCACCATACGCGACTCAAAGAGAAAAAATTTTATTGATATAAAATGCACTTATAAAATGTCCACAGAAGACGTAATTTTTCACTGCTATATAAATTTATTGGGAATGTTATTCACATCTATTATCACCTAAGACATACTGTAAACAATGAGTTATGCCCTAAAACAAATGCGTGATTCTCAGCAATCATTGGTTTACTCATTAGTAAGGGTACACAATCACATCTATATGCTGGGATGTGCAATGACACTGATGTAGTGTAATATTACAAATTCAGAGCAGAACCGCACACGGACGTCTCAGAACAGTCACCAGTGCTTCCGGACCCGACAGGTAGTGCTCCTCTGTTTGAACATGGCAGCCCCAGGACTCTCCCCGCAGCACTCTGTGGGCACGTACGTGTCTCCGTGTGCTCACGCAGAATTAAAGTTTACGTCTAGTAAATAACTGCAACATTACTGTCAACTGTTCTGCATACTTAAATAGGAAAGTCTAAGTATTTGTAAACAAACAAAACACACAAATACTCAAAGCTATTTTTAAAAATCTCCCTAGCCCATAATTCCTCTCGTATGGCCTATGTGCACACACACTGAGTTTCTGAAAGGCGCGTGCATCACCTTAGGTAATAAGGCTTTGCAATGAGTGCTTCAAATTGGATGTCATGAAATGTGCATTACTGACACTTATCTTATGCAGCGTGAAGTTCAGGTCAAGGACTTCCAAAGCCTGGATACCATAGTCCATTCCAAAACTTCTCAGAGTTAAGGCTCTGCAGCAGGTTTAGCAGATTAAATACGAAGTGTTCTAATTCCCTCTATTTCAAGTATCAAAAAACTCTGAGGCTCAAAAATCTCTAGTTTGTAACTGAAAATACAAAGCTTCAGAAAACACATATTTTGAGGGAACTTATTAACTGAACCAAGATCCTTAAGCTGAGTATTATAATAGTTGGCCACCTCCTAAGCACTAGGAATGGATAATTTTAGATCTGAGTACTTGCTCCCAAATGATAAGACAATTTGATTTAAGATGCATGGTTTCAAAGGGAGGGAATGGAGAAAAGCCTTAAAACTTCTATCAGTTTTCTCCTTAGTTGTGTTTCCTTTTAAATGATACTTGCATTTTGACCTAAACATGAACATCTGGCTTCACAGTACTTACAATGAGGGCGTCACTTTGGAAACGGACATTTCGGGAGCTCTGCAAAGACCTTACAAGACTGCGTAGCCTTCCAGGGCCATTAGAAACCCTGCAATCTCTGGTACCTTTAAAGTTTCACAATAAACTGATATTCTGAGATTGCAATGCTTTTAAAAACAAAAGGTCACATAGGAAACACTGCTGCACAAGCACCGCTCTTCAGTGCTGCAGACTGTCCCAGGCTGAGCACAGCTCTCAGAGCGAGCAGCCTGCCACCCTTCCCTGGCTCTGTAACACACTCATCAAGTGTGAGTTGTCCAGGGTTGCTCCACTTCCCTTTAGACCTCACACGGAGTACTAAAGCAAGTCTTTAGGCTTTGTGGAACTGGCCTACCTATGTAAAATATTGAAGATTATGTGAAGTGTGGGATCAACACGCTATGAAAACTGTGTGACAAAACCAAACATTACTGTGTTGAAACCTTGTCTAGCTTTAACTAAAAAATAGAAATCATGAGTCTTCTATAGCATTAATTTAAAAAATACATAGAAGTGAAAAGTGCTATTTTCAAAAAGTACAATTTTCCTCCCAACTATATCAACATGGAATGATTTCAGTTCTCCTGTACTAAAAGCTGAAAAATTTTACAAAACTATATTGCAGCATTTAATAAAACACTTTTAATCAGTAGTGGCTTCCGCTTCCGCTGGACCCCTAATCAGTCTTCGGATTCCTCTCTTCCCTGCAGGACCTTTAGGTTTAGCAAAACTCTGCTTATGAGCATGCTGCTTGGGATGCACTTCATCATAAAGAAAATCTGCAGTCAGCTCATCCCCGTTGTCGATCTCAATCTGCAAAGGAGGACGCCAACAGTGTGAAACAACATAAACATGGACCAGTCAAAACCTAACGCAGGCAGTAAGCCTGAGCGCAGGCACAGCCGCCTACACACAATGTGCCACACGCCTTCTCTCCAAGAGAACGAGCAAAGACCGTGTCTGTGGTGTCTCTTCTGTCCCTTTCAGGGAGACTCTGAAGCAGTTGTTTAAACCCAGTCAGCCAGAGTCACCTTCTAGTTGGCTGCCTCTCGCTGCTTCTAGCTGACGTTTACAAGCAGGGGTGAGCATCACGTCCTCGAGCTGCTCTGCTTCCTAGACTCAAGCACCACACCGCCTCTTTCATCCCCGGGCCACTTGGAATCATTCTAAAACAGGTGTGGGCCAACAACAGCCTACAGGGCAAATCTCTAGCCCAGCTTAAGAATACTTTACTTAACACTTTAAGGGGCTTTAAAAGCAACTAAAACATGTGAAGGAGACTCATGTGGCCTGGCAGAACCTAAGATATTACTGTCTGATGTCTGCAGTGTCAGCTGATCCTCTGTGAAAGGTCCTAGCAAGCAGTAAGCACCAAAGAATCGAGAGTTGCTCTAGGCTCGGACCCAGCACCAGCAGCTGGTAAGGGAATGTCTGTCCTTGTGCTCCTCCTGCATTTAAGAATGCACATGGAGATCTCACAGCACACCCCACTGTGTAAACCGACAGAAGTGTTCTGTGTGTGCTGCACTCCTAATGTTACACACGGCCATGCACTATTCTCAGTGCTATTAAGAAACCGAATTTTACATTTTATTCAAGTTTACGCTAGAATAACCACACGTGGCTTTTAGCTACTATACTAGATACAACACAGAGTTACAAGATCTGTCAAGATGGAGCCATGACAGTTCATCTCCAGGCACTCAGCAGGTTCAAAGGACTTATGATGAGAACAAGAAAATTAAGTATTTTCATTTGTAAACCAAAGAAACTGGAAATGTATCACACTGTACTGGATGGAAATGACAAAAAGGATCTAGCAAGAACCTCGTCAAGCAGTCAAGTCTACCTTTCTGATCACATCCATCTGCAGCTGTCTTTCCACAATCTCGAGCAGAGGGCTCTTGCAGCTGGAGTACAGCATCCGCTCTCTTATGCTGCACGTGTACCCAGGCATCGAATAAATAAAAACTGTAAGTGAAAACATGAACAATTAGAAGTATCAATTACAGCACATCTATAAGACTACCAACAACTCACCTAAGCCCCCAGCAAGAGATACACGAACTACAGTGAGTGCTGAAGACGGTGTGTCACACACCTATGGACTCTAAGTAGTCTCCTTCATGGGAATGCTTATACAGAAAGAAGTGGTAACGCGCTGAGTCCTTGGGAATCCTCTTTGGCAAATCTTTTAGTTCAGTATTTGTTGTGCTGGCCAAAATTATTGTTTCATTTTTTATATCTATCTCCTATTTTAAAAAAAGAAACAACATTTATTAAACAAGTAAAACAGAAATGAACTTAAACAAGAAATAAGGATAATATACACAGCTGAGGATTATCATACTTTCTCACAAGTACTTTGCAGTTTAAAAAAGTGAATAAGCGGGCTGGAGAGATGGCTCAGCAGTTTAAGAGCACTGACTGCTCTTCCGAGATCCTGAGTTCAATTCCCAGCAACGACATGGTGGCTCATAACCATCTGTAATGTAATATGGCACCCTCCTCTGGCCTGCAGGAGTACATGCAGGCAGAGCACTGTATACATAATAATAAATAAATAAATAAAAATTTTTTAAAAAAGTGAATAAGCATGCCTTCAAAGGAAACAAAAATAGCCAGGCATGGTTGTGCATGCCTATAATCCCAGCACTCAGGAGGCAGAGGCAGGTGGATTACTGTGACTTTGAGGCAAGTCCAGGATAGCCAAGGCTACACAGAGAAACCCTGTCTCAAAAACAAACAAACAAGCAAACAAAAAAATAAAATAAAATAAAATAAGAAGAGATGCAAAACTGTGAAGTTCATTAAAGAGAGAAATTATACAAGCCATAAATAATCAAAAAGAACAGCCCCTTTATAGCTATCGTATTTCTCTTACCAATTGCACATAGTTGAGCTGTTTATTACTCAGTTTTTCCAAAGCCTGGAAGGCATCTCGAGAAATAGGAAATGCTACTCCTTGTAGTGTCTGATGCTTTGTGTCCACACCCACATCAGTTTGTACCTAAGTATGACAGATATAATTGACTGGTAAGGCTTTAGTATTCAGCACTGTCCATTTACTCTTTCCCAATATATGATTCAAATTTTTAAAACATTTTTAGCTTAGAAGGCAAATCATTTCTCACACTGGTTTACTGTCCTGCTAGCAGACTGTGACATGCAGAGCGCACGACACACTGTTACGACATATTAGGGAGGATGCTTGACCGAGCAGTCTTAGGGCTTTGAAGGTGTCCTTAGCTCAGGCTGGCACAGTTCCAGGAGCTACAGTAACTCTTCCAGAGTGTCACCAGATGACCGCTTGAAGTACAAGCTTTTCTCGCTAGAACTTCTGAACAGTAAACTGCATACAGTAGGCATGGAACTTTACTCTGTCCTACTGGACATAAAATGCAACAGAAACGTCATGCACGGAACTAAGGAAGACATGGGACACAGACAAAACACATGGCACTACGAGCTACAGCTGTGCACGATCCAGATGTGGGGCTTTCTTTACTAAACAGCATGTGTAGATGAGAGGATATTTCAAGAAAGCTTTTCAATGCGCATGTTTACAATTTTTCTACTCAATCAATGACAGCTAGTACAGGGTTCCGTTTGCAATATTGCAACAGAAAGTTGAATACAAACTTCACTTAAGAAAAAAAATGAATGAAGATTCTACAGCATGATACTGGAAAATGACCACATCATAGAACATATGCAAGTGCATACCCCAATTCCATCCTCTGGGTTCTGATTGCAAGGAATAAAGCAAACTATCAAACTTGTTAAAAAAAAAAAGTCATATAAAAAGCCCTACTAAAATAGCGTTAGTTTAAAATGTATGTTAGGTCCTTTCAATCAACTTAATATATTAAAGGTACTGAGCCATTTCCACACTGGTCC
The DNA here is from genome assembly GCA_907169655.1 of Acomys percivali. Taxonomy (NCBI): domain Eukaryota; kingdom Metazoa; phylum Chordata; class Mammalia; order Rodentia; family Muridae; genus Acomys; species Acomys percivali. The sequence continues at coordinate 117,905,223 of OU015748.1, forward strand.
GGCCTGGCAGGAAGAAGAGTGAACCGTGGTTTGGGACATTTGTTCTCTGTAGAGTTTCAGTAGAAATAGAGCAGTTATAAAAGTCAACTAAGGTGGCTACAGGAAACATTAAAATTAGGGCTCCAAGTTTCCTGGCTTCAATATGCATAACAAATACTCAATTGCCCATATATGCTGCCATCCACAGCCACAGATATGAAAACCCACTTGAAAATCGTAAGCATTCTCCAGCATTTACATTTTATTCTCTTTAGTAAACACTATGCTTTAAAGAACTTTTTAATGTAGTTGTATTAGATATAAAACTCTTTGCAATCAATGGGTACCACACTTTTCCCTTTAAAAAGTACTCATGGGACAGACAGAGCCTCTAGCAGGAAGTTTGTGTTAACATGTCCATCTTGGGGACAGCCCTTTATGAACCGCTGTTAGTTTAATATGAATGTTTTACTTTTTTTCCTGAAAACACACTAAGCACACAGGTGTGTTTCTCAAATACACAGACTAAACCCAACCAACTCAACCTCTCATTCTCAGTTACCACCATGTCTATTCAGCTGAGATGGTATTTTGACACACTTGAAACCCTGAAAGTGTCGTTAGGCTGTAACTTACCTCATTAATTTTAATCTGTCGTAATTCTTCCTCAGCTGCAGTCAGCGGGGCAGGGGAAGCCTGGGACAGCAAATACTTTTTATATCCGTGTAGTGATACATCTTCCTGGAAGCAAAGAAATAAATATTATGTACCAGAAATATAACCAAGGTGAGGCTATCCTAGGAAAAACAAAATTATTAATAGAAAAAGTAACTAATAAATAGCAGTAAGAATTTCACTCTTACTTTAATCCTTCATTTTGAAGGTCTAAAACTTGAAACAAGTGTCTCTTTTTTTCCTTGTTTTTAAATTGTTTGCCTAAACTCGATTAGCCAAATAACAGCCTGATTAAGCCTCAAGCCTCCCGACACCTGAAATTGACCATCTGTAGGAAACCATCCTGCAGCTCTTATGAGTAATTTATTCAGATTCTGAAGTCTACAGTAAAATCCCTCAGGTAGTATCTACAGAAGTATTCATCAAAGAAAAAAGTATTTAAAAAAGGAGTGCTCATGAGCATTTTGCTCTTGGAAGGCTGAGGGTGAGGGAGCTGAGGAGCCAGCCCATCATGTCTACCACAGAGGAGAGAAAATACACCTCTAGTGGCTAGAGCATATCATTTTCTGAAACTGAAGTGTAAGCCAGCTGTTCAAAAGTATATCCCAATCATCTTCACTGGTCAATATAGTCACAAATGCATCAATTTAGCACACATGTTAGAGGATGAGTAGATTTCAATAGTGATTACTCTCAATGTCAAATAGGTACAAGCGAACTTGTTATCACGCCTCGTGAGTCAAAAGGTACGACAATACCTGTCTTACACTTACACACTGAGACACTAACATTCATATTAATTATCTTTCACCTTTTTTTTTTAAAGTATTGAGACAGGGTCCCTATATGTAGCCCAGGCTATCCTGGAACTCAGTATGTAGACCAGGCTGGTACCAAACTCCAAGAGTACTGCCTCCCACATTCTGGGAATAAAGGTGTGTGCCACTATGTCTCACGTCACCATTTTTGGTTTGGTTGGGGCTTTTTTTTGAAACACACACACACAAAAAAAACCTTAAGTTTTGCACCTTTGCTGTTCCAAATACTTCATCTTTAATGTGGCCACCTCCAAATTCTTTTTTCAGAGTTGCTCTTGTGGCTGCATACAACATTTTTTGACGAACCTATGCAATTGTGAAAGTTTTACATGTTAACAGTAGTACCATTATAAAAGAAAGCACTGATGCACTAAAGTCTTCTAAACGTTAAGCCAATAGGGCTGACACTGACAACTGTAACATGCACGTCTAAAACAGTAGTGACCATTAAGGTGGGTTTTAAATTACTTAGCATATTTTTTTAAAATACAAAATAAACTTTATAAAGAGTAAAATTAGTTGCAAGAATAAAAAATAATTTAAATACTATTTCAAAACAGGAGGGGGGGTACAATCAATATAAGGTAACCTTTGTAGCAACGTTTTACGCAAAGCTAGACCAGACATTACTAAGAATCAAATACTCATGGGTCCCCGATGGCAGGTACCATGGATGAGCAAGACCAGGAGCTGAACACGCACATTCTGCCCTCGAAGAGCTTTAAGTAGCTTTCCTAGATGACTACCAACTAACAGAAACAATCTCATGGTTCTAAGTAGTGAATCTGCTACTTCTTCCAGAATAAATAATTTCGGAAGAATTAAAAATGGGTAATCATTTGAGAATATCTAGACAGCACTAAAAATGAGCTTTTTATAAAAAACCTGAGACTTTTAAAAATATTGGACAGTATTTACACCCTAACTCCACTTTGTAATCTATTTAGTCTATTCTCAGCTCTTTTTCTTTTTGTTTTCTGAGAGGATTATCTCTCCATGGGAAATGACTGTTGCTTCTTAATCTTCTTTTAGCCTGAAATGAATATTTCAGAAAAAAAAATTCTCCCTAGCATTTAATGTTAAAACAAACAACAACAACAGAAACTACAAAAAAAAAAAAAAAAAATTACTCACATGAGAATGATCTGGAGACCATGCAATGAATATCCACTCATATCCTTGGGCATTCTGAGAATCTAACCTGAACAACACATAGCATGGCTGCTTGTCCTCCAGCAGTGGCAAAACAAAGGAATCGTAATCCTGCTCCCAGGAATCTGAAGGCTGACTGCAGGACCCAATGACGAGTTGCTCTATGAAAGGAAAATGTTAAACAGATAACTGTTGTGCAGTATCAAGTGATAATACGATAAAGACAAGAAAAGACAATTATTTCTCAATTACTATTTTCCCATAAAAACTGAAAAGGTGGAAACACACACACACACACACACACACACACACACACACACACACACACAGAGTCTTTATTTACTACTCAAAACTATAGTTCTTGGGCTGGAGAGAGATGGCTCAGTGGTTAAGAGCACTGACTGCTCTTCCAGAGGACCCGGGTTCAATTCCCAGCACCCACATGGCAGCTCACAACTGTCTGTAACTCCAAGATCTGACACCCTCACACAGACATACATGCAGGAAAACACCAATGCACATAAAAATAAAATTAAATTATATATATATATATAAACTATAGTTCTTGGCATTAATATTTAATTGTAAAGAATTAGAAAACAAGTGTAAGCTCCTACTTTACAAGAACACTGTTGATCTAAAACGTTGCCTAAAACCATAAACTAGAATTGGGAGTTGTCACCCTCTGGTGTCACCTTGCAGAACTGAGTAAGATTCGGACAGGTGGTTTCCCTAAGAATTACTTGTTCACACGGTCTGCTGTGTGAGTACTACAGTACCGCATAGCAACAGGGCGAACCAGTGACAGCTTCCATCTTCCCCATGAGAGGGCACGCAAACATGTGGCACCGCCAAATGAAAACACTATTTTTACTTTAAAATAATCATGGGCTAGCAAAACAACCGCTCCCCCCCACCCACCCTGCAATCCCAGAAATAAAATCAAGAATAAAACAACATGCAGCTTATGTGAACTTAAAAACTATGTGCTATATAGACATTTAGGTAAAGGTGATTATATATAAAGCTGTCTACTGCAACTGCCTTAAGAAAGAATTAGAAAAGCCCAGCTGTCAGAAGAAGTTCTTCACAAAAACAGTAACATTTACAAAGGTCTGGAGCAAACTATAAAGTACTAACTCACTAATTTAAAAAATGGGTATTTAATTTTTCATTCTCTGAAATTTCCTAATTTACTATTTTTTTCAAGATAAAAAGAAAACTGGAAAATATTTAGGAAATAGAAATTTTCCTCCTTAAGAAGTGCTAATTATCTTTCCATTTTGCTTACTGACATTTGCAGTTTTAGCTGCTTTGAAGTATACATTTGTTCCTACCCAATATCGTAAGATTTTCTAACTACTTTCACATTTTAATAAGCAGAAAAACAAGAAACAAAGCTTATTTATTTCCAGTTTATGTTATTTTTCCAAAATAAAAGGTCTTAGGACATTTGAGAAGGCCAAGAGAATACTTGCAGCACACTCATTTTGGCATGAAGTTATCAGCAGTGACTTCAAGTCCATCTGATTCAGATGTGGCCGCTCAGCTAGTTTCCCTGCTCACACAATTATTGCTAAGGAGTCAATTTATAATTTGCCATGTTCTTATGATGTTTCCAAACAAGAAAAGGCCTTGCTACTCTAGAATCCAGTCAGGCAAAAAAAAAAAAAAAAAAAATCAAAATATTTTTATTTCTAAACACACTTCATTGAATAACTCCCAAGTAATGACTTTTGTTTGTTCTAAACAATCGGTTGGTTACTGATTTTTGTTCTAGAAAAGGAAGCTCCGACATTAGACAGGGATTGTAGTGCAGAAAGATACACAGAAGATGAAGCTGCCACACCAGAAACCGTCTGCTGTTTCTCCAACAGCTGCGCGATGTAAAAGGAAAACACACTGAAAGGCAAAATCTGAACTTCCATGATGATTAATAGTTCAAATTACTACTGACACTTGGAAACCTGAAACTGTAAAAGCTAATACTTCACGGGCACACAGTATCTTAGAATGTTAACTAACCATTTTCAATAGATATTTTCAGAAGTCTGTATTTCCCATTCCTGGCTCGGGCAAAGATCTCTTTAACATCTTCACTTGCTGTGGAAAATGAGAAAGGGTGGAAAAACATTTTTAAACTTGGAAGTGCTTTATTTCGTATTCACATAAAGAAAACATAAATTCAAAAAGTGTGGAATATATAGCACCTTTTGTTACTATTAAACACAGGCACTGACTATAACCAAAAAAAAAAATGAATACTAACACTTTAAAAGTACAGAAACTCTTAACATTTTAGCTACAGAGTTCTGCAGAAGTAACACTGGGGTCAATACTTTTCGTCAAACCCAGTAACACACAAATTACTTCATGCTTGAAAACACTGAAAAGCTACTTCTATTGTCCAATTTTAAGTTTGTGATAGCTCCTTCATCATTCATTTCCTGTATTTGTCAAAAAAAAAAAAAAAAAAAAAAGCTCATATCCTGGTTTTAAAAATTTGTAAAATGCACTAGATATTATGTTTATATTTTTCTTGTACCTCTGAAAAAGCTATAATAATCATCGAGCAAATAAACATTTAATAACCTATCCCCTGTGTACTCATTATTGCTTGTGTTGCTGACTGCCAGCATGATTACTGTTTACGACTTGCTATATAAAAGGCTCAAACATGAAACAATGACTTTGACATATTTAAATGTCAAAATTAACATGGGAGAAAAAAAAAATCTCAATGTCTTTAGATCTGAGACTATTTTTGCCCTGCGTGTACGGAAGAAAGGTGGTGTCAAAAAAAAAAACCCTTGAACACAAAACAAGTTAATAACTGGTCACCTGGAGGAAAGGCTCAGTTGGCTATTACAGGAAGTGCTCTAGTTTATATTAGAACTCGTTAAATAACCCTGGGATACATTATTTTATCCTCAGGAGGTGAGTACTTCCAAGTTGCCTATTTTCAAAAGAATAAAATAATGGAGGGTAAGATAACACAAGTAAATTGCACATTCAACTGTCTCCTCCGGGTGATCAGGTGTAGCCACACAGATCAGACTATTCAGCTGCCTGAGGAACATCCAAAGATGGAAAAACACTTCCTACTCAGGGTTTTTCCGAAAGGAAAGCTCGCTCCCATTCGGAGAGAAAACCCGGGCATCCCGGGGAGGCACCCTACAGCTGCGGGGTTTGTTTGGTTTTCAAATGAACTGAGTGCTAGAACAATCTCTCCTTTGGCGGGTGCTGAGGAAGTCGCTCGGCTGGCTGGCGGAAGGAGCCCGGCCAGCTTCGGGTCTTCCTGCTCCGGGCACCGGAGCCGGGATGCGGCGGGTCGGCCCGTACCGCTCCTTACGGCTGGGCTCTCCCGCAGCTACTGGCCTGTTACGTGGCGGCCACCGGATAGGGCCGCGGGGGACACGATCGGGACCGACGCACCCAGAGCCGCTCCGACGCCGTCCGGGCCTCCAGCGATCGGGCCCGCCGCCTCCCGGGAGCCCCTGCCCCGTGGCGCCGTTACCTTGGATGCCGGTCTGATGGGACATGGCGGCGGCCAAGGCTTCCCGGCTCCGGCGCAAGGTGCGGCAGCGGCCCCGGCCGGCGGATCCAGGAAGTAGCGGCTCCCCCTGCGCGTCATCTGCCCGCGACCCTCAGCCCCGCCCTCAGCACTAGCCGCCCTGGCCTGCCGCGCATAGGCCCCGCCCATGTGTCCTTTCACTGGTTACTCTAAGCTTTCGTCACAATCCCCGCCCCCTACGGGCCTTGGCCCCGCCCTTTCCCGGCAGTAGCCCTACTCCTGGAGCCCTGCCCCTCTGCTGCTGAGCATCTGGAGCCAGGCAGCGCCTTAAGGCAGCGATGTGTCACGTGTCTGTCATAGCTCAGCGACCCTGCCTCAAGATGCTTAGAGGGGAAACGAACATTTTTTCCAAGCATTCGTGTTCTGTGTAAAAGACCTTCTCTTTGCTATAAAGAAAAGGCCACTTTAAGGCGAAAGATAAAACAGCTAAGCATTTGTACAGCCTAAGCAAGATGGGCTTCAAGACCACTTTTAAAATATCAAACTGTAGCGTCCTCCAACGTTTCCCCTCTGACTTGATTCTCAGCTGTTGACTTTTCAGTTGGTCACTATCACACAAAACCACAGTTCTCACCTCAAAGGGAAAAAAAAATAGTCTATTCTGAAACCAAGTATGTGGCCAGTCAAATTCATATGACTTACCCCCTCTCCCGGATCGAGTTCCAACTTGGTAAAAGATTTATGGGGAAATCTCTGCTACGGATTCAGCTATCACCTGAAGATGACATTTTTAAACTATAAGAGATAGAAGCTAAGTGGTCTGTACATTCCAAACGGATTTACCTAATTGTTCCAAAGATGGATGTTAGGTAGACACAGAAGTGGGTAATGAATGGGGTGACCCAAGATAACTTGGCTTGGGACCTACAACATCACAGTCCTGCTACTACAACCAGGTAGTTGTAATCAGTCAGGCAACCTTTTTAACTCTTTAACAGGTGTAGGGTGGCTTCCCCGCCCTCCCTGGAAATTTCAGCTCATAGCACTTTAAGAAACTCTGTTTCTTTCTCTGGTTCCCCAAAGAACTGAGTATAAAACCACCGAACCACTGAGTTGACCTGAGAATTTCTCCGTGGTCAGTTCTTCCACTGAAAATCATTAATAGAGCTTTGGTTTAGGTTAACTGCTCATTGTTTCAAATTAAATGTCTGTTCATAGTTACCGGGACTAAATTCGTACAAAGACAGCGTAGTCGGTCACGTTCTTTCTCACTTTAGGCTTTTATCAGCATGCATTTACTACCTGTGGAAGTTAAATCCTATTTTTCATTTTAATGTGGGTTTTCTACGGTTCTTAAGTAGAAAGCTAGGTCTTAGTTTTAAAGCTTTGAACTAACAAATATATAAAATTACAATATGCTAAAATGCAAATGCAAACACTATAATGGTAAGCTAACAAAATCTTTCTTTGAATGTAATGTATTTTAAGTAAGCCACTACTAAATAGGCCAGGAACTGTTTCTGGTTGTGGAGACTACAGCAAAGATTGTTATATCCTGGGACTTGAAGTGTAAACTCTGTCTCTTTAACAGATCCTCATATGTGTGAATTAGCCACATACAATCTAAGCTGGGGGACGCCTTTGGTAGGTGTCTTATTCCGACAAGCTCTTCCTGGCATCGTGGCCCATCCTGAGTTACCAGTTTTAACTGTGCTGTTGCACAAAGGGAAGATTGTAGAGTTCACTTGCAGGTTTTTAGCTGATTCATGTCCTGTTGATTACAGAAGCTGATTGTTAAAAAAAAAAAAAAATACTGATGAGATTGAAAAAAATAATAACTTTCCCATATCCATGCTTAGAAAGGACCACTGTGTGTTTAGCCTGAGAAGAAGAAAGTCCAAGTAGATTTGGATTCTACCTGTTACACTCCCACCTCTCCACCCCCCAATCCCCCCACCCGACCCAGGAAACCCTCGTTTTTACTTTTTGCAGACACAGTAGTTTACGTAAAATCTGCAAGGGTCTGAGGCCTCAACAGAGCCCTGATACCTCTGCCTCTTTATATAGATGTTGATATTATTTTATTGAGACAGTTTCTCAATGTAGTTCTGGCTATCCTGTAACTCACTATGTAGACAGAAATCCTTCTACCTGTCTCTGGAGTGCTGGGATTAAAGGCATGTGTTAGACTTGGATTGTCAGAGTCTTTTCCTAGAAGCTGAAGTGGGAGCCAGAGTCCAGGTTCGATGCAAAAGCAAAGGAATTTTATTGAGCTGACGAGACGTGCCAGGGTCCACCAAGCTCAGAAGAGTTGGAAGACCTCATTCTGTAAAAGCGGAGGGTTTAAATACCCTTTCCAGAAGCAGAACTCAGCAACTGTGGTTACTTATCAAGTGATAGGCTAACAACAGGTGACCTTTTAAGTGAGTGGGGGTCTGAGGTAGTAAATTCCAGATAGGGTGGGATGGGGACAGTAAATTCCCAGGGCAGGGTGGAGATAGACCTAGGGGAGAGCTTTTAACTTTGGCCTGCAATTCTTAACTTGCTTAACAACGCTATTGTAATGACGGCTAGCCAAGGCACCTGGAATCTCACATTGCTTAGCTAACAATGTTACTGTTATGACGGCTGAGTGTAGGCCACCTGGGATCTTACAGCATGCACCCCGACAAGAGGCCTCTCATAATATTCGTAATCCAAAGATGGGGCAATTGTGATATTTCTCTTTCTTGAACCTCTTGGGCTTTTTAGCTTTCTGTATATCTTTCCCATTCTAGAAAAAAAAAATTGCAGCCATTTTAATTAAGACAAAGTCTTAAGATAAAGCTCATATTTTACTACAAATGTCTTTATCTGTATGTCTTTTGAACATACGCTTCTCTGAAAGTCATGTTGATCTCTGAGTTAGTGGTTGTCTAGTATTTCACATTTTTCTCAATATGATGAGATAGAGCAGCATTCACAACTACACTTACCAAACTATTTGGAGGCTTACTGTTGAGTCCCATGACATCAGGCTAGATGGAGAACATTTCTCCTTCTTATAACCTTAGATGTGTGTCCAGATGGTTCTTACCACCTGCAGGACTGTGCAGGGAAAATGGGGACTGTCAGAGAGGAAACACTCAATTTTGAAGGGCTACCCTCTACTATCTTTAAATTTTGTAAGATCCTGGACACATTGAAGGCAGCACGATCGAAGGAACCGAGTTAGCAGAAGTCTCCTGGCTTTAACTTTTTCTAACTCTGTCTGGCGAGGCATGGGATGGAGGACCAACTGCTTGAAACCCTGTCTTGCAATCATTATCGTGTGCAAGTGGAGGCAGGAAACCATAAAACGCAATGAGTGCCCTCTCTCCTACAAAAAGATAACACTACAGTGGTTATTTCCTTCTTATGGCCACTTTCCCCATCCTCCACTTCACATTTAGGCCAGGCTCAATGGCAGAAGGCTTTCAGGATTTGTTGGTCAGATGAGTGAAGGATAGTCACCCATCTATAGGTTCCCCCACATCTCTGTCTTGAAACTGCTTGTGGGCATAACTGTGATTTAAAACCACAGCTACCCTTTTTCTTGAATGTCTGGGCAATGGCTGAAACTTACAACTTGCCTGCCCTGTTGTTTTTCTCTCAAGCTCTTAGAAGATGTTCCTTGCACTTCCTTCTCCGTCTATTCTCAAAGACTTTTAGGCTGAGAATCTGTAAAGTAGTTTAGTTGAAAAAAAAAAAAAAAAGCTTAAATAGTTTCTTGAAGCCTGCGTTTCAAATTCCCAGGAAGGAGAAAATACATGACTGGCTTTTCATGTTTAAGGTGTCAAAACAGCCGACACTGCTGCTTCACCCAGGCCACTGCCTTCAACGACAGCAGAGAGGAGAGGTTTGCAACAAGAAAACAAGTTTAGGATCTGGAATAGTTGGTGCTTAGAACCAAACATTTAAAGACGCAAACCCAAATGCATGCGGGGTTTGGGGTGGGGGACGCTGGTTTTAACTACAAATGAGATATGAGATGTCATGAAATATGAAATATGTGCTACACACATAATATTATATGGACATGTTTATTATATGAGCGTGGGAGAGAAGGAAAGGGGGGATGGGTGCCCTAGAGAGAAAGAAAGAGATAGAGACAGAAGAAGAAAGGAGGAGAGAGAGGTCAGAGGTCAGAGGGAGGGGGAAAGGGTGTGTCCTTTTATATACTGGGCAGGGCCACATCCAGGGGCAGGTAGGCAATGGCATCACAGGTAGGCAGACAGGAGCAGAATCGTCACAGCCGGACCCGTTTAAAAGCCGTATATACTGTTCAGCTGTAGCTAGCTCACTGGTGGCCAACGGGAGTCCAGCCTCAGGAAAACAAGGCCTCCTGAAGACCAAATATCAGAAATCAGACTTTCTTCAAGAAAAGAAAAATCTCCATTTCAACTTTAAAAGTATGAAAAAAAAAAAAAAAAAAAAAAGCAAAAGAACCATTAACGTGGGTCTTAGTTGGCTGTTGACCAATTGGTAGATTTGGACTTTTGACTTTGATCTCCTGTCTGAGCCATTATCAAATAGAGACCATCTGTAAATTTCCTATACAATAGAAAAAAAAATAATGTGTACAGTACCAGTATGAGCAATACACACTCACTATTCTCTGGTGGGAAACTTGGGTTTTTCTGTTTGTTTGTCTTGTTTGGTTTTGTTTTAAATAATTCATTTAGTTACTTTACATCTGGATTGTAGCCCCCTCCCTCTTCCCCTCCCAGTTCCCCCCTCCCTCCCTCTTCTTCCATCCCACCTCCCCTATTCTTTAGGGGATCCCCTACCTACCAACCAATCCGGCTCATCCAGTCTCATCAGGAATGAGCAAGTCCTCTTCTCCTGTGGCCTGGAGAGGTAGTCCCACCAGGGGCAGAGTGATCTAAAAGCAAGCAACCAAGTCTACCTCAGAGACAGCCCCTCCCCCAACTAGGGGACACACATGAAGCCTGAGCTGCCCATCTGCTGCATCTGTGGGGGGGAACCTAGGTCCAGTCTATTTATGGAAACTTGTTGAAAGAGAATCCTTTCTTATTTAATGTGTGAAGTAATTATACAATGAATTGTTCCATTATTTACTTTAGGCTTGTTCTTAGCAAAAAACCAATGATGTGGGTTAAAAGCCCCATCCATAGGCAGTGTATGGCCTTGAACAAATTTTTTTCATTTCTTTTTAGATATACATTTATATTATTACACATGTATAAAATAAACTACATACAGCAAGAAGAACCATGAAACAATCAGGAATTATGTTAATGTTACATTCACAGTGTTTTGGCTGTTCATTTAATCTCTGTGCTTCCTTTTTTCTTCCTACCACACACCCATCCTGATATCTTGGGGTTCTCATAGAAACCAAGTAAGACAGGACGTGTTTGAATGTGTTAGGTGTTCCACATGTGTTGGGCTTCATGTATGCTAATTAACATCAGGTCCAGTACAATATATTATTATATGTCTAAAAAAAAAAAAAAGAATGCAAAGCAAAGGGCATATGGGTGAAGTTCAGTTTGCAGGGTGCTTGCTTAGCACGCAGAGGCCTTGGGTTAAATCCCCAGTACTCACTGGGTTTGGCTGCTTTTATCTGGAATCCCAGCACTTAGGAAATGGAAGTTAAAGGAGCCAAAGTTCAAAGACTACCCAGCTACACAGTGAGCTCCAGGCCAGCTTAGGCTAAGTGAGATCTTGTGGAACAAATAAGTAAATAAACAAATAGCACAAACAAAACAGGCTGTTTCCAAGCATCCAGAGCTGATTCCTTAGTGTGCTTCTGACACCACGCTGTCACCGTGTCTTATATAACATACTCGGACTCATAAGGCACTAAATAATAAAGAATAACTCCTTGAGCCATAAACTGGAGATTAAGCATTAAATAGCTTTTATCATTTGCCTGCAATTATAACTCCCAACAGTCTACAGTACACAGCAAGCAACCATAAACTTCTAGAGAAATGGGCTGCGTTCATTCCAGTTGGGCTCTGCTGTCTCTGAAACAGTCACTGAAAAAAAAAAAAAAAAAAAAAAAAAAAGAGAGAAGGAGGACTTTGGGTTGAAGATTACTGCTTCAAGCAAATGATAGCCTTTGTTACTCTCCCCAGGGAAACCTTAATAAATGATAGATACCTCCCTAATGAGAGAAACAGGAGGCACTTGCTTCATGAGAGCAGCTGATAAGGGTAAATGTGCATATGAGAATCAAAGTATGAGAAAGCAAAGAGCAGCAAGGGGTTGAATGTATTATGTACAGTGGGCTTCTCACTGTGGGTCGCAGGCTCACCTCAGCAACAGCGTTTTGAATCTCCTCTCATTGGCTCTAGCATTCCTGAGGGGTGGGCAGGGTTGGTTCAAATGGCTAGTGTGAGTTTTCCGAATCACTCTGAATGTCCAATGCTCTTTTTCTGTTTCTTCTAATGTTACTAAATAATAGTGCTCCTCTGTGTTTCAATAGTGTGTGTGGGAGGAGAGGTTCCCTATCAGTTAACTATGGGGAACAGTTGAATGGCCCTTTTTTTTTTTTTTTGCCTTTAAACATTTTGGGGACCATAACAGACTCCTGTGTCCTTACATGTGTGAAGAATTTGGGCCTTAGAGTTTGCTATCTCTCTGAGAGATAGTATGGGGAGAAATACAAAGCCAAATTTGTATAACAGGGTTTTGTTTGTTCGTTTTGTTTTTTTTTTTTAACCAGGTTGTGCCTTAAAAGAATACTTTAGAAACAAAGAATAGATATCAGTGGGAGGGGTGGCAACAATACTCAGAAAGACCAAGAAGTTTACATTGTTTTGCATCCATTGTAAGCTGCCTGAGAGCGGAGGCCTTCATATCAGGATGTACATTCCTCACTAAGCTCTTGTAAACAGGGCTTTATATGAACATTGTGATGGGTCTTGTGTGTTTTTGGAAGTAGACTAGATCACTGCAGTGCTTTTGCTTGGGGATACTCTTGTGAAAGATTTAACAGTGAACAGGTTATGTTAGTAATAAGAACAGTGGTCCAGCATAGTGGTACCCGGGGGCTAGACACAGAATCAGGAGTTCAAGGCCATTCCTTGGTTACACAGCAAGAGAAAGGCCAGCATGGGCTACATGAGACTTTTTAACCTCACAAAAACAAACACAAATAACAAAACCCAGAGGCTAGCTCAGTTGCCTGAGTGCTTGCCTGTCATGAAGGACACCCTGGGTTTGAGCCCTTGAAGCTTGGAGGTGGTGACTCACACCTCTAATCCCACATCTGGGAGGTGAAGATAGGAGAGCCCAGATCATCTTCAGGCACACAGCCAGCTTAAGGACAGTCCAGGCTATAGGAGATCTTGTCTCAAGAGAGAAAAGAGAAGAAAAACAACAAAGACAAAAAGCTAAACACTTGGTGGCACAAACACCAACCGGAAAGAAACTGGGGTTGTTGGTGACTGTGACTTTCCTACAGACCTGGCCTGTTAGCGTGGCCACCTCTACACTTATTTTAGCTTCAAGAAAATAACTTCTATTTAAACCATTATTGGTCTGGCCTCTGTTCTCAGAGACAATAATACTGTGAGGCATTTTGCTTTACTCATATGTGAGAATTCCTCATTTCACAGCTCTTTAGTGAGTCAAGAGAAAACCGAAGAACGTACAAAGCAGGCTGCTCACTGGGGGAAGCTGTGTCGCACAACCCATCCGGCTTCTGGGTTTTAGGCTACGGTTTGTGAGAATTTGGGCAGCAAAGCAAGGATGGATAGTTTTAGAGGTCAAATAAAAGTTAGTTGGTATTCTATATTCTCTGCAGGGGACAAGACAGGACAAATATTTTCTGTAATTGCCAGAAAGGAGAACCAGGGAACGCTTTTTTGCAGAAATGCTGGTAAGAGCTGTTAATTAGAAAATGCTGTGGGTCCTTCAAAAATAGAAACACCCCTCTATTCTCTAGAGGCTTATTTTAAGTTTATTTATTTTAGTTTAAATGTTAATTATATATAATAATGGTTTTTACTATGGTGTTTCCATACTGTACATAATGCAGTCATCAAATCCACGCCCAATACCCTTCCTGTGGTTCCTCTGTCTTCCTAACGGGCTCTCCACTTCTAGTATCATTCATTTCTTTTAAAATTAATCTTTAAGCTTTAATGTGATTCACATCTAAGATAACTGAAAATATTATGTGTATATATTCTACTCTGAATTACATTTTCTTAAACATGAATACACTGCAAGGTTACATAAGAAATTATAAAGTCTTCATTGTCTTTAAAGGGTTTTGAATCTTCTTTGATGACTACTTTGTAGAAAAAATTGACTAACATATGGACTGAAATCAACACTTTTCTCAGAATTGACACTGCTGGTTTATCTACAGCCTCAGATATGGGTCTGGCATGTGTGCTCAGAGTTCTGGGGGACAGGTCCTAAAAGGTTTTCTCCTTTAGGAGAAACAGCATCTGTCTGCTGTTTCATGTCCATTGTCAGTGACCTAGTATCCATGGAGAATTGAGGTCATTGAAGGGTGGACTGGGACAAGACCAAAACTTCCACAGAGGCACATTTGTCCTGCCTTTTGTGTCACCGTGTTCTCTGCAGTGCAACACAGTTTGCTACAAAGCAATGTTTTAAAATTATGTATTAATTTTTATTTTGTGTGCATTAGTGTTTTGTCAGCGTGTGTGAAGGTGTTGGAACTCTTGGAGCTAGAGATACAGACAGTTGTGAGCTGACACATGGGTCCTGGAAATTGGTCCTCTGGAGAAGCAGCCAGTGTTGTCAACCACTGAGCCATCTCTCCAGCCCCTTACAAGCACTGGTCATCTCACATTTACTACATTAAGAATAAGTGACAGTATAAAGTATAAAGGTTTAAGGCTCCAGCCCCAGCACTCTGGAGTTAGAGGTAGGAAAAATACAGCAAGTTTGAGGCCAGCCTGCTCTACATAGTGAGGCCCAGGCCAGCATAGGCTAGTGTGAAATGCTGCCTCAAAGCAAAGCAAAGCTGAAAAAAGAAAAGAAACAACAGCAGAAATCCTCCCCAGAGAAGAGGAAAGTGAAAACCGTTTACTAGTGCAAAAAAAACCTGAAGCTCTTCGGTGCCCTCAATTACCCCTCTGCACGGTCTTCACAAACTCACATTTGTCCGCGTGCATCATCTTAGGGTCCGTGTGTGTGTGGAGCCACTCGCCTGTGAGAATACTGACTAGTTTTAGTAAACCAATTGAGTTAGAAACCAGGACTCAAAGCCTAGTTCCACATGATGTCTCCCCCAGCTGCCCTGGAGGTCATGCTCTGACTAGCCAGCGGGCTCCCCACCCAGCTCCCCCACCCCCACCCAATCCTGGGTACATTTTCTTCAGGCTCTTTTGAACTGGTTTCTCCCTCTCATCAGGACCTTTTCATTTTTTTCCCCCACAGAACCTTACTTTGGTCATGTAGGTCCATTTTGCTTGTCCAGGTTCATATCTCTCCTCAGAGTAGCTTACTTCAAGGTATTAGATCATTGGCTGATGTCTCTCTCCACACTGCTTTTCACGGAGGAGCCGACATCCAAGTACAGCTCGTTTTCCCTGGCTCCTGTCAGTGAAAGATCCTCTTTAACCTTGGCCTTGGTTTTCCACCTCCCCTAACCCTTTCTTTCTTAGGTGGCCACTGTCAGAGGCCTGGTATTTTCCACTGTGCTACTGTGAGCTAGAATAGAAGCGGGGAGATTCCCCAGTGGATTCTGCGGTGGATTCGCACCGTTACACACATTTTGGATGCTGATAAAGGAGATGAAATAAAGAAGTGTTCGCTCTCTGCAGTGCAACATTTCCTGTTCTACAGAGGCTCGGGTCTGGAACACGAAAACACTTGAAGTAATGAAGTAAAGAGACGTTTACGAGAAATGCGTACGTTCTAAGCAGGTTCCGTCGTACACTTAAGATTTCAGTTTGTGTGCCTTCAGAAGGCAGGAGTTCCCGGTGAGGAAATTTCTAGGGTCCTGATGCCATTTCTGAGGTTGTCTAGTCGTGCAATGACGAATGAAAGTTGGCAAGCAGGAGAGAGAAAGGGCTGTGGTAGCAGGCGGCTTTGTCAGCCCTCTTAATTTTGGTGCCGTATCATTGCTGGCTTTTTCATTTTTGTTGTTTTGTTTTGCTTTGCTTTTCTATCCACAACACCACCCGGCTTTGACTCTGCCACGGCGTCTTTCGTGGCTTCTTCGGGGCATGTCTCAGCAAGGCCAGCTGGTGCTGCATCCTGTTTTTGGTCGCCAGACCTCTCTCCCCGCCCCCACCGACAGAACTAACTGCCTCAGGGCCTCCCATGTCCAGTTTACACTAACCTTCCACAAAATGGCGTCACCTGGGAAGAGGGAACATCAACCGAGGAATTAGACCGGCCTTTGGGCTTGTCTCTGGAGAGTTTCCTTAGTTAATGATTGATGTGGGAGTGCCCAGCCAACTGAGGGCACTGCCACTTTTGGGCAGGTGGTCCTGGGGCTTATAAGGTGAGAGTGCTATAGATAACAACCCAGTAAACAGCACTCCTCTGAGGTTTCTGCTGCAAGTCCCACTTCCAGGTTCCTTCCTGGCTTCCCTGAGTGACGAACTATTACCTGGAAGTTGAAGATAAAGCACACACCCCAGCTAAATGCTTTCGGTCAGTGTTTTATCACAGCAACAAAACCCAAACTAGGACACCAGGTAACTGGAAGCCAACCCAGTAAACTAATTCACAGCAAGATACTTGCTTACTGATTCATCAAACTTTGATTGCACAGCCCAGGCCCTGTGCTGGAAGTGAAGGCTTGATTGCAGTTGTTTTGATATATTATTAATGTTCAGGGAGTGACCTTGGCTCTGGGTTCACATACTCCTGGGTTCAAATCTCACCCTGTCACTTGCAAGATATAAGTTTCAAGGGGGGGGGGAAGTGCTTACCTCTTTTAGAAACCTCAGCTTCTTTCTTTACAAAATAGGGACACAAATGAATTGTTACACAAGTTGGGGGTGGGGTCTGTGTGAGTTGGGTTTCTTATTGCTGCAACGAAACGCCATGGCCAAAAAGCTAGTGGGGGCCCAAAAGGGTTTATTCAGCTTACACTTCCACATTGCTGTTCATCACCAAAGGAAGTCAGGACAGGAAACCAAACAGGGCAGGAACCTGGAGACAGAAGCTGATGCAGAGGCTATGGAAGGTGCTGCTTACTGGCTGGCTCCTCACGGGTTGTTCACTCCGCTTGCTTATAGAACCCAGGACCACCTGCCGAGGGATGACAAATCCCACCATGGGCTTGGCCTTTCCTCATCAATCAGTAATTGAGAAAACGTCTTACAGCTCGATCTCATGGAGGCATTTTCTAAATTAAGGCTCCTTCCTCTCTCACGGCTCTAGCTTGTGTCACACAAACCAGTCAGTACAGGGTCTTACATAATCATTGTAAGTAGATATCATTTGCCTATTTCTATATTATGTTTAATTTATATACTATATGCTATATGTATACTAGATACTATGTTAAATGCCTGTTACTGTATTGTGTTTATCCTTTACATGGATGATTTATGAGGACTTTTAATCCCTTAAGTTTGGATGTAAACTGTTAGTGGTTTAGGAGTGAAGGATTTTAAGCCTTGTGACAGGCCTGTTCGAAGATATTTAGGGAGTCCAGGAAGTCTGAGTTGCCACAGTTCTGACAACAGAACATTGTGCTATCCGTGTCTGAGGAACCAAAGCAGAGCAGACTGCTGCAGGGAGAGGAGGTGTTATGGGCTGTGCAGAGGGACCTTTTCAGATGAGGCAGCCCAGCTATAAAGTTAAAAGTAGGTCACTTGGTAGGTGTGAGGTAGCACGCAAGGTGTAGAGCCCAGAGCCATAAACAGTAACAGGCTGTGAAAAAAAAAAACCCAAAAAACCAACAAACCAACCAAACAAACAAACAAAAAAACGCTGCAGTAGACATACACCAAAGGAGTGCCTTTTCACATGTGCTGGATGAAGAAAGCAAATCAAAACTGTCAGCTGTGCCATTAGTGTTTTGTCACACTTGCACACATGCAACGAAACGATACCGCTAGCCATCAGCAGCAGCATTTTGAATTCAGAAGACCATGGTAGAGAAGCCAGAGAGCGAGACAGTGGGTGTACCAGAATTAGAAGGCAAAGGAACAGAGGGGGGGGGGGGGGGGGGGGGGGTGTGAAGTTCCCGGATGTTCTGTCTGCTTCCCTAGTTTGTGTTGCACTTTCCAGATGGTCGTGGCTCCCAATTTCGATGTACCCAAGTTTGGAACGCTGAAGTGGAGCATCTGTTTGTTTGCATGTCCTGGACTGATCTCGAACCCCTGACCAAGGTCGTCCTGATGTGCTGTCATTACTCAGTACTTTGGATGGGAGACGTCCATCCAAGACGTTATAGTTTGCTTTGCTTGGAAGAAAGTTTTAAATGGCTAAATGTAATTGGGAGGATTCTAAGGCCAAAGCCTGCACTATCCCTTCAGGTGGCATTTAAGCAATGAGCTGGGGTTTCCCGGATGACCGGAAAGATGACACAGTGGAAGCGGTGCACACAATACCGTTTGGATTGCAAAGTGTCTCCTTTGCTATACTCAATGTCTCTTCATTCTTTTTTAATCCATGGCTGTTTCTGGTTACTTTACTTACCTTCCCTCCACCAACTGTGCAAGTCTGGACAGGTGGATGGGATAAGAGTTGTAGCTGAGCTTTTCGGCTTTTGGCACCGAGAAGGCTACACGGTGCAACTTTTCTTCTGTTGTCCCAAATCCGGCTTCATCCGACACCAGCCGCCTCCAGCATGCCGTCCAAGTTTGACCCCCAAGATCAAAGTCATGCACTGGAAGAGAGGTTGGCGCCACATCCGCCTTGGCCCCCAAGATCAGTCCTCTGAGTCTGTTTCCAAAAAAGGTTGGTGATGACATTGCCAAGGCTACTGGTGACTGGAAAGGTCTGAGGATTGATTACAGTGAAACTGCCTAACCATCCAGAACAGACAGGCCCAGATTGAGGCGGTGCCCTCTGCCTCTGCCCTGATCATTGAAGCCCTCAAGGAGTCACACAGAGAGACAGGAAGAAGCAGAACATTAAACACAGTGGACACATCACTTTTGATGAGATTGTCAACATTGCCAGGCAGATGCAGCACCGGTCTTTAGCAAGAGAGCTTTCTGGAACCATTAAGGAGATCCTGGGCACTGCTGAGTCTGTGGGCTGCATGGCCGCCACCCTCATGACATCATAGGTGACATCAACAATGGTGCAGTGGAATACCCAGCTAGTTAAGCAACGAGAAAATATGTCAATAAAAGACCATGGGGCAACTGAAAGAACAAAGGTTTTGATCAGCTCCACATTTGGGATGTACCATCAAACAGACAAGCAGACTGTAGGCTTTCACCTTTTTCAAACCTACTTTAGTTGGGGCTCTTTAATGCTTATACCTCCCTTCCAACCCACCTACCCTAGATAGGAGAGAAAAGAGGTTAATGGGAACAGGAGAAGTAAACCTTCTTAGATTCAGTTCCTTGGAGCAATTCCACTCTTCACTGTCAGGTTTCCAGCAAACCTGTTAAACAGCAAAGCAGCAATTCAGCAAAGGTGACTGAAACTGCAGCAGCCAGAACTGAGAGCTGCAGCCAGAACCCAGAACCTCAAATCGTTCTCTGAAATGTTTCTTTCTAGAGCATCTTGAAGTGGAGTGATGAAAGGAAATGATGCCAAAACCAAAAAGTCCAGCCTCTGGTTTTGGATCTCTCTCTCTCTCTCTCTCTCTCTCTCTCTCTCTCTCTCTCTCTCTCTCTCTCTCTCTCTCTCTCTCTCTGAGTGTGTGTGTGTGTGTGTGTGTGTGTGTGTGTGTGTGTGTGTGTGTG
>OU015748.1:117946408-117969725 GCA_907169655.1 Acomys percivali
GCCGCCAGGTTCCTCTCAGGGTGCAGCTGATGGGGTTCCAGCAGGCCAAGGCCGGGAGGCGGACTCCCTAGGCCGCGGCAGCACCCCTGCCCTGCCCGGTCCGGTCCGGCTCCGCAGCGGCGCGGCGGGCGGGGCGGCATGTGCCCGGCGCGGTCCGGGGCCGACTCTGCGGCGCGGCGGGAGCGGCGAGGGCGCCCGGCGTAGGCGGCGGCGTGGGCCGCGGTATTTATAGCCGGGTGACAGCAGCGCGCCGCGGCCCGTGTCGCCGCTCGTCCTGCGTCCGCCGCCACGGTGGCCCAGCCGCGCTCCCTCCGGTGAGTACGCGGCCCGCAGCCCTCCGCCCGCAGCCCCAGTCGCGCCGGCAGGCCGGAGCCGGGTAGCCCCGCGGGCTGGGGACGCCGGAGCCAGGCGGGCGGGGACCCAGCCAGCCGGGATCCAGGGGAGGGGCCGCGGGCATCCGGAACTTTCCCCGCTCCACCGATCCGGGGCGCAGGGACCCAAGCCCCTGGCTGCTGGTTAAAGGAACAGGTTGCACTTCATAGGTGTCCTTTCAGGAAGGAAGTAGGAAGGCCTGTGTGTTCGCCAACTCTGTCGTGACTGAATTGACAACTAGTTTTTCCATTTCTATTTTGAAAAATACCACAGGCCCGCGAGTGTGTTTGACCCGTGAGAGAACATCTTGGCTGTTATGATTCATTCTGCCCTCTGTGGAACATCGGTGTGTGTGTGTGTATGTGTGTGTGTGTGTGTGTGTGTGTGTGTGTGTGTGTGTGTATGTGTGTTATATTTACCTTGATATTAGTGGACATAAAGGAAAAAGTGTGTTGAAGTATGTAAAATATGAGGTGCCCCCACCTAAGTCTAGGAAGCTTTTATAGGGTGATTTGTTTTATGAAGTAAGTTCTAATTTACAGAATATAGTGGTAAAATCTATGTAAAAATTATTTCTATCATGTTGACTTTTTAAAAAGTAATGCACATAGTATCATCTTCTTATTCCCTCAATCTTTATAGTTTAAGAGCAATTGGGGATTTTGACTCAGACGTTTGTCATTTCCTCTCCCACTCTTCCATTTAATTCTTGTGATAAAGCAAAGCAAAACAAAACAAACAAAAAAACCAGTGCCCATCAGTTTTATTTAATTTTCTCTTAACTGCCAGTCATTTAAAAGATAACTCCAGGCATGAATGAACTTTAACCCATCGCATATTGCTGTCTTAGAGTATGATTGTGACAAGCAAATGCCACTGAAGGGCAGTTGATGCATTTTAAAAGTGTCTAATGGTGGTCTTCACTTTATAACTCAATAGGACTTTCCCCCAGTTTGCCATTTCATCGAGAAGCTGTCTTTCTGGAAGACCTTCAGACAAACTTTGCTTTTGGATTCTGGCTTAAAAAAAAACAAAAACAAAAAAACAAAAAACAAAAAACCTTGCTTTGATTGATGCCCCAAAGATTGCAGGATAAAAACAGGGGAGGAAAATTACCAAAACTTCCATACAATGTGAAGAGAACGGATGTGACTTATGGCTGTGACCCTGTAAATTAGCTAGGTGCCACAGATACTGTCCCGGTCCTTAGGCAGAGCCACTTAGGTGGCTGCATCGATTGCTTTAGAAGGTTGCGTTTTATTTAAAAGGCTGTGTGGTCTTTGGGCTGGACTGAAGGCAAGCACCTCGGTTGTACACTGTGCTTGGTGTTTACGTCATAAAGCCTGTCAGGAGTGCTGTGTTACACAAAGTGCTTTCCCCTATACCTTCCCTCTGCCTGTTTGGTTTTGAGGTGAAAGGGATGGATGGAGCCGGAACCTTGATAGTCAAGGATTGCTTCAACCCCCAGCCCTTCTAATACTTGTCCACTTATCTATCAATTTGAGATAATGGCCTATGTTTATCTTGAGGCCTGTCCTTACCCAAGTCTGGTCCAGGAAATACATATGGATTTGGTTTACTCGTTTATTTTCTTCCACCTCACCTTTTATGGAGCTGGATGTTCCGGTACAGTCCGCTTTCTCTGGAGAGGAATCCTCTTTTTCTCCCTACAACACTGGTCTGTTGCCCCGCCATCCTGTCTGTGTATTCATCTGTTCACCATCAGAGATGTTGCCTGGGGAGTACATTGAGGTCTTCACTGGGTACCTCTTTCCTTCATAGATGGGATCGTAGTGTTAATTAGGGTCCGTGCTTCTGGCCTACACAAATATAGGTGTGCTCCTTTGTGCCACTCGACGGTGGCGTCAACACGACCTTGGGTAGATCCTGCCCCATTGAATCTCTGTGTCCTTACTACATGGTTGATGTAAGGAATAACAGATAATGTGTGAAGAGTGCTTTCCAAGAGCCCAACACATATAAGTCACTCAAAACCAAAATGTCAATAGTAATGTATTTTCTCTATCCCCTGGTGTTCTGCTTACTTCAGGAAATATGTTTTCCAGCTCAGAAAATGGCAGTTTCGTTCTAGACTTTTTGCCTAGACCGTCCCTTCTGACATTCAGTCCACCAGTAAACCTCACTGCTTCTTTTTTATATGTGTCTAGAAGCAGAGCTTTGTAACCCACCCAGACCTCTGCCTGTCTCTCTCACCCGGGCATTTGTCTTCCTCATTGGTTCCCCTGCTTCCACCCCCTGCAGAGTGTTTGGAACAGCAGTCACTATGGCCCTGCTGACACCAAGGAATAGCATCAGGCTCTCTCACTCTGCCTGACCCTGCCTGGCCTCTTTCTCACTCTCTGTGCAGTCTCCTCTGATGCTCTGCATTTCCTGGAGCACACTAGGTTTGGACCCCCTTCTCTGAGGCATTCAATGCCCCATATCAGCTTTCTCTGCTTTACTTTGCTCCGTTAGTTCTTTTTCCTTTTTTTTTTTTTAAGAAAAATGCTATCTTCTTAAGTGTTTAATATTTGTCCCTTACAAGGAAACTATCAGAGCCTTGAAAATAGGCCCTTCGATCCATGGCCCAGTATTGTTGGAACGGGAACTTGGCATGTTTCTATCACTCAAAGTTCTAGTAGCTGTTCATCATCTACTTGTTCATCCATCCATCCTTCCATCCATCCATCCGTCCTTCTGTCCAGTCATTCATTCATTCATTCATTCATCATCTACCCACCCACCATCCATCTATCCATCCATCCTCCATTGATGCATCCACCATCCATCATCTATTCATCTATTCACCATCCACCCGTCTGTCTGTCTGTCTATCCATCCACCATCATACATCACCATCTATCGATCCATCCATCAATCAGTCTGTCTGTTCATTCATTCATTCATTCATCATCCACCCACCCACCTCTATCTATCCATCCATCCTCAATCCATCCACCATCATCCATCATCTATTCATCTATTCACCATCCATCCGTCTGTCCATCTGTCTATCCATCCACCATCATCCATCCATCCAT
The DNA here is from genome assembly GCA_907169655.1 of Acomys percivali. Classification (NCBI taxonomy): domain Eukaryota; kingdom Metazoa; phylum Chordata; class Mammalia; order Rodentia; family Muridae; genus Acomys; species Acomys percivali. The sequence goes on from OU015748.1 coordinate 117,949,822, forward strand.
CCATCCATCCATCAGCAAATGATTATTCAGTACCAACATCTACAAGTAACTTCAGCACATGGGCATCTGAGAGTGAGAGATGTCAAACAAATGGCAGATAAATGCTATTCTGGAATTAAATCCAGACTTCACTCTTTCTCTGTAGATGGTGTCAGTCTTCTCTTCTGAAGCCTTTGACCTCATGTACTTTACTCAGTGACTATAGAACAGCACTTTCTTTACAAACTCCTTTGGAATGCCAGCTTTTGGTAAGCTATGAGGCAGCTTATTTATTTGGTATAAATCCACATCTCTTCAGCTGGAGATGTTCTAGAACCTGATGGGTGATCAATTTTAGCCTTAGGTACTAACATTGTGGTTACAGCTGCTGTGTGTTAGACCAAATACTACCATGGCATTAGTGGTGGCATTATCCCACTGTCATTATGGATGAGAGAATTAAGGGGCTCAGAGTTTTCTCCTTCTGAGAGTTAGACCGAACATCAGTGGAGAATTCTCAAAGCACCATCAGATCAACTCAACTACTTATGCTGAAGTTCCAAAACAAAGGACAAGAATTAACAATCCCACAGTCCTTCATTCTTTCTGATCATGCTACCAATAGTCATGTTGCCTAGTAACAGTGGGACTTATCATCCTAGAAGTATTGTGAATCCTTTAGAAAACTTCCTAACCTGCACGTAAAGGGGCAAAGTTTTGTGCAGGGAAAACAGCGTAAAGCACTGGGGCTGGTTGGTCCATGTGTGTACCATACTGCCGACGAGCCTTACCATTTTATCACTGGTATTGAACCCTTAGTTTCGCCATCGGTGTTTGTGAAGTGAGAAAAAAGAGTGCTTTCCTTGCCAGGCAGCTATTCAATCTATTAGAAGTGATTGCAAAGCTCATCAATACAGAGTCTGGTGTCCAGTGGGGACTCAGTCAATGTTGCTCCTTTGCGATGGTGATGCTAATGCAGAGCCGGTGCTGGTGGCAAGGGCTGTGAGTGGCTGTCAGTACTGCCAGGAGCAATGCCATCATTGCAGGCTTAGGGCTGGTTGGCTGCCTTTTCGCTTTTCCTTAGCACATATTTACTCTCACATGGCTTTGTCTTCCTGAGCCTTCTTAGATAAGGAGAGCCCTTCTGCTTCCGAGTGTCCCACTGAGTTTATTCAGTCGGCATCTATCGATTGCTCAGCATTGCGCTCTGCCCTGGAAGGACATAGCCTCTTATGATCCAAGGAAGGTCGAGTGAAGAAGAGAAGCATATAAGTGGATGATTTCACTACAACCTTCTAAGAGTAAAGATGAAGTCATTCTCACATACAGTTGTGGGGTTAGAATTAAACAAACAAAACAAACAAACAAACAAACAAACAAAATATTTGCCAACTCTGCGATTTTCATTGGAAAACCTCAATCCTAGATTCTTAAGTACAGGGTCAACCAGTGAACCTATGGCCTGTGAAGATGTTTAATACAGGCTGCAAAGGTAGGCACAGTTTTGGCACTCTGGTATCTAAAAAACCAGAAAGCGGGGCCGCAAGGACTTGACAAACTTCTGACATCGTTGTGCCTAAAGTCACAGAATAGGCATGAACAAAGACACCCAAGTAACTGTGTGAGGGCTTGAGAGCTGGGAAAGATCACTTTAACTTCTGAAGATAAGAAAACAATAAATCTATACTGATGCTTCTCACAGAAAAGATCAAGTGATCAATATCAAGGTCCTGCTGCATTCGGCTAGGATCGAAGTCCCCGAGCTGTTGGAGGAGGCAACCAGTGGATGGGGAACATGACAAAATCTCTTACTGTGGGACCAATCTCCAGCACTGGTGCACGAGGAAGGCCGAGCAACGCCTGGGCATTACAATTCTGACTTTCTTCTTTGTTGGGTCTGGGAGTTGACAGGCGGGTGGCAAGTGCTTGGAGTTTTCGTGTCCTTATCTGTAACACAATAGCGACAGGAACATTCGCAGCATCACTTGGGATTAGCTGAGATCAGGCACTGGTGTAGGGTTCCTGTTCAGCACTGTCGTTCTGTCTCCCGGAATAGTGTGAGTGCTGGGTAGCAGCTGCTGCTGTCTCCAAAAATTTCTGAATGCGCTCATTTAACCCGGGCACATGGACATTGTATTGCTCACGAAGCAAGATTCTGAAGTTAAAAAAACCAAACCAAACCAAAACAAAACCAAACCAAACCCAACAAACCCACAGCAATACAAGTCAAGAGTATTTCACCTTTAAGAAAGCAGTCAAGGGCCTGTGTCTGTTCTCTCCCTTCTCAGCCCACACGCCATTCCCTGTCCTGTGCACCAGAAGTGAGGGAGGAGGCAGTGGTGGCAACCCCATCAGCAGCATCAGTACTAAGAGAGGAGCATAGTCAATTAGAGGAGAGACGTAAGGGACACCCGCATTGGTGTGTCTGTGTCGCTAGGCATGTAGGAGAGCCCATTAAGACTCAGGGTCTTTGGGATGAGGTTTTGGGGAATTTCTCTATAGTGGTGGTTTCTGGACACTTGCAGGGGCTCTGCGTGAACTTTTGTCAGTGGTGCGGTCGTTCCAGTGTTGGCTATGACAGACGTTCGTTTTACTCATTTTTTTTCCTGCTTCCTTTGCTTTTTCTCTTTGGTGTGAGGGCCACACCTATTTTAGTCCCCAGATCATGTGCAAGTCACTATTCTTAGGCAGTTAGAGCCACAAACCATGTGGACAAGTGTTTTTGAGCACTCATGAAAGTCTTCCAAGACTTGACATGGCTTAGCCGGCTTATGAATCAAAGATGCAGGAACTGTTGGTTTGGGTGAATTCTATGGCCAATCCATGTGTGTGTTAACTTTGCTTTAAAAAAAACAAAACAAAACACAGTGTACCAATTCTTCATTAACTTAGATTATGGCTTTAATTGAAGTTCATGAACCAGGAGTATTGAATGGGGTTTTGGGGCGTTGGTGACTGTTCTCAGATCTTCCATTGGCTTTGAGTCGCTTTCAGGTTGTGTGTCATCTTTATACTTTCAGTGAGGGGTAAATGAAAACCTTAATCAATGGCTTCCCACCATCTACTGCTTTCTCCAAGTGTTCAGGATCTGTGAAGGACTCTTGAATTCGCCCCTCCCCCATATATTACAGAATTTATGCCATTGCCTTGTGAAACAAATGTACCTCTAGAAGTATGCAAGGCTCTACATCCTGGGAGCTGGACCCTGGCTCCTCTCTGCAAGATGGGGAATGTACCCGAAGCTGACCTGGCTGCTGTAGCGTGTGACTGTCACATTCCGAGACTCAGAACACAGCTCTTTTGCATGGTGACTCACAAACTCTGAGAGTCTCAATTCCCCTCCCCACCCCCACTGTGAAATGAAGGGGTGGAAATGGTAACCCCAGCACTCAGAGGGTTGTTGTAACCCCAAACTGACATAGTAATGTTACATACAGACATCCAGCACACAGCTGTGTGGACACTGCAGGCTCTTTCTTCCCTTCCTACTTTTAAAAAAATCTCCCTAGATTTATTTAAAAAACAAAAACAAAACAAAGCTGTGAAACAAGAATAATGAACTAGCAGATGGAAGTCAAGTTGTGTCCTGTATTATTTCTGCTATTTAATATGTAAACAGTTGTAATCGCTGAAGAAACAGTTACTGTTGCTGACTCAGCTGACAAAACACGCACCATAGCTTTAACCATAGGCTCCTTTCACAAGACGCAGTAGATTTAGGCAGGCCCAACGTGGGGAGTGGCAGTGTAGGGGGATTTGTGGGGCATCTCTTAAGAAGGGGGACTTCCTGAGCAGGACTGAGGATCTAGGCATTCCCATATTAAGAAGAAGAGTGTGTGCATGCCCTGACCATTGCTGTGGGCATGAGTTTGCAATGCCCTTTTGTGCCTTTGCGAGAGACTGCCACTGCCTAGAAGGAACGCCCTGCCGTCTCCACCCGGGGAATCATCCTACTTATCAGGCTGGTACTTGGACTTAGCCATGTGTTTTTTTTTGTTTTTTGTTTTTGTTTTTTTTCTGTGACATCTTCCCATTTCTTCGTCACTCTCCAGAAGCAGAGTGGTCCAGCCCTGCCTCCCCACTACCGCGCCCCCCCTCCCCCAGGAACATGCTCAGTATAGACTCGGGTATATTAAATTCTCCTCGAGGTTCTTTAACCAGACTGTAAAAAGTTGTTAAGGGAATTTTCTGCCCATATGCCCATTTGACAATGTCTAGAAATAGATGTGGAAGCGTATCCTGTATCCATCAAATGACGTCATCACCGCCATGCAGAAAGGGACTTGGAGCAGGGTGTTTGGTGATAAGCATTCAGTTTGCATTGCTTGAGCTCTTCAATGGATTTGCAGCATTATCATAAGGTAAAATGTCTAAAAGCATTACGAAGATTGTGTGCTCTGTTCCCCATCTTCGTCAGTGTAGTCATTAGCTCACTTTTTAAAAATAGAGTCTCATGTAGCCCAGGCTGGCCTCTAATTTGCTACTAACTTGGGCTGGCCTTGAACTCCTAAAACTCCTGCTTTTGCCTCTCAGGTGTTGGGATTATAGGTGTGTGCCACCATGCCTGGCCATGACCTCAGTTTTGGACAGTGGTTTCTCCTCCCTTGTCCCTTCCTGTCTCTTCTTTTATTATCTGCTCACTAGTCCTCAAGTGATAGGAGATAAAACCAAACTGGGCGGTGGTGGCTCATGCCTTTAATCCCTGCCCATGGGAGGCTGAGGCAGGCAGATCTCTTCTCTGAGTTTGAGGCTAGCCTGGTCTACAGAGTGAATTCCAAGACAGCCAGGGAAACCTGGACAGAAAAACAGAAAAAAAAAGAAAAAAAAAAAAAAGAAAGAAGGAAAGAAAGAAAGAAGAAAACAAAAGGTGGTAGGATGAGGTGAGGACAGAGTTAACTTTCTTCAACCTGAGACTTGTCCTGGTGCCACAGGCAGGAACAGGAGTGGTATTTCCCTCACATCTTCTTGTGGAACTATTAAAGGTCTGAATAGTTCCGAACAGTGGAGAAACTGCTTGTCTTCCGGCTTTAACTCTCTGTATCTTTCTTTACGTAGGCCAAGCAGCATCGAAGGCCTGAAGGATGGGTAAAGACTTCCGCTACTATTTCCAGCATCCTTGGTCTCGCATGATCGTGGCTTACCTGGTCATCTTCTTTAATTTCTTAATATTCGCGGAGGACCCAGTTTCTCACAGCCAGACAGAAGCCAATGTTATTGTTGTTGGAAACTGCTTTTCATTTGTAACAAATAAATACCCTAGAGGAGTTGGCTGGAGGATTTTGAAGGTGCTTCTATGGCTACTGGCCATTCTCACAGGACTGATTGCTGGCAAGTTTCTGTTCCATCAGCGCTTATTTGGTAAGTACCGTGCCGTGTGCTGCCATGCTGCTGCCTCTTGACTCCAATCTCCAAGACAGAACTCTCCATTCCCGCACACTCCAGGGCCAGATGTTTGCAGCTTGTCCTCTAGCCCCAGTATGTCCTGAGCTGTTGTAGCTTAGGCAGATTCTTAACATCAAGTACAAAGCCGTTGGTGTTTATTTGGAACTTATATAGTATAATATACAAAGTAACACTACAGTATTAAGGAATCTCTTGGTAATAAATATCAGAAAAATTAGTTTAAGTTAAAAAGTAACGAGTTATGTGTTAGAGCAGCTGTTCTTAACCTCCTTAATGCTGTCACACTTTAATACAGCTCCTCAGGTTGTGGTGACCCCCAGCCATAAAATTATTTTGTTGCTACTTTATAACTATAATTTTGCTACTGTTATGACATGCAATGTAAATAGCGGATATGCAGGCTGATGTGTGACCTCCAAAGGGGTCATGACCTGCAGGTTGCAAACTGCTGTGCTAAAGGGATGGCTCTGCAGCTAAGAGCGCTGGCTGCTCTCCCAGAAGTCCTGAGCTCCCAGAAGTCCCAGAGTCCAGCACCCACATGGCAGTTTATAACTGTAGCCCCATGGGATCCAATGTTCTCTTCTGTTGTGCAGATATACATTCAGATAGACCTCCCATATACATAGAATACATAAATACATCTTTAAAAATGACTAAACAGTTACAAGGATACTGGAGCATTTCACAGATACCAAGGAGGAAATTCACTTTGGGCTCTGGGAGTGAAAGGAATTAAGCCTAGAGCTCTATAACACTGAGATTCAGCAGCCATTCACTCAGTGAGACTAGCCCTGCCCGAGTTCAGACTCCTGGGAAGAGACTGGCTTTGACCCAGCAGGGTATGGCTCACACTGCTGATCTACTTGAGGTTGGTCAATAGGTAGAGATCATTATTTCCACAGATGTTCGATTATCACACACCAGACACAGACACTAGGGTGGAGACAGTAACAGGCAAAGCCTCTGGTCTCATGAATACTTCCCTTCTGGTAGGAGAGCGGTAAACAAGCGAATGTACAACACTCGCTAAGCTGGTGTGTTGGGAGGATGAAATCAGATATGAGTGCTACAGATGGCTTAGCCACCGAGAGACTTTAATAAAAGCGTATTGTACTAGCATGATAAGGAGTTGGATAATAAAAGCATAATGTCCTCAGCAACGATAACAGTTAAAGTTGGGCATGTTGGGAGTGATTTACACAGAGCAAACATATTTACAGAGCAAATAAATACGTCTGCGTCTCTGAAGGTCTCTTTTAGTCTTGGCCTTAGGATGTGGGAAGAAATCATAGCCTTCCAGGGTGCAAGGGCAGAGACCCCTGTCCCTTAGATGCAGGCCTGGGTGAAGATGATGCTCAAGTGGGTGTATCCAGGGTGGAGGAGCAATGAAGTGAGCAACCCCCCGTCTGAGAACCTTACTATGAAGAACAAACATAAAGGTGGTTGGATAATAAGGCACTTTAAGGCGTGTGGTCAAAGTTTGGAACACTGGTTAGAGGCAGGTCAGTGGGCCTGTGGACAGGTTGCTCTTTATCATGGAGAGCCATTGGGGATGACTACTTCCAAATGAAAATGAATGTGCCAATCTGGATCAAGGTGCATTTCCTCTTTGGGAGCTCAGTCACCCAGAACTGTAGGCTTGAAAATGTGCCACGCATTGCTCAGCCTTGCATTTTGAAAAAAAAAAAAAAAACCAACAAAAAACAAAAAAACAAAAAAACAAACGCCCCCGTAAAGTGGAATGTGGCTAGGCAGGAAGGGAGCTAACAGTCCTGTGAAGAGCTTCAACTAGGTGAAAACCAAACATTCCCAGAGGTAAGGCGAAATGGAAAGGGAAAGGCTTGTGGGTGTGTTGAATGACAGTCACTCTGTAGTGGTGGTTTCCAGGGTGTGGTCTTTAGAGTTCCACACGCCCGTGGTCTGGAGGCCAGGTCATTGACACCGAAGACACAAAGGAACATGGTGCTGTGTGTAGTAATCATGTGTGTAAATGTGAGGTGAGAGGCTCAGTTTCCAAATTAGGGAGTGCTGGAAAGGGAAGTCAGTTGATTTCCTTACAAGCAATGGCTGGAGGTACTTGTAAGCCATTTGGGGAACTTTTTAAAAAAAATGCAGCATTTATGGCAAGTGGGTCAGAATATTATGGCTGGAGAAAAGCATCTGAATGAACCATTGAGAACCATCTAGCTATATAAATAATGGCTTCATAATGAGGGTAGGTGGTTTGGTTTTGTAATCGCCACATTTTTGCCAAGCTAGTCTCTTATAAGTTCTTATCTCTTATACTAAAACCAGATTTCAATCATGGCCTGCATGTCAATTCTCCTGTTAGTATAAGTAGTTTAGCTCTGGAAAACCTTTCTAGCATTCCAGTGGAATGCTGAGTATGAACTGTTTTAAAATAACACAAAGTGCATCTTAACTTCTCTGCTTACGATAGAAAAGAATTTACTGTCAATTTTATTGCTTCAGTTTGACAATTTCCTTTTCCCCTCCTTTACTTATAATTGCTGAAATGATGAATCTTAAAGAAGGAGAAACTACGTTGCACGTTTTGAGAGTGAGAGAGGTGGACTCCTGGTCCAGCTTTCTGATGAACTCCAAACCCTTGCTCACTGTCTCTCTTCATCTCTCTTCCTTGGCTCACAAACTCTAGTCATTCCTCTTAGCCCCCGTCATCTGGTTCACGGTGGAGGACGGAGTGATTTTTACTATATTGCTAAGTGACTCCTAGCAACTACAAGATGGAATCCAAGGGTCTTGATGACTCCTCCAGCCCGACTCTCGGCTTTCCGTGGTGCACTCTGTATTGCCCTCAACCTGCTGTGTTCCTACTATCCCCATTACATTGCCCTCCAGTGTGACTATGGCATCTTCCGACACCTCAGCCAACTTCTTTCCTCTTCAAGTCCCAGCTTTTGAGCTGCTTTCTGAAGCATCCTGAACAGTTCCAGTTTTTTTTTTTTTCTCTCTACATGAGACTACGTGCTGCAGAGCAGTGTGGCAGGATGCCCTCACCTGATAGCCTGCAGCATTGTGGGAAAGAATCCAAGCTTTAATGCAAGCACAAATGTTCTTATTGGCTTGATAAGTGATAAATGTTTCTGTCTTGGTTCCCAGATAACTAGCCTTTATACATAATTCATTTTTAGAAAGCTATATTTAAGCCTGTAATGATGTGAGGATAGAAGCCCATGGCAGTTGATGTTGCTGACGGCGTCTGCATGCTGAGGGGACGGATGCTAAATGACAAACACAAGAGCTTCACGCTACAGAAATACCAGGATGGTTTATGCCTCATTCAGGATACGTTCCTGATATAGAATAATTTGTGCCATCAGAGAACAGTTTCACCTTTTGTAATTCTCTAGTAACAATGCCAGACGTAGATATTAAATAAAATCCCATGTCCCCTGCAGTTCACTCTATGTCCCTCATATGCTTTATTGTCTCTTAGTAAACTTCAAAACAACAACAAGATACTGTCAGTTTGCGTCCAAAGTGAGGCTACTGGAGTGATCCTGCCATCGCCCTTTTCAAGGGTTTAGCAGGTATCCATTTATTTACGTGGGAGATACAATGTTACAATTGCAGTTTTACAGAGATGTAGGAAGCAGCATGGTTTCTGTGTTGAGACAGGGTCTTGCTTTGTGGCCCAGGGTGGCCTTGAACTCTCAGTCTTCCTGCCCCAGCTAACGGGGGCCCCATTACACGCTTCACCATGCTAGCAGATGCAGGTGATTGAGGCACACATTCACAAGAATGTCTTCAGTTCAAGACTAGCTTTTGGTGAATATCGTAGAACGATTTATCAGAAAGGGAGCTCTATTGAATCATCAGTTTGCATTCTCTGATGACTCTGTTTCCTGTTTGCTTTGCTGAGTCTAGTTTTTTTTTTTTTCTTCCGAGACAGGGTCTGTCTGTGTAAGCCTTGGCTGTCCTGGACTGGCTTTGTAGACCAGGCTGGCCTCAAACTCACAGCGATCCACCTGCCTCTGCCTTCTGAGTACTGGGATTAAAGGCGTGTGCCACCACACCTGGCTTAGTGTTTTTTTTTTTTAATATTAATTCAAATACTATGTTCTAGCATGACTGATTTTCTACTCATGGATAGAGAAATTGTGAGTATAATATTTATATAAGATGAAAGTTTAACCTTTTAGGTTTATTAAATAATTAAAATTTTTTCTAAATATGAATTGAAAAATTTCCCAACCAGTACATGGGTCAGGAAGGCCAGGAAAGGAGGGGCAATCTAGTGTGCTTTCCTTCTGTGAACCCCATTACCATCACTGAACTCTGAATTCCATGGGACCCAGGCAGGGGCAGTGGAAAGCATCAGCTGCTTTGCTTGTCTGCAGTAATGAAGATTTCAAGGTCTACACATGAATTTTCTCTGCAAAATGCTAGGATTTCGTTGCCATACATTTTAGTAAGTGGTTTATTCTTTCTTCTGTTTGTGCAGGTAGTGTTAAATGGTGAAGTGGCAAATGCATACGTGGATTTTCTCTTTTTGAGTCTTAAGCTTTCATCAAAGGACAGAACATAATATTTAAGCACAAGAGCAAGCTTATAATACAATATTCCCTGACTGTCCTCCTTTTAAAAAGATAACATCTTTGTTAATTCTTTCAGAGTTTCACACAATGTGTTTTGGTTATATTCACTCCCATTCCACCCTAACTCCTTCAGGATTCACTCCCACCTCCCATCCCTTTCTTCCTTCACTTCCTTTTGCTTTTTACATACATGTGGAGCCTGGTTCGTGAGAGAGAACTTCTATGAGGGAAAGCAAAAAAGCTTAAGCAACTTTACCAGAAAATGGATCTAGAATTTCAAGATTGTAGCAGATAAATTTGCAAATAGATTCTTTCCTACTATGTCTTCTGTCTTGTATTTTTGTTTTCTGACATATTTAAAGGGCCTCTGCCCGTTTCAACTTTGCTTTCTTATACTGATCCATTAACAGATTGTCATGTGACCGCTGCCTGAAAGAGCTCCCCCCACTCTCTTTCTTTCTTTTTCTTCTTTTTTTATTTTTTTTTGTGTGTGTTGTTGTTGTTGTTGTTTTTGGGGTTTTTTGTTGTTTCTGTTTTTGTTTTGTTTTGTTTTTTGAGTGACGGTTTCTCTATGTAACAGCCCTGGCTGCCCTGGATGTGCTTTGTAGACCAGGCTGGCCTCTAACTCACAGAGATCCGCCTGCCTCTGCCTCCTGAGTGCTGGGATTAAAGGTGTGTGCCACCACCAGACAGCTCATTTCTTTCTTTCTTTCTTTCTTTCTTTCTTTCTTTTCTTTTCTTTTCTTTTTGTTTTTTGTTTTGTTTTTCAAGACAGGGTTTTTCTGTGTGGCCTTGACTATCCTGGACTCGCTTTGTAGACCAGGCTGGCTTCGAACTCACAGTGATCCGCCTGTCTCTGCCTCCCAAGTGCTGGGATTAAAAGCATGTGCCACCACGGCTCATCTCATCTCTTTCAACATGAATGTTCTGTGAAAAAAAAAAAAAAGAATGTTCTGTGTATTTATGGAAGACAGGACCAAGTCGGAGTTGGAAGAGGCTGAAGGCAAGCTGACTCAGAAGAGGTTGCCGTAGGTAACATCTGAAAGTGACTCTAAGTCTGTGTCTTAGTCAGGGTTACTACTGTTGTGATGAAACACCATGACCAGAAAACTTAGGGAGGACAGGGTTTGCTCACCTTACACATCCACAGCACTGTTCAGCATGGAAAGACATCAGGACAGGAACTCAAACAGGGCAGGAACCTGGGGGCAGGAGCTGATGCAGAAGCCATGGGGGAGGGGGCTGCTTACTGGCTTGCTCATTATGGCTTCTTCAGCCTGTTTTCTTATAGAAGCCAGGGCCACCAGGCCAAGGAGGTACTCCCTATAATGGGCTGGGCCTTTCCCCATCAGTCATCTATTTAAGAATGCCTTATGGCAGATCTTACGGAGGTATTTTCTCAATTGAGGTTCCCTCCCTTCAGATAACGCTAGTCTGTGTCAAGTTGACGTAAAACTAGCTAGCACAGCCTGTTTATATTGCCCAGCCCTCAACAAAATTTATATAGCTGTTTATATCATTCTTTCATTAATGTCTAATCTTCAGGTTATATCATAAGCTCTAGGACAACAGGCCTGTGGTGATATTTTTCATCTAATCCTCGGTGTCTAAACAGTGCTTGACACACAGTACTCAATAAATTTAAAGGACTGGATAAAGATTTCATCATTCATATATTGATTTTTGTTGATGCTGCATTTTTCTTGTAAACTATAGAAAGGTATTCATTTGTTCATTCATAAAATATGAGATAGGGAATTTAAAATCTGGTTAAAGAGATGAGATACATAGGCATGAAAAATTAAATACTCTGATAATAAAAGGGGAGTGCATATCAAATATCAAATGAATAGTCTACACTGAGTGCTGGGGGAATTCAGGAGGGAGGTCACAGTGGTTTAAGAAGGTGAGAGGAAGGCTTCCCGCCGTGCGGCAACTCAACCAAGACTAAAAGCAAGAGTGGGATTAGGTAGAACTGTTGCAAACGTTTCCTTACAGAGGTCAGGCCCCGGGGTCAATGCTGGGAGAAAAGAAGGTAAGAACAATTCAGAAGCTGGGCGGTGGTGGCGCACGCCTTTAATTCCAGCACTCAGGGAGGCAGGGGCAGGCGGATCGCTGTGAGTTCGAGGCCAGCCTGGTCTACAAAGCAATTCCAGGACAGCCAAGGCTACACAGAGAAACCCTGTCTCGAAAAACAAACAAACAAACAAACAAACAAACAAACAAAAGAACAATTCAGATTTTAAAATATGCCTGTGGTGGTCGTAAGGGAGAAACAGGGCTCGTCTGGAGTGAGGTTGTTAGAGGCTTGTGTTAAGAAAGAGCAGCAAAGAGTACAAAGGTTGCTTGGGTCTAAGTTCTTTGGTGTTTAAATGTCAGTGTTGTAACTGTAGACTTTTATGGTCTTTGAGTGTTGCGAAATTCTGAAGAAAAGTATGAAATGATGACGTAGTTACTGTTGAGGTAGAATGGGAGGTGAGTGGTAAAAGACTGAGGAGTGAGGGAAACAGGAGGGCCCTTCAGCAACCACCTTCCTTACTGAGGGGCTGAGAGGGCTCAGTCCACTGTGCAGCAGGGAGGGAGTGAAGGGAAGTGAAGCATGATGGGAAGAGCTGAGGATGTGAGGCTTCCAGAGCTGATGGGTAGCAAGGCAGCCTGAGAGGGGTGCCTGACAGTCTGAGGGAGGAGAGAGGCAGAGGTTCAGTTGTGCGGGGAGCATACAGGCAGAGGCCATGTGCCATGAAGTCTATGTGGCGCGTCTCGCCAAGATTAACCTGGGCCATTGCTCTTCCTCCAAAACGTGAGGGCTTTCTTTCTTTCTTTCTTTCTTTCTTTCTTTCTTTCTTTCTTTCTTTCTTTCTTTCTTAATTTAGTATATGTTGCTATATTGAGCATGTCACCCTGTTAAATAACCCACTGCCAAACATGTTAGTGTGAATAGCAGCTGGACATCTGTTTGTGTAGATATCACATGGGCTGGAGAAATAAGGACTAAACCCAGCCTTCCTGTGAGTTGGGCTTAGTTTTTGCTGACAACAGGTCTTGTGGACACATTTATACAAACAGCCCAGAGTTTCAGAGCCACAGACACTGGACTGTGGATCTCTGATTACAATTAAGAACCTTCATTCTTATCCTGTTTTCTCTAGGATATCTAAGCTTTGTTAAAAACATCATGTTTTTTTTTTTTTAAAGAGTTGTGATAACAAAGGGCTGGTTTCTAGACTTCTAAAGAGAATGGAAACTAGATGGCTGTAAAAGATGAAAACGGTCTTGTGTTTATGTGACGTAAATTCAGTGGCCTATGGGTGTGTGTGCGCGTGTGTGCGTGTGCGCGCGCGTGCACGCGCACTCACATTTTTGATTATTTTATTTTTAAACAGTAAGTTTATTTTGGAGGAGGGGAGTAATTTTAATATATCATGAGATTTTTAAGAGTGACTCTAGTCTTTTTCTTATATTACTTTAATAAAATTATAGTCTTTTCTTATTGTAATAAAAACAATCAATGAGAGGGTGACAACACTATTTTGCCAGTTAATGAATTTACTAATCCTGATTGCCTGCTTGTTTCCACTGCATAGTTTTAATTCTACTTTGAGATTTTTACTTGTATTTTGAGTTAGACGTTTGCCTTTACTTTGACAGGAAAGATTCAATCTAGAAAATGTGAGCAAAATAGTCATGGTGATATAGGATTATTAAGACAACAAAAAAAAATCAAGTACTTTGGAAAAAAACCCATTATTTCAATACAGTGGTATGGGTATGGGTTGAATTGCTTTGTATTAATTTGAGATCTGAACAGTTTGCTGATAATAAATGAAGAATAAATGGCCCTTAGGTGTGCCATGGTACTTCTAAGTATATATAGCAAAATATACTCACGACTGCTCAGCAGAAATATAGACAATTGGTGGTTTTTAGTAGTGTATGACCAAGATGATAAGGATTTCCTTCTACAGGAGTCATTTGACCTGTGTGTCCATATCTGCATCATCTGCATATCTGTAAGTGATGCTTACCCTATCAGTAGCTTTAAACTTTGTCCTTTCAAAGTACCATCAAGTATTTTACAGTTGAGACAATGGTTCCGTAAATGTATCATCATCATCTTTATTCTCACCAAACCCATCCTGAGTGTTTATTTCTTCATGTCTGGAAGTGCCTGAATTGTCACTATTCAGTCACAGTCCACTGAGTAAATACTTTTGGAGCCAGAGATGACTGAAGACTTTGCTGAATAGTTTGACCTGTCCTTCCGGTAGGAGAAGCAACACTTGCATGTACAGATACGTAGATGTATGAAAGAGCTAGGGGAAGCAAACTTAAAAAAATATTGAAAAAAATTGGTGTTTTAAAAAAAATCAGCAGAATATTATTCTTCATAGGGAAGTTTGGTGTATGAGAGCTGTTGAGGGTGGGTGCAGACCTCACTTGTAGAGCACTTTCCTAGCAAGCGTGTGGCCTTGGGTTTGATGCTCAGTGCTGCCAAAAGGATTATTGAACTGTGGAGCCCTCTACAGAAGTGCCCCATGACCGCGTGGTGCCCTTTCTCTCAGAGAGCAGGAAGAGAAAGTGAGACTGCAAATCCCCCTGTCTGCATCCTCTGCCTGCTTGTGAGGTGCCTCTATTAGCTTGTAGTCAGCCACACATCCACTAGCACTAAAAAGGCAATCAGCTGCAACCTTCAGGGTAGTGTCCGTCAGTCCGCTGTGCTCCAGTCCCCTAAAACAGAGATCACAAGCTGTCGAAAGGTGCCTCAGGGGCTTAAAACACTGACTCAGATAGAGCATTGTCACACAGGAGCATTAGCCAGGCAAGCTTTCTAGGTACTGGTTTGTTTTGTTTGCTTTGTGTTTTTTGTTTGTTTGTTTGTTTGTTTGCTGTTCTTGGTACAGATGAATCATCCAGGGTCAGGGGGTTCTTTCCTTTTCAATGTAAAATGAAATTGCAGCAGGCAGCTGGCCCCCCCCACACCCAGGGAGGGGAAAAGCAGCTCATTGTTAGTGAGGTGGACCTGGCTGGAGTAGAACTTGGCAGCGGATGTGACAGCAAGTGGCCAAGCTGGCAGTGAAGAGAGCTTGTTTATTGGGTTATTTAGGACTTAATATATTGTTTCTCCAACAGAGGGTAATTAGTCCTGACTGAACCAGGGGTGTGATTTGAAAGAATACTGACTTTTATTTTTCTGGCTTGCTTTTCTTTTCTTCACTCCACCCCCACCCCTACCCCCCACCCCACCCCCCTCGCCTCACTGCTGTAGTTAGAATCATTTTGAAAGATATTTTCATGGAGTTAAAATAGTATGCTACTTAGGGGGTGTGGTAGGCTAACAGGGATGCTAGCGGTAACATCAAAGGTCTGTCTTGTTCCCCTCATAGGGAAATTTGCTGGGTGGGTGGTGAGTGGGAGAATGTGAGACAAAGCGCTCACAAAGGGCTCTGTCGCTATGGGAGGTTCTAGATAGAAGGGGACAAAGAAAATCCGTTACAAAATGGGGGCACACAGGATCAGAATAGAGGTCCCAAAACAAAGGCAGACTTGATTGATTCTGACTGTGAATATCAGGTTATGATCGTGGGTGGTGGGAGAGGCAGATCCTGTTGTTTTTTGACTTGGGTGCTCCTGAGCATGACCTGGCATTATTGTTGATGGGTACACAGAAATACATAAGGTCATCTGCCAGGCTCCAAGGTCGTCACAAGAGCCAGCAGCAAAGTTAGCACTAAACTGAAGCGTGATTTCCAGACAGGTGCCTTCCAGGCACTCCAGATGGTGGACTGGCAGCGTCCAGCCTTGTCTGACTTGGGAGTGGGTCAGGCCAGGCCACTCCCTGCTGCGCTGCTCCACTTTGTGGGTGTCCAGAGCTCTCTGGCCCCCACCTGACAGACCTTCTTTTGGGTTAAAGGAAGTCATTTGATTGACCAGGCAGGAAGGTCTCAGTTTCAGGGCAGACACTATCATTTCTGTGGAGCCTAGAGAAACTCCAAAGGTGCTTCCTGCAGCGAGGCCATCCTCAGCAAAGGCTCCTTTAGCTTAAGAGGAATGTGATGACAGGACAAGATTTTTCCCTTGCCCAGCTCACACACGTCTTGTACTCTGTGTCCTTGAGGGCAAGGCTGGGATGAGCCAGCTAAGAGCAGACACATGGGCCTGAGAGTGCAGGTTTGAACCTGCTGTCCAGGGAAGGCTATGTCCTAATTTAACCCCCGTCATTTTAGGCAGGTCCCAGTTTATTCCTGTTTAACAGTGGCATTCCATCACCATAATTCCTGACAAATGCTGCAGGACTTGTTTGCCTGAGACGGTTTCGGTGTGCAAATCCACCACACAGGGGCATATTTAAATAGAGTGGTGACATCAGAGGCCGATTAGACACAGAGGCCTGACATCAGGGCTGCAGTGTCCCTGCAGTGCCAGCAAGGGATAAATGCCAAGAAGTGGAGTGGCCCATCTAGTCTGAAAGTGCTAGAAGTTGTTTCCAACAGGAATGGGCAAGGGAGGTTCTGTAATGCGTCCGAGTTGGTTGGAGCTGTGGACTCTCAGGACGAATGAGTTTGGTCAGAGCGTTGTTGTTACAAGTGATGGAGAGTGTGGAGTCTCTGGGTGTGAGCATCACCCACAGAAAATGTGTTGTTAGAGTGAAAAGGAGGGCAAGATAGGCTGCTGATCATATGGTGGGGGAGAAGGAAGGGGCGAAATGGTCGGTGGTGACGTGTGAATAAGGAGGTGTCTCTGAGTCAAAAGAGTTAGGTGGATGGGAGGCAGGTAATGGAGACGTCAAGGGAAATTATGGAAGCTCTTTATTATTTTTTTAAATTAAAAATAGATTTTTTTTCATGCAATGTATTGTCATTAGCGTTCTTCTCCCCCAACGTCTTCCAGATTCCCCCTACCTCCCTGCCAACCCAAATCCACACCCTTTTTTTCTCTCTCTCTCATTAGAAACTAAACAGTGGCTGTTAAAAAAAATTAATAAATTAAGAAAAAAGTCAATGATGAAGGCTCTTTAACACCACGTTCAAGATCTTTGTTTTTCGAGACAGGGTTGATCTGTGTTAGCCTCGAACTCACAGAGATCCACCTGCGTCTCACCTTCAAGATCTTAAAGTGCCCTGAAACAGCAAAAGTCACGGGATAGATCACTCCTTTATTAAAATTAAAATTTAAAAATTCTATGTGCTTATTTTTGGGGAAAAAAAAAACTAAAACATAAAATCAGGAAAGAAACTGAGAGTCTTCAATCACAAGGCTGACAAAAATCAAGTTTGGAAGGAAGACGAATGCAAGATTAGCTATGTGGCCCCTGAGGCAGCAAGGTGCCATGGTCGGGGGATAAGCCTAGACTCAGTGATTGAGCTCCAGTTGGAAGAAAGCCAGTGAGGGCGGATGGAGGAGGAGGCAGACCATGAGGAAAACCCACATAATGGAATTACCCTGCCCTCCTCCTGCTTGAAAACACTACTGGCTTCACTTGGAGTCACCTGTTCTCAGAGCCCATCCCTGTCATAGATTGAACACCAGCTGCGTCTATCTGTCTCTAAAGCTGAAACTTGACTTTTCACTAGACCATTCTGCCTTATTCTCCAAGTTTGCTTGTAACACCAGGAGAGGCCGCAGAAAGGCCGTTAAGGCCCTGACGTGCGTGATGAGCCGCCCTGACGCGTATGATAAGCTGTAAAGGCATCAGGATGCTGAGTTCCTTCCTAAGCTTCATGTTTGCTTGATCTTGATCAGTCTGAATCGCGCCTATCCGTTGGTCTCAACTGACTTGCCAAGTGCAGGAGCCTTAAATATAGGCTTGATCTCTTTCTTTCTTTCTTTCTTTCTTTCTTTCTTTCTTTCTTTCTTTCTTTCTTTCTTTGGTTTTTTGAGACAGGGTTTCTCTGTGTAGCCTTGGCTCTCCTAGACTCACTTTGTAGACCAGGCTGGCCTTGAACTCGCAGTGCTCCTCCTGCCTTTGCCTCCTAGAGTGCTGGAATTACAGGTGTGTGTCACCATGCCTGGCTTGTGGCTTCATATATATATATTTTTTTTGTTGTTGTTGTTGTTTGTTTGTTTTGGTTTGGTTTTTGGTTTTTTGAGATGTGGCTTCGTATTTTTAAGACTCAGACTAACTAATAGTATGAAGCCCGGGCTGTCCTCAAACTGACCATGCAGCCCAGGTTGGCCTTGAACTTGCCCTTCTCCTCTCCCCACCTCCAAGTCTGGGAGAAAGCTTGAGTTCTGAGTGGGTTAAATGCTTCTCAAGGATGCCCCCTTCCTTGTGCCTGGCCTGTGGACACAGAGCTGCTTTGTGGTGGTATTGGAACAGGGGAGCTGCCGAAGGGCATGCTGCAAGCAGCAGATGGGCATAGTCACAATTGTCCTTTAAAGCTGTGTCTCTCAGATTTCCACACAGAGTAAGGAAAGTCTTTCTCAGGATGAACAGATGTTCTGTCCACATGAGGAGGAGGAGAAGGAGGAGGAGGAGGAGGAGGAGGAGGAGGAGGAGGAGGAGGAGGAGGAGGAGGTTTTAGACGGTGCCAGACCTCTTTCCAGGCTCTCTCCCATGACAACCACAACCACCTGACTTTGAGTCCAGGCCCCAGTATGATCCTATCCCTTTGTTTCCAGGTTGTTCTGCTTCTGTGTCCAGCTGCAACATGACTGATTTTTGCCCCTGACACTGCCTTTTGTAGACACAAGTGCTTAACAATCCAAGCCTCAGTGAATGGGATGTTTATTTTAGTGTCTGAATTCTAGCTGACAGCCCAAACAAAATGTAAAGACGAATATTTTTACACTGCTTCAAGAAAACTGTCAACAGTGGGTGGGGGAAAACCTTTAGATTCAATAATTTAGCAGGGTTAGACATATGTTAGCTTTAGTTTTGTGAGAGGCCTTCTACTAAGAAGATGTGTTTGTGTTCATTCAAGGAGTGCTTTTAGATGGCTGTGCATATGGGCGAGCAGCTCTAGGTCCTGGGAATGCAGCAGTCATAACAGACCGCTCAAGGCCCCAGCTCACATGGGTGATATGTTCTGGTGGGATACGTGTGTTTAATGTAGTCACTAACGCAATTCATTAGATATGTTTGCCTCACCATTTCTGACACATGGTACAGATCAGATAGATCCCTTGGAGAGGCTTGTAGGTAGTTGTGAGCAACCTGTTGTTGGTGCTGGGAACTAAACTCAAGTCCTCCGAAAGAACAATTGTGATCTTAAATTGCCAAGCCATTTGTCCAACCCAGAAAGCCACTAGGATTTTGAGTTAGTTTGATTTCAAGGCACATATAAATCAATGTAATTTTTTAAAAAAGCAGCACTTAGAGGTGATTTGATATTTTAAATACAGTTGAAAAGAACAGAGTTTTTAAATTATTGTTCCATTTCCATCTTAAGAGATTCCTACATCTAAAGGGATTAAAAAAACTAAACAAACTGAGCCAAATGCAAGTATGAAAAGCAAAGCAAAAACTCATAGAAACAGGAATAGGGTCTGGGAAGCTGGTGAATGGAGTGCTCAGCCAGCGATCACAAAGCCCCGGGCTCTCTCCCCAGCACTGCCAAATTCCATGCATGGTGGCAGTGCAGGCCTTTAGTTCAAGGTTAGTCTGGGATAGATGAGACATCATCTCAAAACCCCAAACGAAAACAAAAGCAGAAATGAAATAAAAGCAAACTGTCAAACAGTGGAAACTGAACAGATCCAAATGCTAATTTATTGAAAATATTATTATGATCAGGAAATGATACAAGGTCTGATTATGAAGGAGGATAGAAAACACAAATTATTCCTATCAGGAACTAAAGAGACAATATCAACGCAAATCTAAACATCAGAAAGCATTGGGGACGATCATTTATGCTAATCAGTTAAAATCTGCAAAAAGACACATGTATGCATGCATATGTGCGAGAATTTGTATGTGTGTGTGTGTGTGTGTGTGTGTGTGTGTGTGTGTGTGTGTGTGTG
>OU015748.1:117981359-117995129 GCA_907169655.1 Acomys percivali
CATACATACATACATACATACATACATACATACATACATACATACATGTGTGTGTGTGTGTGTGTATTTACATGATACTGTTTCATTCCTTACTACTTGGAAAGCATTTATTGAATTCTTTTCACATGCTGGGTACTGTAAATGTTGTTTTTATGTCCTCAGATGAGGGGATGAGATGAGAGCCATTCACAAGCCTTTATAGCTCTTTCTAAACTCTCGCTGGTTGGTTCAACCCAGCTGTTCTTGCCTAAACTCCTCTCCAAGCTGACTGATTCAAACTGGCTTCTCTTGGCTTCTGACTGAATGGCCTCAAACTAATTCTGGCAGTATATTTTAATCTTCTGTCTCATTTTCATTCTCTAGCTTTTTCTGTCTTCACTTGTGTCTATCTTGCCCTGGGCAACTTGTCTCTGTAAAACTGTTCCAGTAAGAATCCCTTGGTAAAACATACTTCTCTCTCCATCACTGCTCTTAAGCAGCCTCTTGTTCTCGTTCTCATGAGAGGTGGGCATATCCTGTTTCTGACTCATTCTGTCAAATCTTTCTCTGATTTATTACTTTGTCTGCCACTCAATTAGGTTGCTTTCTTCCTTCTGTAAGCTAACCTTACCTTCATTGTTTGGGATTAAAGATGTGTGTACTGTATTCCAGTGCCTGTATTCCAGCCAGATCATACCATAAACCAGACTGTGTATGCATTCCAGCCAGAGGTCTTTGGATGTGAACCCTTGCCAGAGCAGCCATGTTGCTGAATTAAAATTCCTCTATAAGATACATCTAAACATGCTTGGAATATGTCAGCAAGCAAAGTACACAGAGGCTCCCTTCGCCATTTGAATTCCAGCACTTCCATTCCTGTGCTTAAACCCATTTATTAGGGCATCGGTTCTCGGCCTTCCTAACACCACGACCCTTTTAATACCGTTCCTCATGTTGTGGTGACCCCCAACCATAAAATTATTTTCATTGTTACTTTACAACTGTAATTTTGCCACAGTTACGCATCTGAGTTTTCCAGTGGTCTTAGGTGACCCCGTGAATGGGACCCACAAGTTGAGAACCACTGTCCTAGTGTGTCTCGTTCCTTAAGCTTTCTGAATGCTGTTTCAAATCTATTCAAACCCATTTTCTCTAATCTCTGTAACCAGGCTGGCTTTCATCACCACAGGCTCATGGTACTTCTTCATTGTTTGGTGACCTATACTCACTGGCTCAGTTTCCTCAGCTCTTTTCCTCATTAACTGCTCACACAGCAAGTGTTTTCCATGAGATTTGGAACCTGTCATGGCATCACCCCTCCATGCCATCCATCCCCTTGGGTCTTTATGTTTTCAGACTACAGCAATAGCCTTTTCCTAACCTGCCCATATGACAGTAATTATTTTAGTCTTCAAGTCTACACTTTCAGCTGCTGGCAAGACATGCGTTGTGTCAGGAGACTTGAGACCATCCGCAGTTCTGTTGTGATGACTCATAAAGAAGGCACCCAGGCCTCTGCACATGTTAGGACTCAAGGCTATGATGTACTGTGGCAAACAGACTGAAACTACGTCAGCAAACAAACATAAAGGCTGCATGGGCCAATCGGGCAGATATGTCTAGAGTTGTTTTGCAGCAAAGGCACACAGGTCACACTTAATCCAAGGAGTTATGACACATGCAGAATACTGCCTGTCATGGAGGCCCATGCCATTCACAGATCCAGAGTGTCTACTATGGACTGGTCAGGTGGCCATGCCCTAACTGACACACCACTCAAATCCAGGTTCAGGAGGGAAAAAAAGTCCAGAGTGAGCCACACAGGTTCTTTGTGGACATCTTTATTAGCTGGTATTGATTGCATTGTAGTGTTTCTACAAACAGTTTAGGCACAGTGAGCCCTCTCTCCTGGTTATGAGATAACGGACATCCTTCTTAAATCCAAGGTCTGATTGCCAGCCAGGGGCCAACTTTGACTGAGTGTGTACTCCTTAGTATGATAAAGACAGTTTGCAGTGTTTTGAACACTGGGCGATTTCTAATATCCACTTCAAGATTGGCTGAACATAATTTTCATGACCCACCTTGACCACACTTTCCAGCTCTGCCTCAGTTCATCACCCTTACAGAAGGTCCTGGTGGATGTATTTATGCTAGGCGACTTCTTTCTCCCTCACAACAGGTGACTGCATGGGAATATTCTGATCACCCAAGGCTGGCTGACCCATGGTGGGTCAGCTTATCTTTCACAGTTTGTATTAAGACAAGGACATTTCCATCCGTGATGGATGCTTTTGCCCTCTTGTTTTATGTGTTACTGAGTTTGGCAACCATGTTGAACATACTGGTGTGTGGTCAAGGAGAGGAAGCTGCCCAGAGAGAAGAGGAAACAGATAAGATTGAGTGTGAAGGCTCTGAGGAGCTGATTCTGATTGCTTCTAGTCTCTGTAAGCCTGAACTTTAGTTTCTGTCCCTGTGAGAGTCTCAGGATGTTTAAACCCTCCACTACAGCTTTATAGAGTCCTCTCTTTCCACTTAAATTGCTTTCACCAGCACAGTGTTAGACCCAAGCTTCTCAGAACACATGTTCTTCAGTCTCTTGCTGTATTCTTAAGCTCTTTTTTGGAACTTTTTTTTGGAGCAGTTGTTTTCCTTTTCCTTGTGTGGTACCAACCATCTTGTTTTCTTGCTTCATCGCCCCTTCTGCACTTGCCTATTGAATCTCTTTACTTAGCAAACATAGGCTTTTGTTCTGGGCTTTTGGCCTATCCACACTTCCATTGTTCTAGTCAATCTCTCTGGCATCAACTGTCTTCTCTATGAAGATGATGCTCGACAGAATACACACGCTTCAAACATCCTTCCTTGATCCTCCCAGCCTACCCCCTTTCTCCATCTTCCCTCACTCCCAAGAACCTTGATTTCTGCCTGCTATGATTTTGCTTAAGATCTTTCCCTCTGAGAGGCTATGCATAGATTTTTTTGTACGCATTTTAAAGAAGTTCCCCTCAATCCGATGAATCCAAGTTCTTGTGACTTTTTTATTTTCTGAAAATGGTATGATTTTTCCTTTAGTAATCTAGTTATGAATTTGATAACACTGCTCGGTAATTTCAGTGTCAGGCTAGAGTTTCAGGATGTATTATGATTAATAGTGATCATTAAGCCTACGTGAGTAATGACAAACACAGATCCCCTCCTTAAATCCTGCACTTGCATCAACCAGACCTAGATTTGGGTGGAAGATGGAGGCCAGTTTCTTCTTATCTGAGGTCCATTTCAGGTATCTAGGATACAAGAAAAACTTGTGCACCAGAGTCCCAGGAGTGAGATGATCTCATGGACCTACAACAGTGTCTCCCAAACAGGTTTCCATGGGGGCGAGCACCACGTGATATTGGTGTTGAGTAACTTACCTCACAAGGTCGGGCACAGAGCCTGTCTGTACTCTAACAAGCCACTTCTCTTACTTGCCTTGAAATTCAACTCCTGAACTGATTCCTTAGCATTTGCACTGGGCCAGCAGAGTCTGAGGAGATCTACAGACGGTCGGGTTGGCTCCAAGACGGTAGTGGCATCCAGGAGCCGGAAAAGCAGCCTGTTTTGACTGAGTTGAAAGCATCCAGATTTCACTTGATCTGACAAAGATAGTGACCACCGTTTCCAGCTTGGACGGAGCAGTGTCAGGCAGTGTGTGTTCCTCCAGTATATGTGGTTTGCAGATAGCCAGGCGTTCTGCCAAGATTAAAAAAGTCTTCAGCATGTGGCCCCTGGCCTCACAAAGAACCTTTAATGCTGCTGAGAATTCAGTACGTATTTTGGTTCTGGCATGGGAGAGTGGCTGACAGCCAAGCTGCTTATGTATGCCCACTGCTTAAAGTCCGGTCCTGAGTAAGGTCAATTAGGAAACCCCAAACGTGTTTTCCTTAGCCCTAGCGGAAGGCATCCTATTAATAATGAGTTTGTAAGGTAGCTAAAGTCAGGTTATCTAGGCTCTATTTTCTGAATATCTGTGCTGATGAGACCCTCTCTAGACTGACTTGGTAATTCATATTCATAACTGTAAAAGATTTTGAACTGTCTTCTGCATCATCAAAGAGATAAACTCATTTTCAGTGTGTGCTAGGGGATTTTTTTTTTTTAATGTGGAGTGTGAAACACCAGTGGACCACATGAGTCTCAAAGTAGTACCAATAACAAATGTCATATCGTAGTCATGTTTATTCACAGCAGGAATTTACTGTATTTTGAATTCTGCTTGTTGGAATCACATAAGGAATTGTGTTGTATTTTCTTAATTGGCCAATTTAAATAACAAAAAACCCTGTAGCCTTCATTGGATTCCCTTCCATTTGGATTCCTTAGGAACTCTCTGTCAGCAATTCTGAGTGACCAATGTTCTGGGCACCCATCAGCTCCCAGGCCCAAGTGCTGTAGCAGAGAAAACGTGTTTTTCAGGCAGGAGAGCTGGATTTGCCAGTGCTGCATGTGTGACCTTGTACAGATGGCTTCTATGAGACTGAAACAAGCTTGTAATGAGGATTCGGATGTGCATTTCCATTTTACCCTGACATATATATATATATGGATATAAAGCCGGCCCAAAGTGGAAAGCAGTGTTTACACCACCCATGGGCCTTTGCTGTTCAACTGGTTCCTTTGAAATGAAATGTGACTTTATATTTTAAGTTTGGAGCCCATTCACGGCTATTTCCTGATTATGTTCCTAAGCACCTGTGTCCTTTAACTGCAGTGCGGACCTACTTCGTTTTAACCCATGGGGTTTGCTTTGGCATATGCATTTGAAATGGTGCTTAGATACAGTTTGTGATTAGTTAGTTTGTTTGTTTTTTCCTTAAAGTTTATCTCAGTGATCTGCTGAGGCAATGTTGTAAGGATGGGGGTGGCTCCTGCCAGATACAAGTACAGCCTCCCCCAACCCCCAATGTCAGTGCTGTGACATTGTCCTCATCAGAAGGACTCTGGCCAGGTAAACAGGATTGTTACTGGGAAAACAAGCTTTAAGGTCTCTGTTCACTAGGAAAACAGATCTCTTAAGAAGTCCTGTTCATCAGAGACCTCTCTTGATCCTCAAGCATCCGTCCCTTAACCTTCCCCCCAAAGGCCAACTGCCTCTGCCAAGGGCACCTTGTTTTGGATCAATCCAGACAGCCTGCATCAGCTCAGACACAGCTCCACCCTACTGAGTGTCATATGGAATCTGCTTGCTTTTCTGCCGATTTGCTCTTTTCCCCAACCTGTCCCCGACACCCCAAGATGG
The DNA here is from genome assembly GCA_907169655.1 of Acomys percivali. NCBI lineage: Eukaryota > Metazoa > Chordata > Mammalia > Rodentia > Muridae > Acomys > Acomys percivali. The sequence continues at coordinate 117,986,620 of OU015748.1, forward strand.
CCTCCCTCAGCAGGGCAGTGTAATCCTCAGTCAGTCTCGCTTTCTGTCTACAGAGCAGTCTGGTTCGGCAGTTTCTCTGTGTCATCACTTACAGCTGCCATGTGGGTAAAGTGGAAAGTTGGAGCAGCAAGCACAGCTCTTTGGGGGAAGTCACTTTCACTCATTTACTAAGGACTCAGTGGAGAAGCTGATTAGGCTCTTGCTTTATGCTACTTGGAGATGCCATCGGACTATGTACTTTTGTTGTCCTTTCCTTTTTGAAGAGTTTACTTTAACAGCCGTGCCTATGGGGGCTGGAGAGATGGCTTAGCAGCCAAGAGTGCATACCACCCTTGCGGAGGACCTGAGTTCAGTTCCCAGCACCCACACTGGGTGACTTTATCCCATAACTCTAGTTCAAGGGCTTCAGGGCCCTCTTCTGGCTTCTGCAGGCACTGCATAAACCCACACTCTCACAAACATACACATAATTAAAAATAGTAAAAAAAAAAAGTCTTTTAAAAAGGCAATACATGTTTCGTACAGAACAGTTGGAGGTCACAGAAGAAAAGAGCAAGTGAAGAGAGGGGTTAGAAGGGAGACAATAAAGTAAGGAAGGGAAGAAACCAAAAGGAAAGAAAGCAATGAAAAAAGTTAAAGACCAGGGATGTGGCTCAGCCAGTCGGGGGCTCCGTGCTTTCCTCACTTGCACAAAACCTTAAGTGTGATCCCGGCACTACATAAAACCATGAAAGTGAAGGCATGAGGACCCACGGTTTAGGTTATCTTTGGCTACTTAGTAATTTTAAGGTTAGGCTGGCCTGCATGAGACCCTAGCTCTGACTCTGATAGAGAAAAGTAGAGGCAGCCCCTGCTCTACCATTCTGCACTAAGATGGACTAAGTGGTTTTGTTCCTAGATCACCCCCAGCTCTTTGCATTTTATGAACTAACATAGTTTTAACGGGTGCCAGGCTTCTCATCACATAGACAGACTGCAGTGTACTGAGTCAAATCCCATTTCTTTTGCCGATCTTTCTTTCTTTTCTGTTGATTTAATCAGAATGTCTTTGTACCTAGATCTTTTTCCCTCAGTGTCTAAAGTAAAAAGAGCTTCTGGAAATGAGCTGACTTTTAGAAAAGGAGCTGACTTTCTGAACAGCCATGGAAACAACTGTGCAGTGGCGTTTTCAAAAAAGTCGAATGCTATGTTCCCACCAGAAGTCCATGAGAGCCATTTTTTTTTTTTTAAACAGGAGATCTTTTTCTTTACCAAGAACACTGTGAACTAAAATGAAACTTCTAGTCACAAAGTGAGAGAGCAGAGTGTCCTGGAGCTGTGACTTCTTAGAGGACCTATGTGTTAGTGTTCTGCTTCAGCCTGTGATGTCACTGCTTACCTGCCATGGGGGCGTAGCCCTGCCCTGGGCCATATAAAAGACAGACCCTCCACGTGTCTCTCTCTCTCTCTCTCTCTCTCTCTCTCTCTCTCTCTCTCTCTCTCTCTCTCTCTCCCCCCCCCCTTCCTCCTTACCTTCTCCCCCCCATGCTCATTTAATGAACTCTGTATAACATAATATCTGCCTGGTACCTTGTATTCTATCTTCTGTCTTTAATTTTTATATATAACACTGTGAAAAGTAGATGAAACATGGGAGACAGTTTTTAAAAATCCACATTTCAAAAAGGAAAAGTATATGTGCCTCAATCATTGTTCTGTTGCCATGAACTTACACCATGACCATGGCCACTCTGATAAAGGAAAACATTTAACGGGGGCTGGCTTACAGTTTCAGAGGGGTTAGTCCATTATCACCATGGTGGAAGCATGGCACCACACAGGGAGACTTGGTGCTGGAGAATTAGCTGAGAGTTCTTCCTCTGGATTCACAGGCAGCAAAAGAGAGTGCCACTGGGCATGCCTTGGACTCTTGAAGCCTGAAACCCCACCCCCTGTGACGCACTTCCTCCAACAAGGACATAGCTTTTAATCCTTTTAAATAATGCTACATTCTGGTGCCCAAGCATTCAAATCTATGAGCCTGCAAGGGGCGTGGGATTCTTATCCAAATCACCACCGTGTATTTATCCTATGAAATTAGGAATCTTTGCTTTATCATTGTTTTAAGAGCCTAGGAGAGGATGGGATTAAATAGTCAGACAACACTGGCTGTTTCTTCTATATCAGATCAAATCTGCACCAGTCTTGAAGTACTGCAGCCTGATAGTGATGGCTTGTTTAAAGGGAATGAAAATGTTAATGGATTTAGTAAGAATTTTGGTTACTCAACCCATGTAAGTTTATAAGTCTGTTAAAAGTCTTCCCCCCTTCTGTTGGGAACAGCCAGCTGTTTTATATCTTGGGAGAGAGCAGCCTTGACCAACCTCCCCGGGAGCAGAGGAGATCTGGGTGATGCAGAAATTCAAGGGAGCCCTGCTCTTTGAGTGAGGGGTGTTTGGGGTGGGGAGGGAGATGGAGCTAGAGCATTGCTTTAGACATGGGTGCTGGAGATCTCGTTGGGAAGGTCTTCATGCTATTCAGAGAGAAGACAATGGTTTTATTAGGGCAGAGTAGCCAGACTGTAGGGAGGTAAGACAGGGACCTAATAAATGTATCTAGAGGATCCATTGGCACTTGGTTTCAGGAACCAAGGCAGAGCCAAAGAGTCAGGTATCAGAGCTGGACCAATAGCAGGGCTGGCCCTATATCTAGTTCTAGCTGAGATAGAGTCTTTCGTTATGAGGATGCTACTGGGCCAACGCCCAAGATAAGAATGGACACCCAGGAGGGATTAAGTGGCACAGCATGACATTGTCACCCAAAGGTGACTATGAATGTTTTAGAAGCAAGAGGGTTCTATTCATGACCTAGAAGGGGCAGCCCTGGACTCAGTGTTATTTAACACGTGCATTAAATTGATAGAGGACAAATCTTTAATTACTCAAATGACGTTTTTCACATTAAGTAAAATAACTGGATACATGATTAAAAACCCAAGTAGCTCAGCAGGGACAAAAGCACAGCTGAGCTTTAAATAGGAAAAAGGAACTCAGGCAGCCTCTCACTTTCAAAGCACAGACCAGAGGCCTGGAGACCTTTGCTTTGCTTCTGACCTTTTCTGGGAAGCTCAGGAGGTATTGATGGAATTTTTAAGTGCTGACATTAATAACTGTAGTCCTACCAGTTTAAAGGTCTCCTGCATTTGCTAGATTTTATGGAGTCCAGTTACATTTAAGGAAATAATAAAATATTTATCAACCTTATCTTGGTGCTACATGGCAGGTACTTTAGAGTATCACACACTAGAGTATCTGGCTTTTATACCCATATACCACACACACACACACACACACACACATACACACACACAGACATATACATGTATACACAGACATACACACACATGCATACACAAATGCACACATACACATATACACATAAATATACCCCCACATATACCCACTATACACACATGCACACAAATACACACATGTATACACATATACACATATGTATATATGTGCACATACATACATTTCACATACATATTTGACTAAAAACCAAGTAAAATGGGTACCTTGAAATAATAATGTAAAGAAAATTTCCCTATTACTCTAGGTCCTAAGGCAAGAGTAATTTTGCTTTTGCTGGCATTTTAATAGGAACTTTCTTACAGAATTGAGTGTTGAGGACAGGGCATCAGTTGAGGACCAGAGGAAGTTAATTGATGCAGTAAAGCAGCCGGGTGATTCAGGACAAACCGTTTCTCTTTTCTTAAATGTAAACCAGCATGGTAGGAAACTTAGGTGATTTTCGTATGTAGCATTAATAACCTTCATTCAGTTCAATCTAAAATTGGCTATAGTATTTGAAAACGAGAATCCCGTCCTGCTGCCTGTTGGATAAGAACAAGATGAGGTGGGAGATGGTGGAGAATGTCTGTGGTCTGAGACGCTCCAGGGAAGGAAGCACTGACACTAAGGAAAATGTTAAAATACTTGCTATACTGCTCTGTAAAGGATTTGCCAATGGGCTGTTTTTCTTAAGGATCATGGCCTGTTTTACTTAAGGACCATGCAATGCAGAGAATATTTTTCACATTGCAGCTCAGCTCAGTCTGGAAGGTGTCTGTGCCTCCTGTGACCTGGGTATCTGACCTCCTGGAACAAGCGTCCTGTCCTTTCTCATCTTTCTCCCACCAAGAGCAGTGAGCGAGTGTTTATTCTGCCTCAATGAGTCCTTTATGTGCTCAAATGCCACCGCTCTGATGACCCCGCTTTTCTTCCACAATAGGAAACAAAGTCCCATTTTCTAAATTCTGTAACTATTGTCTTTAACCATCAAACATTTACTGAATATGGGGCTTGTAAGTAAATGTGTGATCACTTTACCAGGTACTATCATTTTTTATTGTAATTAATTAACTAATTAATTACATTTTTGTTTTTCAAGACAGGGTCTCACTGTGTAGCCCAGGCTGTCCTAGAACTCACTCTGTAGATCAAGCTGGCATCAAACTCACAGGAATTCACCTGCCTCTGCCTCATGGGTGCGGGGATTAATGGTGCCACCACTGCCCAGCCTATTCCTTTTTTAAAATTAAGTATCTTTTATTTTTACATATATATTTATATTATCACATACATATACAATAAGCTACTTACAGCAAGAAGAACCATGAAACAATCAGGAATTATATAAATGTTACATTCATAGTGTTTTGGCTATTTGTATTTGGCAGCCTTGAAGAAAACATCTTTCCTATCTTGGTGCATCTAAAATTCTGAATGTAAATCAGTATCTATCATATCTCACCTATTATTTTTTTAAACTAGCACTTAATTTTTTCCAGTTTGCAACTTGACATTTTCTCAGATGAAAAAGGAGACTTTACTTTCTTGTACAATATGGTGCATGCATGCTGTCATGTAATGAGACAGATTAACTAAAGACCATGCTAACAGGAGACTTTCCACAGGACCTTTTAATCTTGTAGTTCTTTATGATGTTGGCATTTTGAGTTGTGTCTTAATCTTTGCTTGAGAATCCCTAAGTGCATTCTAGATTATAATATAGATATTCCATTTTTAAAGCAGCGAGGAACTTCCTTTGGTTTCTAAGTGGCTAGAGAGATGGTTCAGCACTAAAGAGCACCTGCTGCTCTTCCAGAAGACCTGGGTTCAGTTCTCTTCACCTAAATGGCAGATCACAGTTCCAGAGGATCCAATGCTCTATTGTCTCAGCAGGCACTACATACACATAGCACATAGAGTAAACACGATAGACATAAAAATGAAGAAAAATAATTTAAAAATAGGTAGCAGAATAGAAGATCTATTTGGGGGTAGAAACCTTAGTTAGCTATGATCCTCAGCACTTACAAGTGTCTGCTAGGTGGTAGGCAGTAAATATTTGTTCAGCAAATAAAAAATAAATTATGATAACCCATTTGGTTAGTTTATCTGATCAAGTATCTGTGTTTTATTGGTACTTTCGCACATGACTTCCAACGGTTCATAGCCTTTAATCTATCTCAAATCCCCTAACAAAAGGTCTTCTTATTTTATAGTTATATTACTTACAACAAAATAGGCTACACAATGCATTCATTTACTCACTGTATTTTCTTGCCATGCTTTCCCCCCTCTTTTGAAATCAGAGCTGTCTCCAAGGGAAGATTTATCATCACCGAGATTGCTTGCTAATTGCAACATTCCAAAGGAAAAGATTCAAAAGCATTTTAAGAAACTGGGAATGTTTTGGGAAATAAACACTTTCTAAGCCTTGAAGCGGTGGCTTATCCATTTGTTGGAGTTAGCAAGAATTTTGAGGAGTTGACATATGTCAAGCCACGTGCACATTCAAACATATAAGCATAGTGCATATAGCATGAGGGACTTGTCTGCCTCTGGAAGTTCATTCTTGGATTGTCTATGAATTCTCAGACTTCACTAAGGAAGTACAACTTCTAAGGAGTTCCAGATGTTGAATGTTTGAACTCAACAATTAGACTCTCCCTCTACCATGAAAAAAAAAATGTCGTACATTAAAAAAAAAATGTTGAGGTTACACATGGTGGTGCACACCTTTAATCAATCTCAGCATGTAGGAGGCAGAGGCAGGTGAAACTTCATGAGTTCAAGGTCAGCCTGGTCTACACAGTGAGTTTCAGACCTGTTTCAAACAAAATAAAACAAAGTAAAAATGTCTCACGAAACAGTAGTAACAAAGATGCCATATTCCTTTGTGTTCATATTTTAAATGTCTCACTGTCTACAAGCTTAATTAGTATAAAACGTTAGTTTAGTTGTCTGGCCTGCAACAACACCGCCACGCAGTGGAGTTCTATTACATTTGATGGACTCATGATGAGGGATTTTTTTTTCCTGGTAGAGGGGATGGATTGATTTTGATGGATCTATAGGGGGACTAGGAAGGAGCAGCAGGAAGAGAGAAGCTTGCCCGTGTCAGGCTCTCACTCTGTATAGACTTTGCCTCCGTGTGACACATTATTTTCATAGTCTGTATCACATTGTCTCTAGAACATCAATATGAATTTGATTTCAGTAAGGCGCAGATTCTTGCAATCCACTTAAACACAGCAATAAAGAAACATTGTAAACTCTTTCATGAACTTCATTTACTAGTATCGTGGAAAAAGAAAAATAATTGGTTTTCATTATGCTTACAGAAATACAGCTGAAAACAGCAGCATTACAAGAAACTGATTTTTAAATTTAATAGTTAAGCAAAGGTCTCACAGGCTCCTATGAGTCATTCAATAAGTGTTAATTCCCCAATGTACTGCTTGGATATTAGGTGTACACACACCATGTGAAAAATAGATATGCTTTACACTTTTCCATATTTCTGGTGCATTTTGGGGTGGACACCAAAGGTCACAAGAATGGCTTCTGGCTAAGTCTATTCGATCAAAGCAAGCTTTGAACCTGCAGCCCAAAAATACCAGTGAGGGCAGGGGCAGGCAGAGAGGAAGGGAGGGCAGGAACAGTCCTCTCCAGAGAGAAACCCTTGTGGCAGAGAAACATACCCTGCCCATGTTCCTCTTCTTTTCTTCCTTCCTCTCTCAGTCTGGTACGCCTTCTGAGCATCTGGGTCAGTCAGCACACTCCACATCCTTCTGCTGTGCTGAGATCACGTTTCCTCATCCTATCCTTGCTCTGAATCCGATCTGGTGATGGGATGAAGTAACTATTCATCGCACAACTACTTGTGGTGCTCCTGTGTGCCAAGCCTGTGCTCGGCATTCAGTGGCGAACAGAATGGAGAAAGGCCCTGCCATTGGAGCTTGCAGCCTCCGGCTGACTGCATGAGAGAGAGAGAGAGAGAGAGAGAGAGAGAGAGCCTTGGAAGGAGACACAGTGAGGGAACAATGGATTACTTTTACTGCGGAGGATAGCAGGCTGATGACATTGGGCAGTGACAGTGGGCCTCTTTGCTCTCATTCACAGAGTCAGTTTATTTTGGGTGGAGGAGCTGTCCAAAAACCATGCAGATATTTTTGAAACGCTGGGATCAAAGGGAGAGGAAGCTGGAAGCTTCAAAAAGTTGAAACTTGACTGCTTGGCTTTGTTCATCGTGAATGACTTTGTGGTGTAACAAAGAAAACGGTGTTTACTGAGCATCTGCAAAGTCTGTCAGCTAGAGGGGATGGTGAGGAGAAGAGAAACTTGCCTTTGCTTTAGGATGAGAGGATGTGAGCACAGTACTGTTGCTGTTGAGGACCTTGTCACGTCCCGCACCCCCAACCCTGATACCTATAGTGTTTTTGTCTGATAACACAAAAGGATTGTTTGGGCCACTGTGGCCAATACTGTCGAGGAGAGAGTGAAGTTTGAGTAAGACGAACCAGAGGATAAATTCACAGTGCTTGGCACCGTGCGCTCTTTACCCAGCTATGCTTTGAGCTGAGCTCAGACCTCAGAGACTAAGAAAGGAATGGGAGGAGAAGGAGGGCACAGTGGGGAGGAGCTCTGCTGTTAATGCTAACCTCTTTGTTTTCGTAAGACAATCTTGCTTGAATTATTAACTGAAAAACAAATGTGCAGAATTTATAGATAGAGTTTAGTGAAGAAAAACTTCTGGTAATCCTGCCAACTAGAGACCACCAGTGCTAATATTTTGGTACATTTTCTTATGCACATCTATTTATAAAACAAAGATTTGTGTGTAGTCATTATTTTCATGATTTCCACCATCTGCGAATCATTAAAATCACCATAAGTCTATCCCCACTGGCAAGAGGATTTTGTCACACTCATACTATGATATGTTTGGTGCCTGACGTACGGTGGCTTGACTTGGACATTTTGACTGTACACACACACACACACACACACACACGCCCCCACATCATTGGTTATATTCAGTCCCCCTAGTTAACATCTCTTGTCCCTGCCAATCTCACTGATTCAATCCTCTTCTCAACCAGTCTCCTTTCAACATGCATAGAGAGAGAGAGAGAGAGAGAGAGAGAGAGAGAGAGAGAGAGAGAGAGAGAGAGAGAGAGA
>OU015748.1:118000802-118017087 GCA_907169655.1 Acomys percivali
GAAGTGGTATGGCCAGTTATAAAGGAACTGGTGGGAAGGTTCAGTGGCACAGCATTTGCCTAACCTGTGCTGAAAAACAAAGGCGAATGCAATAAAACTTATCTAAAAGCAACTTTTTATGTACTGTATTTATAAACTAGTGTGGTTCCTGGTACATGTCAGTGTCACACGTGACACTGACTTTAATGTGCCCTGTGGTGGGTGTCAGTTTGATTTTACATGTTCTTAGTCAGCCATGGAAGCATCTAGTCTGCTATCATATAAACATTTCTCCCTACAAGCCCCTCATGAGTTATGACTTCACTCAGGCACTGGCAAATAGCTGCTTTCAGATTGTACAAGGCATTAATTAAGATTAGCTTATATTTGGAGAAATTTCCCACTAATCTCTCGCTGAAGTTACAGGTTTGCATACTTGATTAAGCAAAAACTTGTAAGATGATATTTTTCTTTCATAACTTGATGTTAATGCAACATAAAAACTATCAACTTCATTTTTTATAGACATATAATTGCACTGAGGGCAGATAGTTTTTGGAATTGTAAGAATTGAAAAATACACCAGCATCCTAACCACAAATTTTTATACCCTCAGACAGAACAAAAATGTCAGTTCCATGAAGTAGTATTTACTCCACTGGAAGTTAGTATTTGTGAGGTTCCAGATAGGATGCAATTTATCATATGTATATATTAAGTAAGCATCATCAATATTACAATAATGTCAAAATAGATTACTATGTCACTAAATCACTTTTATTACTATATACTCCTGTTAAGTGGAAAATAAATGAAATAATGTATTTAGAAGTCTTCTCTGGAAATGCTATTTGCTAGCTAGGTGAAGCACAACACGATTTTCTGTTTGTTTTGTTTGTTTGTTTTTTCTTCATATAAGTGAAACATGTTATAAGTTCACATTAAAATTGAATATTTGAATCAATAATTTCTGAACACTTAAAGAGAAAAGAGTTGCAAACATCTCAGTTGTAATGCGTTATTATTCATTCACCTGGCACGGGCACTGGTCATCCATGCCCATTACTTATTGGTAAGGTAGGCACTGCCATTCTGACTAAAGGGCACATTGTATGATAAGCTGTGACACATGGTATAAATTAGAGTAGAGGTACAAATGCCATCAGTGACATTTACCACACTAATGCTGACCTTTGAAATTACTTAATTTCTGGTCATTGGTGCTGTGGGAGTTCTTTGGCTCTGTCATTATAATGGTAACATATCTTATGATGAAACAAACTATCACCATGAATATTATCCCAACATAAGTTGTGCTCTCAGATCTCTCTTTATACCTCTACATATCACGTGTAGCCAGTCTTCATCACGAAGCCCCGTGCTTCAGATTCCAAAGTGTCCTTAGTTATTATCGGAATAATCATCGACTATAATTTTACCTGTGAGTCAAGCTAACCCAAAGCTCAGTGGTCCACGTGGAAACAAAACCTTTATGACAAAGTTTTTCTCTGTGCACTGTGACAACAGTTCACTGGGGTTTGTTTGAAACCCCACAAGACTGACAGTCTGTCAGCCTGGGCTAACTCCCTCCAAAGGCAGGCCTGGTCAGTTATTTTCCCCGGTCACTTGACAAGCTCTGTCAAGTAGACAGCAAGCCTCTGACTAGAGACTCCAAAATCCTGTCCTCTAACAAACGACTTGCCCAGCTGTTTCATCCTTTGCAGCAGTTTGAGAAGTGTTTGGACTTGTATCCTGTGTGAGTCTAATCTTTGAGCTTCCCTGGAATGTTTGATGCCATTTCATGATCTATTATCAAGGTGTTTTTATTTACAAGGAATTCTTTTTTAAGTCTCCATTTTATTAATGTCACAAAATTGGCATTAATATTACTGTTTCACGCAGATGGCTTTTCGTTTGCTATTTGTTTACTGTTTATTGTCAGCATTTATGTGCATTCCTCCTCAAGTACAGCCTTTAAAAGGTTTTCCTTTTTTTTTTTTTAAATTGTGTATCTTCATGTGCACAGTATTGGATATGTTCATGCAAATACGTAATGAAGGTATAATGTATGTTGAGTGCATACTCCCTCACCCAACCCCACCATCCCATCCGGTGATGCCTAATCCTGATTATCAACTTTGATAAGATCTAGACACTCCTAAAAGGCCCCGGGGCGTGCCTGTAAAAGACCATCTAGGTTAGGGATCAAAGTGAGAGGACTCAACCTAAAATGAGGTGGCATTATTCTCAGCTTGGCTTCCAGGCTGCAGAAGAAGAAGACAGCTTGCTGAGCACAGCCTTCACCTCTCCTCTGCCTCCTGTCTATGCTCACAACATCACCAGTGGTCTCAAGCTCTTGCTGTGGCTGCTTTCTGCTTGTGATGGACCATGCCCTGACCTGAAGCACAGATCGACCCTTTCTCTCTTAAGTTGCACAAGAAATGAAGATAATCTCGAATTCATCCCCCAGGAAGTTTTACTTCTACTTTTATGTTATATCTACATACATGATTTTATCTCTATAAAATATAGGATCACACATGGGCTGGAAACACATTTATCTTTGTAGGACTAAGTTTATTTGGTTAATATGATTATCTGCCTTCCTTCTACTTGGCTGTAAACAGTATGGTTTCTTTATAGTCTTTAGGGTAGGAAGGTCCTCACCTATAACACTTTTCACTTCATTCACTCCTCTGTTGTTAGGTACCCAGTTGTTGTTATAACTTAGTAAATACAGATGAGTAAATATCTCTGCAAAATACTGACTTGGGCTCCTTCAAATAAGTGCACAGAAATGGTATGGCTGGGTCATATGATATTTCTATTTTCAGTTTTTTGAAGGAACCAACAGTGTCTCAGGGGCTCCTTTCCCACATCCCCACCATCTTTTGTTATTGTTTTCTTACGGCCTGCCATTTTGACTGGAGCAAGAGGCAACTTACTGTCCTTTTATTGTATGTCTGGTGGCTAATGAGGTTTAACTCTTTGTCCTGTTTATTGGCCATTTGAATGTCACCTTTTGAAAATGGTCTGCTCATTTTACCTGAACGTCCATTGATCCGGTGGTTTGTTTTCTTGTTATCTTTTGAGACACATCACATCAGAATAAGAAGTCTGCTGACAATTGTGCCCCAAGAAAATCAATAATATACCACAAGCAGGCCCTTTTAGATTAAGAGAGAGAAATAACTGCTTTGAATCTGTTGATTATAAAATAAGACATGGGAACCTTGGTGCTTGATAACTAAAACAGCCTGCCTGCTAACTGTCCAGTCTGAGGCATGCCTGGTCCCACCCTGTGGAGAACTCAGAGAGAACTTTGGGGCATGGACAAGCACATGTGTCCTCAGCTCTCCGCCAAGCCATTTATGGAGGCTTTAAAGTGATTCCATAAAGAGCCCCTGATGCCTTATTGCCTGGAGGTCATGGTGTTGGTGGGTTTGCTTCATTGGCTGCTTGGGAAAGCATGTGTGTATTGCTTATAACTGCTCGTGTTTATTGTGAAACAAACACCCTGAGCTGAAAGAGTATTTCTAAAGCAGAATCCAAACAGAGAAATTATAGACCACCGAGCCAGCCTTTAAACTCCCCATTTTCTGATTGAGACCCCCCATTTGCTCCATCTCTGAAGGTATGTCTAATGTATGTAGCATAGATTACTTTCATAAAAGTAGATTTTTTCTATTTCTTATCTTTTAATTTTTATCAACTTGTTCATTTCATATTCCAATCACAACCTACTCCCATCTCTCCTCCCAGTCCCATCCTCCCACTCATTCCCCGCCCCCAGGTACCAACCCACCCTGGCGCATCAAGTCACATCAGGACTAAAAGCCTCTTCTTTCACTGAGGCAAGACAAGGTGGCCCTGCTAGGGAATCAGGATCCAGACGGAGGAGACAAGAGTCCAAGGCAGAGACAGACCCTGCTCTAATTGTTAGGGGGACCCACTTGAGGACCAAGTGGCCCATCAGTTTCATATGTGTAGGAGGCCGAGGACCAGTCCATGCATGTTCTTTGGTTGGTCTTTCAGTCTCTGTGAGCCTCCATAGGTCCAGGTTAGTTGGCTATGTAGGTCTTCTTGTGGTGTCCTTGACCCCTCCAGCTCCCTCCATCCTTCCCCTTACTCTTCCACAGACTCCCTGAGTTCTGCCTAATGTCTGGCTGTGAGTCTCTGCATCCATTTCCATTGTCTGCTGGATGAAACCTCTCAGATGACAGTTGTGCTAGGTTCCTGTCCGCAAGGATAGCTGAGTAGCATTAGTAATATTGTTGGACCCTAGAGTCTACTCAGGTAGTAGGGGGTCATCGCGAGAGACCACTCGAGGACCACAGTGTTGATGCAAAAGCACAAGGTTTATTGCTGACGTGTGTCAGGGGGCCTCAGCACTCACTCGGGAGGGAGGCACACCGAGTCACTGTTACAGACTATTCTTAAAGGCTAAAACCGCAAAGGTTAGGAGGGGCTGCGTGCCCTATGTTAGGATTGGCTGGCTCTGGTGGTCGCTAAGGGTGCTTGTCTAAATGTTATTGGCTATTGCAGGGGTCGTTGGTCTTGGGGGCTATTCTTGGCAGGGAGGGGTGCTGGGGAGTTTTCAGAGAATTTCCAGATGGTAATTGTTTACCTTAGTTGAAATTGTTTATCTCGGTTGGCCACCTTGATCTCAGAAACTGAAGTTAAGCTGGCCTTCAATTCTCTCTGGGTCATTTTCCCAAGCTTCTCTGGGTCACGTTCCCAGGCCGGCTGAGAGAGAGAGAGAGAGAGAGAGAGAGAGAGAGAGAGAGAGAGAGAGCGCCTTACAATATCAGGGCTTGGGTCTCTCCCATGGGATGGGTCTCAAGTTGGCCAGTCACTGGTGGGCCATTCGCTCAATCTCTGTCCCATCTTTACCCCTTCAGATCTTGTAGATAGAACAAATTTTAGTTTGAGGATTTTGGTGGGTGGGGGGTGGGGCGGGGGAGGTTGGGGGCTTGGGGGGGGAAGCAGGGGGTTGGTACACCCTTCCATTCACTAGAAGTCCTGCCTGGCTACAGGATGTGGCCACTTCAGTCTCAGTATTTCTTGCTGCTAGGAGCCTCAGCTAGGGTGACCCTCATATCTCCCCAGGAGCTTCCCTCATCCCAGGTCTCCAGCTTGTCCCAGAGATGCCCCAACACCAATTCCCCTTCTTCCTCCCAGCCCTCTCACTCCCATCCCTGCTCTCCCTGAACCCGAGTCTCCTCACCCCAGCTCCTGTCTCTCACCCAGTTCCCTCTCTCCCTCCACTTCTGACGTCTACTTTATTTCCCCTTCTTAGTGGGATTCAAGCATCCCTCCTTGAGCCCTCCCTGTTACTTAGGTTCTTTGGGTCTGTAGGGTGTAGCTTGCTTATCCTGTACTATATGGATAATAACAACTTATGGGTGAGTGCACACCATGTGTGCCTTTCTGGGTCTGGGTTACATCACTCAGTATGATATTTTCCAGTTCCATACATTTTCCTGCAAATTTTAGGATGTTCTTGTGTGTGTGTGTGTGTTTTTAATAGCTTAGTAGTGTTCCGTTGTGTAAATGTACCATGGTTTCTTTATCCATTCTTTGGTTGAGGCACATCTGGGTTATTTCCAGATTCTGGCTGTTACACATTAAGTTACTAGGAACATATTGAGTGAATATCCTTGTGGTTTTAAGCAGGTTAAGAAATGTCCAGAAAGTTGCTCCATATTCTTTTCCTATTAACTTAGTAATTAATGTAATAGAAACCTCATTATCATTACTGTAAACTGGTATCTCTGCCAAGTTTTATGAGAATTTTTAAAAGTCAGGAGATTTTATATTTATAGCTATATATCTATATTTATGTATCTAGCTACACACACACACAGACACACATATATTCTTCCATCTAACCTCACCTCCTTTTCTTTTCTTTCCTTTTCTTTTTTTGTTTTTGAAACTGAGTTCCTGACTCCCCTGGGACTCGCTCTGTAGACCAGGCTGGTCTTACACTCACAGAGGTCTGCCTACCCCTGTCTCCTGAGTGCTGGCATTAAAGGTGTGCGCTACCACTGACAGAGGTCCATACCTTTTTTTGATCTCACTTTCCTCTACGGCCCTGTTGTTGCATCCCACAGGACTACAAATTAAACAAGCATTCCAAATCAAGCAAGTCTAAACATTTGAAGCTACGATGTACATATGAGAGAGAAACACAGCTTTTGAGTTTTTGGGCCCCTGTTACCTCACTGAGTAAAGTACTGTCTAGGTGTGCCCATTGGCCTAAAATTTAATTTTTGCTTACAGCTGAATATAATCCCACCGTGTATATGTACATTTTCATTTTGTGCTCATCGGTTCCTATCATCAGGAACACATTGGCTGAGCCTTCAGCATTTCTTTCTCTAGATTTGGGAAACTTTCTGCTATTGTTTTATTGGAAGTGTTTTCAATGCTCGTAGCTTGAAATTCACCTCCTTTAAGTTCCTGTGGTTCACAGATTTGCTCTTTCCATCGTGCCCTGTAGATCTTCTCCGCCCCATTTATACTTTCTTGCTAATTTATCCTCAATGCCACCGCTAACTGCCGATTCCTCTACCTTGTCTTCATGCCCACCTAGTAGGTCGTCCCTTGGTGCATTCTGTTGATGAGGCTTTTTGCTGTACTTCCCTGACCCGCGGAACAAACCCCCAGATTTTGTGCTTGCTAGGCAAGTGCTCCAGCACTGAACAAAGTGTGCCCCAGTACCCTCCAAGGCTTCTTATTTGCTGTGTTGACCATTTCATTTCTAGTATCTCAGTCTCCGCTCAGTATTCCTTATTTCTTTAGTGAGCTCCACATTCGTGTCCTATGTCCACCTGTCTGTTTAATTCTCTTGTTTGTTTATGCTGTCCTGGACTTTGCATCTTTTGATTTCATCCAATTCATCTCATCGGAAGCAATTACTGTGGGACTAGTAACCTTTGGAAGAGACACACTGTCTTCATTTCCCGTTCTTCTTGTGCTTTTCCATTTAAAACATCTCAGGCATTGACTACACTTCTGTTTGCTTGCTTTTTAACCTCCCTCCCCTCCCCACTCGCAGTGGAAGTGTTTACAGGAGGCAGAGGTTGCAGTGGCACTGAGGGAGGTGTTTTCTCTTCTGGGCTGGCATTAGGCACACCTGTCTCAGCTCTGCAAGTAGAGCACTATCTGTAAAACAGTCACTATCAAAAAGTAGATCCACCCTGAGCTGGATAGTCAAGTAATGCTCTCTCTTCAACTCCAATCATTTTGTAGGTAAAGAACCCCCGGAGTGCCGTACTCACTGACCTATGAGTTACTGTGAGTGTTGGTGGGAGAGAAAGCAAAGTAAGGCCAGTTAGTCCTGTTGGACTGAGTGGAAAAATAGAGGAAGGAAAAGTCAATAGTAGCAGGAAACAGTAGGGCAGGGCATGGACCAGACAGATGTGGTGAAGGGTAGAGTGAAAAGAGACAGAGGTGAGGACATACATACAGCGAGTTCATCTAAGAGTCCGAGGTCTCAGGTGCCAGATGCAGAGGCCCACACACACACCTGGCTCACCTGAGTTCTTTGGGAAAACATCTCAAAAAAAACAGAGTGAAAACCAGAAGAATAGAGTAAAGAAGAAGAGAACAAAGGGAAAAAGAAAGATAAAAGGAGAGGGGGAGGGGATGGGAATAGACTAGGACACAGCTGGCCAGCCGAACTGACCCTGTCATTAAAATCAAGAGGGAAGCGTGAAGGAGAGAGCTGGATGGAGGTGTAGGGCCTTGATGTTGGTTGCTGGTTGATGTCGCTGGTTATGCCTCAGTGCTCTCGGCATCCTTCCTAGCCACCAGAGGCCGTCCACTCCAGGATGCTCCTTTATAAGGTTGGGTCACCGATGCTGGCCCTTCATGGGTCAGGACACAGGTGCTGACCATTTCAGTGTCTACTCCCTCAGCAGTCCAGGAGACATGTTGGCCTTTCCTCTAGGCAGTCCTCTTCATAGTCAGGTCACAGGTGCTGGGCCCATCTCCATAGCTGGGTCATGAATGCTGTACTCACCTGCGAGGAGCTGCTTCCTGATGCTGGGTGTGCCGCCTGCAGAATCTTCTCCAGCCGGGTTCCCACCTCACAGAATCCCATGGGAGTCTGACTCAGTTCCCCCTCACACTCCGGGGTCATTCTGCTGCCTAGGTTTCAGCATGCCACGACACTTGCTCAGAGCCTGGGTTCACCAAGCACCGTCTAAGCAGTTTACCAAAGGCAGCTCTCTGGTGCTGTGGTCCGGGGCCTAGAGGAGAGAGGCTCCCAGCATCTCTCCACCTCCTCCTCCTGCTGTCTCCTTTCCTCTCTCCTTTTCCCTCTCTTTAAAACATCTGTAACTGAGAACCATGTCCTTTAGCCACTCCGCACACATGAAGTGGGGAACTCCCTAAACTGTGCCATGTCAGTCTGTCTTGTACGGACTTTGTTATGTTTTTTTTTTTTTAATTTGTCAATTTTACTCTTATTTTATTTTTCTAACAAACTAGATACTTTCCAGCTGTCACCCGCCTTTTCTGACAGTGTTATCCAGCTTCCCCATGTGTATTTTCTGGCGGTTTTATCAGATGACCCCCGTGCTCTATCTTTGACCCCAGCCTCTGATTTTACTGGCTTACAGATCTTAAAGAAGGATAATATATGAAAGCGTCTTTGTGTGACACTGCGGCATGTACAGTGAATATTTGCAGCAAAAGCCACAAAAAATAAGAAAGACTGTTTTCAAACAGTTTAGTCTACTCTAGAGCAAAACCCAGGAGGAGTTATTAATCTGTAATAATTATGCAAGAGTTGAAGACTGCCATATGATGCCTAGTGAAACAAAACCTATGGTATTTAAAACACTTCCTTTTTCCTAGCTTTTTCTTTTCTTTAACATTGGAGTCCAGATTGCTATTCCATAAAAACAGTATTTACTAAATCATAAAGAAATACTCCTATGGATTCTAACTTACTTCATACTGGCTTCATATGGTAGGGCCGATTGGCTTGCTTTTTGGGACTGGGTACTTTTAATTTCACTCAAAGTGAAAACACCCCCCCCCCTTTTTTTTGTTTTGATTGCAGCATGATGCTGCATCCCAATTTTTCATTCTGCTTTAACCAGGGCTTAGATAATTATCCAAATCAAAATGTCTTTACTCTTAGTTTGAAAAGCAGACAACTGATTTCTTTTAAAAGACTTTAAGTGTCCTTGATGTTGCCTTAAAATTTTCGTGTGGTCAATGTGGAAGCACACTTGCACCTCAGTTTAAATCCATGACTCTGCAGCATTGTTGCAGGTTGCAGAGCAAGCAGCTATACATCACCAGCTCTATACGGTTGATACTTCTACACTTAAATTTCCCTTACAACGTTTTTTAATGTCTCTGCTTGGTAACTCTATAAGTAGAACGTTCAGAGAGAACAGTTAATTTGCAAAGAGCAAAACATCTGCCTGCAACAGTTAGAGGACAGCTGTGAATGGAACTAGGTTCAAGATCAAAGTCGAGTCTGACAGCCCTGAGCACAGAGGCCCTGCAGCAGGAGTATTGACAGTGTGGGCGGCGTGGCAGAACCGTGGCCGCTGACGGGATTGTTCCTTCCCAGGAATTATGGTTCGGAGAGGACAGACCTCCCTTTCTTTCCACGCTGTCGATGACAGGGGCCTGGTGGATGGTCAGGGTTGCTTGAAACTGTGGAAATCATGTTGCCCACAGGTCTCATTCTAGTGCAGAATCATGGTTCACAGTTGGTAACTTGATTGTGAAGTTCTCAAGTGTAGACTTTGTAGAGGACAACATTTGGTTGCAGTATGAATAGACTGGACATTCCTGAAGCCTTCCTTCCCCTTGGTTGAAGTGGGCATAGATTGGACATGCCTGAAACCTGTCTTTTAGTTGGATTATTTTCTGATACTAAACAAACAAACAAACAAAAAAACCACCCGTATTTTCAAAATATATCATTGATTTTCAAAATTGCTGTTAGTAAGATGAAAGTTTAAGAATCCAACAAATGTAATGGAATTAATTTTTAAGAATTGCAGCCTAAAATTTCTATTCCCATTGCCAATTTCAGCCCCTCTGATATTTCATAAAACCTTTAAGGAAAAAAAAAACACTTGAAAGTGCTATTTCCTATGATTCTAAACAGAACATGTGTATGAAGTAGAGACAAAATTGATTTGATCAAGATGACAGGGTATGAGATTATATGTATAAACAGTTACGTAGGAGGCTGCTGGAAAGCACTGTGGGTTTCCCCCTCTTACAAAGGATAGCTACAGCTGCATCATCTTTAATGAAGGAAAAGTAATACCAGCCTGTTAGCTGCATTGTTAGCTTTTGGAACAACCATTTCCTGTGGGACAATAGTGAGCAATTTAAATTATTTAAGCTGAATAATCAGTGCAAAGGATTAAAGGAAGTTGTCAAGTTATAAAGGTAAAACACAATATCTGGACTTTTACTAGCATATAAATGTTATTACTGTCTTTTCCTGAGAATAATTTGTGTTTATTTGGGTCATTCTTACTTCGCCACACTTTTCTTTTTACATTTAGACCAGATATCAGCATTAAGTATCACACCTGAGGGCGCTTTCACTTTTTATGGGTTTCTAACTGTTTTGTGATTTTTCTTCTTCTTCTTTTTTTTTTATAATTTCACATTATAAAAATATTTTTGATCTATGTGGAATTATATTTCATTTCTCCATGTTTGATTTTCTATCAAATGAAGTGAATGACAGTGTTTTATGAGTAAGTTCCTACTCCTAATGAGGGGTGCTAGCCATCTGGGTGATGTTCTTAAATTTTCTTTATGCACAGAAACATCAAGACTTGATCTTAATCCTGATGGAGCAGCACTCACTGGGAATCTTATAACATAAAGTTATATTTGTCTAAGGAGGAAACCTTTTCCCCTATGATACTCTAATGTGTTGCTAGATAATTCTCTTTGATTTTTTGGTGTGGGTGGTTGAGCCAGGGTCTTGTGCATAAAAAGACCCTCTCCCATTGGGCCTTTGTTCTTTTATTTTAGTTACTTTTGTTGTGTCATTTTCAATTAGTTAACTTTTAAGGAAAAATTATTTTGTTAGAAACTGTAAATTCACACAGATTTGTCATAAATATTTCATATACTCATTTTAGTGTGATTAAAAGTGGGTTTCAATTAATGCTCAACTCTGGTGATCCAATTTAATTCTATCTCTCATATTTCTTATCTAGTGATAAGAAGTAAGGCTTATATTTAGTTATGTTTTAATATTAAAATATTAAATATTAACTACATCTTTAAAAAATATCATCACTCTGTTACTTCAAGCTCATTTAATGTCTTTGAGGGGTCTGCAGTGACAGAGGAAACATGAGGAGGAATAAATCTTTAATGAGCAAGGGTAATTATGTTCAAAGTACAGCAGTCTCCAAAGCTGACAGATGTTGAGGTAATCTCTCACTGATCAAACAAATCATCTGGTCTCCAAAATCAAACTAGACCCGGATCATCATGAAATCCAATTCCTTATGGTACATCTGGCAAACAACTATTCTTTCTTGCTTTCACTGACAGGGAATCAGCATCTCTTTAGCAAGCCCAATCTAGAAATGCCTCTGGTAGATTACTACAGTGTGCAAAATACTAGCCAAGGGAGATGACCCAGACAACCCCACTGACCTAAGTTTAACGGCTTACAGGAAGAATAGGAGTTGGTGACCCATGGAGAAGGAAAAATACCCAGGCACAATGTCCAACACACACACACACACATACACACACACACACACAACAACAACAACAACAACAACAACAACAACAAACCAAGACCTACTTGTTGCAAGGAGAAACAGAGTCAGAGGTAGGGAGTGGTGACCAAGAAGCTTGCTGTTCGACCAAGGCATGCCTTGTAGACCAAGAGGAAGAGCTTAGTTAGACTTTCACACTGCAGGGCAAGAAATGATCCCTGAAAGATGTTAAATGAAGGGCAACGTGGCTACATTTGTATTTCAGCTAGGTCTACTGCTATGTGGAAGGTGTATTTGAGATAGGAAAGGCTGAAATAAGAAAGGCCAGCTGGACTCTCACAGCCAAACTCTGGACAGACCACAGCAAGTCCTATGGATGAGTGAGGGGGATGGAAGGACCAAGAGGGGACAGGAGCTCCACAAGAAGACAAACAGAGCCAACAAATCTGGGCCCGGGGGGGGGGGTGAGGGGGGGCAGTGGAGGAGGCTGATGCACCAAACAAGGACCATGCATGGAGAGGGGCCTAGGCTCCCCACTCAGATGTAGCTACCAGGCAACTCAGTCTCCATATGGGTCCTCTAGTAAGGGGAGGGAGCAGGGGCTATCTCTGTCATAGGCTCTGTTGCCTGCACTTTGATTACTTTTCCTCATGGGGTGCCTTCCCGTGTCACAGAGGAAGAAGATGCAGGCAGTCCTGATTGATAGGCTGGGGTCAGTTAGTAGAGAAGGGCTCCCCCACTTGGAGGACTAGGAGAGGGGAATGGGGAGAGGAGGGAAGGAGAGTGGGACCGGAAGGAAACGAGGGAAGGGGGGGGGCTACAATTGGGATGTAAAGCGAATAATTAAAAAATAAAAACAAATAAAAACATAAAATGTAATCAATTGAAACAGAACAAGAAAAAGAAAAGAAAGGCCAGCTGGAAAGTTGTTGGAATAGTTTCATCGAGAACCAGTGAGAAACTAAGTGTGGAGAAGAACAAAATAATTGAATTGTTGAGCCAGGCAAAGAATGAGTTCTTCTGGGTATTAATTTGAAAATGATTAAAGAGTCAAGTCAGAAGTGGATTGATTTAAGAATGACAAGAGCCAGGCTGGAGATTTGGGCTGCTTGTTTGTTGGGACAAGGATTGCGGTCTGGAGTTTGTTCTCGTGTGGTGAGATTGATTTTCCAGTGGTTCATCCAGGAGGAATATAGGCAGAAGTTGTGGTGGAAAGGTCTCTGCCGGGACATGGTTGTTGGACTCAAGAGACTGGGTAGGATCGTGGACTGTTCTGAAGACAAACCTGATGTCTGACTATATGAGCACACCATTATTTATTGGACACGTAGAAGAAGGATTCCTAAATAAAATAGTCACCGAAATAGTCACAAACATAGGAAAAGGACAAAATGTGCTTTCTGTTATGGAAGCCAAGAAAGTGTAACATCAAAAAGGACATTGCTGTATGCAGCCAAGATGTGCAGTAAATTAAAGTACAGGGTTTTTTTTTTTTTTTCCTGGAGTTGGCAGTGGTAGGCGTTGTGAGCTTTTGCCAGAACAATTTCAGTATTGTGTTTGCATGGCAGCTTAGATCGCAGGGATTGGGTGTGGTGGCATTTTTTTTTTAATCCCTTATGAAATCTGGATAAAAAGACAAAGAGAATGAGTGTAGTTTAAGGGCATGAAAACAAGGAAGCATTGTTTTTAGGGTTAAAGAGATTTTTGAGGCAAAGGAAGAAAGATGAGGAAAATGGGAGAGACTGAGTGTACAGAGAGAAAAGATAGCTGTGGCAAGTTCCTAAGAGATGAACTTTTAAAAAGGCATCAGGTGCGGTCCTTGCTGAGAATAGTTTTGCATCCTTTGAGAAACAGGAAAAGGAAAAATGAATGCCTTGACAGTAGAGTGGATGAGAATGAGTGGGCATTGTGTTGAGAGCAATCTTATCGAGTCTGGGATAAAGATCATATCCTGAGAGTGCAGAAGCTTCCTAAGAGCTTTGGGGTGTCCACTGAAGTAGGTGTTGACGTTGCTAGTAGGAGGGGTTGTTAAGGGCAAGGCAACCGTTACCATATGACTGTGCCAGGCTATGGCAGCTGGAATCGGAGATCATGGCTGAGGCCATGACTGGTTGCCAACCAAGTCATTAGCCTCCCCACAGCACTTTAACAAAAGCAGTGAGAGCGGACTCTAGCTCTGAACTGCAGTTGGGGTTTTACAGAGAAAACGTAAATCACATATAGGGTACACAGGCATTAAGGGTGTTGGGGAAATTGGAAGTTCAAGCTAAGTAGGAATCAACAGATCTGGACAAGTAGCTGGTAGATGAGAAGATTTGAGCGGAGGGAGGTGAAAACAGCTAAAGCTCCGCGGGGCTCAGGGAAGCAGTGCAGGAGGAGGCAGAGCTACAAATACAGAGTCCCGTGCAGGAAGGTATCATCTGTGTTCTGCCTCCTCTCAGCTAGGCCAGCATCTGTCTGTTCAAGAGATAGTATATGCTGGGCACTGTGGTGTCTTAGTGCATTTTCTGTTGCTGTTAAAAGGGTACCTAAGACAAGGAGGTTTATAAAGAATAGAGATCGTTTTTGCTCTGTGACTCTAGAAGCTTTGAGGAGCTCATGCTACTTTGAAACGCCAAGAGCAATCGGACGTGCATGGAACAGACCAACCATGCAGCGTCTTCACTGCCTTACACTCTGTCTCATGGTTACTACTCCGGTCTTGAGAGAGTTGACAGGGCCTCCAGGTATTAATCTCTCTTCACAACTTAATCATCTCCTAAAGGCAACAGCACCTCTCAGAACCATGGAAGTGGGAATAAGATTTCAATATGAGTTTTCTGGAGTATCGAATCATGGCACCACGCCCGAGATGGCGAAGGACACACAGAGCAGGCAGTGGATCTTGTAAAGTTTGAGTCTTAGGTCTCCTGTAGTTGTACAGTCCAGTGAAAACAGTGTAGGTTGTAATTTTTCCGTCTGTACTTTGCCCTACAATATTCTACTCAGCAGGAATGTTTTGCTGTGTATTTCTTCAACTGTGAATATTTTTTTAAAAAAAGGTGAAAGAAACAGATTTCATTTGGGCTACTTAAGCTTCATTTCAGCTGCCGTCTAGCTGGTCAGATGACACTAGCATGGTAACAGTATCCTCTGAAATGTGTGTGTGACTACAGGGAAGTTAGTTTCTCACTCACTGGAAGCCTCACATGGCAAGGAATTCTGTTCAAAGCACTGACTCAAGAACTTAGGGGGATATTGATATAACACTGGTCATTTCCAGATCGTTTTTTTTTTTTGTTTTTTTCTCAACTTTGTAGAACGCCTCCTGACTAGCTCCTTCCATGTGTCTTCAGTGTTCTACCACTACCAGCCATGCTGCCTGCCATGCTACCTGGGCAGCGATGTCTCTGAGGTTCTGGATTTGATTAAACTGTATGGAAAAGTCATTTGTGGAACCTGTCAGTTGGTTGACCTCAAGCCCTCGCATACATGTTCCTGGCATTTGGTGGTTGCTGACTGAGTTAACCTTAAAGGGGCTTCAGGGAAAGTTCTATGTGACTTGACTCCACAGTTGAGCCCAGTGAGTTCTAACCCTGCCATCTCACTCTGATGAGTTGAATGCCTGGAATTACTGCCGAACAGTGAGCTTGACGTTGACAGTGTAATGTGTCTGCCACCTTTCCCTTTTTTTTTTTTTTTTTTTTTTTTTACTGATTTTGTAGTCTTTCAGGCAACACATGGTTAATTCATCAGTGTTATCATTTGATCCTTAAAATCAGTCAGTTAGTGAATTTTTAACATAAATAGACATTGAAAAAGAAATTCACGGGGCTGGAGAGTTGGCTTAGTGGTTAAGAGCACCATCTGCTCTTCCAGAGGACCCGGGTTCAATTCCTAGCACCCACATGGCAGCTCACAACTGTCTGTAATTCCAAGATCTGACACCCTCACACCAATGCACATAAATTAAAAATTAAATTAAAAAAATTAACAAAAAAAAAAGAAAAAAAAAAGAAAAAGAAATTCACATTTAGTCTTAACAGAGTTCTTCTAGTTCCAAGTCCTAAGGGTTCATATCAATGACTTAATTTGTACCTGAAAAGACATGCTTTACCAGGAACCATCTGAGACGGTCCATGAATACAATAAAGGCAGGTCTTCATGGATTCCCACTGCTGTTTGACCCTCAGCATTCGCTTGTTTACTTATGGCTGCATCTCTGACAACTAGGACCTTGTCTGGCATGTAAAAAGAAATGTATTAGATATATTTCTTTAATGAATAACATTTTTTATCCTTTGCTTTAAGATATTTATGTATATTTTTAGCCTCGAACACTTTCTACTTAATATCTATTTACTGTAATGTTCCTGTCAGCGTCTCATAGAGAGGTTTCAATGTTCCCGGCTTTCCATAATTACTTGGTCAGTTGATCTTCAAGGTCTGAAATCTTGCCAGGGGTGGTGATAGTAATATTTATTTTTCTAGAGCTTTGTACAGCATTTTATTAGCTATCCAGTTACATTTTCCTTTTGAAAACTCTCTCTCTCTCTCTCTCTCTCTCTCTCTCTCTCTCTCTCTCTCTC
>OU015748.1:118029296-118039770 GCA_907169655.1 Acomys percivali
CTCTCTCTCTCTCTCTCTCTCTCTCTCTCTCTCTCTCTCTCTCTCTCCTGCTTCCTGGTGATGAGCAAACGGGAAATGATCACAGTCATGGGAAGTTGATGTATATTTTATAGCCAAAGGCTCAAGACTTAAAAAAATTATACGGTCTAATTTAGCAAATTAATGAGACAGCCCTGACCATCTGAGAAAGTGACATATCCGTGATGAGTTAATACATTTGAACTCCATTAACCCCACGATAACTCTTGAAGGACTGATCAGAAACAAGAAATAGTCTTATTAACACAATATTTCATTATTTATATATTTTCCTGCTAAGGTTACGTCAATTGTAGTAAAAGCGTACACAGTATTCTTGCTGCTGAGCTGGGATGTCCACTCACTACCGCTGTGGTGCTTCTCCCTTGGTGAACTGTGGTGAGCAGCCGGCTTGCCTCAAGAATAGACTCACCGTGGAACTGGCTAGCTTCTTAGTCAGCTACGACTCTGACAGCCTCTTCCCAAGGTTTTTCTGGAGAAGCAAGTGTGTGTAGCATAACTGAATAGTCATGTTAAAAGATGTGAGGCTGAAGGGCCTGTGTGGTGTTCACAGCATTGAAGTGCTTTAGAAACGGGATGCTAGAAAGCCCGATTTAAACAACACGTTAAGTAACATTCTCTTCTAGTTTTCAAAACCCACTTATTTAGGTCATTAACAACAAAACTCAATAGAATAAAAATCAAATGAAAAGACTGCTCTATTTTTTGTAGCATTCCTAGTCTTCACTCTGTCTCCTGAAGACATGTTATTTTCGAAGACGAGGCTGATGGTTTCTAGCCGGGTTGCAAAGCACAGACTGTACAGTATTCTCTGCAGTAAGAACAAATGATGTGTGTTTATGATGTAAAATGTTTATATCCTGTGAGCAAGTGTTGGTAGGCTCAAATGCTTCCTTTCTGAGGTACTTTAGTCCACACTGGCACTAAGTTCATGTTAATCTTGCTTTCCCCTCCTGAGTGCTGGTGAGAATCACTGTGCCCAGCTTGATTGTTTCTGAATTATCCACATACTAGTGTGTGTGTGTGTCTGTGTATTTGTGTGTGCATGTGTGTGTGTGTGCGTGTGTGTGTGTGTGTGTGTGTGTGTGTGTGTGTGTGTAGGCCAGAGGCGTAGCAAAATTAGTCGGCATTGCATTTTAGGGATCTTCCTGAGTCCTCTTTCTCAGCACTAGAATTATAATGCAAACGGCCACAACACCCAGATTCAGACTCATGTCCTCGTGCTTTTGTGGGCGGCTCTTTACTCTCTGGGCCATCTCCCCAGACCTCCACACCCCAGACCTCCACACCCCAGACCTCCACACCTGAGTCCTCCACACCCCAGACCTCCACACCTCAGACCTCCACACCCTAGACCTCCACACTTGAGTCCTCTACACCCCAGACCTACACACCTGAGTCCTCCACACCCCAGACCTCTACACCCCAGACCTCCACATTCCAGACCTCCACACCCCAGACCTCCACACCTCAGACCTCCACACCCCAGACCTCCACACCTCAGACCTCCACACCCCAGACCTCCACACCTCAGACCTCCACACCCCAGACCTCCACACCTGAGTCCTCCACACCCCAGACCTCCACACCTGAGTCCTCCACACCCCAGACCTCTACACCCCAGACCTCCACATCCCAGACCTCCACACCCCAGACCTCCACACCTCAGACCTCCACACCCCAGACCTCCACACCCCAGACCTCCACACCCCAGACCTCCACACCCCAGACCTCCACACCCCAGACCTCCACACCCCAGACCCCCACACCTCAGACCTCCACACTCCAGACCTTCACACCCCAGACCTCGATACCCTAGACCCCCACATGCTATTTTGTATAGATGTCTATCTCACCCTTAAAATATTACAAAACGTGTTTTAATAGCCTGTTACACATCACTTATAACCACATTGGAAGGGGATTACAATGGTTACTTTTCATTGTCAAGTTGATCAGATTTAGAGTTACTACTGAGACAAACCTCTGACCACGGTGGGGGATTATCTAGATCCAGCTATTTGAGGTGGGAAGATTCACCCTAGATACAGGCAGCCCTTTCCCATGGGCGGAGCCTCTGGACTAACTACAAAGGAGAAAACCAGCAGAACTACAGCACCCATTGCTCTGTGCTCCCCAACAGTGGACTCATTCTGACCGCCTTGTATTCCCACCTCCACACTTCTTGTTACGGCGGACTGTATCTTCTGGAACTGTGCGCCCAAATAAAATCACCTTTTCTTAAGTTGCTTATGCCACAATGACAAACAAGTAATGCAGTGATCAAAACTGTTTCTTGATAAAAGCATCCTCTTTGTATGAGAGAAGTTGACTTGCCAGCTTCACTGCAAGCATAAGCATGAATCACTGAGGCTGCAGAACAGGGACGGTAAGAATATGTCCCCTTCACTTTACAGAGACACCACACCTGAAGATGCAGAGGTGACTGCAGGTCACAGTCTCCTGGGAAGGGTCCCAAGGGCAGTGAGTCTGTTGGACCTGTGGAGCGAGTGTGGCTCAGCAGAAAGGAGACAACGAGGAGGGCCCAGCCTCTCAAGCAGTCTCAGTGCCCGGGGAAGGCAGCTTTTATACTTCACTATGTCATCTCAAAGAGTCATTTCCTGGCAGGTTTTTGAAAATTTCAAAGACCTAACCCAGCAAGGAGGCCTGTTTTGGGTACCTGTCTAGTGACTAGTTTCCAAGAGTTCACTTATTCCCCAGACCATCTCAAACGTGGGCTATAGCCATTCTCCGTACACTTCCCAGATGGAGGGAGAGCAGGTGACACTGTTTGGGGCCTGGCCTCCCCAGTTTAAAAATCACAGATTTGGACTACCAAATTTGCACATGAATCACCAGTTACAGTGTAAAGACAGAGGCAGCACTCTCCCTGCACCCCCGCTTTCCCCTCTCCCCCCCACTCCCCCATCCCCCTGCATCAATCCTCTGTGTGTCTAGGGCTGTGAGGAAGAAGGACACAGAACTGTTTTGTTATACTAGACAATGAGTGATGATGGGTCAAAAGGGTGAGACAAGATTCTGCAGCTAAGAGTTGAGGGTCAAGGCTGTAGTTATAGACTAAACGCCTGGACCACTAAGGAAGGAGCACGATGATGGCAAGTGATGCATTTTGAAGAGTTGAAGTAACCCTATCTTTCCCTGCATCCTAGATTTTACACATAATATGATGTAACTTATGTACCCCAAATTAGAAGCCATTTGCAGTAAGTGTCTCAGAAGGAAAACAATAAATAGAAGACCCCATGAATAAACTTACAAAAATACGATACGACAGTCAGGATATGGTAGATTGTACCCCAGTAACAAACAGCTCCAAAAATTTCATCGCTCATAGCAACAGTACATTTTGATCGTGACCCAGCTGGAGGCCCCTGCTCATAGTCAATCTCCCATAGGATCTACACTGAAATTGTAGCTGTCATATGGAACATTGCCACTTGCTCTTGGGGATCTCAGAGAAGTAATTAAATATTCATCCTTGAAGTGACATTCAACACTTAACCTCAAATTAGAAAGAGTTGGTCCCTCAGAACTCATAGGAGCTGAGAGGCAACTGTAGCAGGAGCCTGGAATGGGAAGAAATGCATAGGCAGATTGTCCTAAAATCCTCACGCCCATGGTCTGACATAAACTCATGGCTGCATTCCACATCAAAATCTAGTTTATATTCGTCTATATGGTGATAACATCAGATAGATGGCCATGCAAGGCAGTTAAATGTGCCACAACTGACCAGAACAGAAGTCCACTCCACAGAAGTAAGGTAATGTGGCTTGGTGTGTTGGCTCAGGGCTCTGCAGCTATGATCCCATCTGATTTGGCTAATGCATTCGTTCTGATTGGTACTTTTCTGCCATGTTTGTCCTACATACTTTGAATAGCATGCTCCGTTAGCGGAAAGAGATGAGCCAAGTTAGTAATTCAAGAAGCCCTTGTCCAGTGGTCGTTGTAAACGAAGGTGAAATCTGTGAAATAGGTCAGAAATATTACAGCGTGCCTTCCTTCCTTTGTTATGAAACTGGAGTGACGCATGGACAGGGGAATTGGATCAATTAGAATTAAACAAAAATCCAACTGAGGCTGAACATGAGGCATGCTGTCTGGTTACCGTGGCAACTCAGCTCCCTTCCTGTGCTACTGATGGTTCAGTGTGAGTCAGGAAATAATTGGAGGTAGAAACACACGTGTGCAAGTCAACTCCTACTACTGCGAAAGCCAGGGAGGCATTTGCCAAAGGCAGAGGATGACATCATAAAGGGAAGAATGTGAATGTTATAAAAGGAAATGGGAGTAATGTCATTTAAACAACACTCTCCTTGAGGCCTGGTTTTATCGTACCCTAAGGTGATATGAAAACTGCCAAGGGAGGAAAGTCCAATCCAGCCATCCATGTAGAAGGGAGGGCATGAGCTGGCTTGTTTAGGGATGATTTTAAGTATGTGGCCCTCCTCCCGAATGTCAGTGGGAGAGAGATGGGGAGGGAAGGGATCACTGGGTGTGTGGGTGTGTGTGGATCCTGTATCTTGGCCATCAGATGCACTGACTATAGATAGTAGACAGCTGTAACTAATTTTCAGCAAAATAGTTTTAATAGGCACCATTAGAGCAAGATTGCATCCAGATGAAACATAACTATTTTAAGTAAAATTAGTAACATGATAAGTTAATAGTGAGAGTGCCTTAACAGGCACACACACAAAAATGTCACTCCCTATGGCAAAATAGCACGTGAAACCTCAGAAATGTCCTTGGTGATTGGCAGGATAGTCGTAGTTATGAATTAGCTGAGAGATTCCATGGCTCTTTCTGTGCCTCCTCTCACTAAATTTAAGAATATAAAACCAGTTCCATTTTGCTTAAGGCAGACATGTCAGGATCTGTGTTTCTTGCTTCACCTCTCAAGTTGACTCTCAAAAACGGTGCAGTGGTGCAGCTGGCAGCATCTGAGATGACCCTAATGCCGGCATCCAAGCCCAGCCCTTCTATTTCCTTTTCTTGAGTGTGGGCTCACTGCTACAACATGGATGGATTAAAGCCTTTGAACTCCCCAACATCTGTCCATCTGGGCCTCCCAAGTATTTGGATTAAAGGCATGCACCGCTACACCCAGCCCCTAATACACTGTCTATTTTTTTTTTTTTTTTTTAGTGTGCACATTTTGTTTTACTTGTGAGGAGTCAGTGTAAGCAAAAATACAACTTAGATACCACTCTGCTAACACATACCCCCACTCTCTGTGCATAACAAACAAGTATTCTCTTCAGTCCTTAAGAATGAAGGGAATCTGAATCAAAGTCAATCAGCTCACACAGCGCAATGGGTACCATAAGCACCAGCATCATACGATCATTACCCTATCAATTTTCAGATGGTACTATCCTTTAAGATACATCCATTACTTTTACCTATAAGCCCAGTAAATTCATTCAGGAGTTACCAGGACCCATGATGTTTTCATCACCTATGCCTGGACTCTGCCCTGACTCCTCCTACCCAATTACAGGTTGCAGAAATGGGTCTTCCTGACAAGAAGGAGGAAAGTCTTCCACACTGTCATCTTGTCACCTGCTCCTAACAAATGAATAAATACACTATCTTTTATACGGGGTGTTGTTCCTGTGTTGTAAAAATTTGAAGAAAGAAGCACCCAGCCAGAATGGTTGGAGAATTTCTGTAGAAAGAAGACAGGGGCATTCTCCTCAACTGCTGCACTCTTGTTTTTCTGCCTGACATTGCTCTAGATGTTTTCTGCTATGATGATGGAAGGAGGCGTTAGTCTTTTCTACAGGTGAAAATGGATAATGGACAGAGAACTCGGCATCAGGCACAGATGTGTTTTATGGTTGCACCTGGGGAGAAGCAGGACTGATCTTTCCCTGGAAGAATTTCCCCCATGAGTCTCTGTCTTAGTTGGGGTTTCCATTGCTGTGTGACTAAACACCATCACTAGAGAAGTCAGGACAGGAACTCAAACAGGGCAGGAACCTGGAGGCAGGAGCTGATGCAGAGGCCATGGAGGAGTGTTGCTAACTGGCTTGCTCCTCATGACTTGCTCAGCCTGCTTTCTTGTAGAATCCAGGACCACCAGCCCAGGGGTGGCACCATTCACAATAGTTTGGGCCCTCCTCCATTGAACACTAATTGAGAAAATGCCTCACAGCTGGATCTCATAAGCATTTTCTTAACTGAGGTTCCCTCATTTCAGATGACTTTAATTGCGTCAAGTTGACATAAACCTACCCAGGACAGTTTCCTAGAGACGTCACATGCAGAGAACTAGCCAGAGACTTCTCAGTACCTTCAGAGTAAGCAGAATGGCACTCCAACTATGCCTGTGTGGTTGCTCTTTATTCCAGTGTTAAAGAGGAGCCTGACTATCCGCATGGGTCCCAAGTGGAACTTGTTATTCAGGGAGAACAACATCTCACATGGTTTACAGCAGGAGCAAACACCAGGAAAAGGAATCTGGCAGATGGCTGTGTTTTCAAGTTGTATTTGCAGGGAAGGAAAAGGTAATTGACAGGAAAACCTGTTAATTTTTAACAGCTATACAATTTAGATTGCTCATCTCAAATCTGTTGGCCTTGGATTTGTTAGGAAACCTGATTATTCAGTTTGAAAAATTGTTGAAGAAAGGTTAAGTCCAACCTGATGCTTCTATTATCCTGCCACTGGGGTAAGTGATTTGTCTTTGTGATTTCTTTTCTTTTTTAATTCACTCTATAGCTCAATACAATATCTTAGAGTCATCAGGTTATAAGGGCCATGTGCCAGTTTAATTGAGGAATGATGTTGTAAATGCTGCTTCAGTTAGGTATGAGAAAGGATCTGTATTTAAAACCATTTCCATACTTGGCAGTTTTTACTACAGCCTGCCCACGAACAAATAATTCTTCCTAAAGCCACTTAATACTTCCTTGTGGACTTTGTGAGAAACATAGATTTTTTAAAAAAATGTACATCCTTTTAGTGGGAAATGAGTTTGAATTTTAGTTAGGCATGTAAGAATTCTACTGCAAGCAGAAATATAAAGATATAACAAAGCTGTGTCAGGTGGTAACGTCACAGCATCACCAATCAAAAATATCTCTGCAGAGCCATAAAATTATCTTCCTTTCCTCTGTAGAATGAAGTAGAAAATGCTCTTTTGTCATTGCCAAGTAAATATAGAAGCAAAGTATTCTTTGTAAGGGATGTCTGTTGGGCTTTGAAAATTAATATAAAATTATCACCCAGTCCATATATGTAAGCCCTGGGAGGTTTGCCTTGTACATCCTCCATTCTGAAATGTAGAAGGTATTCCCTGCTTGTTCTAGCTCAGGGATAACCATTGCTGTGAGTCCTGCCATCATCCAGGGCGTGGCCCCAACCCAGGTGCTGTCCCTATAGCCTCTTCAAATGTCCATTGGCTGCCTCTCCAGCTTTAGCCTGTAGGACCTTTGTCTAAGTCACACAAAGACTAGTGCTGCATGATTCCACTTACACGATGGAGACAGTCACGTGCAGGAAGTTTGGTGTTAGCGAAAGACAGGGAGAAGTCGGAGAATACTGTTTGGTGGGCACAGAGCTTCAGATGTGAAAGATGATTGAGTTCCAGAGGTCTGCTGTATAAATATTGCTATAATCAACAGCTGTGTGTAGTTAAGTTTTTTGTTTGTTTAGTTTTTTGTTTTGTTTTTTTGTTTTGGTTTTTCAACACAGTGTTTCTCTGTGTAGCCTTGGCTATCCTAGACTTGCTTTGTAGACCAGGCTGGCCTCGAACTCACATCGATCCACCTGCCTCTGCCTCCCGAGTGCTGGGATTAAAGGTGTGCGCCATCACACCCGGCTCGTGTAGTTAAGTTTTTAATTAAGTGAATAGGGCGTTTGTTAAATGCTCTTGCAATACAAATAATTTTTATTAACATAAAAGTGAGGAGGTTGGCAGTGCTGCTCAGTGACAGAGCACTTGCTTACCATGTATGAAGCACTGGACTTGGTCCATAGCACGTGCATACACTCAAAGAGTGTTGGAGGCAGGGGTGATAGATAATGGTATGGATAATGGTAACACAGAATGAACATCTTACCTGAACTTAAATTGTTCGCCCAAAGGAAATAGAAATTTTATCTGAGCAGGTATGTGACTAATGAATATCAGGTTCCCCGGCATTGTCAATCAAAAATCAGTAAAGAGGTGGAGGGTGGGGACTCGAGGACCCAGAACTGAGAAGGAGAGTACCCTACTAACAGAACTAAAGGAAACTCATGAAGGGCTGTGGAGATGGCTCAGTGGGCAAGAACACTTGCTCTGCAAGTATGAGGACCTGAGTTCGAGTCCCCAGTAAGGAAATAAAAACATGGATATGGTTAGGAGGTAGAGATAGGTGGTTCCTGGGAGCTCCCTCAGCAGCCAGCATAGCAGATGAGCTTCAGGCCAGTGAGAGATCTTGTCTCAAGGGAATAAGGCAAGTGATGGACCAGGATACTTGATGTCCACCCCTGTCCTCTGAAAGGACACATGTACTTGCACACATGCGCACCCGCCACCGTGTTCACTGGTAATATTGTGTTAGACAAAGGTGTGTGTGGGGGGTAAGGGCAAAATAATGAGATCAAGTGGAGTCACATAGTTCAGAACTTGGTGAGTGATAGGAAAGCCTTATTAGACTTTATTGGAGGCAAAGCTCCTTGCAGAGTTGGAAGCGGGAATCTATGTGTCTGTAAAAGAATGGGCCCTACATGAAGACTATGGATGAAATTGAAAGGATGATAAGAGCAGCGGCAGTAACCACAGACCCACGTAGACACATTAAGAGGTACTGAGCAGGGCGATCAATGGTCCTTTATGAACGGCATGCAGTGCAGGTGGGCAGGAAGAGTGAATTGCATTCAGGTGGCTAGCCACTGTGCCATCCAGTGATTTGAAAAAGTGATGGCTGGCAGGCTCAGGGTGGGGGGACAAAGA
Source organism: Acomys percivali (assembly GCA_907169655.1). NCBI lineage: Eukaryota > Metazoa > Chordata > Mammalia > Rodentia > Muridae > Acomys > Acomys percivali. The sequence continues at coordinate 118,038,304 of OU015748.1, forward strand.
TAAATCCATTTTTGGATTACGGACACGGACTATTGTTGAGATATTCAAGTAGTGTTTCCGGTGGTTACTACGTTTTCACATGGAAGCACAGTCAGGGGCCAGGAGCCTCTCGTTAGAACCAGGCACATAAAGATAATCAATGGTAAGGTGGAGTGTGTGTGTGGAGAAGAAAGGACGATTAAAGACCTGCACGGGAGGGTCTGAAGACAACCAAAGCTCAGTACCCCAAGAGGAAAGAATCAGGAGAGTAGGAGGTGCCCACAGCCAGAAAACAGAACACAGGGCTTCCTTGCCAACACCCATTGTCTTTATGGCTTTGGTAACAGCCTTCCAGTGGGTCCAGGTAGACTGTCACTGCAGCTTGGATCTGCTTTTCCCTGAAGCCTTGTAACAAAGGCACTTTCCCCATATCTACTGGACACTCGCTTGCCTTCTTAGAAATACCCATATCTACTCAGAGTCCGTTGTGGTTCTTTTCTCACTTTTGAGTTCTTTGATTTTTGCCATTGAGTTGAAGGAAAGTCTTAAAAACATAGTTTGGATTTGAATACCCTACTAGACATGTGGGCTGCAGCTTGTTCGTCCATTTGGTGGGCTGCATTGACTACACTGTCCTTTATGATGCAGAAGGAGCTTGGCTTGGGGTAGCCCTATATATTCACTCCTATGTTTGCTGTGTGAGCATCTGTTGTTACACCTGAGGACTGTGCAGTGTTCCCTCTAGGCTTTCTTCTAGGAGTTTCGGCTCTTCTGTCTGCTTTGTTTATTTTTGTGCATTATATAAAATAAGGTTCCAGCTTATACCACTTTGTGCTTTCCTACCCTCTTTATTTTCTTGCATTGGTTTGTGTGTCTATTGTTATGCCAGGACCATATTGTCTTAATGACTGCAGCTTCGTAAGATGCTTTGGAATCTGCAGATGTGATTCTAGATTTATATTCTCTCTCTCTCTCTCTCTCTCTCTCTCTCTCTCTCTCTCTCTCTCTCCTCTCTCTCTCTCTCTCTCTCTCTCTCTCTCTCTGTTTCTCCATCGCTCTTGTCTATTCAGAATCCTTTGTGGTCCTGTGTGAATTTAGGATTTTTTTTCTTATTTTTGTAGAAACAGAACTGGTATTCTGGTAGAAAGTTTATTGATTCTCTAGATCCTTTGTGTAGTAGGGAGGCGCATTTAAACAACATCGACTCTTTCTTTATACAAATGTGGCAGTTGTTAACGTGTTGGTTAGTCCAGATTGCTGTCCTTCTTCTCAGTAGGTCTGTGGTGTCTGGGTGTAACAAGTTCTGTAGCTGCTCCAAGCAGCTGGGCAGCGGCCAGAAACTTGTGCACTCTCAGAAGAGGCAAAGTTTCTGTTTTGTGAAGCCACTCAGGACCATGTGCTAAGAATGGTGACTAGCAGGAGGGTTTCTCTGATACTCCTAGTGTGTGTGTGTGTGTGTGTGTGTGTGTGTGTGTGTGTGTGTGTGTG
>OU015748.1:118039780-118081770 GCA_907169655.1 Acomys percivali
TGTGTGTGTGTGTGTGTGTGTGTGTGTGTGTGTGTGTGTGTGTGTGTACTGCTTCTTAACTAGAACTTTGAGTTGAGGAGTGATGCATGCTTTTATTTCACAAAAACACCTTGTTATCAACAGTCTGAGGTACCAGTTGCAGACTTGCCTGGATGGACTGAGTTTTTATTTTACTTCTCCAGTTGCATTTGCTAAGCTGGTCACGGATGGCGCTGATACTCTCCCAGCAGAGGTCACGCCCTGTAGTGCATCAAGCAGCTCAGCTTAGACTCATTGTAGCAATGCAAACAATAATTTAAAAAAAGCTTGTCTGCGCCTATTTTGACTAGAGTGAGTATGTATGGGGCATGTTCTGTGAAATATTTTCCTGTAATTGTTCTGGTTTTTTTTCTTCTTGTTTTCCTCTAACTTCTTATGTCCTTGGGAGAATATGATTTTTAAAATAAATAAAATGTCACAGTGAGATACGCTTTTCTTTATATAGTTCTTGCTTGTCTTAAAAAGGGAAATTACAGAAAGAGGAACAGAGTAGCATTCTGCAGCTGGGAGAATGCACGGCCCTTGAAGGGTTTGGGAATGAGACGGGTGGAGATTGCGTTGGTTGATGGTAAGTTTTTCTTTTTCTTTTTTTTTTTTTTTAGGTAGATTTCATATTTTAAAATGATCTTGTATTCACAAAAATCGTAACCAGAAAGGGTCGAGGTCTCCTCTGTATAGCATATTATACCTATGTGCCCCACCTATTGATTTTTTTTTAAATTAATTTATTCTTGTTACATCTCTATGGTTATCCCATCCCTTGTATCCTCCCATTCTCCCCTCCCTCCCATTTTCCCCTTATTCCCCTCCCCTATGACTGTTCCTCAGAGGGATTACCTCCCTCTGTATATGCTCATAGGGTATCAAGTCTCTTCTCAGTGAAGTTTTTCAGTAAGTTGGTCTGAGTACTCTTTCCATCCATCAGATGTCTTGCACTGGGGCAAGTGGTTTAGGTCTTGGCTATTTTCTGTTTATAAACCAAGAGAAGTAGTGCCTCTCAGGTTTGTTTTAAGAGCTGGAGGGGATGGGTGTAAGAAATGTTTTATAATATTTCAAACTCAGGGTTGATTAATTTGTTGTTTAATATACCACAAAGAGGTTCCATCTTTCGAACATGTGTAGCTGAAATGGTTGAGAGAAGACCAGCTGTCTTTCTGTTTCTTTGTTCTCTTTCTTTTGTTCATTCATTCGTCTCTCTCTTCTCTCTCTCTCTTTCTCTCTCTCTCTCTCTCTCCCTCCCTCCCACTCCTCTCTCGGTAGAGTACTGCTGTGTAGACCCTGCTGGCCAGAACATTGTTTATAGACCTGGTCACCTTCTTGCCCCATCCTCCAAAGTCCTGGGATCATAGACTTGTGCCACCATACCTGTGAAGACCCGAGCTCTACTCAGTGGCTTGTGCCATTTGATAGCATGCCTGGTTGATGCACAGGGAGCTGTCACAGTGGCTCAGGCAATATGAGCTTCTTGGCTTCGGATTTCCAAGATGGGGAATTCTGATTGGGAAATTCTTGTCTTCTTTAGGTGACTGCAGTTTAAAGAGAGGAACAGGGAAGATTTCTTCTACTAAACAAGATTACAACCAGTTTCATCAGCATAACATTGATCACTTCACAGTTTTCATAGGAGTGATGCTTGCCTGAAAAGGGAGCCTTTTTATATGCTAAGCTTAGAATTCTGCATATTTCTGTCAACTTAATTATATTAAAAATAAGAAGTCTCATGTCTGAATTGGAGTTAGTTGAGCTCTTTGCAGACCTACCTAGGAGAGAGGCAGACTTGATTAAACTGAAGAATGTAGCTTTCTAGTCCTTCTGGGACTTGACTTTAAGTCACATTTGGAAGAAGATGGGTCCCTGCCTTTGTCAGGCTCTTGAAAGATCTGCCAGTCACTTTACTTATTTCCCACCTAGCACAGAGTGTAGGCCTGGATGGCCTCACTGTCCTCTCAAGCACTTTAGTGGGTAGAGAAACTCTGAGTGTATGTCTTGAATGTCATCCCAATATCATAGGCCTTTAGTAAATGTCAATATTTTAAAATCTGATTTTATTCAGAAAACTTTTACTTTATAAAAGGATATTGATAATAGTCATTTAAAATTAAGGAGGGTCTAGCTGGGAATTATCTTCTGTAAGGTATGGTTTGTAAAGCACTTGTTCTGTATCTGAGTTTTTGTTTCTTTTTGCATTTTAATTTTTTTTAAAAAAATTAATCAATCTATCTATTTATGTTACACCCTGACCGCAGCCCCCCTCCCTCCTCTCTTCCCAGTCCCTCTCTCTACCCCTCCCCATCCTCCCTTCCTCTCCCTCTCTTCCTAGCCCAGTTTGGGGAAAGGGATCCAAAGGCAGGCAGCAGAGTCAGGGAAAGCCATTTCGTTTAGATTTTCCAATTTTGCGGAGTACAGGGTTTTAAAGTAAGACCTAATGATTCTTTGGATTTCCTCATTGTCTGTTGTTATGTTGTGCTTTTCATTTCTGATTTTGTTAATTTGGATACTGTCTCTCTGCCTTTTAGTTAGTTTAGCTAAAGGTTTGCCTATCTTGTTGATTTTCTTAAAGAACCAACTCTTGGTTTTGTCAACTCCTTGTATTAATCTCTTTGTTTCTAATTTATTTATTTCAGCCCTCGGGTTGATTATTTCCTGACATCCACTCCTTTTGGGTATGTTTGCTTCCTTTTGTTCTATAGTTTTCAGGTGTGCTTTTAAGTTGCTAGTATGAGATCTCACCAATTTCTTTACAAAGTGCTATAAACTTTCCTCTTAGCACTGCTGTCATTGTGTCCTAAAAGTTTGAGGATTCATTTTCATTGAATTCTAGAAAGTCTATAACTTCTTTCTTTATTTCTTCCTTGACCAAGTGGTCATTGAGAAGAGAGTTGTTCAGTTTCCATTAGTTTGTAGTCTTTCTGTTGTTTCTGTTGTTGTTGAAGTCCAGTTTTAATCCATGATGTTCTGATAAGATAGAAGGGGTTATTTCAATTTTCTTGTATCTGTTGAGGATTGTTTTATGTCTGACTATATCGTCAATTTTGGAGAAGATTCCATGAGGTGCTGAGAAGAAGGTGTATTCTTTTGTGCTTAGGTGTAATGTTCTGCAGCTGTTGATTCATAACATCTGTTAGTTTCATTATTTCTCTGTTTAGTTTCTGTCTGTATGACCTTTCTATTGGTGAGATAGGGATGTTGAAGTCTCCCACTATTAATGTGTGGGAGATTGATGTGTGATTTTAGCTTTAGTAATGTTTCTAATATGAAAGTGGGTACCCTTGCTTTGGGGCATAGATATTCAGAATTGAAACATCATCTTGGTGGATTTTTCCTTTGATGAGTATAAAGTATCTTCCATTTCTTTTGTTAATTTTGGTTGAAAGTCTGTTTTTACTAGAAATTAGAATGGCTACTCCAGCTTGCTTCTTAGGTCTGTTTGCTTAGAAAATCTTTTTCTAGCCCCTTATTCTGAGACAATGTATATCTTTGATGCTGAGGCATGTTTCTTGTATGCAGCAGAATGATGGATTCTGTTAACCTGTGTGTTTTTTTAAATGGGGAACAGAATCCATTGGTTGGGGGGGGGAGGGAAGGAGGGAGAGAGGGAGAGAGAGAGAGAGAGAGAGAGAGAGAGAGAGAGAGAGAGAGAGGAGATAGTTTTTCTTCTTTTCATTTTGCTCGTGTGGAATTATTTATTTCCTGTGTTTTCCTGGTTGCAGTTAACTTCCTTGTATTTTTGGAGTTTTTCTTTTAGTATCCTCTATAGGGCTAGAACTGTGGATAGATAGTGTTCAAATTTGTTGTCTTTTCTTGGAATATTTTGCTTCCTCCCTCTATGGTGGTTGAAAGTTTTCCTAGGTGTAGTGGTCTGGTCTGGCATCTGTGGTATCTTACCAACTATGAGACATCGACTCAGGCCCCTCTGGCTTTCAGAGTCTCTGTTGAGAAGTCAGGTGTAATTCTGATAGGTTTGCCTCTATATGTTACTTGGCTTTTTTTCTTAGAGCTTTTAATATTCTTTCTTTTTCTCTGTACATTTAGTGTTTTGATTATTATATGGAGAGAGGATTTCCTTTTCTGGTCCAATCTATTTGGTGTTCTGTAAATTTCTCATACGTTTATAGGCATCTCTTTCATTAGGTTGGGGAAATTTTCTTCTATGATTTTGCTGAAAATATTTTCTGGACAAGCCAGGAATCTTCTCATTCTTCTATTCCTATTCTTTTTATAGTGTCCCAGATTTCCTGGATGTTTTCTGTCAGAAACTTTTTTGATTTAACACTTTCTTTAACAGAAGTATAGCTTTCTTCAGCTCCATCTTCTATTTCTGAGTTTTTTTTATTCCATCCCCTTATTCTCTTGGTGATGCTTGTGTCTGCAATTCCTGTTCATTTGCCTATGTTTTCCATTTCCAGGATTCTCTGTTTGTGTTTTCTTTATTTCTTCTTTTTCCATTTGCATGTCTTGAACAGTTTCCATTCATTTCCTTTACCCATTTGATTATATTTTCCTGTATTTCATTAAGGGATTTATTAATTTCCTCTTTAAAGGCCTCTATCATCTTCATAAGACTGGATTCATGGTCATTTTCTTGTGCTTCAGTTGTGTTAGGATATCTAGGGCTTGTGGTAATAGCATAGCTGGGCTCTGCCATGTTGTCCTGGCTATTGGTTGTGCTCTTATGCTGTCATTTAGCCATCTGGGTTTTGTGGTTATAGGTTTAGATGCTGATTCCTAAGTTTATCTTTGTTGGATATTTTTCCCCCTTGGTTTCTGTTTCCTCTCTGTTTTCTGACCTGAGTGCCCTGGGATTCTGGTGACTAGTGAGTTATCAGGTCCAGTAGGGTTTCTCCCTTGTGGTTTTTTTAGTCTGCATGGCCTCAGGGGTTTGGGGTGCTAACCTTTGCTCTGATGTCCCTAGTACCTGTGTAGCCTGGTGATCTTGGTGCTGTCAGGCCTCTGGGAAAGCAGGCAGAGTTGTGGGCTGGAAAATGAAGTCCATGGGGTACGGTACCAAAACTCACTTCAGAAAGGGTGACAGCTTATAAAAGCTGGGAACCTGCAGTACACTGCACAGCCGGCAGGCAGCACAACAGGTTGCAGTGTTTCCTTTCCAAGTGTATTTTAAGGGGATATTGCAGGCAAACACTTGGGCCAGGGGCTTACCTGATTGCCCCTGGTGCCCACAAGCCTCCAGTAAGCAAGCAGCACTGTGGTATAGGAAATGGAGCACAGGGTATAGGGTGCAGTTTACTAATGCTGGGTGTACTTTCAGGTGAGTTGGTGGGCAGGGGCTGGTGTGGAGTGAGTTCCTGTTTCTTATTGCTATTTTAAAAAGTGTTGATGGGTAAGTATGGTTTAGATTGATTGGTAATTGAGATATGAGGAATACTCCTTGATGTGTGTGTGTGTGTATATATATATAATGTATATCATATATATATAATGTATATCATATACATATACACATGTAATGTGCTCCTAGTTCCCTTTAACCTCCTATCTAACAACTAAGATAGTCAAAACTCTGTCCTCTATCTTACCATGCTCCACTTGGAAATATTTTTCTGCTCATGTTATCATTCATTTAATAGGGACCTTCTTGATTTTGCTACTAATAAAAACATAATGTAGAGAATTATGCCTTCTAGCTTATACAGTGTATTATTGCTATCTGCAAACAGCACATAGTGTTGCCCAGAAACTTCCTGCGCTTGCTTATGAAGATGGCAGGCACAGTCTAAAGCCCAAGAAAGTGATATCAACTAGTGAATGAACCACACCCATCACTATCAATCTATCATTCAGCATTTGCCTCCCAATGGTTACTAACAAATGGGTTCGATGATGCCTCACACTGTGTGATAAAATGTTCCCTGGGAAGATACAACACATGTCTACTCACCCCAGACAGGGAACGTAAGACAGATCAAAGTATGGATACCAACAAAGTCCAATATGGTGAGTCAATGAGTTTTATTGGAATATGGGTGATGGGTTACTCCCAGGAGCAGAAATGGCTCAAAGACAGTTGTGTCACCAAAGCCCACCCCAGAAAGGGTGACATCTCTCAAAAGCTGGGAACCTGGAGCACACTGCACAGCTTGCTGTGTTGGAGTCCTTTCCAAGTGACTCTGGTCTAAACCTCTTCCAGTCAATTCACCTGGATTTTTTTTTTAAGGCATGTGGTTTGGTCTCAAGAATCATCTTTGCAGCTCAGCTTGTCTGAGTCTTGGCAGCTCAGCTCCTGGGAGAATCTTCTGTCATGAAAATTTTGGTTTCTTTAAAAATTCAGTTATGTCATATAAACATGTTTTTGTCTTAATCTGAGGTGTGGGATATGGGGCTGTGATAGTTTGTCTTCAGCTGTTAACAATGATTGTCTCCTGCTCTGAGAGGGGCGTGATCTTTGCCAACTGTAGACGGTTTAATTCTGAGGACTCTGAGAGGGTATAAATGCCAGAGCCCAGAGATGGCGGCTGCTGCGCTCCCTGCTGCTGCCCACCACCTCTGCTGCTTGTTTGTCCTGCTGCTGTTTGCTGTTTGTTGATTTTCTGTTTGCTGTTTTGCTGGACTGCTGGGTGTCCTGATTACAAAGATTGGACTTGCCCCAAGGAACTAAGTCTAAAGAGGTTTATGTCCTCTTTCCCTTCTAGCCTTCTTTCTCTCCTACCTAATGTTGTGGGGTTGGAAGGGAGGTAAAGGTATAAGAACCCAGATAAATTAGATAAAAGCACAGCAACAGTCTTCTTTGCAGCTCAGCTTTGCTTCCTCCCAGAAGGACCCTCAGCTTTTACTATTTACTTTGGCAGGGAGGGGCCTAGTGAATCTGGTCAGTATCAGGGACTTCCTGAGTTTATTTTGGACGGCCACCTTCCTACTTAAAGTAACATTTTCATGGATGGAACATTTCAATCCTTGGAACAAGATGTTACACAATACTCACAGTTGCCTGCTTTTCGGTGGCCACTTGTTTACCTGTAGCCTAGCATCCTGGTGCCCTTCTCTGTTATCCTGGCTGAGTCCTAAAGTGGCTGCGATGGAGTCTGTAGTTGGACTATGTCTTCAGTGGCATTGTTCCTTATATTAGTCTCAAAACTCTGTTTATATCTTTTATTGTGTGGAAGGGTATTGTCAGGAAGACAAATTGTACTTGCTGGAGGAAAACAGTAAACGAATCCTCTGCGTCCTTGACTACGTGTATTTGCACTGGCTCTGAGGTCACACACACTTTACTTTAAATCTGGCCTCTGCTGCTTCTCCAGCTATCCTGTCTTGAGCTGTAATAATCCTGGAGATACTTGCCAAGACCTTATGATAGTCCAGGAATTGAGTACTATGACTTACATGTATCATGCTATTGAATGTTCCTGAGTCTCGGAAAGAGACACCAGCCACTCACAGTGGCTTGCTGCCAGCCTCACGGTGGTAACCTGCAGGGCAGCTTCAGTAGTCAAACACATGCTTTCTGGCCACAGAGAAATCAGCAGGCTCAGCCACAGTGAACTTTCACAGCTATCAAGTAAAACCAACATACCTACCTTATAAGATTAGTTTAGTAATTAAGAAATCTTGAAAGCTACATTCTTTCCCCCTGGAACTGTGCCTTTGGCGGCTGGTAAGTGCTCAGTCGATAGGGTGTTGCCTAACATGCATGGAGGTTCAGGCTGTCCACTGTGTAAACTAACGTCACAGTTCACGCCAGTGACCCCAATACTCAGGAGGGAGATGCAGGAGGGCCAGAAATTCAAAGTTATCCTTGGCTATCAGATGAACCAAGCTGAGCCTAGACTAGAGACCCTATCTCAAAGTAAAATCAAACCAGCTGACTAGCTAGCTAGCTAACTAGCTAGATACAAGTCTTTCTATACAACACCATAAGGCAATCTCTCTTGGAGACTCAATGTCGTTGGAAAGCAATTCATTATCTCATGTTGGAAAACAGCAGAATCCACATGATTTTGGAGGACAAAGACACAGTGACCCTTAGCAGTGTCCACCACAGATTGTTGGCCTCAAGATAAGCCCAGACGTGCATAGTCTACCAGAAGTTTGGATGCTGTAAAGAGATTGAAGGACCTTGACTAAAGCCCTGGCACTAGACTAAAAGAAGCTGCCAGCAGATAGATGTAGCAGGAAAGCAAAGAGATTAAACATAAAGACAACATTATAGCTCTCACCAAGTTTGAAAGCACACTGCAAATGTACAGGCTCACTCTCCTTTATCCCAAATGCTTGGAACTGGAAGTGTTTCAGAACTCAGAGCTTTTCTGATTTTGATAGAATTTATTGATTCAGTGTCCCTAACCTGAAAATAAGAATCCTGAAGTACCGCAACACCAGAAACGTTCTGCAGATGCTGTCTGTGTTTAGCCATGGTTCAGAGCAGCAGTTCTCAACCTGTGGGTTGTGACCCCTTTGGGTGATAAACGATCCTTTCACAAGAGTTGCCTAAGACTGTTGGAAAACACAGTACTTACATTAGGATTCATAACAGTAGTAAAATTGCAGTTATGAAGTAGCAATGAAAATAATTTTGTGTTTTGGGGGTTACCATATCATAAGGAACTGTATTGAAGGGTCACAGTGTAAGAAGGATGAGAACCACTGTGTGAGAGTTTGGAACATTTGCCACTCTGAATTTTTATGTTAGGAATCTTCAACCAGTATAGGTTTCATTCCCAACAGCCATTTGTTTGCATAAAGCTTTGTAGTTGTAACAAACTAAAGGCTGATTGGAGCTCCCCACTGTGATTTGAGAAGTAATATAATCATAAGTAGAGTGTTTTTCTCAAATAATGAAATCCTTAGTACCCTACAACTGGACCATATTGTGAGTGAGGTGTGTGTGTGTGTGTGTGTGTGTGTGTGTGTATGTGTGTGCGCGTGTGCATGTGTGTGCATGTGTGTGTTGTATATGAGTGTGGAGTCCAGAGGTTGACTGGCCAGTGAACAAGTGATAGTGTCCTGTCACCTCTCCTTTTACCCACTGGATTTGAACTCAGACCTCCATGATTATGCACCCAACCCTTTACCTGTGGTTGCCATTCCAGCCCCTTGGATCTACTGCCCTTTGATCAGAGCTGAGTTTGCATTCACCATTGACTAAGGCCACCTGCATGCATTGGGGCATCCGTTTGCACTGATGAAGGCTTTCCTGATCATGTTACTGTAGGGACTGCTAACTCTTGAGTTTCAGCCTGGGGAATTATCACTTTCTTCAATCCTTAGTGAGCTGTCATGTATAATTGGAAGTGGATTTGATCTGTGTGGTGCCAGAGGGTAGGAGAGAAATGATGAATGGTTAAGTCACAAATAATAAGTCTGGATGTCTTATAAGCAAGTTCCTTTTGCCTGTGAGAGCCTTGTGAGGCTCAGCTACTTGTTTTGTTGTGTGGTGGTAAGTTCCCTGGTAGCGGAAGTCTTCAGGGAACTGTTGCATAGACCCTGTCCAGGAGAACACAGGAAGAACACAGGCTAGATTTCTGCTTTCACTACGTCTGAAGACCTCAACTGTCTCTACTAAGCCTAAAATGACTTAATGATGGAAAAACAAAAACAAAACAACAAAAAAAACGAGACATCAGTGTTTGCAACATTGTAAAACATTGCCTCATAAAGCTAAGAGGAAAGTATTTCTACTATTGGAATCATCTTTTCGAGAGATTTAAAATTTTATTTTGTCAGTAAAAAGCATTTTATTTTTATCTAGGACTAGGTAGAAATAGAGGTTTGCTATTTTACAATGAGACTAAAAATGTTCAGGAGGGCAGATGTTTGGGTAAGCTTAGTTTCCCTGAGGAAATATGGTTGATAAGCTACAGAGTAAGGGCATCATTGATCGGGGTACTCAGAGTAATGTCAAATGCATCATCATCTCCCCAAATATCTGTATACTTCAAGTGCTTGACAGTCAAGCCCCCGTCCCCCGCAATAACATAAAACATGACAACTCTTGGTATTGTGATTGGCAGTTGCTCTTGTTTGTATCTGAAATGTTCCCCATAGACTTAATATTTGAATGCTTGACCCCTAATTTCTTGTCCTGTCTTCAAGGTTGTAGAGTCTTTCAAAAATGGGTCCCTGATGGTAGAAATAGGTCTCCCTTTGGAAGTTATATCCATTTCCAGTCCTAGGTCTGTGCTTCCTGTCTGGTACTCTGAGGAGCCTCTGCACACACCCACTACCTTTTGCAGGAAGTGTTTCCACCACCATGTCCCCCTCCCCAACAATGAATTGAAACCTCTCTGAAACTGTCACCAAAATAACCTTTCCTCCAGTATGTGATTTCCATCAGATATTTTGTTACAGTAATGACAAAAATAGCCAGTGCAGCAGCATCAAATGAGAGGAGGATCCTTCTGTCACCAGTTTATCTCCCAGGAAACACTGCAGCTGAACAATCTGAGGCATATGTTTCCTGAAATAAAAGATGAGAAATTTAAAAAGAAAACAAAAGTCTATTCCTAGTATGAGCTAAAGTGCAAATGTTAAGATTCTGTTTCAAAGACTTGTCAAGGAATGGATTAAATGAATAAATCACATTTAAAGAATGAGTCTACCACCAGTTTTGAAAAATCTTTATCACTAGTCTTTCTGGAAACTTGATAGGAACCCAATAAAAATGAGTTACTTTTAAAATATGGGTCATACTAAGACACTTCATGAGAAGCATGTATAAAATAAAGAAACATACACAATCTAAGTAAAACTGAACATATTAGAAACAAGCAAGGCAGCTACAGGCCTACATGCCTACAGGCTTGATTGTAACTGTATTCAAGGTATGTTGCAGTGTGTTCTATTAGAAAAACAGTGGCCTAGAATCAGAGTATGTGGGTTTCCTGGCAGAAGCCACCTTTTCCTATAGCTGACTAGTAGCCTAAGCTGGACCAGAAGACACACTTCTCTGAAAAAGCACACTCTCTGGGCACTGATGTCAGTAACCAGAGTTCCAGTCACCGAAATAGCCACGTAATAAACAAGCTCACTATTTAAGGGTCTAAAGCTAAGCTGTTCTATTTGCCCATGTGTCTCTGGGTCAGTCATAGACTCTAAGGAAGGTGACAAGGTGAGGCCTCAGGTACAAAGGAGCACGATGTGTTACCCATCTGTCCCAGGCTTGTGTCATTTTCATTTTTGGAGGTGCATGTGACTCTTGATTTTGGGTAACAGGCTAGAAAGCTGAGCAGAGGGTTGGGAAGGAGCAGTGAGTAACACGCCCCGAGAGTGCCAAGAGTCTGGCGGCTTAGCTCCTGACTTTGTAAGCTTAGAGTGGAGACACTGCGATGCAGGGGGATTGATAACTTGTCTAAGGCCACACAAAGCAATTCACACTCCTCAGAAAGCACAAGCAAACTGAAAAAAAAAAAAAGAATAGCAAGTGTTATTGCTATTCTTTTTAGGGAGAAGTATTATTCCATAAATTGAATTTGTTTTGTATGACAATTCTTGTCATCTTTTAAAAAAAAATTAAAGCTGTTTTTATTACCCAGTATGCCCTCCCATGGCCATGTAAAACAAGCATGTTCAGAACCAGGGTCCACAAAATATACACAGAAGCTCCCAACGTCAGATTCACCTGAAAGATGCAGAGTGCTGGGTTCCACTGACATGGCTTTTAATCAGGCAACGAGCGCACAGCCTGTTCTATGAACTAAACCTCTTTTTATTAGCATGTGCTAACATTTCTCTGAGCCTTAAAGACAATCATGATCTGAGGGAAAATCTGGATTCTTGGATAGAAATCAGAAAAGAATATAGATTGCTGGAGGTGAAGAAATAGTTTGGGTGTTACTGTTCCGGGGTTCAGTCAAAGCATTTGCCACTCATGTTGTGTCTGAGGTATGAACAAATCAGTGTCACAATCTATTACTATTTCTTTGTTGATCCCTTTTTCTTAAATCACGAAAAGTGGAGTTTTCCTTATGAAGTCAGCTCACATCTTGAAATGTCTTCTTTTATTTGGAGAATGAAACTATTTCATTACATATTGGAGGAGAAAACAGATTTCTAAAAAGTATCAGGGAAGTAGGCACATTTTCAGTGATGGCTTCTTTGGCAGGCTGGTGTGTAGGGGTACCTTTAAAAATCTATTTTATCTTACTTTTCACATATCTATGTCTTCCTTTTACACCACAATCTCTTCCAACAGCCTAACACCAGGCAAGAGAGAAGGAAGGTTAGTGGGGAGAAGGGAACATAGTTTTCCTTAGCTATTTCCTTCTGTTTAGCATTGTTGGGTTCCTTGGGGCAAGTCCAATCCTCATCTCAGGATATCTTCAACTTTTTGTCAATCTGTATCAACAGCAACCAGGAGCAGCAGGGAGGAGCAACAGCAGCCTTCTTTCTCAGAGCCTCCAGTCTCTTTCTGGGTCTGGCATTTATTCCCACTGGTAAAGACCACATTCCCCACATGAGGCAGCTCTCAGATGACAAAGATCATGTGCCCCTTCATGAGGCAGTTATCAGCTATGGACAAACTGGAGCAGCTCCCATATCCCACACCTGGGATTAAAACAAAATCATGTTTACATATGAATTAAAACTTCCATAACACTGGTGGCTTTATCTGGAATTTGGCTTTTGAGTTTTCTGATGTGTACCCAAAATGAATAAAAAAACACAAATGAATAAACTGGGAATCATTTGATAGAAAACAGTAGAGGAAGATGTTCATAAATTGACACAAATCTTTGCATAATTCACCCAGTTTCTGGAATGTCACAGGGTGTTTTGTAGGTTGATTGAGGCTCTATTTAAAGCCATCATTGTTTGTGCTCACCAAGGAAAGTGTGGGCTGAAAGTTATCTTAAAGTCATTTTCGTAGCAAGGCAAACAGAATTCTGCTAATGCTTGAAGCAGCATGATGAGGTATCACACTTTTTTTTTTTTTTTTTTTTTTTGAAACACGGGCCATTTCAAAGACACAAAGGAAGGACAAGTAGTTGGGTTACTATCATAATATATTCTGATAGTTATGGACAGTTTAAGGAATTATGAAGAGCATACCTTATGAATGTGAACTGTAGTGATATTTTGTTTTTTAATTAGAATATAGTTATACTGTCCTTTTCCCTTTTTCTCCACAACCCCTGAAATGTTCTTGGTTCTTACTCTCTCTCCTATTCTTTCCTTGTTTCTTTAATTGTTATTGTTACATCTGTCTGTCTATTATCTATGTATCTATGTATCTATGTATCTATGTATCTATCTATCTATCTATCTATCTATCTATCTATCTATCTTCTATATGCTGAGTGTTTTTAGTGTTGCTTGTATGCATATAATTTCACAGCTGACTACTTGCTATTGAGTAACCAATTTAGGAGTTCTTCCCTGGGGAAGTCTGTTTCTCCAGCTCCTAGCATTCTTTAGTTGTAGTTCTTTGTCTAGGGCCAGGGCACTGAGATTTCCACCTTCCACTTTAGACTAGTGTTGTCCAGGTCTTGTTTAGGCACAGGTCCCCTAGCCTTCACAACCCTTCCGTTCCCTCCTCCAAACTGCTCTTTGGGCCTTACGTGCTGGAGTTGGGTTGTAGATGCATCCAGACGGGCTGGGAACTCCACAGTTTTCCCTAAATTGTGTTCAGCTGTGATTTTTCTGTAGCGCTCTCTGTCTGCTGCCTAGAGACGTTTCTTGGATGAGGGGTGAGGGGCTACACTTACCTGTGCACATAAGGACGCGTTTTCAGAATGCAGTTAGGAACTAAGCTGAGTTAGTAAAGGTTCTAATACCTGCGACCTTAACCAGACATGGGCACATGGCTATGTTTCCAGTACCAGACATGATTTCCTTCCTGCTGAGTGGACATTAAGTTTAATTAGATAGCTGTGGGCTTTGTCTTCAATATATAAGTGTCTCTGTTGCACCATTAGGGTTATCTTGCCGCGCTGGTCATGTTTGTGTTTTATAGGTGTCACATTGGCTGTTGCCCTCCCATGGAAGCTTGCATAAGCACCTCCTGGTACTGTGAAAGCGGATCCCTGTGGAGGAGGATTTCAGATGCTCTGAGTCCCGTGACTGAAGCACACGGTGTCGTCTTCCCATCATCCTCTTGAGACCACCAAGTGCAATAGCAATAGAAATAGAAATAACTTTAGCTTATAGTCACTTAGCCTCTCTGTCCAACCACTTTAAAGGGGTTTCTCATGCTCAGTATTGGGGGTTTTGTGAGATAGTCCATGGCTCTTATGGGGAGCATTGTCAGCCCTAGGGACATAAGTTCATTTGAGCTATACATGCATATATTTAGACTTACCTGTATTATATGTAATTTAGGTAAATAAAGAAAACTATGGTTCCTCATGGCTTTTCAAGATGTCCATACTATTATTTGTCCCTTTTCCTACTCTCCTTTCTGTGTTGGCATCCTTTCCTCATCACAAATTAATGCCCCTGCCTAATTTTCCTATATCTCTTTTCATATCGCTTACATCCTTTCCTCCTTTCTAGTGCTGCTCACCCACATGGTTTTACTTTCCTGTTTCTATGGTTACTTCACGTTCTATACTTACCTCTGAATATTTGGAGCTAGGTAGTGCTTCACTTTTAAGGTATGTGTGAAATATAATTATGGCCTTATTTGTGATGGGTTTTATTTTTCAACTGTTTTATGTGTGTGATATTTTTGCATGGAAAGACTTGGTAACAGTAGATGTTGATAAAAATAATTAAGATGTTAGTAAGTAAATGCTAACAGATGAAAGTGAAGATGCCTAAAGGCGATTTCCCGAGTGTGCCAACATAACCTGGCTATAGAACTTCCTTGGCTGCGCTTCTGACCATAGACCTTCCTGGCTCCTGCTGGAAGTACAGAGCGTCTGTCACTCTCGACTTTGCAGGTAGTAAGTGATATAGTTTGTTGGTTCAGTAATACTACATTAATAAAATTAATACAAGGTTATAATTCTGGGATAGTTGAATTTCAAGTCATTGTCCAAAACAAGAATTATAAAAATAATTCTTGAATTATTTCTGGGTCACAGATTTTATTAGAAAGGAGTAAAGGTATAAATAAATTGTGTTTTCTTAATGGACTCTGAGATGGAACACAAGAGATGTAAATTTGGTTAATGTGGAGAGAATTACCATAAAATTATTTCTTTTACATTATCTTAATAAGTATTTACATATTTTAATTATTTAGATTTTTAATGGTGTATTAAAATGCTAAAGATTAAAAGCATTGAAAAGCTCCTGGCTGAAATCTAAGTATGTAGTAGGTCAACGCAGGAGGATAGCTGTGAGTTCTAAGCCATCTTGGGCTACATTACGAGTTCTAGTCTAGCCTGGATTACAGAGTGAGTCCTTGTCTCAAAACCAACAAACAAATGAACAACAGCAACAATAATAAACAAACAAAGAGCAGCTTTGGGGCTGGTGAGGTGTCTCAGTGCTTTAGACTGAACTCTACTCTTGCCAAGAGCCTGAGTTTTGTTCCCAGCACTCATGTCACACAGCTTATGACATCCTTTGCCTCCAGCTCTGGCTTCCACGAATATCTGCACTCAAGTGTACACATACACACACTGTAGTAAACACATGCAGCTAATTGAATAAATCTTCAAAGGAATCAACACTCTACAAATCTTTGAAAATACACCAAAGTATAAAAGAAAGTATTACTTAGAATCAGTGTATTTTGTTGGGGCATAAATTCATCGACAATATTTTGTCTCCCCGCTCCACCACCTTTCCCTTTTGACTGGTGTGATCTGTCTAGACTGAGAGGTGGACGGCTCCCTTCCTTCAGCATTCTGGGGGAGCTACTCGAATGGCTGATGGCGTCTGTTGACCCTGATCACTGTGATCTTAGCTCCACTGTACATAAGGATTTTCTCTGCATTACTGCTTCTGATATCTGAGTTTGAAGTTTTTCCTTCTACTATGTGTGACTATATGCAGGTTCCCTTCAACCGACTGTGCTTAGAAGTGGTTTGGAAACCCTGACTGTCAGAGTTAGTCATGACGTTTTGGAATTTCTCAATCATTAGGCCCTGCATCCCTCCCTTTTCTAACATCTCCCCGCAATCTCAGAGAGGCAGAAGGTGGGCCATCTCATCCTGTTTGTTACCCCCTTTCCACTGTGCGGTGTCACTTTTTCTATTACTCAGTCCCGTGTGCATGCTGCCCACAGTGTGCTCTGGCTCATTGGTTCTGTTTCCAAACTCCTCGCTGAGATCCTGCCATCGGATCTATCAATTAGATCTAATGGGTTGGGATATACTTAACATTCTAAGCTTTCTTCCCTTTTCAAATCCCTATTTCCCCTTCCATACTGGAATGCCTGAATTGATCCCTACTCAACGAATTTCCATGTTGAAGACCTGATCTCAGTATTTCAGAGTGTGGCTCTATTTGTTGATATGGCATTTGATGTGACAACTAAGATACAGTGAGGTCAGGTGAATGGGCCTTAAAATGTATCCCATGTCCTTTTATGGGACATTAAGGCAATAGACATGGATACACAAAAGACCTGACTGTGTGGACACACAGCAAAGAGGTGGTCATCTGTCAGTGGAAGAGCAAAGTCTCAGAGGAAATCATCGATCTCAACTACACTTTGGGCGTCCAGCTACAGAACTGAGAGAAAACAGACTTCTGGTGATCTGGGCCCTCCATGTGTGGTTACTTGGCAGGCTTAGCACAACACTGTGTTTCTTCAGTGTACTTTCCTCCTCATTTTTAATCTCTCCATGTTCAGAATATTTTGGCTTATTTTTCTGTTTATCTTTCTTGCTTGTTGGCTTGCTCCTGGGACACTTGCATTGTCTGTGTAGCCTTTGAATTTTTATTGTGCATTACTTTCCCTTGAGGCCTTTAGCCAGGCTGTTTCTTGGGAGTGTTCCGTGGCCTGGATGGTTTTGAGAATAATAATCCAATGTACATAGACAATGAATATTATATTGCCTCCTGTAATTTCAGGTGCTGGTGGCTCTGTGCCCTCACTCACTGTCTAGAAGCTTCTTTTTCTTCTTTTGTGAAGATAAGGAAGGTCTATTTAACATTCAGTTCTCTGAAGCAGAAGTGAGTGTGTCAGCCAGTTTATTTTGGTGCTCCAGTGTCGTTCATTGCTGAATGCCATGAGATCTGCAGGTTGATGTTTGGTTGCTGTACTGGCGAGTTGAAAATTGGCATTCATTCTACATATGTCAGAGAAACATACGAGTGGTCATATAGATATTGGTTTTGCCTCTATTTAGTACCTGAAGCTCGTCATAGAAAACCACCAATTTCCATCCATCAAAGAGCATTGGCACCATGGTCTACTTTTACATCAGCTAAAATTATATGCTTCTTCTGGGTTGGAAAGCCTGGAGAATTGTCAAGTGAGTGCTAGGAAAGATGTTGGTGATCGTGGAAAGCATAAAAATGTGACATACTCTCATAGGAAGACTTCAGGTAATTTTCTTGTTTGCTGAGGATGTAGCTTTGAGGGGAGGTGCTCTCCTCGCATTCACAAGGCCCCGGGTTCAATCCCCAGTACCACAGAAAAACAAAGTACTAGAAGAATATCAACACAGATAAGATTCTCTGTGGCCAGAGGCCTCTGAGAAGGGGCATGCCTGGCCATATCTCTAAAGCATGTGGCCTGGGTATGTTGCTGTGCTGTTTAATTACGTTTTTAAAACTGCAGTTCACGTAGGAGAACACAAGTTAGAATGTTTAATTCGCGTAAGTACATGACACACATGTAAAACATTTTAATGACTGAAATCTGGCAGTCATCATTTCTGATTATGGTCATGTGGTGGTGTGTCTTCCTCTCAAAGTTGTTGTCAAATTGCTGGAAACTAGAACAAAACATTTAGAGTTGAGGAAGTGTCAATTATAGCATATTGGAAAATTCTAGAAAAAAACTTCACCTAAATATTTAGTAGTGGCTACCAACTGGAATTACATGGGCATAGGATATGAAGAGTCAATAAGAGGTTTGCTTGAACTGGAGTTGGCATTTCAAAACTATAGGTGTGCATTTAAATGTTTGCTTAATATACAAGAGAGAGGGGAGAGAGAGAGATAGATAGAGAGAGAGAGAGAGAGAGAGAGAGAGAGAGAGAGAGAGAGAGAGCGCTTGAGGGACAGTGGCCTGAAGATTCTATGGCCTCTTCGGCTTACTTAGAAACTACCAATTTCCTGTAAGTGAAAGTTTGCTGTGTGTAGGGGCCAGGGAGACGTGTACTGATCCCTGACAGACAGTGCACAGCACATTTTACTGTTACCTGGTCCCAGTAGGATTCAGTCCCCTTTAGCCACACTGATGGCGGCCATTGCTTTCCAAGCATTGTGTGAGTCAGCATCTCTCAGGGGAAGCAGGCTGATGGGCGATTCTCCTAGCTGTTTTTTTTATGATAACTCTTGTATTTGCAGTTTTACTTTGGTTTCACAGATGTAGGAGCTCCAGTCTCTGTTTGGCCACACTTCTTCATTTGCTGCAGTAGGCAGTGTTATTCTGTGTTCTAGTTTATTCTGTCAAAGGCTGGTTGACATCTAGGAGAGAAGCTTAGCCTTTGGGATTTGAGTGATAAAATCCAAGAGGCCAATCAGGTGGATAACTCCCCACCTGGTGCAGTGTTCTCACTTGTTTAAGCCTCTGGCTCTATAGGGTGGGATGCTTTCATCCCCAGAGGATTTTTAGTTTCTGTATAAAGCTCCATACTCACGCAGTGGTCTTCACTAACTGACCTTCACCTTCATAGAGTGAAGGTCAGCCTTAATGCGACATTTCTCATTGCATAAAGACAGAGACTTTTATTCTGGGCTGTTTCTGTCTATGTCTGAATAAGGTAGTAACTGTGTTATATGCTGCTTCTCATACTGTATTTTAGGTCATGCTTCCAAAATAAACAAAACAAAACAAAACAAAAAAACCCAAGATCTTTGGTGGGATTTAGACAGTATGTGATGCAAGGCCAGAATTCCCCAGTGTGGAAGCTGATCTGTCTAAGAAAATACTATGAAATTGACTTTTTAAAAAAGTCACTTACGGACAGTTACTGGGTTGGAGGTGTTAGAGAAGGGCTGTCAGCTCTCGGTTTTGGATCCTGTCATTCCTGCAAGCCGTTACCCTCTGGGTTGCTTAAAAATCCATGTGAGAAATGAGGCTGAACAGAGAAATTGAAGGGTCAAGTGAATCTGAGGTTTTTCTCCTGGCATTTCAGAAATTAGACTTTATGTCATTTTATTACCCGGAAATAACTTCAAGATAACTCCACATTAATTGTTTAAAATGTCACCACGAGGTGTTCTGCTGTCCTCTGGAGTTCTGGATGAAACTGAGCTCTGCCTGGCTTCTCATCTGAAGATCATCCTCGTGTTGCCGTGTTCTTATACCTCACACCACGGGTGTTTTAAGGCTACTCTGCCAGCTGATCCACTGAATAGGATTCGTGTGTCTCTGTAATCCACTAAAACTAGTTAGGATTTAATGTGGGAAATCTTCCACCCAAAGCTCTCAGTGCATCTCAATGGACCACCTTCGCCCATTATTACTGTTATTATTTTCAGTGTGTCCTTATCAGCTAGATGGAAAGTATTATGCCTCATGTTACAGATGAGGTACAGAGGAAGCTGAGAGAGGCTTGAGACATGTTTTCCAGATCCCAGAGCAGATTAATAGCAGAAAAGCAATAAAGGCACAGCCCTCTGATTTGAGAGATGTTCACCCTCTTTCAGGGAATATCCCCAATTCTGTTCGGATGCTGTAGCATCTCTGAATGTTAGTGCATCATCACATGCTTGTGCTTCAGGGGATGAGAGTTGACCTGTGAGGGATTTAATAAAGTGGCTACTTCTCTCTATTGCCCGTGATTAGCTTTTGGGGAAGTGTGTGTGGTCTAAGTGTCCTTGTAGCACGTAAGTAGGGGCTTCCTTTGCTCAGTTATTGAGGATCTGAGCCTGGGATTTCACAGCAGAAGTGATGAGGAGGTAGGCTGAGATTAAGGATGATTCTTTTGCTAATGGAAGATCTTGCAAGCTCAGAGATTTTTCTCCTGTTTGTGAGAGTGTGCATCCCTTAGGCTCACCACAAATCTTAAGGCCATGGATGGCAGTGTTACTAGGGCTGGATGTAATCTCAGAAAATAGGATTTGATTCCAGAGCATGCTTGGCAGGTCACCCACCACACAGACTCTTAGCTCTTTGTAAGATGGGGAGGTGAACCTAAGACATTTTTTTCTTGCACTGGTAAATATAGCACTGAACAACTATCTATCTATCTATCTTCTATCTATCATCTATCATTTGTCTTATCTATCTATCTATCTATCATCTATCTATCTATCATATATCAATCTATCATTTGTCTATCTATCTGTCTGTCATCTATCTACCTATCAATCTATCTACCTATCCATCTATCATCTATCATGTCTGTCTATCTATCTATCTATCTATCTATCTATCTATCTATCTATCTATCTATCATCTGTCTATCTATCTATCCTAAAAGTAATTTTTTAAAAAGTCTTCTATTTTGAGAACCCTGGTGATATTACCTGATTGGGAAATGCCTTTGCTTTTCTGTGTAGTAAGGTCTTGTCTTGTTCTTAGGGAAACTTACTCAAATATGAAATTCTTATTTAAAAAGCCTGCTACATAAAGAATGGTCAGTAAATGCTGGTTTTCATCATTATTTATGAAGAAGAGAGAATGAGAGTATGTATGTATGTATGTATGTATGTATGTATGTATGTATGTATGTATTATCTATCTATCTATCTATCTATCTATCTATCTATCTATCTATCTATCTCTAGAACACATATTTTAGAGAGTCCTCGCTTTTCTTCTGCCTTTAGCAAGCCTTTCTCAGGCACATTAGAGTTTTTCCTGCAGGTCCCACACTGCTCTTCCTCCTTACAGCCTCAGCATTTGCAGTCCATTTCCTCACACCAAGCCTATAGGGAACTTGGTAAAATGAAAGTGTGAGCATGTGAATTGCCTCCTCAAAATTCATCATTCTTCATGTCCTCAGCAGGAGTTCCCTGAGTGGCTATACCTGTGTGTCATCACACAGCCCCTGACTGCCTCTTCGGAGTTATTTATTCGCAGCATACAGGTCCGTCCAGCTCACCATGCCCCTTAGAGTCTGTAGGTCTCCACTCCTTTTTGACCCAAAGCAGTTTCCAGCTCTGCTCTAGTCACACCGTTTTACAGGATGCTGCACTTATCTGCCAGGGACCCAGTTATATGCCTTCCTACACATCTGGAGAGCTCTCAGGGATGTGTCCCCATGGGCTTACCTACTTTTCACATTCAATTTAAATAACTCTCGTGTTCCCCACACTGTGCCTTAAACTAAACGGTCCTGTCTTGTTGCCTCTGCTTTCCATGCTTCCAACTCTTGCCATACTGTAGGTGTTCAATAAATACTTCTAAATTAATAACACTAATATACTGTGGAAAATATGCTGAATAGCTGAATCAGAAAAATATTGTGAGGAAAGTTTCCAAAAGCAGAAACAATCCTGATTGTGAGGGCAAGAGAAAGGGCAACTGACACATAGCCTTCCTTGGGACTTTAGTAGTGAAGAAGTTCAGATACTTTCCCTCAGCGCATCAATTAGTCCGATTGCAGCCTTCACACCAGAATGCAGTCCCAGGTTAGCTGCTAACTTGTGAGATACTACACATCTGTAAATTGGACCATCTCGAAACAACCACTTTGCAGACCTGCTGAGAATGTTTTATACGGCAAGTGCTAAATGCCTGGCACAGCGCCTGGCACGCGAGGGCCACACGTGGTGTTTGTCACACATGGTTAAAACCTGGTCTGTGCACTTTAGCTCAGCTCATCATATTCTTAACTCCTTCAGGGACATAGTAAGTGAAGGTTAAACTCTTCCTGTGCCCGATGATTGACAGCCCATATCCTGGGCCCAGGCACTGGATTTTAATGTCAGTGTCAGAGAAGAAAGCCCCAGAGAGGCCGGCAAGGGAAAGATGGGAGGGCATAACTGAACAGAAATGGCAAGAAGGCTCTATGGGTCTCTCTCCCACAGCGGGTTGTGATTGCTTATGTAGCATGTAACTGTTCATCTTAAAATATTTATATTGAAATCACCTATAGCTCAGGGTTTTCCTTTTGAGAGTCTAGCTTTATCACAAGAGTGTTATAAGAAGGTTGTAGGTGTCAGCACGGTTATTTTAATCCTGCTGTGCCAGGAACCAACTGAGTCCATGGCAGGGATGTATACATGTTCTAGATGTGGGGAGGAGTCCTTCAGCTGAAATTTTGCAAAAATTTCATAAATGCATGTATCTTCTTCAGAAGGGAAGGATAATTCTGCCCCTAAAGGCTTCATGGTGCAGCAGAAGACAAGAGACTGGTCCTTTTTTGCTTTTCCCAGCAGAACGGAAGCAGTCCCGTGCACCCTGAGGAACAGACCATGCTAATAAGAATCTGACATATTTAGTCACAACAGAATATTGTGACGCAATAAAGCAGTGGGTTTCTTCTTGAATTCTTATTTCTCGCCATGAAAATATTTTCCTGGGTCAATTTAAACTGAACATTTAATCGTGTGTAGCACTTTCCCTTGTAAAACAGTGTGCATAAAGTATTTAACATTTGTTATTTTGGGGACTGGCTATTAGAAAACGGAACAAATGAGTTTTTAAAAAGTGAATAACAAAGAAGTGTTTCGGGCCAGGAGTGTGAAGGCCAGCACTAGCTGTTGCAGTCTGAATGCTGTCGGCTTGGTCTTTCCAAGGGAGTGGCGCATTTGACAGCAGGTTTTCCAAGTCAGTGGACTGAAGGCATACACTCACCCTTTATCTTAGGTAATATATATGCTCAAGGAAATGCACATTTTGCATTGATTTACACAATGCATTATGTGACAGAAATGGTTGGGTACAAAAGAAGAGGGAGGAGAGGATTTGTAGTGAGAGTGGAGGGAGAAGATGAATTTTGGGGGAGTGTCTGTGTATGCTGGCCTAGTGAGCAGCACATGTGAAACACGAGACATGAGAAGTGCGAGGCTTCAGAGTGTACGCACTTCGCTGAAGTTCCCAGAGCTCCCTAAGCTGGCTTTTAATCTCTGACTTTGCCCTCCATCCATTGTATACCCTCAGCAAAGAATTCTTCTAAAGGCCATTTCAGATGCCACAGTATTTACATAGGCAGTGGTCAGTGTACCAGTGGGTGACCTCTGCCATCTGTTGCCAGTATGTGTAAAAGACCAGAAGACACAGTCTGCAAGAAAGCTGTCTGGCCTTCCAGATCCTGCTGCAAAAACAAGTGATCTGATATAGATTGCAAAGCTATCACCCTGCATGATCCTAGCAGGTCACCTCTGCATGCGTGTTCTCTGCAGTTCTGTCTCTAATTAAGCAGGTGTTGTCTCCAGACACCTCTTATGAGTCCCGTGGAAGTAGTAGGGAAGCTTCTAGGTCTTTTTCTTGGTGCCTTTGATTGATAATTAGGTTTATAAACCAGTCAAGCTATGTATCTAAGTCTTGGATATTATAGAATTTAACCTGAAAAAAACACAGATGAACATAAAACCATAGAGGTGATTCACTGTTTTCTCCTGATTATTAAATTAATGCAACTGTGTTTTAGGAAAAAAAAGCAGAATAACTAAAATATTTAGGAAGGAAACTATCATCTGTTTCCTCACGTAGGATAAACATCATCAATATTTAACGAGCTCTACAATTTTAGTTTTTAAACTTCTGCTTGATTCTATGTGTAGTGCAACAATGTATTTTACTTAATGTATTTATTTTCACTCTAACATTCTATTTAATTTTAAAATTAACATGATTAAAATAAAAGAGACCGAGTGGCTTAGATGTGATATCATGCATCATACTTTCTCTACTGTCCACCATGACTACAGTGGGAGCAACCATATTCTCATATGGAAATATCTCTTTGATTGTGTATCTTCCACCATGGCTACAGTAGGAGCAACCATAATCTCATATGGAAATATCTCTTTGATTGTGTATATTCCACCAAGGCTACAGTAGGAGCAACCATATTCTCATACAGCAATATCTCTGATTGTAGTTGACTTAGAAGTGGACACTTTGCTAAATTCTGGTGTGCTTTCTTAGTTTTCTATAATGAGTTGATCATCACTTTTGGAGGCTCCAGTCAACAACTGGTTGGTTCTGTTGCTTTGGCATTATACCATGGTAAGTGTGAGGCAGGGCAAACCACTCATTTTGTGGCTAGGAAGAAAAAGAGGGAGATAAGAGGGCCTGGGTCCCACAGTCTCCTTAGAGGGCATGCCCAGAAGGACTAAAGATGTTCTTCTAAGCCCCACTTCTTAAAGATCTATCCATTTCCATAGTTCTGCCATGGGGACTGTTCCTATTGCACATGGCCTTTGGTGCACATTTGAGGTCCAGCTCAAGTGTGTGTGTGTGTGTGTGTGTGTGTGTGTGTGTGTGTCTGTCTGTCTGTCTGTGTGTGTCTGTGTATCTCTTTGTATGTGTCTCTGTCTCTCTGTGTTTCTGTGTCTGTCTCTCTGTGTCTCTTTGTGTCTCTTCTGTCTGTTTGTCTCTCTCTTCTCTTCTCTCTCTCTCTCTCTCTCTCTCTCTCTCTCTCTCTCTCTCTGTCTCTCTTTCTCTCTCTAGCTTTGTGTGGTGTGTGTGTGTGTGTGTGTGTGTGTGTGTGTATGAATTGTGTTTTCATGTGTGTGGGTACCTATTGTATATGGAGGACAGTGGAGAACTTTGGGTGTTGGTCCCTCAAGTCCCTTCTACCTTTCTTCTTGGGACAGGATCTCTCAGTGGCCTGGATCACATACAGGCCAGGAGAGCTGGTCCATGACCTTACAGAGCTCCTCTTGTCTCTGCTTCCCCTCTCACCATCAGTGAGATTACAGGTGCCCACCACCATTCTTGGCCTTTTACTTGTTTTCTGGGGATGCGAACTCAGGACCTCATGTTTACAATGAAAACATATTTACTAAGTCATCTTTTGAGCTCTCAACTTGTTTATTAAGAGAAAAATTTAACCAAATGTACAAAATACCGAGGTTCATTATGACATTTTCACACACACACACACACATACACGCACACGCACACACACACACACCATACCCTTTGCTCATATTCATACCTACTATTGCTCTCTTTTGTTCCTGCTCACAAAAGCTCCCCTTCTGCTTTCATAGCCTATGCATGTACGTGTGTGTGTGTGTGTGTGTGTGTGTGTGTGTTTGCAGTGTGTGTAAAATCTATGTTTTGCATATAAGAAGATATCTGTCTTTCTGAATGTGACTTACTTTTCTTAACATAATTTTCTTCTGCTCAATCCATTTTTATGCAAATGAGATCTGTTCTCCTCTCCATTCCTTCGCCTGGTGATGGGCACCTAGGATTCCTTCCATATAGCGGAAGTGCTTCCCATAGTACTACAACAGACATGGCTGCCCAGCTGCCTCTGGTGTGTGCTGACTGACTCCTTTCCGCATCTACTCAGGGGTGGTGTAGCTAGATCCCAGGTGTTAAATATTTTGAGGACTGTCTGTGTTGAGCCTTCCCCCAAAGCAGGAGCTGGGGATGCTCTTAGATGCGACTTGGAGACCACGCACTCCGACTTAGCTTCCTTCCTACCCTTGATGCTTTGGACAGCATGAGTAGGTCTCTGTAAGACTGAAAGACACCACACACCTTCCTTCCTGAGGCTGATTGCCAGAAGCTGCACTGACAGGTTCCCACGTTCCTGTCTTTTGTTTACTAGCACTTTTCAGTATTTTTCCTTAATGTGTACTTTTATGTTGGCACTTTTATTTTCCTTCACTTCTTCTCACTTTGAACTTTCCTCACAACCTCTGTCGTTTGTTATTTTATTTTTCTAGATTCTGCCCTGGTGTGGTTGTGGGAGAGCTGGCAGGCTGACCAGCTCAGGTACCTCTCAGGCCTAGAACCAGAGCTAAGAATTGGCTCACCCCAACATCTGCCCCATCTGTGATCTGCTGGAGCGCGTGAAGGGGCCGGTCCTATAGATACAAAGCTACAGGGTCTCCATGACACAGGGCAACGACAGGGTATCTGAGAGGAATCTCAGTGAGGATCCAGGATTGTTAGTGCAGCAGAAACCAGAGGCCTCCTACCAGACCAATGACTCATTGCGATGAACATTTGCAAGCAAAGATGTGTGGACAAGCACTCTGGAGGTAGAGGCAGATTCATTGGAGTTCAAGGCCAGCCTGGTCTACAAAGTAAGTCTAGGACAGTCAAGGCTACACAGGGAAACTCTGTCTTGAAAAACAAAACAAAGCAAGCAAACAAACAAAAAATGTAGACAAAAGGGGACACACTGTGACACATCACAGCTTCCACAAGATGTGTTTTTCCACTGTTGGGGTGGCGTAGGTACAAGAGGAGTGGGACTGGGCTGCATAATGTGAAACACACAAAAAACAAATAAAAAGTTAAAAATGCAGACACAGCTAGCTCAGAAAGGCTGTTCAAAGGAGGTTTATTTGTGTTAAAATGAAAATGTATACCACTAGAGGGCACTGCGGACAAACTTTTGTTTCTGGTGTGTGTTGGAGATAGAACCTGCCAGAATTTAGACAATTACCTAGAAGTGTATGAATCCAAATAATTGTTTACAAAGTACTTCAGAACTCAGAATTCATTTGTCTTTTAGAAGAAGCAAATAGTATATTTATTTATAGGCCCCCAGTATGCCATTATACAGGAACCGTATAATGCTATAACTCCGATTTTTTTGCAATGTGAAATTAACACTAATGATATCAGACAGACAGCCCTACTAGGCTACATAGCCCATGTAGATTTAATATGGAGCTTCTGCACATAGAGGCCTTTTGCTAGCATGGAGCAAAAGTGCAATCTTCATCCTCAAGAACATGATGAAATACCCAGAAGGCAGTGCCACACCTCCTCCTGGTTCACTTCCGGTTTCTCCAGGGGCGGGGCTCACGTGTTCTATCCTCGGGGTCCCAGGTGGCTAACTGGCTTCCTGATGGCCACTGTTTCACTTCTGCTTTTCTGGCCTCTAGCTGACTCCTCCGGATTTCAGTCCAGCCCTGTGGGTCTTTCTTTTACCCCGCGTCTCAGGCTGGCAGGCATGGTTTCTTATATTACTATCCTTTGCCCAGCTGGAGCCTTCACTCTGCCCATTTCCTGTAGGACAAGCATGTCTCCATGGCTTTATACAGTCGCTCTTTTCCTGCCTTGGAATGTGTCCCCAGGTCTTCACTTGGATATCATAGTCAACTGTTTTCGAACCTCTGCTGCTGGAGCCTGTATTTTAGCTAAGGAGCATTTTAAACTATGTAGGAGAGAAGACGTGACTTGGCAATTCATCCCTCATTCTGATGACCACTGCTCCCTTCCCTTTTTACTAGAAATAGAATGTCATAATTTCCTTTTCCCCCCTCAGAGCTAGTGGGGATGAAGGTAGAGGCGAATGGTGCGCTAAGAGTCTAAAGAAGGTAGCATGATGAAAGCCTTAGGGAAGCAGCCAGCATAAAACTGGCTACCTTCCTCACCTGGAGGTGAGGTGTGTCTAAACACCCACTCCTGGAGGTGTGATGGGGAAGTCCATTTCACAGACGCAGCCTAAAGCCCGGGAAGAAGGCTCATCTGGTAAAGCTACTGCCACCAAGCCTCAGGATTTGCGCCTCACCTCCATCATGCACACAACAGAAGAGAACCCACTCATAGCAGTCATCCTCTGACCTCTTTGAGTGTGCGGTGTCACATGCTCACACATACACAAAATAAATAAATAAGGTGTTGTAAACATTTTGGGGCAAAAAGCTTCCTAGTTGATCCTGGGGAGTCTGCTCTTCCTCAAGCCTTCCTGGCAAATGTCCTGATTTTAGAGGTTTCTTTTGTTATAGGTTGTGTTCTAAGGCAGCAGGTGTGTCACTGTCTCTGAGATATTGTTGGTTGCTTTTGTTTGGCAAGGTTAGGAAAAGTAATGTTTAATAAGATGGGCACCCATCTCATCTTCCCATTTAACATTCTACACGAGGCGTTCCCACCTACACTTTCCATAAACAGAGAAGACGTTATTCACAGAGCCTTTTGTGTGTGTGTGTGCATCTCAGATGATAAATAATTGAAAGTAAAGGTTGGCAATGTGCTGCCTTGCCAAGCTTTTCTTTTGCTTTCTTTTTTAGGGTAATGAGGAGACAGATGGTATTTTTTCTGTAGATGCCAAAAAAAAAAAAAAAAAAAAAAAAAATCTCCCAAGTCTCACAGTGGTGGAATAAAATCTTATGTGATTTGCAAAAATCAGTATTTGGAGTCTTAGTCCCTGCTTCAAGACCCAGAATGACATGGGCAGTAATTTGCATATTCTGAATGTTTGTTATCAGAGGAGGTCTTAATCGAAGGCAGATAGTTAATAACCATGTACAAAGCAAGAACCAAACCTGTGAAGCTGGTCAGCACGGGTATTCTAGTGTGTGGGACATCAGGGCAGTGCACTACCCAACCCCTTACACTACCATGCTGACTTCGCCTCTGGGCCTGCCTTGTTGTCTTGTGAGAGAAGTAGGAAGATGCCTTCTTCAGGAAGATATTCAAGCTCTTTGAATGATGACAACTATGTCCCCACTTGCATCATTTAGAAAAGAAAAGACCATTGAAATGACAGGGCTCTGAATTTTTCAGTGTTTTTTTTTTTTCTTTTTTTTTAAACATTTGACAAGTCTAAATGTTTCTGTCTGCATAAGCCACGTACTAATTAGTAATTAAGCACTGTTATTTAATTAGACTATCTAGTTGGTGCCTCACGCATTAATTACTCTCAGATTGGTGTGTGCCGGCTGCTCCTGGTGATGGGGCCACTCCGCCGGTTCGTTTCATGCTGTGTGCCGCAGCTGTGCACAGGCACAACCCTCCTCGGCTGTCTTTAATTTGGACAGGAAACATATCAGCTCGGAGGGGATGGGAGTGGCAAGAGCCAGTCAGCTATCTTTCTGAACACTTGAAAAAGCCAAAAGGCATCGGCGTAGACTGAATAAAGGAATCACCCCCTCAGGAGACTTGCTGTATTGTTTGTGCTTTGGATTTTTTTTTTATCAGTTCTCTCAAGATGGAAAGGTCATTGCTGTTTCACACACAGTGAACTTCCCACAGTTCCCAGTGCCAAAAGAACCTCTTGAACTTCCAGCTATTTTTTCTGAAAATTTTAGTGAACCCAGAGTGTAGTAGGTGAAACATATTTGAATGAATTTTTAATAAGAAATAGTCATTGTAATTCATAGTTATTTAATAAACATGTTGCGCTTGTAGACTATGAGACTTACCCACTATACCGTTTATACCACCATTGCTTGTTACAAGAAGTAGCACCTACCATTGTAAATCCTCACACTGGGTAATGAATTTTCAACAGCATCTCCTAGCAGCTTATCAGTTGTTTTACCCAGAAAGTACTCTCAATAATTAACTCTACTCTTATCCATCAGTAGACTTCATTAATGCCAGTGGTTCTTTGTCTGCATGGAGGTCAGAAGGGTTTATGGAGTCTTTCTACAGGCTAATTATATTTTTGTTTGAAGGACAATTATGTCTGGTGGGTTTTATGGTGGAGAGCAGCCATTGTTTTGAATATACGAGGTGCAAACTCATCTGTGACCAGAATCTTCCTTTTCCAAGAATAATGTACATGTAAAACCCCGAGGTAGATGTCATCCCAGAAAATCCCTGCTTGGCTGCCGTACATCCATATCTACCAGAAGGAGGTAATTCCTGTGGCCTGGAGGCTCGGTTCCTGCAGCTGAGAGAGGCAGAGGGTGTAACAGAGGCTCCAAGAGGGTGCTGGCTCATTAGGCGTGGCAGTCAGTAAGAACAGCAACCAGGGCTCAGATCTTTATTACCTGCACTGGGCCTCTTTTTACCACACATTTCTCCCTCTCTACTTCCTCCTCCTCTTTCCTTGAGGTACAAAACAACATTGACTTCCCTCCCCGTAGAGCTCAGGGAATCCTGAGTAAGGGGAGGCAGAAAGATTTTAAGAGCCAGAGGGCATGGAGAACAGGAGAACAAGGCCTTCCGAATCAACTCAGCGCGGTGCAGATGAGCTCACAGAGACCGGAGCACCAAGCACAGGGCCCGCACAGATCCTCTGAATATATACTGTGGCTATTAGCTTAGTGTTTATATGGGACCCCTGAGTAGGAGTGGGTCTCGCCTCTTCTTGGTAACCCTTTCCTCCTGTTGAGTTGCCGTGTCCAACTTCAATATGACAGTTTTTGCTTCATCTTGTTATATTTTATTTTGTTACGTTTGGTTGTTATCTCTTAGAAGCCTGTTCTTTTCTAATGAGAGTCAGAAAAGGAGTGGATCCAGAGGGGAGGGGACATGGGGAGGAACTGGGAGAAGTAAGGGAGGGGTACCTACAATCAGGGCATACTGTTTGAGGAAAGTAATCTACTTTCAATAAAAGAAAAACATTCAAAGTAACTTACGATCGATGTAGTCATTATTCCAAGTCCTGTTTGGTGTTTTACTTCATAAATATGCTTTTTGTTTTATTTTCATTCCTTTAAGTTTGTGTTTCCATTAATCATTGTGAATAGTCATATAGGCTATGCAAGGGATGCCATCCATAGTACACACAAGCTCCCCTTCAGCCTTAATTATCAATGCATGGGATTCTAACTATGGAGGCACTTTAATAAAGCTTCTATGAACATGCCTGTCTTATCCCCTGAAGTGTGCCTGATTTTCCCAAACGAGAGAGAAAGCTTCCCCGACCTGAGTGCAGCTCTATCAACACATCATGGTAGCTCATGGTTGGTGAAACACCCAGCGCACATTCTTCCTCCCAGGACCACCCTGAGCAAGGCAACGTTTTAGCTACTAACGGCAAATACTTAGACATTTCCAGTAATTAGTAGTGCCCTATTAAAAATAAATAAAAAATTCCAAAGCAGATAGATTAAAGAAACCTTTGGGGGTGCCAAATGCAATGACTGGGTCTGCGGTATCTTTGACAGAAGAAAGAGCTTGGTGCATTGATAGTAACCGGGCTCTGTGTCAGCAGGTTTTGGATTCCGTGTCATGAGTCATCCATTCGTGGTTGTTTTCTGTCTTCTGTATTATGTGAGGCCCAATCTGACCCGAATCAAGATTCTAACTGCACTCTGAGGTGTTAAGTGTCATATTATCGCTCTTTATGTTTTCTTCCCTTGGTCAAAGGTCAGCTGTGAGGATGTGTGAAGTTGAGGCCTGGCATAGCGGAACATGGGAGCCACTTTAAAGCCAGGACTCCTGCTTCCAGGTTACTGTTGGCTGAATCTGGCACCATACGCTGGGGATTAACACTCCAGTCTATAAACTGACAGAGCCTAACATTTTATGCGAGTAAGTGACTCTCCTAACAGCTCAGGTACATACTAAATCTGGGAAAGATCATTTAAGCTTGGGCCTAGAGTGTGTTGATGAACACTTAAGCTGTTCTCTGACGATTCTTGGGTTCTTAATAGTCAAGGTGTTCATAGGTAATTTTGAGACTCAATGGTCTGCTAAAATTAACTACCAGCAGGAATTCAGCCACAGTCTCTGCTCCACTCAGGACAGAATGATGCTACAATGCACAGAAATTCCAAAGTCTAAGATGGTCTTGAGTATTTCAGCGCATTCAACAAGTAACTCAGGATGTTTATAGTGTTGGCTGAGTTTGAGGAAAGCAACCATAAGGATTGGGAAGGCCAGACACTTAATCCTGTCTGTCTGTGGTCTGAAATCAGGACACAGACTGTGAGTTTGCTTGATGAGATTACAAACAAGTAGAAGAATCTGGGATGTAATTGTTTTCTTTTCAATTTTACAGGTTAAATTACATGTACTTTAAAAAAATTAATTTTATTTCATTTTATGTGTATGAGTGTTTTGCCTGAGCATTACTCGCGCGCGCGCGCGCGCGCGCACACACACACACACACACACACACACACACAATTTTGTGTAGGCTTACTTTTATCTACTTTATTCGGGGTTCCCTTCTAATCCCCCAACACTAGGTAGGAAAGAAATAAGGTCAGAAGGAACAGGGGATGTAGACCTCTTCATACTTAGTTCGTTGGGGCCATTGGTATCTTAGTGGTTAGTATATACAACAGTCCAGCTGACCAGCAAAGCAGCAAACAGCAAATGTGGCAGCAGGACAAACCAGCAGCAGCCGTCTGCCTCCTTGGAGCCTCTCCTTGAAACTTTCTCTTGAAGCATTCTCTCTGTCTCTCGGTTCTGGTATTTATACCCTCTCAGAGTGCTGAGAGTTCAACCAGCTCAGCTGGCAAAGACCACACCCCATTCCAAGCCGCGCAAGGCAATTACAGTTAACACCTGTGGACAAACTAAGGCAGTCTCATAGCCCACATTTGGGATTAAAACAAAAACATGTGAATGAGTTTTTAGAGAAGCCAAAGCTTCCACTACAACTACGTGCATGCCTGGTACTCAGAGCTCTGAAGGAGGCATCGGATTCCCTAAGACTGGAGCCACAGATGGTTGTGAGCTACCACATGGGTGCCAGGGACAAATCTTTTGGAAGAGCCGCCAGTGTTCTTTGCAACTGAACATCTCTTTATCCTTCTATATATTGTTTCTCTTTTTCATATGTATATATATTATATGTTGTATTGATTCTTTGTGAATTTCACATCATGCATCCCAATCCCGCTCATTTTTCAGTCCTTCCATATCCACACCCCCATGTAACCTCACCCCACAAATAAAATTTAAAAATAAAAATTAAGTTAAAATCTTGCTATAGAAGCTTCAGTATGTCACCCAGCTTTACTTGCAGATGCACATTGCAGTGAGTCATTGGTCTGGTTTAAGGCCTGGGGTTTCTGCTACACCATCAACACTGGGTCCTCACTAAGCCTCCTCTCAGATATCCAGCAGTTTGACTCTGCAGGACCAGCCTTTTTGAGTGCTCCAGCAGCTCATAGGTGGTGTAGATGTCCTGATCTGGGCCTGGGGAGTAGCTGAAATAGATGGTTTGAACCAGCGCTTGTGTACTGTGATGTAATCAGTCCACAGGCGGTGTTAGCCGAACCTGGCTGCACACTGTTTACTTCTTCAAAGCAGCTTTGGATGGTGAGCTAGCACAGAACTCAAGCTCTCACCTATACAAAATTGCTGTAAGTATGTCCCAAGGAAGCCTGTGGTTTATTGTTTCAAGACTGTTTACATAGCTTTCAAATTGCAACCAAACCCCACTTGTCAGGAAAACACTAACTATAAAAGACAAGGGATCCCTCCTGCCCTTTGAGCTCTGTGGCCCAGGTGCCCTGCACTTCTCTCCCGGTACCCTTACCTAGTCAGGGAACTCCCACTGAGATTTCTCCCTTCTCCACTGCAGGCTCTCAGTCTTATTCCTCTTCTGAGCGATGGACTCCTGCCTCAGTTGGTGGTCTCTGGAAATCTTACTGAAAACAGCTTCCTTCTCTTCGACAGCCATAAATCCACCATAGCATTTCTGCCTTCAGCCTTCATGTTGATCAACTCCAAATCCTTTAACTTATGACACACATCTGTCAGCATATCATTTAAAAATAAGAAACCAAGTTGGTTTGCTGAAGGAAATGAATTTACATAAATAGGGACTGAACTGTTTCTTCATCCCATGTAAACATAAGTGGGCAGAATGATGCGATGAATTGGTCAAGGAGTGAAAGTCTAAAGCCTTGAGTTTGAGTCTTGGCTGTTAACAATATGCCCTTGGACAAGCCGGCCACTCTGAGGTCCACTTTCAGCAATGAAAAACAGTATTACTATATTACTATATTTTTTCTTTTAGCCTAAGTGTGACAGCTGGTAGTGAGCCAGAGAGCAAAGTGCACTAAAGATCGTTGAATATGCCTTCAGAATCTGTCCTCACCACATTGCTGGCTGCAGAGAGCCCCTTTGACCCTTTCAGAAATCTCCAAATTACAATACTACTTGCTGCTCACAAACAACCATCCAAACATATTTATGTGTATGTGTACATATGTGTATTTGATGGGGGACAGAGATTTATGTCAGATACTGCTCCCCCTCTAATTTTGAGACACAGTTTCCAGATGGACCTACAGTTTACTGCTGGGACTTCAAGCGAGTCACCCTGCTCAGCTTTTCTGGAATGCTAGAGATGTGAGCCCAGGCCCTTGAACTTACAGGAAAGCATGTTGCTGTCTGGGCCATCTCCTCAGCTCTTGTCTGATGTAAAAAGAGCATTTTAAGATGAACTTTTATGTGCATGAATGTTTTGCATGGGTATGTGTATGTGAACCATGTGCAAATCTGGTATCCATGGAGGTCAGGGGAGGGGCATCCAATTCCATAGAACTGGACTTATGTATAGTTGTGTGCCACCATGTGGGTGCTGTGAACTGAACCTGGCTTCTTTGCAAGACGGACAAGTGCTCTGAACCACTGAGGCATCTTTCCAGCCACTCTCCCCTGTGCGACCTCCTACCCCATGTATACAAAATGATATCCCTTGAATATATAGCCTTGAGAGACTGGTTATATTGCTTGGACTATAGGTGCAAGCACCACTCAGCTGAGATTATAGGTGCAAGCACCACACAGCTGACCACACACACTAGTACCCGAGCTTTGGCACAGGCTGTTGGGCCTTAGCTTCGTCCTGTAGGGAATGGAGACAGTGGGACTAATGTAGTACCCTGTGAGAGATTGATGAAGCCATTCCCACACAGTGCAGACAGAGGGCTCAGGCTTTTATATTGTCACACAGTGAGACAGTAAAGGCAGCCGACAGGATGGATGCAATGCTGACCTTCGTTTAAGGAGTTTGGCTGGGCATGGGGGCACACGCCTTTATTCCCAGCACTCAGGAGCAGAGGCAGGCAGATCGCTGTGAGTTTGAGGCCAGCCTGGTCTACAAAAGTGAGTATAGGATAGCCAGGGCCACACAGAGAAACCCTGCCTAGAAAAACAAAGAAGAAGAAGGAGAAGGAGAAGGAGAAGGAGGAGAAAGAGAAGAAGAAGAAGAAAGTTTGGATTCTCAATCCCCTTACCTCTAACAGACATTCAGAGGAGCCAGGCTTTTCCTTCCATAATGTGGACATATGCAGCCTAAACTCCAACTCATAAAGGAACAGTATGGAGAGCTTGGTAAATGTTCAGCTTGAATATGTCTCGTTAGCAGGAGAAAGCAATGATGCAGAGGTCTCTCTCTCTCTCTCTCTCTCTCTCTCTCTCTCTCTCTCTCTCTCTCTCTCTCTCTCTCTCTTGCTGCAAGGACTTTGGCAAAGTTTGGGGACACACAGTATTGAAATTCTGATATAGTTTTTGAATTCTTACAGGTTTCAGGCAAAAAAACAAAACAAAAGCATTGTTGGCAACCTGTTGGAACATCTCATTTCTTTTTTTTTTTCTCTTCATGTGAGCATTTAATTATGTTACCAAGTTATGCATTTTCTTTTTCATGCACCCCCAGGTTAGCAAGGAAACTGCGTGTAATAGTCAGCTGCAGGAAAGGCAGATTAAATGGAGTGGAAAGCTCTCTATTGTATTTACGGAGGGGAAGAGTAGCTTCTAAATGTAGTATTTTCCTAAGATATTTTCAAGGACTTTTCACTTATTTCATTTGTTTACCTATTACTTATTTCTATTACGTCTTTCAAGACTATATCCTATTTGTGACAAAATGCAGAAGAGTAGTTTTATGCCCATTCATAAAGATTTGTAAACTAGCAGATGAAACAAGATGTTGGGGGAAGGAGTTGTAGCAGCCAACAACATTTTCTAACTATATTTCAGTTTTGGATGAAGATTACTTAGGATATTTAAGTGTCAGACACATGTTAATTACCAAATTTAACGATAAACTTTTTTGAAAGCATATGGTGTTGAAAATCAGAATATTTGACCAGATAAGTAAATTGTGTTTTATAAGTACTGTGTATTTAGCTGTGCTAAAGCCCTGTCCAGTTATTAAAAACAGAAAACCAGAAAGATTTGAGAATGCATTTTGTATTTGGGTTCCTCACATAGTAAGAGGCTGTATCTAATAGACTCATGTTCTTGTTTAATGGCTGATAATGGGAGGGCCCAGAGCCCTGTGGGTAGGACCATTTCTAGGCTGGTGGAACATCTCATTTCTTATTCGACTGAACTTGTATTAACGAACCTCTTTCCTTGAGAAAAGAAAGTTCTCCACAGAAGATTTCTGAGGCTTAAATACAGCAGATGGTATTTCAGATCTACTGTCAATTGCATGTGTGTAAGAACTCCAAATTTAGATTCATTACGCAGCTACCGTTTGCCACAGTTTATGGCATCCTGCTATAATGAAAGGCTGGTCCATTCCCCTTGTGGAAGCATCTGCAGGAAATTTCACATGACCCAGGCCACCATCCTTCCCCAATCAAAGGTGGCTCTGTGTGGCTACTCCTCGGTAGTCGATACAAATTAACACGGGTCAGTGATCCTTTTCATTCCCTGCATGGCAAATCATGCTGACAGCTTTGTGGTTGTTGCAGATGACCCTCGTATTATATGGGTTATCACTTCCTAGTCTGTGAGAAGCTTTATTTTGCAGTCTTGGCATGTTCCTCGCTGGGGGTTTTACTTCAGTGGGGCATCTATTATCCTGTCTGGAGCCTGGGTATGGGGACAGAATAATTCCACCCACCGTCTCTAGGCTACTCTTGCTGTTCCCCTGCCCTGGTGCTGCATACTCTGCCTTTCCTTGTAAGTTCAGAGTAGGTAGCATGTGAGTGTGTGTGGCATGAGCACAGCAATACTGCCTCCCCCCCCCACCCCTGCATGCCTCTCCTTCTTCTCTGGAGGATGGAGGTGTTCTGTGCTCTCCTACATCCCAACCTTAGAAGGTGGTCTGATACATCAGTGATTCCTGCGGAAACCTTCCCACTAACTTCCAGGATTTTTATTTAACTTCTGTGCTAAAATTTTTTATAGCATCACAAATCACACGTGCTTGTTTCCTGTTCTACTCGCTTCTTTAATAGTTTCTGTGCTATAGCCAGGAAAATATGTGCTGGGTCTGCCTGGAACCGTCTGGGACAGACCCATACCCCACATTTATGACTGGTAGTTACATAGTTGAGCACTTTTTTAACATTTCATTTGATCTAATTTAAAGCATACAGGAAAGATTTTGAAAAAGCAGTACAAAACAACCAGTAGCCATAGTTAGTAATACAATTTTAATGTATTTGTATAATTTAATCACTTCTCTTTGTATATATGCATCATCATTTTGTGTATACCCTTAAGTCCTTCATGCATTTTTCCCCAAAAAATAGAAGTACTATTGTTCATAAACAAGGGCCAAGATGCGTCACATAGATGCAATGCTAGTTTATAGTTGACCTCAAACTTTTAATAACTTCCATGAGTGACCATCTTTGTTACTCTCAGTTCAAAATGCCACCCAAGACCTTTATATTTAAAGTGAATACCTGTCCTTTGTTGACAATAGCAGTTCAATTATGTATAAGTTGTTTTGATTTTTATTATTTAGGTATTAGTGTATGATGCCATGTGTGTATGTATGGTATTGTATGTATATGTATGATGTTGCGTGTGGTATAGATATGTGTTTGTAAGAGTGTGTGCTCATAAATGTGTGGGTAGATGTGCATGTGTGTGCACATGTGTGTAGAGGCTAGAGGTCAATGCCTTTTTTAGATTGTTTTCCATCTTATACTTTGGGATAGAGTTTCTTACCAAACCTGGAGAATTGTGGAACAATGAGTCCCAAGAACTCATCTCCATCTCCAGACTTGCAGTTACAAACAGGTGCTGCTGTGCCCAACTTTTATATAGATGCTGGGGTCCAAACACAGTTCCTTCTACTGCACAGCAAGCCCTTTGCCAAATGAGCCATTTCCTGGGCATTGTCTTTTCTCCTTAAAGTTTTTTATATGTATCTGTATTAGTGAGGTATTAGGCCAAAGGAGCAGAAAGAGAACTGCGAGGAGGACAAAGAATTCTTAAGAAAGTAAATGCCAATAGAGCCCCTGTAACATGAAGGCAGGGTAGGTGCTTCCGGAAGAGAAAGAGGGCAAGCAGGAGGGGGTGGGGTGAGGAAGAAGGGTCAGCCAAAAGAAGGTACTGTGAAAATGCCACAGCCATGCCATTGCTTTGTACACTACCTAGAAATGACCAGGATTTATAGAAGTGGGCCCAGCAGAGGTAAAATGGTTCCTTGCAACATATAAGTTTTACACGTGTCTGATGAGGCAGTGGTGTCGGTCAGCAGGGGTGTGCTGGCCTAGTGTGAGTGAGGACCTCAGTTTGGTCCCTAGAAGTAATAAAGAATAAATAAAGGTACGACTTAGCATGGTTAACTGTCACTCAAGGATGTGTGAGCAGAGCAAGAAGAGAAAGAACGGATGCCTGAGTGTGGCTTCGCAGTGTTCCGTGTAACATGTCTGCTCTGGAAGCTGGTCCTTTGATATTTCTCTGCAGTTTGTTCTTGGTCCATTCTTAGTGTATCATAGCTGCACAGCCAACTCCCTTAGCTTATAGATGAAGTCACTGAAGCCGGGGACTGAGGAGTGATTTGAAAAGGTCATGTGCACATTGTGCTTTGAATCCAAATATTATATTTAATGACTGTCTCCCGAACTTTGTGTAATTCTCTTAATTTTTTTCAGTAGAAGCACAGTTGAACATGTGTTCCTAAGTCTCTTCTTTCTTAAACTCAAGGATGACTGAATTGTGAGATGCCCCTTGACAGGTAATGCCTCCTACATTGCTTTCAGCTCAGGGAGGCTGGTAATTTTTTTTTTTTCATGGCAGAATCAAAGATCATCACTGTTCAGAGGAGATAACATACTGATTTTGACTCTTATCTTTGCGGTCAACAGCAAAGGCCATGCATTTAGTTATAGTGTCTGCTTATTCTCCAGTGCTGGGTCATGCTTAGAGGTTCATAACGTTTCTCCATCCCTGAACTCTTAAGAAGCACAAGGAAAGGTAGATTTGGGATGATCCTTATTGCTGCATGATAGAGGTTGAACTTTCACTAGTTTCCCTGTGACAGGCTTTATATTGAAAAATAAATTCTCCTGATACAGACATCTAGAAATGTTGGGTAGGCTGTCAACAAATATCCTTGTTTCCCAGCTGTAACTCAAAACAAACAAGTACGGTCCAGAGATAGAGCATGGGGAAGGAGTTACTATCTGGGGGCAGCTATGGACTGCATGGGAACTTTCAAAGCCGTGAGCTCTCAGAGCAGAGAGAAGTAGGAAGAATTTATATGTGGCGCTCATGCAGAGCCCCGTGATAAATCACTTAGAGGTTGGCACCTTCCTGAGCATGCTCAGTGTAAGACAAAAATTTAAGGAGGACAGATGACTGTAGGCGCTACCTTTAAACTCTATTTTATTTGGGGGTCCCTTAATGCTTCTACTTCCTTTCCAACCCCAACCCCGACCCTAGGTAGGAGAGAAAGAAGGTAGGAAGGGAAATGTAATGTAGACCTCTTTAGGCTTAGTCATGGCTGGTTAGGGTTGTTGGGTTCTTTGGGGAAATCTCAGTCATCAGGATATCTAGGAGCCGAGCAACAGCAAACAGCAAACGCAGTAGAATGAACATGCAGCCTTCTTCCTCCTCCATCCATCTCCTCAAAGCCCTTTCCCTCCAGGCTCTCAAATTTATACTCTCCCAGAGTACTCAGAATTCCACTAATTCCAGCTGGCATAGACCATGCCCCCTTTGAGGCAGTTATCAGCTGTGGGTAAACTCAGGCAGTCCCATGTCCCCACACTTGGGAATAAAACAAAAACCTGTTTACATAATATAACTGAGTTGTTAAAGAAAATTTCCACTGTAGATGACAGACATATTTAGGAGCTTGCCTAGGCCAAGGTCACAGGCCATATGTTTGAAGGTTAAGATAGCGGAGATAGGACTCCCTTGACTGTTTCTGGGCATGCTTGGCTTGCACCATAAACTATTACTTGAAAGTAAAATCAAGGATTCTATGATGGTGAATTGATATGAGTTTGCCCTTGAAGATGCTCACCTTGCCTAGGAGCCAACAAGACCAGGAAAAACCAAAACCAAATAAAATAAATTTAGAGCCAACCCATGAAAAGAAATATGGAATCAGACATGTGTAGCTCTCTTCTAGGCATTAAGGTCTTCTCAGTGAAACTACCACATTAAGCTTCACCGAAGACAGCACTGGTATTATATAAGTTAGCCTAAATAGATCAAAATATATATAGTTGTGATTTACAACACAGCTGAATCAATTTAATGTCATTAGAATTCTACCATTGCAGAATTTGCCATTTTTCACAGTTATGTTATGCCATTCTTGGACTCACTGTAAAAGTGGGTTTACGTGGTACCCAGTAAATATGCCAAACTGAAATTAAAATTCAAAATAAATTATTACATTTTGAAAAATTAATAGTCTTTAGGAAGGTGATACCCTTCGATGTAACTTTTAAAGGTAAGTATGGGGGATACATTTTTGTGTCTGCTTGATTGCCCTCAGAGTGCATGCACTGAATACCATTTATGGGTGTCTGTGAATGAACTTGGCTTTAGCATCAGTGGACTGGAGAAGGAAGATTGGCCCTTCTTGCTATGAGCAGACATGTTCAGTTTTACATGAAAGGCAAAAGAGGAAGAATTTGCTAACTCTTTCCTGCTGAGTGGGGATATCTCTTATCTTTGTAATGCCCAGGCGGGGCTCAGCGTTGCCAGCCACCTAGTCTGTAGGCCTTTGCATTTGCTTGCTAACCACCTCATCTGCTGTCCTGGGTTCCTGCTTTGCACATGGCAGGCTCTCAGCCTCTAAAATCATGTGAACTATTTCTTTGCCCCAAATTTCTGCCTTTCTCTGTCACTCTGTGTGTCTCTATCTCTCTGTCTTCTCTTTTGAATTTCCTGATGGATACAGTAAAGCTGAAAATAAATAAACACCCCTTTAGGCACTTTGAGAACTTTGAGCCTCATTTTCCTTGCTTATAGAAACAAAAAAAACTAAGTAGGTTCAAGTGTGTACGTGCATTCACCGAGGATGTCCTCATCCGTTTGCTATTAATGGAGCACATACTCTGTGAGTAATGCTGGGAACTTGAAGATGGATGAAGCATAGTTTCTGTGCTCGGGAACCTTGTGGGCTAGTGAGAGAAATATCTATCTATCTATCTATCTATATATATGTACATATAACTACATACATATATATTTATATATATTGCAGCTGAGAGTCTACTACAGTAGCCCGGGGTTAGCACTAAGTGTCGATTCTTCCCATTCATAGTCTCTTCTCTTAGGCTACTGTTTGCTTTAATCTAGCTTACTTTAATCTCCCATCTAGTGACCTTATTCTGCACTTCGTGTGCATGCATTCTTTCTCTAAAGTCTATGAACTCTGCTAAGTATGCCCAATCTGCCTTGGATCTTAGATGATTTTTCCTCGCCAACAAGTGTCAAAATGTAGACATCTTGCAATAAACCAGATAATAAATTACTATGAAGATAGACCAGGGACAGGGTAGGGCATGCATTCTCTCTTCTGTCATTTAATTCCATATAAAAATAATCTGCAGTCACACTTGTGGAAGAGAAGGGACAGCCAACAGTAGGCCAGTGACAACACTTGAGTTTTCTTTGTGTCTTTTGCCAAGTGGAAGTGGCGGCAGGTGTTTCATGCCCTGGTGGGAGGACATGTCCTCTTTTCTTCCCACCAAGCGTGGCTAGCTTCCTGTGGTCTAGCTCTGGGCTGTTCTCTACAGGGCTTTCCACTCTGATCCCGCAGGGGAAGGTGTCTAGATCACAGGTGTTGTTGTGATAGAAGATGCTGTGATCTATCTTACGGGAACAAAGTATCCTGTTAGGGGCCAGGGACCTGGCTCGGTGGGTAAAGGGCTTGCTAGGCGAGCATGAAGGCCAGACTTTTGATCTCAAGCACCCAGGTTTTAAACAAACAATAAAACAAAACCAAAAACCAGCTGTGGCACACACCTGTAATCCCAGCACTGGGAAG
>OU015748.1:118104056-118140079 GCA_907169655.1 Acomys percivali
ACACACACACACACACACACACACACACACACACACACACACACACATACACACACACACACCACTGGTTCCTGGACTACAATAAGAGGTTAAGCAGGATGAGAAACAGTTTGGAACCTTGCATTGCAGTAAATCCCTAACCTTGTTTTCTGCAAATGATATTTTGAGTAATATGGCTTAGAATTGACACACAAGAGCCAGAACGAGAGTGGGTATTCAGGAAGCTTCTGGCTTCTAAGCCGGATTCTGGGAGAGACACAGATGCCCTCCCTACAGTCACAGCAGAGCAGAGTGGTCCTGGTGGGCACTTTCTCCATTTATTCTCATTTGGTAATAAGAAATTACAGGTGGCCCCTGAGAAGTTGCCAGTGTCCTTCCAGAGAGCGGAAGCCTCCACTGAGGAAATGCATGGCCTGCTTTAGTCTGGATTCTTGTCTTCCTTCACTTTGGTTAACATTTGATTTCAGTCATCCAGCCAGAGACATTAGAAGTGGTTCTGGGAGGGTGCTAAAAATACTGCTCCCGTGACTAAGATTTGACTTTCCCTCCCATTGCTCTTTTCTCCCCGATCCTCGGGAGAGATGCTGGCTTCCGTCTTTAGCCTTTCTCACAGGCACCGCCTTTTTGGGTTCTGAGTTCCTCTGGTGAGAGTTCTTGCCTCTCTGGCCAAACCCTCAGAATCTACGTTGAAGTCAAACCTTTTGATCTCCTGGAGCTCATCTGACCCTGTGTGGGGCTTAGGCTGTTGACCCCACAAGCCTTGCAGAAGGTACCAAAAGGAAAGGCTCTGATGAGTGTCTGTGAGTCAATCACTGTAGTTACCACATTTCCAAAGCCGCTGTATAAGTCACTTTACCGATTGCTGGGATGAGATACCCATGAAAAGCAACAGAAAGAGGGAAGGGTTTATTTTGCTTGTCAGTTACACGGTGTAGGCTACCATGGTGGGAAAGTCTCGGCAGCAGGACTGGGAGCCGCTGGCCACACTGTGTCTTCAGTCAGGAAACAGAGAGCTATGGATGCAATGTGACCAGGTCATGTTCTCCTTTCTGTTCGGTCCTGGGCCTCAGCCCATGGAACAGAGCTGCTCTGATTTAGCATCATCTTTTACCTAATCTAGATAATCCTTCTCATGCCTTCCCAGAGGCCCGGCTCTCCGGGGACTCTATCCCACCAAGTTGGCAGTAGATACTAACTGTCACAGCCACTGATAAAAAAGAATTTTTAGTAAAAGAGTCAACTTGAATGGAGAGACTGGTAGCTCTTGAAGTGATATCAGATGTGTTATGGGGCACTTTTGAGAATCAGGAGGACCCCTTATTAATAAAGGGGAGAAGAGTGCACCTGTATTCTCCTGGGAAAATGGAGCGTGGGTATCTTGACTGTGGAGTCTGGTTGTGAGCCTAACCGTTAGCACCTGAACCATCTCTCCAGACCATGACTGTGGGTTTTAAAAAAGATTCGTTTTGTTTTACGTGTGATG
The DNA here is from genome assembly GCA_907169655.1 of Acomys percivali. Taxonomy (NCBI): domain Eukaryota; kingdom Metazoa; phylum Chordata; class Mammalia; order Rodentia; family Muridae; genus Acomys; species Acomys percivali. Next base: position 118,105,540 of record OU015748.1, read on the forward strand.
TGTGATGTGTGATACGTGTGTGTGTGTGTGTGTGTGTGTCTATGTGTCTGTGTGTACATGGATATAGGTGCCTGCAGAATCTAGAAGAGGGTATTGAGTCTCTTGGAGTTGAAGTTATAAGCGGTACTAAGTCACATAGGTGCTGGTAGCAAAACTCAGGTCTTCTAGAGGAGTAGCAAGCACTCTTAGCTCCTGAGTCATCTCTGCAGACCCTTGAAGATAGTATTTATTTAGTAAGTATTTTATCACTCACCGTCTATTGGTCAATACTAGAAACAAATCCATAGTTATTATAAAAACCAATCATGCAAATTCTATAAGAAAAATTAACAGATTAAAATGAAACAAGGGATTATGCTTACTGTGGGTTGAATGGGTATTTACCAGGCATGCTCTCTCTCAGTCATAGATAGAAAGGTTAGAGACATGCCGATTCTTCAAGTCTCATTGTTAGTCACTAACGGGAGAGGAAGCTTTAGCTCCAAGTCTGGTCCAGGACTTGGGTCTCAGTTGACTAGACATGCTTCACAATTCTGGGCTAAAGCAGAAAAAAAATGCTTAATGTCATCTTCAAGTATAATTTTCAGTTCTTAGAAAAATCCAATGCATTGAAAACATGGAGAGATAGCCAAGGAAAGAGCTGGGAACTGTGTTTTTCTAGAATCCTTGAGGCCACAGGTACGTCTCCTCTTGCTTAGACACACTTTAGACAGCATTGAGAACCGGCTCTGGATTTAATCCATACCTGAATTTGTTGTTTTCCCCAGCACATCTCCTTTTTCCTCCGGGGTCCACTTAATTTTCTCATAAACTGAAGGTTTTCAACTCAACACAGCTGCGCTCTTCCCATAATGACAAACATTGGTGTCTCTAGTTGGTTGAAACATAACAGTGTCTATCTGGGAGACCAGGACTGTTTGGGGGATTGCCAGTCTGAACATTGCCACTCTTGGTTTGAAGACTCGTGGGAAGATAGTGGGCTGAGCAGGGCTGTGGGTTTCCTCTTCGGGAACTGTAACCAGCCCACACTCGTGCTCTGTAGCTTTGGGCAGGTAACTTATGCTCTCGGTGTAGAGCTGGCTTTGTGGGCATGTGACTTGCACAGGTGCATAGTTACCTTCTCTGGAGACTCTGGAGCTTGTTTTTACAGATATTTTATCTGTGTTTTGAAACACATAATGTTTTCTGAACAAGGAGCATTTTCAGCAAGGGAAGGCAGGGCAGGAACTTGAACCAGAAGCCATGAGGATGTTGCTTGCTGGCTCACTCACAGGCTCTGACTTAGCTACCTTTCTTACACAAATCAGGACCTTCTGCCCCAGCCTGGTGCTGTCTACATTGGGCTGGCACCTCCTACATCAACTAATAGTAAAGGCTGGCCCATAGGTCAGTCCAATCTGGGCAATCCCTCAATTGAGACTTCCTTCTCAGGTGAATGTAGGCTATGCCAAGTTGATAACTACAGTCAGCTAGGACAGGTAATACATAGACTGTCCCTAGGAAAATACAGTCAGCTAGGACAGGTAATACATAGACTGTCCCTAGGAAAGTATATGCTCCTGGGAGGATAGTCAGGCAATGGATTTAAGCTTAAACGGTTAATTTAGTGAAAGGGAAAGCTGAACACCATTCTCACGTGGTCTCCATCTCTTCCGTTGCTTTTTGGGGGCTTAGTTTGTTGTGAACGAGGAGGAAGGTCAAAGTCATCTTTCAAATGTGTACATTTGGGATGCTTTCCGGTTGTGTGTGTGGGCTGGTACGAGGCAGCCTTATCGTGGAAATGAAGCCAGGTACTGTGGTGTGAGGTCTGGAAAGTTTTCTCTTGGTTTGCTTCAGCAGGGTTGTGCTTCGGAACCACAGGGTTGGTGGAAGAACAGTGAGTACGGCATCTTGGTGGGTTGCCATTGGCGACGTGCACTGGAAACATGGTGATAAAGTTCCCCTATAGATTTTGGTTCATTTTGTTGTTGTTACTCCTTAACATGCTGGGAACTGAACCAGGCTCTTGTGCACGCTAGGCAAGTCCTCTACTGCTGGGCCACATCCCTAGCCTCACCTTTTGGTCCTTGAAGCATCTCAGAAAGCCAATAGCAGACACAACTACTGCCGCTATCACAACCAGCTGACACCTCAGACGCTGGTGAAAACACATTGCAAACACTCCCCTAATTGCCTGAGGGACTGCTGCAGTGGATTCTGTTAGGCGCAGAGTCATTTAAAAACTACTGTGGAGAATAACTCATTGAAATGTAGGGTTTTGTAAAGTTTATACAATGACCTCTGACGTGGAGTTACCTTGGTGTATGAACCTCCTTTTCTTATTTTAATTAATGGCAGGAAGAATTGGATCAACGGTACATAAAGAAACATAGATTCAAGTAAATCATAGTTAAACTGCGAAGGCACGGAAAGCAATGTCTTCCTTCAAATGCAGCTACATCATCGCTTCCCTTTAAAAAACAGCAGTGGCCGATGGCAGTGGCATGAGGAAGGATTTCATTTCTTGCTTGCACCTCTCAGTTCCCGCTGAGAGCTGTCTAATATGTAAATGAGGTGGTCTTCTAATGACACTATGTTTCTACGTCATATTTTCCCAGTTAGCCAGTGCTGTTTTGTATTCATACCTGTAACAACATGTTAATTTCTAGGTATGCCTGGATAAAACAGTTGTCTCTTTAGCAGCTGAACTTCAGCACAATAGCTGTATCCCAGGTTGGGTTCATTGTAGCTGGCTAGAAAGTGACTATTCCAAAAGGAATACAGGCAAAACACAAGAGAAGCAGGCACCCACCACTGCTACAAATAGTGGAAGTAAAGACCCCAGCTACTGACTGGACAGTGTGCATGCAATTAAAGAAACCACAGGCAGACCAAGAAGCAGAATTTTCAGTCTTGTCAGAACTGTCGTGGAGAAGAAATCATGCCATTTAACAAGCACCTTGCCTGGGTGTCTTTGTTCCTAACAGCTGGCAACTCCAGAAGATGGAACTGACTTACACTTTCCAGGAGCCATCCCAGGAAGTCCTGGGGAGTTCAGCAGGGTCCAACACCCTTAGAATGTCCCCCCCAAGGCAGCGGCACCTGAGCGGCATCACTCCTTCTGCTTCTGTTAGGCCAGGATCTCCTCAGGCACTGCTTGCTGAGAGCAGGTCAGACGCTCTGCTCTGAAGTGCTGCAGGTGTTATTTCCAGGGAGTGTTCAAACCATCTTAGCTCATTCCTTTTTTTAAAAAAATAAATAAAGAGCAGGGAAAATATTTTAATCCTTATTTGTGAGCAGTTGGAACTGGTTTTAAGAAATGTACACAGTGGCTGGAACTAACACATTTTCCTGCTTGTTCACTGACCAGGCAGCATAGCGCAGCATCTCAGCCCTGAGCTTGGCGGAGTCCTCTCGCCCTGGGCTGATCTGAAGATGATGGTTTTGAAATAGCACCTGCTAAACTACTGAATTATATCTTAAGGCTTTGCCTTAATGAAGGGGGTGCTTTCTAAGGGCAGCCTTGAAGCATTAAAGCAATTTCATTTGAAACTGTAATCTCGAAAACAACACAAAGGGCAATGTTCACGATCCTGCCACCGTCCTCAAATGGAAGAATATTTTTTTCCCCAGTACCGTGAATTAGTTACTCTTTGTGCTGACAGTCCTGTGTTATTGGTTCCTGTGTTTTTCCTGTTTAATAGAAAACCCTGTTGTTCAAAGATACAGCCCTAAGAATTCTCTGATAGTGGGATATGTTGCTATAATTATCTCCCACAGATAATAAATCACCGCTATTTCCTTGATGTTCTCTATAGCAGGTAACTCAAAAGAATAAGAGAAGCAAGAGACAGAATTCAGGAAGGAACATGACAGGAGTTAAATAATCATAACTTCTGTGCTGCTGATGAAAACTAAGACGCAGGTGAAAGATACAATCATCTAAAAATGTTGAATTTTGAGACGTCTAACAACAGTGGTCTAGACTACACTTTCAAACTGTTAGCCGTCTTTCCTCAACTGACATTTTCAGGGCTGTGGCCTCAGAGCAGAGAACTACGCCATGTACTAAGGAACCGTTCAGATCTTGAGGAATTGTCTGGAATCTTATCAGAGCCGACCAAATCATACCAAGCAGTTAAGGAGAAGGAGTCAGCTGAGAGCAGACATCACGCAGAACAACGGGCATTGCCTTTTCCCTGTTCCGGGAAGCACTGCTCTGCACCTGAGCATTTTTTGGGACAGGGACTGTGTGTGTGGCTGGTCCAATGACAGCAGGTCATGTGTCGCTGAGGATGGGTCCTGAGGATGGCTTAGGGGTGACGCATGGTTGGGGTGGCCACAGGGAAGGCTCTTCGGTACTCACCTCACAGTATTGCAGCATTCACTGTCTTGCTTCTCCGTTTCACAGTTTTAATCAACGGCTGTCATTCCTACTCTGAAAATAAATGGGCAAGCCAAGAAAGAAGCAACCTCCAGGTTTTAAGTTGTTTTAAATTGTGCACAGCTATGAAGGTTACAAGGCAGCCCCATGGCTGTGCCTTTCTCCAGCTCTTCAGGGACACCAATCATCCTCTTGCCCCCTGTATCCACCCTGTATATACTACCCACCTGCGTATCACTCCATCACACTCTTACAGTGCTTGTATTCATGTGACACTTGATTGACTTACTTAGTGATGTATGGGAGACACTGGGGCATAAAGTGTGGAGGAACGGATCAACTCTGGCACTCTGTGGCAATGCTGCAGGGTGCAGATCCCAGAGCAATGTCTGTAAGGCTCAGGACCGTCCTCAGTCTCGGGCATCTCGTGGGGGATTCGGAAAGGATCCCCTAGGGACATGAAGGAACTACTATAAATTTTGTTTTTGCTTGCTTAAAAATATACCAAGATGATTGGAGTATGACAGATCTTGGAAATGTAACCTGTAAGAAAGAGAGTGGTGATGAAGAAGTAAGCTGCAAAATTCTGCATTCTCAAGAGGATCCTATTTAAAATGAACATGTTTTGAGGCTTGGTTGTTCTGTATAAGCACCATTTGAGAGCCCATGAAATCATAAGGAAAGCATACAGTTTTATTTTCATCTCGTAGGTGCAGATGTGTCTTAGAAAGGTTCTTTGCTAAGAAGACTGCTGGTGGAACACCTTGCTAAATTTAAATTTTTAATTACTAATTCTCATGTATACTTATAAGATGAAAAAGAAAGGTTTCTGTGGTTAGGCCAGACTTTCTGTTGTAATTATTCCTTATGACATGCACCCAGAATCATAACAAGCTTGGCTGGATCATAGAATCATTTTCCTTTGGCATCTGCATGACCTATACTAGGTCTCCTAATAGTTTTGAATTAGTATATAAACCAGTTGGCATTCAAAGCTGAAAATATGGGTTCTTAAAGATGGATCCAGGCCTTGGAGTGTTGCTTAGCTGGTAGAGTAACTTGCCTCCAGTGAATGAAGCCATATGTTTGATGCCCCCACACGGCAGATACCATGCCCAATGGTCCATGGCTGTAATCCCAGTATTTAAAAGGCAGAGGCAGGAAGATTTGAAGTTCAAGGCTATTTTCCATTACACAGTGAATTTCAGGCCACCTTGGATTACAGGGGAAGAAAAAGAGGAAGGAGGAGAAAGAAGAGGACATGACACTGAAGCCGTGTATTTTTCTTTTTCTTCTAATTTAAAGCGTAGCTTTGATGACTAGTGTCCCTCAGGTAATCAATTGACATACTTTTTAAAACAGAATGTTTGTGGAATTACAGACCACACTTGTGCCTGGTTTACCTCAGCTAGATGTAATCCTAATTAGATGCATGGTGTTCTAGCTTTTTTGTGTCCCAGTTCACTTCTTGTGCTTGCTCTGTGTTATGCGGCATGAAGAACATATCCAAATCTCTAAGATTATTCATACCAGCAGTCAGAAGCTTCCAGGATGTGTGATCATCCATTTATACATAAAGAAACCGATGTGTAGAGAATTGATAATAAGTTTACCTTAGAATGTAAAGCCCAGGCTTCCGCTATAGGACGGCTTTCTTCCCATGGATGCTCTTAGACCCTCCTCATGCTGCCATGCTTATGGATTATAATTAATTTTGAAGTTAATGACTCCCTTGTGGCTTCCCTGAGACTGGATTATGTTCAATATGCAGAACTTCTAAGCGAGTCAACAAATAAATCTCTAACCTTGTCAAGCACTGTTCTTGTTTTACTGGAAGCCTTGAAAATGGAAAGAGAGTAGCCTACAATTCCATAAATGATGTCACATCTGTGTAATTTAGTGCTGCAATACACTCTCAGTGTTTGAAGTCAGAACAGGACCAATGTGAGAAGGATATGTGTGTGTATATATGTATATATATATAATATTTATATATAAGCATCTATCCATCTATTGATCTACCTATTTATCTATGTCTACCTACCTACCTACCTATTTAGATGTTCATATAAGAAAGTAATTTTTTTTCATACAATATACTTTGATCCTGGTTTCCCTTTCCCCAGCTCTTTTCCAGTCCTGCCCACATCCCCACCCATCCAACTCTATGCCCTTTCTTTCCCTCTCTTTTTAGAATGCAAAAACACAGGCCAATGTGTTTTTTTTTAAAACATCAGCAACAGAAATATATATATATATATACACACACACACACACATACACAAAGACAAAGTAGGACCCATAAAAACACAAAACAGGAAACTGTAATATACAAGCAAAAAACCAGTAAGGTAAAAAGCATCACGAGACAAAAAAAAAAAAATCCACAAAATTACTATTGAGTTAATTTTACATTAGTCATCTACTACTGGGCATGGGCCTAGCCTTAAGTGTGGTTAGTATTCTCAGTGGGACTCTACTGGAGAAAATTGATGTTTACTTTTCAATTAGTTATCAGTTGTAGAAAGCTTCTTGGTTAGAGATAGAAATCCACTTCCTCCTCTTAGTGCTGGGACTCTGTCTGGCTCAAATCTGTACAGGCCCTATGCATGCTGCCACAGTCTCTGTGAGTTCATATATACATCAATCCTTCTGTGTCTTGAAGACACTGTTTCCTTAGTGTCATCAATCCCTTCTGGCTCTTACAATCTTTCATCCTCCTCGTTAGCCTGGCTCCCCGAGCCCAGAAGGGAAGGATTTGATGAAGACATCCCATTAAGGGCCAAGTGTTCCATGGTCTCTCACTCTCTGCACATTGTTCAACTGTGAGTCTTTGTGTTAATTCCCAGCTACTGCAAGCAGAAAGCCTCTCTGATGATGGCTGAGGAAGGATTTTTGTAACTCTCAATGTGGTGAAGTTTTTTTTTTTTTACATATAATTGTTTTATGTATATTTGTGTTGTCTGTGTGTATGTCTGTGATGCCTGATGATGTGAATGCCTGATGCCTGTGGAGGTCAGAAGAAAGAGTCATATCTCTGGAACTGGAGTTGCAGATGGTTGTGAGCCACCATACAGGATCTGGGAACTGAATCTGGGTCCTCTGGAGGAGCCTAACAACTGAGCCATCTCTTCAACCAGAATTTGAGGAGCTTTTAAAAACTATTTAGAACAGGCCTATCAGAAAAATCTTAGAAAAAGAATAATAAAACACAGGTTAATTTTTAATGCAACTTTGAGATTCATAACTGAGATGAATTTCATCTCAGCAGAAAGACTCTGCTATTCACAGTGTTAAAGAAACAGAACTGTTCTGCTTGGATGCATTATCACCATGTTAATCTTTGTATTATTTCATAGAAAACAAAATTGGATGATATTGGTGGTAAATAAGGAGTCCATGATAGTACTGAAAAACTGAGTACGGATTAGAATAAGATTTAACAATCAATATTTTTAAGGGCACCTAATTTAGTTCAAATTTAACAATATTTCGTTGGGAATACATGAAACTATTGATAATACTAAACATTTCAGTGTCATCTCTAAGTCCTGCAGTGACTGTTTTCTGTTCCAAGTCTGTCATCTATAGAGATGTAGATGTGATGTACTCAAATAGTTTTCTTATAAATAAAGTGGTAATTAGCATATTACCTTCCATATAGTCTTTAAAAGTACATATAAAGGTCAATTAAATCAGTTTCAGGAAATATGGCACAACAACACTTTCTAGGAAGTAAAGGAGAAAATAAATTTAAACAATAAAAGAGCAATTAGCTAACATATTTCATATATTAAATCATTACAGACATTGAAATAAGCCAATAAATGCAGTCCTGAATTATATATTAGTTTGCTTAGTGATAGGCTTTGCATCTGACCATGATCCCAAGTGGTGTATGGGGCCATAGCATCTAGCTTTTTTGTAGTGTACAACCATGTAATATTTAACAATGCATTTTTTTCAAACATAGCTTTGTTGTTGAGTAGTAGCACATGACTGAATAAAACAATCCATTCGATATGAAGGCATATTGTACGACACATTGATACAAATGCCATGGCCAGCCAAATCATAAGAGTACCACTCTGCATATGTACAGAGATAGCAGATATACTCATGGTGCTATGTTAAAATGCCTTATGTTACTCATACACCATGCTATACATGCACACACAGCACTACCTATGTGTTTATAATAAAACCATGGTGCTTGATTTTCTTTATATTTGAGCTTCTTTTTGTAATTTGTTGTCATCATCTTTGGTAGTTTGATTTTATTTCATTCTTTTTTTATGTAGTAAAATATTTCGCTGTGTGAGCATGTCACAGTAATTTATCCATTTGGCTGTTGTATATTTGGGCTATGTTGAGTGTACCCTACTTTATATGCTGATATATTAGTGTACACATCTTCTGATACACATTTACACAATGTTAGTGCATATATTGAGGAACAGAGTTGCAATATCATAGTTTATCCAGATGTAAAACTTGACCATAAAAAGAGAAGGGTTTTAAAGGTGCCAATCCAAGTAACCGTTCCAGCTGCATTCAGTTTTACCCACATATTCACAGGCATTTGACATCTCTATAGGGTAGGCACACATTTACAAAATGAAACTTTCAGATGAGAAGCCTTTGGCGGGGTTGAGACAGGGTTTCACCTTGTATTCTTGGCTGTTCTGGACTCTCTGTAGACCAGGCTAACCTCGAACTCACAGAGATCTGCCTGCCTCTGCTTTCCCGAGTGCGGGCATTACCAGTGTGAGCCACCACAGATGAAAATATTAATTGCTAAGCCATTATCGTTTTTTATTATTAATTTATTCTTGTTACATCTCTATGGTTATCCCATCCCTTGTATCCTCCCATTCTCCCATCCCTCCCATTTTCCCCTTATTCCCCTCCCCTATGACTGTTCCTGAGAGGGATTACCTCCCCCTGTATATGCTCATAGGGTATCAAGTCTCTTCTCGGTGACCTGCTGTCCTTCCTCTGAGTGCCACTAGGTCTCCCCCTCCAGGGGACATAGTCAAATGTGAGGCACCAGAGTACATGAGAAAGTCATACCCCACTCTCCACTCAAGTGTGGAGACTGTCCTGTCCATTGGTTAGATCTGGGTAGGGGTTTAAAGTTTACTGCCTGTATTGTCCTTGGCTAGGGCCTTAGTTTGAGCGGGACCCCTTGGCCCAAATCTGCCTATCATAATGTTCTACTTGTAGGTTTCTAGGACCCTCTGGATCCTTCTACATTGCTATTCTCACGTGGTTCTCTCATCTAGAGTCCCAATAGGATGTCCTCCCCTCTGTCCCAGTTTCCTGGAAAGGGAAGGCTTTCGTAGGACATGCCCCTTGGGCTAGTATGCAGATATAAGTGAGTATATACCATTTGAGTCTTTCTGCTTCTGGGTTAACTCACTCATTATGATCATTTCTAGCTCAATCCATTTATCCACAAATTTTGGAAATTCTTTGTTTTTAATAGCTGAGTAGTATTCCATAGTGTATATGTACCACAGTTTCTTTATCCATTCTTCTACTGAGGGACATTTAGGCTGTTTCCATGATCTGGCTATTATGAATAAGGATGCTATGAACATGGTTGAGCAAATTTTCTTGTTGTGTGCTGGCTATCTCAGAAAACTGGGAATAGGGCTTCCTCAAGACCCAACTATTCCACTCCTTGGAATATACCCAGAAGATGCACCAGCACACCACAAGAAAATTTGCCATTATCGTTTTAAGGTGGGAGTTTGGTCTAAGATTCACTAAACCATTGGCATACCTCCTTCCAGTAGGTCTTTAAGAGGCCACTTTCAGCAACAGAGAAATCAGATGGAGACGCGGGTTTGGGGGAAAGTGGGGGAAACTCCCTTCTGAAAGGGAGTTGCTGATGGGATCTTAAATCATTACATTCGTACACTTTGGAACGCTATGGCTCCCTTTCTCCTTGGAAGAGAAAAATGATCTTGACCACAGTGCTTCATCATTCTTGTGCGTTATAATTAATTAAATGTTTAAAACACCAAAAATACCATTACTTCAGTTCCTTCCTTTCTTTTTTCCTTCCTTCTCTTTTTCAGCTAACTCTTCCAGGAAAAGAACAGAAATAAGTGAAGTGGAGCTTCTCTTAAAAGTGTAACTCTTGGAGTTAGAAAGGCAGAAGAGGAGTGGGGGCTAAGCGGACAAGGAGAGAGCAGAGCGCACAGTTTCAGTGGGATGGCATCACCCAAGGACCAGTCTGAGCGGAGGGCAGCCATCCTTAAGGCCAAGGACTTTGTGTTTCAGCAGAATGCTAAAATGCTTTGGTGCAGAGATTATTGGGTATTGTTCCCCAACTCTCCCGTCCTGCTTTCATCTTCTTTAGCACCGTTTTCTACCTGAGAACCACACTGGTTGGGCATGGTGTCTTTAAACTCCATTTCTCTTCAGACCCGGACAAGCTTGACTTGCTCTGCCCTGGCTTCCATCCCAAACAGAATCCATCTGGAGAAAGCAGATATTCCATTGGTTGAGGGCCACTTACAGGTCACTGTGCTGTGTATTTGAGGTTTGTTTTTTTTTTGTTTCACTATCCAAACAAAATACTATTGCTCTGTTCTTCAAAACAGTTTCCACTTTCAGCAAGGCCATGGAGGCAGTTCGTGAGGCCAGACAAATGTTGAAATTACAACAACCAGAGTCAATTATGAGTCTTTTTTTCCCTAAAACTACTTCTTTTTAGTCTCATTTTAATTAAGTCAACATGATTATTTATTAACACTAATAAATTGACATTTATAATTTATAAATACTATCATTGCAGGACCAGCCTCAAAACTTTGGTGGCTTTGGTTTTTCTCCTTATCTAAGGTCGGAGTCTCCCTTGTTTGGGGATATAGTCCACCAGGAAATGCCTGCAAAATCAGGTAGTGCCAAACCCCAAATATAATGCTTAGTTCTATCGCCGTGATAAACCTGAACTCATAAGCTATAAAGAGCAAGAAGTTAGCAACAGTTAAATAATAGGCAACTTCCAATAATGATGTATTGTAACAAGCCCGTGAAATGTGCTCTCTTTCTCTTTCTACATCACCAAAGTTGACTAGGATATACAGAGTGGACACACTGGGTGAGGGGGTGACTCACAGCCAGGTTGGGCAGGGCAGGACGGTAGGAGATTGAGTCATGTTACTCTACTCAGAACAGCACTTAAAACTTAGATGGATTGTTTAAAGAGATAGAAGGTTTCGTGATTTGTTGAGATCTGCAGTTGACTTGCTGTAAAGAAAGCTTCAGATGAAGGCGACACAGGGGGATCTGTATACACTGCCATAGACCCCCCCCCTTCCTAATAATTTTTTTTTTGTCTGTGACACGTGACTAGAACAGTTAGTTCCGAATGAAGACTAGTCATCTCACTAAATTTACAAAATAAAATAGCTTATAAATGAGAATTTAAATCGACAGATCATATTGCCTTATAAAAATACTCTTAAATTCACTAATTGGTTTAGTGTTTTTTTTGGGGGGGGGCAAGAAATGGGTTGAGCTTATACCCCAGAACAAACATGGTAAATGCACCATAGTGAAGACAGCTAAGCCTGAAATGCTGATGGCTCCTGTCATTTGGAGATTATGTAGAATATTCCAACATATTTCTGTCTCTCTAGTATAGGTGCTTGTTTATCAGAGGGACAAGCATGAGGGCTTTACTTGCCTAAAGCATGGTTACGAGCTCTACCTTATACAACAGTAGTTCTCACTCCCAATTTTTGATGTAAAAGCTCTTTTTGTTATTGTTGTTGTTGTTTATTTGTTTTTTTTCAAGACAGGGTTTCTCTGTGTAGTCACAGCTGTCCTGGACACCAAGCTGCCCATGAATTCACAGAGATCCACCTGCCTCTGCCTCCGAAGTGCTGGGATTAAAAGCATGCATTGCCCCTGCCAGCTAATTCTTTCATTTTGAAATGTTAGTGAAGATGACTGAGATTTGCTTTAGGTACAAATATAAGTTGCAGTGCTCAGTTTTCTCAGCCAGGGCTTGGGGTGGGTGGTCCGCTCGACTCTGAAGTCACCTGGTAACTTGGCTAATAGGATGGAAAGTCAAATCAGTGAAATCGCGTCTTTATTTTGTTAGGAAACTTGTTTTGCTAATGCACAAATGAATGGTGCTGTAACAGCAGCTGGAAGACAGCACAGCCTCAGGACCTCTCTCAGGTTATGACAGCAGCATTGCCTTACACTGAGGGAGATGCAACCATTGGCTCCAGGGGGCTCCACAACCAGCAAAGCAACTTCCAAATCTTCTCATTCCAGAGTCAGTGATTTCCTCATTACAATACATCTCCCTCCCTACTTGGCCGACCTAGAAAAATATCCATAGAGCAAGCTAGGTCCAGTTAGATCTGGTTCTATCCAGCCTCTGGAATTTGAGGCTGATTCAAATCACAGTAAAGTCTCTGGATTTCCAGTAGTCCAGGTGATCATGGCTGCAGGTAACCCATAGTCTTAGGAGTGTGTCTATCCTGAGCCTATCATTCTGGCTTTTCTCCGGACTCTTCAGGAAGCCTAGCAGCCAGGGATGGTAACAGCTGGATTGCACCTCCCCCACATCACTTCCACCTGCACTGGCTTGCGGCCTTCCCAAGGCTGAAGCCGTAACACCCTAGCTAGACTGACATTGCTGCCAGAGTAAAGATATCAAAACCATTTGCCCGGGAGCTGGCCCGCGTTGGTATCTAGGTTGAGGGCTGCACTTTCTGTACCATCTTCAAACTCTGACCTTTGGGGGATTGGAAATGACAGCACCTGTGAGCCACAAATCAAACCAGCCAGGGTCAAGTCCGCTTTTTTCCCCCATGGTGCTGCTTGGGGCTTTGATTCTTCAAGTATTAAACAGATCACAGGTGTGAGAGACATAGCTATGTGCTGGGTAAGAGACTATAAATAACAGTGCTAGATATGCTTTGACATGAGTGAAAAAGAAGGGATGAACTTATAGATACAGGAAGCTCTGGGATGGTCTTTGTTCTGCAGTGGATTGATCTCCTTTGATGAAATCAAGTGACTCACTGAAATAAATTGGGAATGTTTTTCTAAACTCTATCTTTGCTGTTTGCCCTATCAACTGACAGCAAAACAGGTCACCATCACACAAAGGCTCTCCTGTGCTGACTAAGAGGACAGAGTCCTATTTTTTTTTTTGAGATTAAAAACAAACAAAACCAACTCACTTTATATAGTCCAGGCTGGCCTCAAACTCAGAGATTCCTCTGCCTCTGTTAGGAGAGTATTGGGACTGAAGATGTCCGCTGGCACTCCAGCCTCTAGCAGCTTTGCCAGCGCCACATTCAGTGCCATCCTTTCTGCCTAATTTCTATCCCCAGGTCACCCAGCACCTTCAGTCAAGCTGGCTTAGGTATCACTCTACCCACACATCCCCTATATGAGCTCTTTTAGCTTTCTCCGCTCAAACAATCACTCACCCCCTTCCCTCACTGACTTCCACCTTTTTTCTCAGAATCTCTCTCTTTAAAAAATCATCTTTTAGCCGGGCATGGTGGCACACGCCTTTAATCCCAGCACTCGGAAGGCAGAGGCAGGCGGATCGCTGTGAGTTCGAGGCCAGCCTGGTCTACAAAGTAAGTCCAGGACAGCCAAGGCTACACAGAGAAACCCTGTCTCGAAAAAACAAAAACATAACAAAAATTTTCATCTTTTCTTTTCTGAGATTATAGTGTACACACACACACACACACACACACACACACACACACACACACACACACCACACCACACCACACCCTACTATATACCTTTCCTTGCTTTCTTTCAAATTTGTGGCCTTAAAAAAAAAAAAACACCTAACCTCTCTTTACCAAGCCATTGCCTAGTAATCTCTCACCGCTCTTGCTTTTGGCAGTGAAGCAGTCAAAATGTTCACTCTCTGCTGTAAAGAGAGTGAACATTACTGATTTGGCTGGACGTTGGCCCCTGTTGGACTGACTCAGTTCCACTATCTTAGAACAGCAGCAGCCACATTCCACTGCAATTATGTGCATTTAAATAGTGTGCTAATTTTAAAGACTTATAGTTATTATTTTTAAGTTTGTGTGTGGGTCTCTGCGGGGGTCTGCACTTGTACCTGTAGGGACCTGCTGAGGTTAGGGTGTGTGCTGACCATTAAATGTGCTGGGATGCGCACCCAAGTCATCTGAAAGAGCAGTAAACCTCCCTAGCTACTGGGACGTCGCTCCAGCCCCATGAAAACTTATTATGTTTATACTGCACACTTCAGTTCCAGAATATCAAAGCATACGTGTTTGGATACATGGTATCTGTGATTGACTTAAAGACATTAGAAAGACCTCACCTCCCCCTCCTGAAAAAGGAACCCCAGGAAACAAACAAGCAAACAAATCCCAAATACTTGATATGACTTCCTTTTGATATGACTTCCTATCCATTGCCTTTTTGTTCGTCTATTAATTATTGTTTTGATGTTTACATTACTTATACCTATTTATTTTTAGCTGTGTGCATGCATTGCCACTTAATGCCCTATGGTAAGCTTTAAATTAAAACAGATTAGGACACATGCCTTAAAGTGTGTCCTAGGAAAAAAAGATCTTATGACTCATTTGCTGGCAGAGTGCTTATGAGGAGGCCTCTTGCTTAGCCTGCTCACACAGCACTCAATTTCTTGGGAGAACAAAGTACCAATCATTGGCCTCCTGATAGCAAGCCTTCTGGGTTTTACCATTTAATAAAAGAGAGTACACAGTGTAATTTGTTCAGTGTCAAAACTCAAAGAACAATTTATAACAATAATGTTTCTATTTACAGCATGCCACTAAGAAGGGACAATAAAATGTCAAGTTTGGCACGGTCTACTGATTGATATTAAGGTCAGAGATGGAGTTATTCCTCCGCTCAACATTGCAAAGTCACCAGGCACAACAGAGATAGAACACAATCAACTCTGCATTCCCTGTAAGGTTCAAGGCTTTGGAAAGGACATACGTGTCATGTTTATGCAGGAGAGACTGGAGTATAAAAATAAAAACAATTGAAAATTGTACGTTCCTGGTTTATTTTTCTGTTATTCTGGAAAAAAATCTGGTAAGTCTAGTCTAGTCATCAGTTTTTTATCGATTTAGGTATGTTAGCTGTCCTTAGCATACACTACACCCACATCTCCCAGTGACACAGATGGCTTTGGAGAAGATTCATTACAGCCTGGGAGATGTGTGAGACTAATGGGAGGGTATAGCTCTCCTGAGCGATCCTGGAAGGTGCTCAGTTCCGATGCATCTTCTGAGGCTTGAATGATGATACACTGTAGCGATGAGTAGTTACATCCATCCCACCGAAGAATCTGATACATGCAGGTTTTTCTCTTTATGGTAAAATAACACGGTGATAAATATAAAAATAATCCATTCTCGTACCATTGTGTGGGGTGAGATGCTGAACGTGGAAGAGGAATTGATTGCATTCTATATTCGTCACACGGAGGAAGGTCATAGACTTTCTGAAAGTGGTTTTTCTCTCTGCTACTCTGACAGAGCTTCGCTATCAAATGCAAAGCCAAGTGATCCACATGCCAGCAGGCCTTTGCTGAGTGATGTGAGCAAGAACAGATTGCCTCAGAGAGCATCAGTGCTGGCTCATGTAGATGATGTTACCACCACGATTGTCTAGATCATAAGGGAACATTTCAACGGCATCAAGTCAGAGGCATTTCCTGCCTCATGCATAGGAGTGACTCCACCAGTGGAATAACTGCTGTTGAAGCCAACTCAGAAAATAAAAAGTACTGAAATCGACCAAAAGCAGCTATGTGATAAACAACTTCACATCTATTTACAGAGAGAGCTCAGGCTGATAGAAGGGCTCTTGTGGTCCCCAGCTAGAGGCTGAAGATTGAGGACTAAGTTTTCTTTCTTCATTTAATAGCTATTGAACTCCAATTTTGTGGCAGAGTGGGCCATCAAGACCTAGCCAGCCCTCTGCGTGTAGGTCATGGAGTCCAGCCAAATTACCTCTTAGCTCTTCGAGGAGGAGGAGAAACTGCTTTGAAAGTCTGTAATAGGAGGGATTGACCTGACCTAATTTGGGAAAGAGTTTAGGATAGAAATCTTCCTTCAACGTTTTCGCTACAGTCAGAAGGGTAACCAGAAGCCATTCTGGGATGGTACTAGAGAGACAGGCAGCAGGCAAGTGCTTTAGAAAGAGGAGCACAGACCAGTAAGATTCTGGATTGGTAAGAAACCGGCTCAGCTTGGAAACTTGGGCTCACCTACATTGCTCTGCTTTGGTCCTCCTTGTGGTACCAGAATTTCTTACATTATTCAAGTAAAACTATATATTCATTTGCTCATACTGTAAAGTCAAAGACTTTGTTATTTTTAGTTATTGCTGCTTTCCTCATTCCCAATTCTTCTTCTTCTTCTTCTTCTTCTTCTTCTTCTTCTTCTTCTTCTTCTTCTTCTTCTTCTTCTTCTTCTTCTTCTTCTTCTTCATCACCATGCTATTTTTAGCTTAATGAAGTGTTTTTAAGTATTTTGTGCATATTTTTAAAAAAATAAGTTCTCACAAAAAATACCGACTTGAGCATGGTATCTAGGGCCCTTCTCAAGGATGAGAAAGATCTTGGCACAAAACTCAGCCATGTTTTAGACTAACTATGCTTACGGTGTAGAAAAAAATCCAGACAGGAATTAATATTTAATCCCTTAACACAGCCACAGGATGCTTCTCCTCAATGAAATCATAAATCAACCAAACCAGCAAGAATCATCTTTTTTCATTAACTGGCATCCCGTGTCTTTTACGTGATGTCATTTCTTCTCAGCTCCTGCTAAGAGACTGCTTTGTAAGGAACAACACGTTATAGGGCAGAACACTTATGGCAAAAAGCACGCAGGCCAGAGGACCACTTGAAGTTTGTTTAGCTAGGAGGTTCTAGTGTATAAGAATCCAAAAAGGAGGCGGGGATGGGTTTGCCTATCATTGTGTATGATGCAGGGACGTTGTAGGCAGTAAAAGGGTGAGTCAGTGAATGGTAATTTACTAGCGGTTATTAATCCACTAACAGTGGCACTCTAGACGCTCCGGAGTGAAAACTGAAACAAAGTGAAAAGCAAAGCATGAAAGGGTCTATGTTAGCTGCGTCACTCGTGATATATGATGGTTCTTGTTTGATACATGACTCTAATAAAACATTGCCATTCAATTAGAGCAAGTTAACTTTGAAATTAATATTGTGCCTTGCCTGATTCCATTTAAAGGGCTGACGAAAGGGAAGAGGACTTTGAACTATTCACTGTGCATTAGCTCCAGTGACAGGATATAAATCATAGTAAGTCATGGGCGTCTGCTCAGTTCTGATCTCTGCGTGAAACATGTCAATGTCAAACTTTGAAAATATGCTCCTTGGTGAGAGTGGCATGCATTTGGTAATTGGACAGAGTGAGTGGGATGAGTTGAAGGTTGAAATTTGGTCCTTTGGAAATGTTTTGACATTGTACCAAGGATCCTGCCTTTATTCGTAGTAATGATAGCTATTTTTTTTTTTATTTTGGCTGATTTTCTGGTTATATTGAAAGCCCCAGAAGGAATGATGGAATAGATGCATTAAAAAAGAGTATTACAAAAATTACCCTTGACATCTCTAACATGAGGATCAAGCCAAGATGGCTGAAATGAAAAAAAAGAGCATAATCAATCAGTAGGAGAATCCACTTTAATCTTCTCCTCATGTCCAATGTATTTCATTCTTCCGATTCCTATTTGGAAGGTATAACAAGAATGTCATCAATATTATGAAAGTCCATCCTGCAGTTATCCATGCCAGTATTTCACAAAACTCATTCATTATTAATTAATGAATGAAGCAAACTAGGAAAGACTGAGAAACAGGCAAACTCTTAGTAAATAGGATTGAGAATTTAGGTAGCACAAAGCTGACTTTGAGAAGGATTTGTACACAGGGACAGGCAGTCTGTTAAAAAGAAGCAGTAAGGATGTTTTCCCAGTCTGTAGGCTGCTGTTTCGTTCTGTTGACAGTGTCCTTTATCTTACAGAAGCTTTTCAGTTTCATGAGGTCCCATTTACTGTTGACCTTAGAACCCGAGCTGTTGGTGTTCTGTTCAGGAAGTAGTCCCCTGTGCCAATGAATTCAAGGCTCTTCCCAGCTTTTTCTAACAGATTTAATGTGTCTGGTTTTATGTTGAGATCTTTAATCTGCTTGGACTTTAGTTTTATGCAGGGTGATAAATATGGATCTATTTGCATTTCTCTACATGTAGACATCCAGCTGGGCCTGCACCATTTGCTGAAGATGCTATCTTTTCCCCCATTGTATGCTTTTGGCTTCTTTGTCAAAAAATTAAGTGTCCATAGGTGTGTGGGTTTATTTCTGGGCTCTTCAATTTGATTCCACTGATCAACCAGCCTATTTCTATATCAGTACTATGCCATTTTTTAAAAATTACTATTGCTCTATAGTACAGCTTGAGATCTGGGGTGGAGATTCCTCTAGAAGATCTTTTATTGTACAGGATTGTTTTAGCTATTCTGTTTTTTTTTTTCATATGAAGTTGAGAATTGATCTTTCAAAGTCTGTAAAGAATTGTGTAGGTATTTTGATGGGGATTGCTTTGAATCTGTAGAATGCTTTTGGTAAGATGGCCATTTTTACTATGTTGATTCTCCTGATTCATGAGCTTGGGAGATCTTTCCATCTGCTGATATCTTCTTCAATTTCTTTCTTCAGAAACTTGAAGCTTTTTTCATACAAGTCTTTCACTTCCTTGGTTAGAGTTATACCAAGACAGAACTCTGTTGCCTGCAATTTGATCACTTCCCTTTGCAGGGGCAGCCTTGAGAGCACACAGAAGGGAATGCAGCCTAGCCTGATGGGACTTGATAGGCTGTGGTTAGATAATGGGGGAAGGAGGACTCCTCCCCTCCCCAGAGGACTAGGGGAGGGGAATAGGGTGGAAGAGCGAGGGAGGTTAGGAACTGGAAGATATGAGTGAGGGGGTAACAATTGGGATGTAATGTGAATAAATTATAAAAAATTAAAAAATGTTAAAAAACTGCATGCACACAAAAAAGCAGTAATTCCTACAGCACAGTGGGTGTCACAGTTACTTAGATAGTTTAAGAGTAATCAAAAGAAAGGAGCCCAAATGGTACAAACCTGAAGTAATGATATGAAACTTTATATATTAATTGCTGTGATTTAATCAATACACATGATGTACTTGTATTAATATGCTACACTATATCTTATAAAATGCATTATATACTATATTAGTATACTAGTATACTTTAGAAATATAAATTATATATAAATATATATGTTTATTTCACGTTGAACTGAAAGTTAAAACAAAAGTTATCACCACATGATTATATACATATCTTAGATTATAATATTGCCCCATAAATAATGTACAATTAAAAAAATAAAAATAAAAATATCAAGAAATTTAAGTTTGATGTGTTATCTAGAACAGAAATTGGGTTTTGGGAGACTTGTTTGTTAGAAGTTGAATGGAATGGCAGCTGGGTTGGGAGCACGTGTTGGAACAGAATGGAAAGGAAAATGGTGGCCAGTCCTTAGCGTTAAAAAAAACCTGATGAGAAAAAGAAGGAGAATGCCCACTTATTCAAAGTCGCCACTTACTCCACTTTAGAAATGAACTTTTAGGACCACACTCCAGCTTCCAGATTTATACAGGTTCCCAGATTGGAAATAAAATAATTTGGACGTGGAGAACATGTACACTGCTGGTGCTTGGGCCAATTCAAAAATGTATCCACGATGGGTTTTGAGATAGAGTATGTAGGGTGACTGTTGTAAGAGACCAGTTTCATTAATAAATTAGAGCAGAGGGTAGTCAGGTGCTGTAGAAAGTGGCCCTGGGGTCAGCAGATTCTATAGTGATCAGGTTGAACATGAACTCATTTGAAAATAGAATATGCATCAGCCAGTTTTGCCAACATAGAAAAAACTGACTTGCATTTTCCCAGCTCAGATGTATGTTTAGACTGTCTTCTAGGTGCCATACACTGAGTAAAGACAGACAGAGCATCCTTTACTTCTCAAAGGCATTATGCTTATAGAGGCAAGTCTTGATGTCATGTGACTGAACACATTGTAGGGAGAGAGGTGGCAGGGTATCATTCTCCATTGCCCAGAGCATCTGTGTCTTAAAAATGGAAGCAGCTGGTATGTTTTGGTGGATATTTAAGAATTGAATCATCTACCTGATGTCTTTTTTTCCTGAGTCTATGTTAACAAGGCTAGCTTCTGATTATAATTTGATAATTTGGATCCCCAGATGTGTTTGTTTATTGGGGGCAGAATGCTCCAGTGGACCCCAGAAGAGGGATTTGGAGCTTGTGATGTTTGTATTTCTCTGTTGAACATGACCCTGCACCTTCTGTTTTCCACCACAAGTCCATACCTAAATGGTGGTCTAGTCTCAGACTACTGTCAAACTCAAGGTTTTGAGTTCTGAAGGCTAGGTGCCAGATTCTGTATTATGATGTCTCTCTGAGTCTCCTAAGACGTTGCCAGCTGGGCTTGTATCATCCACTGTTTCTCTCATCAGTTCTTGTTCTTGCAGTGCATGAAAAGAACAGGTTTACTCACTCCTCCCAATATCATACGTAGATGCTGCCCTTATGGCAGAGGTGGAATGAGCTTTTCTTGCTTCCTCATGGGGGTGCTCTGTGTTGACAGCTGAGCTCATCTTACTGTAAGCACCTCCTCCCACAAGTGTGGCTGGCACAGGGCCAGCCTACCAACTTACGGCTTGTCCTTCAAACTCTTCAGTTTGCTTTTGATATCTGGGTCTTGTCCATCTCCTGAGAAGGCTGATATTTGGTTCCTGGCAAATCCAGCCTCAGGCTATTTTATTTGTATTTTAAGGACAAGCTGAAGGCACCCCCACTTTCATAGAGAGAGCTTAAATAGAGCAGTTACTAATTACCCTTTCACAAAATTTTCCTTTTCTTGGTATCAGCATTTTTCTCTTTATTTTTTAAAAACACCCCTTCAGCACACAATACTTAAATAGACTTCTGGCTAGCGAGGACAATCTATTTTTACCACTGCATTTTGCAGATCTCAGTTATACTTTACTTCTCTTTCCCCAAGTGGTACCCTGCAGGGAGCATGGAAGAAGAGGCTAATATTGAATATGCTAGAAAAATCTATCTTAGTCCATCCACATTACAAACCCCCATGCTGAGTATTTGTAAAGGGAATTTATTCTGTTCTCAGGCTCAGAGCCTCACAAGCATGGTGCTAACATGTGCTCAGCTTGGGGCTGTGTCACATGTGTCAGATGGCAGCATGGGGTGAGCACAGATGAAGGGAGCTGTCGCATGGTAAGACAGGAAGCCAGCGAATGGGGAAGGACCAGGATCTTTCTCCATGACAGCCTTCTCTTGGCAATGTGGGCAGGTCCCCTGTGAGCTGCATTAATCTATTCCAGGGCTACCGTCTTCTGAAATTGGCTCCTCATATCCTCCAGACATGAATCCTAGGAGAAGAAAACCATATCTAAACCATTGCATTATCCACATGACGGTATGGCAGACATCACAGCAAAGGTCATATTGTAAGCATGTTTTCTTAAGATGATAAAAATATCCAAGGACACAGCTCATGGGATCCATAAAGTCATGTGATGCAGTGGGAGATTTGGAATGGAAAGCTGTTTTTGATCAAACTCTTGGTTTAGCAGTGCAGCTCCATTTTGGAATATAATATGGCGATCCTGCTATAATTAAAATTTGAGATGCGAAGGCTTTAAGGTCGCAGGGGCTGAGGAGTTGAGCTGGCATCCAACTTGACGAAACATAATTTCAAAATCTAGATGTTAGAACTGTAATGTCCAGTGTGTTGGTAAAAAGGAGAATGGGGACGGGAGGGGGGGGAAGGCACAGAATTTCATTTCCCATTTATATTATGGAAGACCACACTGCATTCTCCAAGACAAATGAGATGTTAGTGGGAAGGCTGAGATGCACCTGGAAGCCATAGCAAATGGAAGCTGAGTATGCCTTGGGGTGGCAGGGACACTAAGAATGATGGCTTGAAACTACCCTGGTGAGGAGCTGTTATGGATTGTGGAGCAACAGCGAAGGGGAAGTAAAGATGTTTCCAAGGTGCTTAAAATCGTATTAAGGTTTGCATGATTCTTTATGAACAAGGGATCAAGCACAGAAGGACGCCGAAGACTATGGCAAAGTTTAATTTTACTCATTAATCCCCTTTAGTCCAGGCACAATGCTCAAATCGTAAAAAATGATGCTGAAACTTGAAACTGAAAACATGGATTATTAAGTCCCATAATCATCCCAAATTGGAAGTACAACATTCTGATTCCTGCTGGTATGTTGGTCAGTGATGTATAGTGACTGGTTTTACATATAAAGAACTGGGATTTATTCTTCTTTGTAGTGGCAGTCATTTTTTCCCTAAGAGTAGTGTCCGAAAAAAATCCAAAATGCATGTGATGACTAGTAATAGATTCAAACATCCTAATTGTCTCTTAGATTTACAGCACTCATCAATGCATAATACTATAGATCATCGGAATATTTAATATCAGGCCTATTCCGGTTTTAGCCAAGTCTTACCCTTGCCAGGTGATGAGGGTTTGCACTCATAAAAATACAACACTTCATGAGACTTTGCTCATATTCTGCCCACTCTCTTTTGTAGATAATGCTTACCACAGCAAAACTCCTTCTCCGCCTTTTAAATATCCCTTAATTTAGTGTCTCATACCATTTCTCATCGCCACCATAAGACTCCTAGGCAGAAGGGATTTTATTTCTCAGCCTTCAAGGCAGTTTTTCTACTCTTTCCTCTCTAATGGGATGCATTTCACAGGTTCATACTGGTGACCGTACAGGGACTCAAGGGCTCCTTTGCAGCACCCAGTTTGTTGTGTCATGTTAACCCATTGGAACTGCTGGGACAAGTTATTTCCCTAAACCGTGCAGCTTGTAGACTATAGAAAGTCTAGGACAGCCAAGATCAAGGTGCTGGCCTAGCCAGTGTCTGGCAAGGGCCATGCTGTGTTCCACATGACGCCCTATGCCATGTCCTCAGATGGTGAAACCTGCAAGGAACCTCTCTTGAACAGCTTTTCTCAACCTGTACATTGCAACCTCTCTCGGGGTCACATATCATATATTCTACACATCAGATTACATTGGTGTTCCTAACAGTAGCAGAATTACAGTTATGAAGTAGCAATGAAATAATTTTATGGCGGGGGGAGTGTCACCACAACATGAGGAATTGTATTCAGGAATCACAGCATTAGGGAGGAGGTTGAGAATCACTCCTCTTGAGGTTCCTTTCTAAAGACAAGGGTCTCAGCGACAGTTTGTCACACTTTGATCCAATCACCCCAAAGCCCTGGCCATCAAGGTTCAAAGTGCAGCATATGAGTTGGGGTGACACAAACCTCCAACCCTCAGCAGAGCCACTTCCCTGTGGTGCCCCTCTCCTCATCCAAGCTCCCTCCCTGCGGTGCCACTCCCCTCATCCTCGCTCCCTGATGCTTTGGCTCATCCTTTGCAGTCTCTGTCCTGAGCTTTCCTTCCTTCCCTTGTCCGTCTACGTCCTCTGCATGTGTGTGTGTTGAACCTTCGATTTCTGTGACTTTTGTCCTAGTTTAACAGTCATTATTTCTCCTCTGGCTTATTCACATGAACGTACCCCAAGTCTTTCCATGGGTGTAGACGTCTCCGCCTGCTACAAATCATGCTTCGTTCTGTGGGTAGAACGGCCTCCATCTGACCTGGCTCTGTACTATATCGCCTTACCCTTTCAGTGCCCGATAGGTAAAGGGAATTGTCACGGCACACAAGCAGCCCCATGCCTGGCTCCTGCTTTCTGTCTGCTCTCCCCGCCACACTCTGTGACCTGCCTCTGAACTCCTGCACCTATTAAGGCACCTAGTTTCCTCTGCTTATCTCCTCTCTGTTCTTTTGCCTCATTGATCGGATCCCTGCGTTGTCTCTGTGAAAGGGAGAGGGTGGTGGCCAAAGGAAAGGAAATTCTTGTGGGTGATGTATGCGTATGCAAGTGGTTCCTGTTATGAGATTACTCTCCAGTGGCCTGCGAGAGATTTACAGAGGATGCACAGGAAACCAATAAAGATAATTAAAAGTTCAGAAAATTAGAATCACAAAGAAGCCAAAAAGGAACAATTACTCAGCCAAGAAAAGAAAAAGCCTGAGGGGAGATATTATAAAGAGAAATTGTTTCCTAGAGAATAGACCCAGGCCATCTTCCATTAGTACTGAGAAGAAAGCACAGCAATGCATACAGAATTTATATGTTCTGTGAGGATGTTCCCCACATAAGGGCTATCTGAGGTTTATTTATGCATCTCCCCTCATTTGTTTATCTCTACAATTATGTATATGTATACACATCCATAGCACATGCATAAATACATACATATATGTTTTTTCTTCTGTCTGAGGAATTCAGATATGAAGAAGCTTGAATATGAGTGGAGTAGTTTCATGCAGCCCCTTTTTCTGAGGAGTTGGGGAGGTAATTTTAATCAGAACATACTGCAAAAAATTTTCTATTTTCAATTTTAAATGGTGGAAAGAAAGTGATTTTTCTCTTACTCTGTTTCCCTTTGCCACTGTCAATCTCTTCGAATTTCTCTCTCTCTCTCTCTCTCTCTCTCTCTCTCTCTCTCTCTCTCTCTCTCTCTCTCTCTCTCTTTCTGGCTTTTGGTCTCTTTCTGCATTCTTTTCCATCTCATGTCTCTCTCCCTCTCTCTCAGTATTTCTTTATCTCAACCCCTGTCTTCTGAGCCCCCATATCACCTAGAAGCAAGTGATCTTATGAAGTGGTCCAAACATTGCTTATTGATTTTTTCCCCTATTTTCCTAGCTTAGGCTGTCTTATATATTTTATATCTACTGTAGAAGTTCTTTTAATTAGAGAATGATTCTACTTCTCTGATGGGGGAGAGAGACAGTGTCTGGACCATTTTATCAACTCTTTTCCCTGCAGCACAATCCCAGGAAGTCTCCCGTGACTTGCAGGCAGTGTGACGGTCTCGTAGTCCATGCTATCAGAAGTCCAGGGCCAGAGACCATTAACCAGTGCTGCTCTGAAGGCCGAGGAGCAGCAGTGCCCTGGCTACCTTGCAACTACAAGCAGGTAGGCCCTGCTTTTGATCACTGAGTGTAGAGGGAGCCTATAATCATTTCTGATACAGTCATGGCACATGGGTTTGTGCATTGCCCCTCTTTTACAGAAAATCTTATTTGTCTTTAGTTCATTCACTTCGCCCAATAGGTCTCCACGAGGCCCTGCTTGCTCATCTCTTTTCTTGTCAAACATTTTCCCTTTCAACCTTTGATAATGCTTTCGTCATGGACTCCTATGGATGCTGGCTGTCCTCTAGCAGCCTGTAACCGGGCACCCTGATGGTGGATTCCAGGACCTGATAGATACAGAATCCACATAGCAATTAGATGATAAATGTTAGAGCTCATAGAAACTGTGAGAAAGACATGTGGCTGAGTCAACTCATAGCAATCCTCCTGCCTCTGCCTCCCTGTGTGATGGGATTAAAGGAGGGCACCACCACTGCCCAGCCCTAGCTGGTCATTTCTGTTGTGCATGGCATTTATATATTGTTATACTTTGAATAATAGACATATACTGTTTATCTATTGGTCAAAGAATACAAAGTTTCAATCAGAATTCTTTGAATTTTATTACACAGCATGGTGGGTAAGGCTAACATTAATATATTGTATTACATCTCTCATACTCCCATAAATAGATTGAGCTGTAGTCTCTTAACTTAGAATACAAATAACTCTTAATCAAACAAATGTATATGTTTTGGAAAATATATTTAAAATTTGTAGCATTCCATCAATAGTTTATATAATGCAAGTTAATAAGCAATCATAAAGTAACAGGTAGTATTTCACACATCTAATTATAGTGACTAGTACACTAAATATGTATCTCATTCAACAATTCAGTTCTTTTCCTGGAGATGTGGACTTTCTTACCACTGTAGAGTGTGCCAGTCTTTCACACTCCCCCCGTATCATGTTGCCCTTGTTTAGGTCTCCGATGAGCTTTGAACAAACTCACCAATATCTAGTGCAAATGAGAAAACCAAAATCAAGAAATTTAGGAAACGTTCTCCAGTTTCCCAGAGCTTTTGTGGTGTAGGGGAAGAAGCATTTGAACGTGAACTTCTTGACTTCTGAAAACAATATTAAAATCAATCATGTTCCAGCATAAGAGTGCATAGTCAATGTACTTAGGCTACAAAACTTGTCTTGAATGGTTATAAAAAGGAAAATCCAGTTAGGTAGATAAGGAAGGGGGATGTTTCTGGGGAGAGTTGGAAGGTAAATATGTTTAGAATTCATCTGTCAAAACTCTCAAGAAACTGACTGGACATGTGTCCAGTCAATGTGTTGTCTGTTAAGAATCCTTGCCTTTGGGGCAGCATTAAAAGGAGGGGAAGAATTGGCCTAAGATTTTTTTTTGTGTTCCACAGAAAGGAGTCAAAACTCTTAGAATCTAGATTTCTATTCTGCTGTTGAGTGTCTGGAAGGCATCTCTACATTTTGTTAATATTCCCATGCACAGCTTCGTGGTCTTGAATGTGAGTGGACATGGAGATTCAAATAGACAAGATTTGATTATTAAAAATAGCGTATAGTAGTGCAGGGGGGAGCAAGCCCAGACCTTATATTTCCGGTTTTCCTAATAATACTTTTGCAGTATTGAAAACATGATGGTGATGTTTTGTTATACTCCATTTATGAGTTTGCATAGAACTTCTCCCATAATAAATATTTGGTTTTACCTTTTTTTTTTTTTGGTGATTGTAGGATTGAAAATTGCCTAATCAACTATTCCAAATCAGGCTTTCTATGTTAGTCAGCTGACATATATTTTGTCAAACTGATACAAACTAGGGTCGGCTGGGAATAAGGCTCCTCCATTGAGGAACTGCCTCCATCAGATTGGCCTAAGCACTTGTCTGTGGGGAATTTTCTTCATTAATGGTTGATATAGGTGGGTCCAGCCCACTGTGGGTGGTACCACTCCTAGGCTGATAGGTCTAGGCTATATGAAAAGACGCTGAGTAAGCTAGAGGTAGCAAGCCAATAAGCAGCCTTCCTCCACTGTTTCTGCATCATTTCTTGCTTCCTCTTCCCTGTCTTGAGTTCCTGCCTTGGGCTTTCAGGCTAATGGAAGCCAAACTTCCTCTCCCAAATTGGTGTATCACAGCAGCAGAAAGAAAAATTTATCATTAGTTTTCTGTTACTGCCACAAAAAACCCTGAGCAACTTACCTTAATAGACAGAGTTTCCACTCACAGGCTCAGAAATTTTGGTGGCCAACCATTGGCCCTGTTGCCTTTGAGCATATGCCAAGGCAGTAAGTCATGATGGGAGCCTATGCTAGAGGAAGATGTAATTAGAAGGGAAGAAGCCACTTGAGAGCAAGAGTGAGAGCATTAGAGGCTAATGTCCCTTTCAATGGAAAATCCCTCTGATCTAATTTCTCCGCCTCTCAGGGTTCCATCATCTAGTAAGCATTCTGTGGGTTCATAACCAAACCTGTAGCACAAGGGCCGTTGGGGGGACATCTATATAAACCACCTTCCATCCGGTTGGCCAATGAGACACTTTGACGTTCATTTCTTGTTTTCTCAGCAGCCTCTGAAAACTAATTTTTTTTCTATTTGTGTATTTATATTACCCATTTGGACAGCAAGACTAACAGCAAGTTGTAGTAAAAACAATTACCCTCACAGTGGTCTTGGGAGATTAATAAAAGATGGCCTACTGTGCAAGGTAGAAGCAAGGTGCTGAAGAGTCACTCAAGTATTTAGAAGTGTAAGGCGAGAAGGCTCTGTATGGGGGTGTATGCTTTCAATCTCAGCACTCAGGAGGCAGAGGCAGATGGAGCTCTGTTGAGTTACTGGCCAGCATGGTCTACATAGTGAGTTCAGTTCCAGGGGCTAGCTATATCCTGAGAGGGACCCTGCCTCAAAATAAGCATAACTATAAATGGATGTGGTAGGGAAACATTATTATTTCATTCATTTATATAATTAAATAAACACTCATTCCTATAAAAATGCTGCCAGTCCCAAGTTTGTGGTATGTGGGCTTTATGTTTTAGACAGTGATTTTTTTTCCATAAGAGAAAAATCTGAAATAAGACGTGGATGAAATATCTCTGCAACTTTAAACTCAACCCATCATGGATTAAAAACACTCTATTATGAATTTTCAGAAAAATACAATGCATCATATGTAATGGTATGTTACTCACATGTACAATCTTTAGAGCACTAGATACACAAACTGTTCCGCAGTCTGATTATATGTAGCTGGGTGCCCACTGTCTCTAGTTTGGCATATATTACTGACACTGCTGGCCCACTAAAATGCTCTGAGTGAAGACACTGCTCCTGGGTTCTCAGCCACAGTGTTCCAGGAAGCTGAGACCTATCCACCAGGGCTCTGGATGAGTTTGGAGTTGTTGTCATTCTAAATCCCATAAATTAGAGAGAGCTTTGTTGAAGCATTGTAGCTTCTTACTTTTGGTATCAAATGAAGTCAAACTCAGATGTGTGCTTCTTTCGTCTGGAGCTGTGCCACTAACTTTTTCTATAATCTCCAGCTCTGGCTGGCCTTCATTATATTATTTATACCCCTTCGGTTCTGAGTAATTGACTCATGCATTGCTCATCCATCATATATCATTAACAGAGCAGTCACCATGCACACCACGCCTGCAGTAGCACTGCTGCACTCAGGCTAATTAAACAGAGAAATCGAGCATCTTAGGAAATTAGCCACCAAACTGATAAGTGTTGCACCAGTTTCACTAAACATAAGGTTGTGTCTCTCATTGTTGAAGTCTATGTTGACTAATTGTTGGAAGTTCTTTTTCCATCTCTTTCCAGCCAGGGCGCGTATAAGATTACCACCTACACTCAAGGTCTCATTTGTTTTATTCCTATCCATGGCCCAACTTACTGCCTTCCAGTGTTTGTATCTTCTTAGCCCCTGAAACTGTCCTCAGTGTGGCCAGCACTAGTGTTGAATTTGACAGACATATTTCTATTCTTACATCTTAACTTCATTTAAGCATTTCATATTCTCAATTCTCCTTTGAACCTTATTCACTTTCCATTTTCTGATTTTTTTTTTTTTTAAAGTGGTGTTAAATCTCCTCCTTTATTTCCTATCTCTGGAGCAGCCCTCTCTTTAAGCTGCAGATTCCTTTTCTTTTTCTTATTCCTTTGAGGCCGATTGTTACTGCTCTAGTTGGTGGTGTGAACCTGGGAGAATGGAGCCTAAAAATAAGGTGGACTAAAGTCTCTTACAATAGCCAACTTTACTCCGAGCATCAGACAATGTATATGCTGAGAGTTAAGGAAGGTCATTATGAGCAAAGTTCACGTGGGTTCAAGCTGCATACAGTCACAAGGGCGAGGTGTGTTCAGGCGAGTTTAGGTTGTGTACAGTCACAGGGATGGCCAGGGCTTGGAGACCCCGTCTGAATAATAGTAAGATGGAGGACATCAGAAATAAACCCACTCATTTTTACTGCACCTGGGAGGGGCCAAAAGCACTTTCCAAGAACAATCTGGGCTTTGCAGGGCTGAGACCATGGACCCTTACCCTGTTTTCTTGGCGTGTTCTTGCAAGCAATCAGAATTCTCCGTACACAGCTTCATTCGTGGACCTTGTTCCAACCGTTGATGGCCCTAATCTTCTTCCTCTTAGCATCTCCCTCCCCGATAGAGTACAAACCCACCTTTGCCTAGTGTGATTGCCAAGATCAATGCAATCTGAGAGGGACCTTGAAGTTGGCACAAAACACCCCAAGACCAAGTTCTCAGCACTAAGGGGATTTATTTGCCCCAGAGGTCCAAAGGGTAGGAAATAAGAGATGAATACAGGAGAGAGCGGACAAACGAGAAGGGAAAAGGAGCATGGAGAGGGGGGAAGTGCTGTTTGCCCCAGGGACAAAGGACTGCCTCTGGTTAGAGACAGACATAAGGGGAAAAGCAGAAAACGTATGTTAGGATGAGGTGTTTAATTTTGATTGGACAAGTCAATTAGGACAGCCAAAGGGGCTTTTGATTGCTGGACTTCAATACTTTGATAGCTGGACCTTGATAGTCAACCTCAGGAGGAGGAAGTGGCCAAAAAAAATGGGACTAGACCTCGGTGGCCAGCCAGCTTCAGGAGTGTAATCTAATGGTTTTCGCAAGGCAGAGGGAACGGGAGAAGGGCATGGCCTACCAGAGCCATCTTTGCCACACTTGCACCTGCTGGAGTCCTGTCAAAGCCAGTCTATGCAGCTTTTGCTGGGGCTCCACAGGTGTCCAAAGCTCAACCCTTCAGAGCTAAGGACTCTCTTTCTTCTAATCAGTCCCTCCCTCCTCATTTCTGCATTTGCTGAGTGCTGCTACTTCAAGCACGTTGCCAGTTGCCGGAACAGACTGAAAGTGTTTCCTTAAACCCATCCCTTTTCTTACCATGCTTGTCTGATTAGATAGGATGGGCTCACTTTTAACAGTCTGCGCTTCCTCATTTCTCTTGCTGATTCTTTCGCCAGCCCTTGGAGTTTCACTTGACTCCCTGCAATGGCCCCTTAATGGCTCTAATTTCATTCTGGCTTTGCCCTATCAATCAAGCCTCCACGCTCATGTCTGCTTAGTCTAATACACAGGAATCTGCAGCATCTGACAACCAGGCTTGGAATAATTGAAAGCTCCTTTCATATGTGAGATTGAATTCAGGCTGTCTCCACAGATGTATGGATGGAAGTGGATTCTCGCCGGCATTTCAAGCTTTGCTCTCTTTGCTGTTTCCTCTCCACCTCCTGGGTTTTGGGTGTTTGGTGACCTTGATTGCGTCATTATCTCTCTCACCTCAGTTTTCCCCTGCCATTTTATAAGTCTACCCATCCATCTTGCCTTAGCTAAAGTGCTATTTTGAATTTCAATCGTTATGTCATTTTCCTGTAGTTATTCCCTTGGTTTGTAATATGTTACACTTGCTTTGTTGTTAATTATAGCATATTTCTGCATAGCAGTGAGAGTCCTGTCTTTCTTTAGCTCCCATTTTCAAGGCTCTCGATGTTCATAGCATATATTGATTGGATCCATTGTACCAGGACTAGATTTGACCCTAAAGTCGGCCTAGTCTGTTCTGGACTCCTGATATGCCTTTGGCACAGTTTCTCTGCTAGGGTTTGTCAGTGTGCTGGTTAGCAGAGCATAATATGTCATTGTAACCACAGGCTTTTCCTCCCATGCCCCAGTTCCTAAAGTAACGACTCCGAGACTTTATTTATTTATTTATTTAATTTATTTATTTTTGATTTTTCAAGACAGGGTCTCTCTGTGTTTTACTCATGAATAAATGCCTAGACCACAAGCTTTGGCTCGTTCACCCACTAGCCCATAACTTATTTCACCCGTTTATCCTATTCTATGTGTGCCGCATAGCTGGTGACCTCTCCTCAGTTTCATCTTCCTCAGAGTCGGAGATGTATCTCCCCTCTGATTCTATCCTAGAACTTACCTCTCTGTGGGAAATCTCCCCTCCTATTTCCTGCCTCAGCTAATAGGCCATCAGCTTTTTATTGACAGGTGATGCTTCCATGCAAAACACATGAGGTGCTCTCCGCCTGTAATGATATAATGTTGAAGTTCTCTGGTAAGGGAGAGATGTGATAGAGCTGTGAACTGACTTCCTACTGTGTTAATACCATCTGTGCTGAATATGGAAATTCTACCTATCATATAGGTCCAATGGATAATCTAGATGGTCCCTTCTTCAAGTGATTTCTTTTTCTAACCGTATGGTCATGCCGAAGCAACACACGTTTAGCAGAAGCCTTCCTTAGGGTTTTGAGTTTTGATCCATTCCTGGGCTAGAACTTGGCAGGGTGGCACTCTCTGTGTAGAGATCTGCAGCCCTTGGCAGTTACAGGGTGGTAGGAGTAGCTGCCCCATTTCTGAAGCATTCTGTGTTGCTGAGCTGGGAGGTTCTTCAGATTTAAGGTAGCAAATTATAACACTAATGATACTTCCGGTTATTATGAGTTTATTGAGATGCATCCAAAACTGTTAAGTCTTCAAGTGTAGAAATCCTTTGTGTGACAAAACTTTTTCTAGGGGAAATTCAACACATACATCCACCCATGACAGATTGAAGTCTAAGATACCACCAAAGTCCAACTTGGTGAGACTATGAGTTTTATTGGGGTTACTTACAGGAATATGGGTGAGGGGTTACTTACATGAACAGAAATGACTCCAAGATATATGTGTCACCAATGCCCACCCCAGCTTGGGTGACAGCTCACAAAGCTGGGAGTCTGGAGCACACTAAACAGCCAGCCTGTGGGCAGATCAACAGGTTGCAAAGGGTTCTTTTCAAGTGACTCAGCTGGTCTAAATCTCTTCTAGGCAGTTAGATCTGACCTCAGCATCTTCTTCTCATGGTGGTTTTTCTGAGAAGCCTTAATGCTTACTCTGATTTGGTCAGTTTCAGAGACTTTCTGAAGCTATTTTGAATTGTTTTCCTTCCTGTTAAGGAAACTTACTAAAAAAAAAATCCTCAGAGTACTTTTGTTTTACAAGTTTATTGAAATATAGGGGTTGTCAGTTTTGCTTCTAGACATTCAATTTTTACACATTATCATTTGTTTTAATGTTTCTTATCTCTAACATTTAGGCACATTTTAATACTAACACATGCATTTGATTTATTTAAAAATATGTACAATAATGTATTGGAAAGAAATTGGAACAGTTTTACTGAGTTTCCTTCCAATTATTAAATAGTTCCAATAGTTTCCTTCCAATTATTAAATGCTTTTCATATTTTTGTAATGAATTTTGCATGCTTATAGTTTAAAACCTTTAAAGGAAGAAAGAAAAAAGAAATAAAGAGGAAATATATGTATCTGAAAAGAATACAGGTTTATGTAATTATATAAACGGCCCTTTGTTTGTTTTGTTTTATGGGTTTTTTGCGACAGGGTTTCTATAGTAAAGTGCCTGGCTGTCCGAAAACTTGCTTTATAGAACAGATTGTCCTTGAACTCAGATATCTACCTGCTTCTGTCTCCCAAGTTCTGGGATTAAAGGTTTGCGCCACATCCTAATTCCTCTCTCAGTGAGCAACAAGACACATTTGCCTTTAACAATTGCCATTTATTTAACAACAACAACAAACCTACATTAACTGGAAAGGCACTGTTGTGGTTTTAGAAGAGGGCAAAGCCCAGCTCTGGTTCACTGGGGGAGAAATAGCAAAGGGACACGGTCTGCGGTCTGCGGGCTTTATTTCCCCACAGCAATGGGGCGGGCAGGTGTCTCAGGAGTAAGGACCAGTCTTCAGGAAAATACAGACCTGGAGTGGAGCTGGGTTTCAGGATGCCTAGGCCATGAGGGATAGTAGCAAAATTAAAAGCTATGTTATTTCGTTGATCTATACATTTTTGCTATAAATTGGTCAAAGAGAAGTTTGCCCCTTCCCCCTTAATTAATTCTTCAGTATTATATGGTATCTGACTTTGTTTTTTCTTAGTGTTAGCATTTTATGCCACAGCCCAGACTAATCTTGACCTTGCTATGTGGTCCAGGCTGTAAGTTCATGATTCTTCTGTCCCTGCATCTTGAGGGCTCCTTGCCTTCTTGCCCAGGGTAG
The DNA here is from genome assembly GCA_907169655.1 of Acomys percivali. NCBI lineage: Eukaryota > Metazoa > Chordata > Mammalia > Rodentia > Muridae > Acomys > Acomys percivali. The sequence continues at coordinate 118,139,687 of OU015748.1, forward strand.
TATCTGATGTTGATGATGGAATGAAGGCAATCTCTTGTCTCCAGGCAGCTGAGCCTACTTGTGTAATTGTATCAGTGTATCACATCCCTAGGTAAACATTGCTACACTTTTGTCATGAATGGGCTTGTGCCCATATATGGCTTTAAAATATAGTTTTTACATTCCCATTAGGAGTTATCTTCAGGAATATACTGCAACTGTTAGCCAAGAGAGTTTCTCCAGCTTTTGTGTGGAGCTGGAGAAGCTGGAGCTAAAGTAAGATTAGGTTCTATTTCAGGTCGTTTTTATTGCTAATAGAGGTTTCATAGTTATAGGGTGGGAATGGACTCTCACATAAGCAAAACTCTGTGTGTGTGTGTGTGTGTGTGTGTGTGTGTGTGTGTGTGTGTGTGT
>OU015748.1:118140662-118150809 GCA_907169655.1 Acomys percivali
TGTGTGTGTGTGTGTGTGTGTGTGTGTGTGTGTGTGTGTGTGTGTGTACACATGAGGCAGGGTTTCACTATGTAGCTCTAGCTGGCCAAGAAGCTGTTGTGTAGGCCTGATTGGCCTTAAACTCAGAGATTATCTTGAAGGTCTGAAGCCACCCTCGCCCCCAACCTTATATATTCTGCTTTTCAATGATCCTTTATAGTAACTGCTGGCACCCAGATTACTTGTGTGGTTCTTGCCTGTGCCCAATGCCAGCTAGAGTAAGCTGTGATCTTTGGGAAAGGACTTGGTCAGCGGTGTCTCTTCAGAGTTCCCATGTACATCTTATGAGGGACAAGCCTGAGGAGGGCTGAGAGTGACTAGGTCATATTGTGAGGGAGTGTCTGGGGTATATGGGAGTGCTATCTTAAGGAATTCACAAAAGACATTCCAAGCTTTTCAACAGGCCTCTTAAAGTCAGCTGGATGAGATCTGGAAGCCAGTAGGAAGGCAGAGGATAAGGATTAGGCCTGGGGCGGCTACCGGACTGCCCTCCTATGTCCAGTGTCTCTGAAGATGAACACTCAGAGCAGTCAAGTATGTACTGTGAAGAAAAAAGTCAGTGAAAGAGGCACAAATCTGACACTGTCAACAGTGTCAGTCTACAGACTGGGAGAAGATCATCACCAACCTCACATCTGACAAAGGACTAATATACAAAATATATAAAGAATTCAAGAAATTAGACACCACCAAACCAAATAATCCAATTTAAAAATTAGGTACGGAGCTAAACAGAGAATTCTCAACATAGGAACATCGAACGGGCAAGAAACACTTAAAGAAATGCTCGATGTTCTTAGTTATCAGGGCAATGCAAATCAAAACTCAAGTGACAACACACGCTGGCAAGGATGTGGAGAAAGAAGAACACTCCCCCATTGCTGATGGGTGTGCAAACTTGTACCACCACTTTGGAAATCAATCCGGTGCTTTCCCAGAAAATAGGGAATAGTGTTACCTTAAGACACAGCCATACCCCTATGAGCATTCACAGGGGGAGGAGGTCCCCCTGAGTCACAGTCATAGGGGAGGGGAGTAAGGGGAAAATGGGTGGGAGGGAGGAATGGGAGGATACAAGGGATGGGATAACAATTGAGATGTAATATGAATAAATTAATAAAATATATTTTAAAAAAGAATAGGAAACTCTAAAAAAGAAAAAAAAAAAGACACAGTCATACCATTCCTGGGCATATACCTGAAAGATGGTCCATAATACAACGATATTTGCTCAACTATGTTCATTGCAGCTTTATTCCTAATAGCCAGAATCTGGAAACAACTTAGATGTCCCTCAATGCGAAGAATGGATAAAGAAACTGTAATACCTTTACACAGTGGAATACTATCCAGCTATCAAAAACAAAGAAATCTTGAGATCTGTAGGCAAATGGGTGTAACTAGAAATGATCATTCTGAGTGAGGTAGCCCAGACCCAGAAAGACATGCATATTATATACTCACTTATAAGTGGATATTAGCCCAATGTAGATGTCCTCTGAGAGACTCCACCTAGCAGGGGATCAGGACAGATGCTGGGTCTTGCTGGTGGACTCTGAGTGGAGCCCTGCAAGTTATATGGAAGAGTGGGGGATGGAAGGACTGGGTGAGAGAGGGGTTTCAGGAGCTCCATAAGAAGACTATTAAGGCTGGTGGATCTGGACCCAGGGTGGGGCGCTGCACAAACTGATGCACCAACCAAGGACATTGGAGGCAGAGAACCTAGACCCCCCCTGTTCATATGTACCAATGGACAGCTCATTCTCCACATGGGGACAGAGTGGTGGTCTGCCTCTGACAAGAACTCTGGTGCCCATGGTTTGATCACTGCCCCTTGGCTGAATGGCCCTGTGGGAACACAGAAGAACGGGATGCAGGCTATCCAGGTGAGACCTGATAGGCTGTGGTGAGGTGGATGGTGGGGAGGAGGACACCCCCCATCAGAGGTACAGGAGAGGTAAATAGGGTGGAAGAGGGAGGAAGAGTGGGAACAGGAAGATAAGAGCAATACATACATACATACATACATACATACATACATACATACATACAATATATATTAACAATTGTGCAACTAGATAGCCTATGTTTCTTCTTCTTGGAGCTTGCACCATTTCCCCTGTACCATCTGTGGGGATTCCACAGCTTTATTCCCCCATTTGCTCCCCTCCCAGGGGATTGGTAGCTTGACTCTCCATTGGTTGCCCAACTCTAATTTGGTGTCACTTATCTGCCAACTTTGGATTCAGGGTCCCCATTCAGGCTGATTGCTCTGAATCATTTTGGGCATAGGGACTCATAGATAGTAGCCATAGTATATCTGGCAATGTGTCTCCATCACTTCCTCCTGTCCTGTAGAATACTTCTTTACAAGTAATGGTCCACTTTAATTAAGGACTTTGTAAAGATATGTAAGAGCTCAATTTTGAGTGAACATAATGTCCATAATAATGATATAGTTTCTTAAAATTAACTGAGCCCACATAAAATACACTGATCTGATAGCAACGTCCTTTCTCATCCAACCACAGAAGAAAAAATTTGTTCTTCTATCTTTTGACTTAATTGGTACTCATTGAGAGTTTAACACAACCTCAGGCACTGTGTTAAATACCCCTGGCTCTGCTCAGTGTCATGACATGCTCATGGCTCTAGCAGGCTATCTGATTTTCAAGAGCTGGCTGCTGGTGATCTATACTGTTAAAACCATAGCTCTGCTCTTAGGCTGTTGAACAGTGAGAAGAGGGCTGGTTGCAACATATGGCCTTTTTTTTGTTCAATATGTGCTCTATTTTTGATGGAAAAAATGGGTCATTTGGTAAAATACCTAATCCAAACATGACTCCCATGTTCATGAGGCATTCAAAGTAGATACCTTTGGGTTTCAGAGAAATGCTTTTAGGCTGGACATGAATGTAAACAGTTTTGTGTTAATGTGCAACTATTCAAATGTGAACAGAAAGATGGTTTCTGGCAGCACAAATAGCTCTAATGTCAGTGACAGAAAGGGGCTGGACATTATGTAGAAATGAAACATAGAAAACAAAGTTTGTTAGTAAGTTATGGGTATGGTCTCATGGAAACTGACAAAAATTCATAAGTACTTTGGAAATCTGTAGTGTGAACTGTAAAAATTGAAAGATGGTGAATAAATGTTGACTGATAGCATCAATAAGAAGTAACTTTTCTGCTTGACAGAGTGTGTATGTGTGTGTGTTCATGCACACATGCACTCAGATGCACAGGTATGTGTGTGCACACTCATGTCCCCATGCACATTTGTGCATATCATGTGGGTGTTGGGGAACTTTGAGATGATATTATAGAATTTTTGTGTTTAATATTTAAATTAGGGCTCATTTTAAAAATGGCTCAGAGAGGGCTAATGGCCAAGAGCCCACATGTGGACAGTGATCACTGAGTCCTTTAAGTTATTCCTGACTCCCACACGTGTTTGGTATATAGATACACATACAAAATGAAACAGATAACTTAAAGATATTTTAAAGCTGAGCATCGAGGTGCACGCCTGTAATCCCAGCATTCAGGGAAGCAGAGACAAGCAGATCTCTGTGAGTTCAAGGCTAGACTGGACTACAAAGTGAGTCCAAGACAGCCACAGTTACTCAGAGAAAACCTGTCTCAAAAAAAAAATACTGGGCATGGTGGTGCATGCCTTTGATCCCAGCACTGGGGAGGAAGAGGCAGGTGGATCCCTGTGAGTTCAAGGCCAGCCTGGTCTACAAAGTGAGTGAAGGACAGCCAGCGATACACACCAAAAAACCCTGTCTCGAACCACCCCCCTCCAAAAAAAAAGAACTGTAAAAGAAAAGAAAAAAATCTCAACTTGAGAGTGTAGTGATTCAAAAATATTTTATCAGAGCTTATAGTGATTGTATTATTTGGATAGAAATACAAATGCGTCTTTAAATGTAAGTTGGTAATATGGGTCCAACGATTTTTTTTTATAATTCATCTTGACTAGGCTCCAGCTCAGCACACTTTCAGTCACTGCTGAGTCTAGGAGTCAGTCTGACAGTGCTTGGTTGATGTGGTTGATGTTTTTGGTCAGGTGACTTTAAGTAATGGTAAGGATCTTGCACTCGTCATGAGGTGGGCAGTCACCTGGAAGATCTAAGGACTGAAAATTAAAGTTTTCTAGAGAAAGAGGCAATACTTCCTGAACATTTCAACACCAGCTCTTCTCTGTTCTTTAACCTGTTAACCCACTCTGAAGAGTGTGTGAACTTGCCAGCCCCACAATTATATAAAACAATTTTTAAAAATAAGTTCACCTACATAATGTGCATGTGTACTCAGAATCTGCTAGTCTGTTTGTCTGTATGTCTTCAATCAATCAATCAATTATCTATCTATCTATCTATCTATCTATCTATCTATCTATCATCTCTCAATCTCTCAATCATCTACCTGTTTATCTCTATATATCTCTATATCACCTATATATTTACCAATATCTGTGATTTATGGTTTATCACTTATATTCATCTATCTATCATCTGTAGTGAAAGTAAACATGTTTTTGTTTTGATCCCAAGTGTGGGATATGAAATAGGCTTGTGTGAGGGCATGTGATATTTGTCCACTAGAATGGGAATTGCCTCTTGTGGGGGCATGGTCTTTGCCAGTTGATAAACTTCTTGGTACAGACTCTGAGAGGAGATAAATATGAGCCCCCAAACCAAAGAGTTTTTGTTTTTTGTTTGCTTTTGCCTCACTTTGCGTCACTTGGCTGTTCATTGCTCTGCTTCTAGATGCTCCTAGAGAGAAATGCGTCAGAGAATATTTCGAGGTTCTGGCTGCTGCAGTTGTGGTCACTTTTGCTGAAATTTCTGGTTTGCTGTTTAATGGGTCTTCTGGAATCCTGATGACGAAGAGTAAATTGGCCCAAGGAGCCGAGTCTAAAATCATCAGTCTTCCACGTAGCTACCTATCATCTATTCCTTATCACCTGACTGTTACCATCCTCATCTCTTGATCCATCCGCAATTGCCTGCTGCTTCTTATTTGCTGAAGTGCCTTGGCTGAGACAGTTCCCTAAGTGGAAAGCCTTTTAAAGATCTGACATAGATGACGCGCCCATCTCAGTCCACAGCCCCCTTGGCACTCCTTGCCATTGGACATCTGTGTCCTTCTTCTTCAAACACCTTTGCTGTCTTCTCTGAGGCCCTCCCTGCTCTCTGCTCCTCCCTTTCAGCAAGGAAGAATCAGGTGCCTTTCATCCCAGCCTTAGCTCCTCACACACAGCATTTTCCCCCTTAGGGCTTGTGGGTCTGTTTGCAAGTCCTTTTCCATTTACCGCATGGTAATGACCGTGTCCCATTCATCTTGGTATTCTCATCACCTAGCCCAGTCAGCGGTATAGAGATGATATTCAATCAATATAGCTGAAGGAATGAATAAGTAGGTGGTCCTCTTCTTCAAGGATAAGCAGCTGCTTTTATGTGATGTTGCAGATGCTGGGAGGCATCCTCAGTGCTTAGTCTTTCAGGGCTGGATGTTTCTAAGCTTTTTGTACCTGCGCTGCCTGAAGAAAAATCCCCAGACAAACCTTTTAATTGGTATAAAAATCTGAGGCTGTCAGTTTTGAGGGGTATAATGTCTGCCAAGCCGACTTAAGCCAATTGTGCAAAAATCCCTGGCATCGTATGTGGGTGGCATAGATGCTTCAGAGAATCAGATTTCAGACTTACACTGACATATTTTAACCTATAAAATTAATGGCTTGTAGCTCTACCTGCATCCCCTAGTAAGGAGTTCAATATCCCCTTTGATGTTTAAGCACTGAATTAACTCTAATAATGCCTACCTGCCCCAGGCCGAGGTTATGGAGTTTGCATTTTTTCAAGTAACAGCCAAAGAAAGTGCAGTATCACTTAATTATTATTCCCTTTCCCATGCGTCTTGCTGTGCACTGTTGGAACTTAGGCCTTCTAGGTAGGGTGGACTTCGGCTTCCTAGAACCCTCTGTGGCTCAGTCCCTGCATTGTCTATGGGTGTCCCTAACTCCTAATCGTTGAAGAGCGTACATTGATTAGATCACACTGAGTACTGATCCTAGCTCCTACCAACCATCCCCCTTCCCCCACGATTACCCAAGAAGCCTGGCCATCTACATAACCAGAGTATGTGTAGAGAAATCTCATCTTTCTGGGCCTTTCTCTCAGGTTCTTCTCAACAGGCCTTATGAGTTTGCCTGTCAGGAGTGCTGAGAGATTTCCTAGATACTCATGGATGTTATCTGTCCTCTTCTCCAGTAACTCCATTGACCCAGGAATCCATGGAAGCAAGTGACTCTTCCTGGGCCCGAGTGAGTGTCTGCTCCAACATGACCTGTTATGTCACTTCCTTGAAATAAAGGTTGGCAGGTCGAGTTTGTATGGCTCCTGGTAATGGCACCTGACCTCATCTCTGCTACATACACTAATGGCAGCCCTCATAGTCAGCAAAATGTCACCCTGCTATGAACAGACGCTAAGAGGCATGGCCAGTTAAAGAGCACGTCACAGAAGAAACTCAAGCACTCTGATCTCCAGACATGGAGTGTCCATAGACTTTGACGTCAGAGCTTAGTTCCCCTTGGTGCCTTCCCACGCATCTGCAGGCTCTATCTTTCGTTTCTGGTGTTCTCTATCATGTCTTCCTTACCAGACTGTGTCCACAGTTGTCTGCTACAAGGCACAGCCTGGGTCACACTTCAGGAATCTTTGTTTCCTCTCTGCCCCAGCACGAGCACCTTCAATCTAAGTTAAAAAGAAATTTCTCTCAAAAATTACCCTAGCGCTCTTTGTATAAAATGATTATAAAATCCACCACCCCCTGGGGCTTCTGACTATGCTATTTTTATGTTTTTTAAAAATTTTCATTATTTGAAAATGTAGACTAACGTACCTACAGAAAAGCTTACACCATCCACACGCACAGCATAATTTTGTGAAAGGCAATCATCATGGGGAGTGGCTCCCAGCTTTGTTGCCCATATTATCTCCAGTCACATGGAATGAGAGAAGGTCACAAACATTCCAGAGGCCTCTGGCTGAGTTCTGGCATGGTGACCCTCTCCTCCCCACGGGTGACCACTGTCCTCCTTCCTGGCTTTGCTTCATAGTTTTAGCTCACGTAAGACTTCTCTAAGGTTGCCGAGTGTTGCCTATTCCCGAGCGTATGGACATTTCACAATCCCACTGTGTGTCCGTTCTTTTTCTGTGCCCAGCTTTTGCATCACTGTCTCTGAGCTCCCTCAGGCTTTGTGGCATAGTGATGCATCGTGTGCTAATGCCTTAACTCATGTATCTGTTCTGTTCTGTTCGTGGGCGTTATGTTTGTTTTCAGTCGCCGTCTCTTATGACCACCCATGTTGCCAGCATTTCTTCACACGTCCCCGGGTGCTCATGTGCACATCTGGCCTTATGCTTTCACTGTTGGGAAGTTGAAAAGATATGAAGTAAATTTAGTGAGTGGCTGTAGGTCTATTTTTTTTCAATTTCTCTTTTTGTATCAATATACAGTTTGGTATGTTCTCAATGATGATATAGAAATATGTTGATTTTTTTAAATCAAAATTTCAACTTTACTGGCATAAAATTTATTACTATGTGCATGTCCTTTGCTAAATCTCTGTAGGGCTCTGGAGCAATGTCCTCCTTTTGTTCCAGTAATTAGTTATTTATACCCACTTTTGGGTTTTATCCATTTTGTCAAAGACTGATTAGCTACATTTCTTAGGATTATGTATATAACACACATTTTTGTAATTGTGTTTAAAATGCCTGACAGTGTAACTTCCAGGGAAAGAGACTTATCTGGGCTCACGGTCTCAGGGGGGTTCAGTCCATCACACTGAGGAAGGCATCACGCATCTGTTCTGTCTGTGCCTGTAGAACAGGTGTCATGGCTAGTCATATGATAGTGGCGTAAGCAGAGAGAGGCTTGGAGTTAGATCTGGGATAGAAAGTCAAAGGCTTTCTGACCCACTTCCATCAATTAGACCCTACCCTCCTAAAACCTCCACAGTCCTTTCTCCCTAAAGCTTACCTCTCACTGGCCAATAAGTGGTCAGATTATAAGTTTGTCGGAGGAACATTCTGGATTCACACCATAGCATTCCACCTCTGACCTCCATAGATTGATGGTAGTCCTCTAATGCAAAATGCATTCATACAACCTCAGGAGTCTCACAGTCACAGCAGTTCCAACACTGTTCAAAGGCTCGATGTCTCTACTGAGACTTAAAGAAAAAATGTGAGCTCCCATAAAATTAAAAAAAAAAAAGTAGAGACATGCTGCTATATACAACTCAGGGGTGGCTGAGTATAACAAGGGAAGATGTAAGAGGATGCACTTGTTGACCAGCTAAAGGAAGAAAAAAGATGCAGAGCACAAATGTGTGCATGGCTCTGAGGGAAGTTAAGACTGGATCCCTACCACTCACTTGTGCATATTTAAAACACCAAGCCAAATCTCTTTGCCAAGTAGGAGATTTGTGATTGCAAAGCCAGTAGTTTCCCTTTAAGTAAGGGTTTTTGTTTGCCATAGATCACCTTTATACTGTGGTTTGGTATGTTGCAGAATTGTCTATTTTCACAGTATCTTGTTAGTCGCTAACTTAACATGGTTAACCTGCAAGGCTGTGGTCCTCACCTAACACCTGTCTCATTGAGAGGTTCCCTTATACTTTCCTCATATTTTTTGTCCTCATTTTCCTGTGGGTATATAACCAAACATATAACCAAATGTATATAATAATTATACAATGCTAGGTCATTAATTTTACTCAATAGATTATTATCTTAAAATAAGATGCTTAAGTATGGTAATCATTTCATAGTGTAAAAATTTTATGCTTAATATTCATGTTAGCACTGGTGCAATAACTTCATACTAGCTTTAGTCATAAAGGGCCATATCTCTCTGCTGACAGCTTAAGTTTTTGTGTTATGCTTAAAACGTTTAATCTGATGTCTGTTATACCTGCCACACTGTCAGAATGTGTCCTTCAAACGTATCCATCTGCAACTTTTCAAACTGTACTAAACTGATATTTCTTGAAGTCTAAATCTGTGATAACATACAATATCTTTATTTTAAATAGAATATGGCTTTAATTTTTGATGAGCTTCTGGGTTTTAAAGAGAGTTTTTAGGACCACTAAATATTTTGGATCATGTAGAGAATATATACTGTGCTTTAGTAATTTCTGTCCCTCATTTGTATTATGTGACATAATAAATATGAATGTTAATCACTGCTTAGCTATGTTAATAAACTTGCTTAGCTCTAAAAAGAAGAATAGGAACTCTAAATGACCAGAAAGGCAATGCTGTATTCACATGACTTTCTGTAATGGTTCTTATCTGCTGTAAGATGAAGCTTCTATGATGAAGGGTGGGCGCTCCACTCATCTGTGGGTACAAGGATCAGCATTTGGAACACAGTTAGGAATTAGATTGCTTAAGAAAGTGACAGTAGTAGGTTCTGCTCTATGATTCATGACCTTACTAGTCATGGGTAGTTGACTTAAGTGTACAGGATTATATGTGATCCTCCTGTTGAGTGGGCCTGAAGTCCAATTGGACAGCTGCTACTTACCTTTATTTATTTATTTTTATTATTTTTCTTTTTTACATATACATTTATATTATTCCACATCTATATACAATGAACTTCCTACAGCAAGGAGAACCATAAAATAATCAGGAGTTATGGAAATGTTACATTCATATTGTTTTGGCTATTTGTATTTGGCAACCTTCAAGAAAACAGCTTTCCTATCTTGGTGTGCCTAAAATTCTGAATGTAAATCAATATCTATCATATCTCAACTGTATCAACTTAAAACATCTATCTAGACTTAAAAACATCTTAACCCCTAAACAACTGAAATTAATTGTAAAACTAAACTATATAGCCTTCACCCTCATCAGAGACTTGAGAAAGAATAAAATTAATTATCTGAGTAGACAGGAAGTGAGGATTAGCAGCTTCCTAAATGAGAAAATGACAGAGACAGTTTGCTGCCTGAACAGTCACCCAAAACTCTCTATAACATTGGAGCATCATCTTCAGTCTTCTGACCCAATATATCTTA
>OU015748.1:118150819-118202767 GCA_907169655.1 Acomys percivali
TAGTGACTTATGCAATGATGTGTGCTTACTTCCTGGCAAGGCATGGTGGTAAATTTTTACCTCAGCAAGTTAAGAATACTTAAAGCTTTTTCAAGCATTTCTTTGTGTGACACAGAGTTTTGCTTTTGTAAGTCAACCCTTACCCGTGATTTATTTGTGTATCAAGCCCCCAATCTTGTTTATGTTGCCCCAAAATGGCTTGGAGAGACAGGCATGACATTATGAATCCAGATGGCCACAGATGGATCTGCAGTGAAGCATAAATCTATATTGAGTTGGTGATCTATGTTTATAGTGCCCTGCTAAACTCTCGGAGACCCAGCACCTAAATCACCCGGCATTGACTGCACCGATTTAGTATAAATAATTGGTGGACGTGAACTGGATCTTTCATTGTTAGTGATCAGGACTCTCACCTCTAAGACCAATGCATTCTAGTGTGCTCTCCTTGAGTATTTAGTTCATTTTAGACTCCAGTCATGGTAGCCGTTGAGCACCTAGGCATTTGCACGTGATATAGTCTTAGGCGTTCTTGTGGCTGATCTGTTAGCATAATTACTGCCCTTTCCAACGTGCTGCATATCGAAGCCTCCACACATTTGTAATGGGCTTGATGGTTAAGCTTAAAGTTTGCAAAGAATGAAGTTAGATTCCAAGAAATTAATTTAGAAATTTTTATCTGGTAGGGTGATTCATAAGCAAGATTTTTTTCAAGATCTATTAATAGTGGAAATGTCAGCCAAAGTCCACATGATGTATGCTTGAAATAATCACCTGTAGCACCAAACAAAGCTAAAATTATAATTGCCTTCTAGCACTAAAAACTAATTCTGAATCTACGCCTAACAGCTGAGTATGTGAAAATCCACAATTTCAGCTTTTACAGTGATCTTCCCTCTGGCTAAAATTATTAAAAAGAAAAAAAAAATCAAAGAATTATCTGTCCTTTAGAACCCAACAAGGGAGCGTGATTAAGTGTCAACTGATATGCAAGTTAATGAAGTAATTGTTGAATGTTTTTTATGTCAAGTCTGCATACTTGTATTTGTAAAAAGCACTAATAGTAATAATAATCGCTGGTCTTCATTCATCACTGTTCCCCTTTAAGTCGTTTGGTTGGCTATTTCATAAAAGGTGCTGCTTCATCTATATTGCTATAGTAGGTGGAACAACTGTATGCCCACAGCCACAGAGCAGCACAGTTACTGTTATTCCCTGTCATATGACTGTAGGTAAGTTGAGGCAGCCATCCTGCAATAAAGAGCCATAAATACAGTTTGGAGAAAAGCAAACATACCTAACAAATCAGGTTCCTAACATCTTCTGTGTAGGTTTTCCATTACTCAAACCCATTTTGTTGATGTTTGTAAGGTTAATGTACATAGACCTAACCCACGGCAGATGTATATTCCATCCAGCATAGGTTAAGTAAATGTTTAGGGATCATTTGCCTGATGCAGCTAGCACTGTAGATGCTAGGGGGTCCATCCATGAGCAAAATAGCTGAAACCTCTCCCTATCTCCCTATCTTTCTGGAGCTTATTATGTTTAAATATGTTTTTTAATTCATGTTTTCTGTGATGTGATCATATTTGTTATCTATTCATTTTGGATAGCATGTATGAAATGTATATAGGATCCAAGTTATATTTACTTTTCCAAAAGAGACTCATGGCTTTCTCTGTTGCATGAGTAGAATTGAAACAATGTAATCTTGTCATAAAAGGACATGGGTGAGGGCTGGTTTGCATGTTCATCAAGGATATCACCTCTCACCTTTGTTCTAGCCCAGTGGCTTTCAACCTCCCTAATGCTGAGGCCCTTCAGGATAGTTCTTCACGTTGTGGTGATGACCAACGATAAAAGGAACCTTCATAACTGTAATTTGGCTACTGATATGAGTTGTAATGTGAATATCTGATATTTGCTATGGTCTTTGGAGACTCCTGTGGATGGATTGTTTGGCCTCCCAAAGGGGTCATGACCCACAGGTTGAGAACCACTGTTGTAGCTCTTCAGGACCTTGTATTTTCTTAGACCACACTCTGTAACAAGTTATGATTTATACTAGTATTCTTAGCATATATTATGACTAGTTTTTTTTTTTTTTTTTTGCTTGACTTAGTCTTGTGGTCACTCCCCCAAGAGAAGTTCAGAACATGACAAATGCCATGAAGGACAAACAGCTGTGTGCTGGATTCTATTGTCTGGTCTTTCCCTCCTCACTGGCAGTGTGGCTCTTTGCATTTCCAGTGTTATTCCTTCTGAGCACCAGGGCTGTTCTGTGAGCAGGGCACTCCTAGCTTGCCTTTGCCTTGCATACAGAATAAGTAAATGTCTCCAGGGACGATGCACCTAATCATGCCACAGCTTTCTCCGACGTGCTGCCCAGAGATCTCTAATCTCCATCGTTTTATCAACTCTGATGCATTTAAGCAGATTTTAGAGGGATTAATTTTTGTTTTTGTTTTTTTTACTTAGACTTATTTTAGTGGTTCTTGGTTGGATCATTGATGTGTTAGAAGTATATTCAGGCTATGAACTGAAGCAAAATATGATGCACACACACACACACACACTCACACTCATAAAATACACCTTGAAATTTTCATCATGCCCTAATTATTTTTACTCATTGGAAAGATGGGCAGGGAGTGAGATTGAACATATTCATTAAACATATTCATCAAAGTGGTGCATTGAAAATGTTGGACAATTGCCAAAGCTGATACTCTGTGGGTCTCACTGTCTCCCAACTAATCAGTTGTGGTGGTGGTGCTGAACTGGATAGCAGCAAGCTGTGCGAGTCTACTTGGGAGCTTTAAGATGGAAGTAGTCAGGTTGGCGAGCCTAAAAGAGAAGGTGTCCAGTACATGGTGGTTACTCTGAGTAGTGGCTAATGTTGTTGAACCCTACTCTGATTCATCTTTGCTGTCTACTAAAGTACAAAGTAGATTTTCTCCATATTTTTATATCTCCATTAAACTTGCAGGAGGCAGGTATTGCACAATGGATAAAAGCCTATATGTGAGGGGCAGGGATATTTAAGCTCTAACCTTATTCATTTGTGAAGTGCTTACTTAGAACAAGTTGCAGAACTCTACATGTTGATTTCACATCTGTAAAATGCAAATAGTAAAACACATCACTGTACCTAGATGAAAATTGATGGACATACTGTACTTAAACTACGCACTGTGAACACACAAGCCCTTGTAGTAGCACTTCTTTACCTAACATGGAAACACAATTACCAAGTACAGGTTTTACACGAGAGCTCAGCACATATACCTAGACCGGTGGTTCTTAACCTGGTAGTTAAGAAGAATGGGAGAAAGAAATTTGATTACCAGCAATTATTTATTTGTTCATGTGATACTGATTTTTCCCATCTTCCCTAGAGACACGAGAAAATAATAATAGGTAAAAATTATAGGAGGAGAAAATAGAAAAGGAAGTGCTTCCACCAAGACCACATGGTCTCATTCCTGATGTTTCACGGTACCACCAGCCATCTCTTCTTGATTTGTGAAGAATGCGAATTTATGTTATTACAAGCAAATAAGAATTAGCTATATAAAATTAAGCAGTGCGTTAAACATTTTTGTTATTGTTGTTTCAATAGTTATTATAGTCACACATATATGAATTAAATTTTACCCTAGACCACTGTGCAGACAGACATCTTTCTTAAAACTTGACAGTTCTCTGAACAGCATCCTGGTGTGATACACAGAGGTGCCCCACCTACTACCTTCGCTGTGATTCTGACTTGACAGAGCACATCTTTCCTGACAAGCTCCGCATGTCAGGAATTGTTTCAGTGCTGCTCACACTTGAGCGAACATGAAATGAGGCCTCTGCTGAGTATTGCAGTTTGAGTGTTCAAAAGCTGATGCTAGACCTGCAGCTCAGAGGTGAACTGCACACGGCAAATGGCTGAATTCCCCAACAGTACTCAGTTGTCATAGAAACTGACCCAAACACCCTCTAAACTTCCCCCTTGCCTTGGCAAATGTATGGCTAAGAAGCTTTCTAAGAGGGGCAGGAATGTGTGTGGCTGCATCAGAAGCTTTGACTGGGCAGATTCCTGAGTCTGGACAGTGTCTTGTGTTTGTTTCCACAGAGCATATATCATTACGGACTATATGGGCATCCGCAACGAAAGCTTCATGAAACTCGCTGCAGTCGGGACCTGGATGGGGGACTTCGTCACAGCCTGGATGGTAAGAAGGCTTCAGCTTCTCTCAGTTTGAGCACGTGCCCGGTGGAAAGCGTGTTCACAGTGTTGGGAGGGCGTTGTGCGGAAACAGCTACTAAGTGTTTTTAAGAGTACACATTTACAAGTGTGTACCAATGTTGAAAACTCACCGCTTACTTCTTGTACAGGATGGACTGTGTAGCATAGATTAGTCTAGAGGTTGTATTTAATATCTGTGTCCCTCAGAAAACAAAACATGCAATCAGAATATTGATGATGGATCTCCTCTAGGAGTGTGTGTGTGTGTGTGTGTGTGTGTGTGTGTATGCATGCATGTATATACCCAGGTGTATATCTGAGGACACAACATATCCATGGTCCTTAGTGAAAAACTCCACCCTGTGAAGTTCTGAACAATCTTTTTGGGGTCCTTTTTTTTTGGACACCCATAGTTGTCAGGTAAGGGATGAAATCTGCTCTGTCTCAGAAGACCGTCTGAAACATTGCTTAAGTGGTCTCTAGATTTTTAATTGTAACTTTATCTTTCGGGAATTTCATATTTCACTCTGTATTTTCATCAGTTCTGTTTATTGTGTCCTCACTCTGATGCCCCCCCATGCCTCAGCCCATATTCTCTTCCTGAGTCTAGATTTGTTGTTGTTATATGCGCATTTATACACAGCCTACTGTTACCCACATGTACATGGGTAAAGAGACCACTTTGCCTTGGACAACCTATGATGGACTCTACGTCAAAGGAGGCAGACAGTGTTCCTGAAGAGGACATCTGAGGCTTCCATGTGTGCACATGTGCAGCCATACATGCCCATCCCTCCCCATTTAAAAATGATTTGCTTTTGATTACTTAAAATAATGATTAGAGCAAGCCACTCACAAAGTCTAGGCTATGCCATATCAAAATTTTCATTTCCATTAGGAAATTGTATTCAGACTGAGGTACACATATTGGAAAATAATATACTTGACATTTGGCATGATATGTTCGAGAAAACTCTACATTAATTGTGATTGCGATTTTACCTCGACTGAGAAATAAAATGGAAGTGAGAATCAGATCAAGGTTTCAGAAACAAGGACTCTCTGACCTTGACATTGATGTTTGACCTCCAAGAAAAATGATACAGTGCATAGGGGCCCAATTTGCACATTTCGCAAATGGATTTCACAGTTTCTAGTTCTGTTATATGTTTTCTATAAATAGGAAACATGTGGCCCTAGATAGGACTTACTGTGCAACATGTGGCAGATGTAAGAGCTTCACTCTTGCTGTTGTGTTGTTTGTCTGAGCCCAACCCATTGAGTGACAGGGCAGGCCACTGAGCCAATCCTCATGCTGCCTGGACTTCCAAGGCCTTAGTACATCCCACCATAACCCAGGCCCAGGAGCATACTGTCTGGAGTTGCCCTTGCAATTTCAGTGCTGAGGTAGACAGGTGACATGGCCCAGGACTTCCTGGTTTTGCTTTTGACAAAAGTCAAGGGAGAACCAACAAGATAAAACACTTGTCAAAAGTCTCTCTGCAGTTTGAAAGCTCCTGCCAGCATTTGATATGGTAGCCATTTTCTGTCTTTATTGGAATATTATTGTTTATCTATGACCTGTTTGTACCCAGTTCTGCAAAGCGTTTTCTCTCTGTGGCACTCCTATATGCTCTAGAGTGCTGCCTACACGTTTGTAAAATCTAAACAGTGAAGTCCACTTGTTTAGACTCCCTCAAAGGAATGTGTATGGTGTTGCCTTGACCTTTAGTCTTTTCTGATTCTATTTTCCACCCTAAACACATCTGCCTTCTTACATGTAAGGCTAAGGGGGACACAAAGCCTCTCGTTCAGCCCACGGTGCTGCCTTTTTCTCAAGCTCTAGCTCCGCCGCATGGGTCAATGCCTGCTTCTTTAATGCCTCCTGTTTCTGCTCGCTAACCCGACTCCTTCCTTTTCCACATCACTGCTTTAGTGGAAAGCTAGAAAAGGAGTGAGAATGAAGAGAAGTGTGTTTTGGGCTTAACCACCCATGGTGGGCATGAATCCCACAGGCCGCTCCTCTTTTTTTCTTACTGTAAACTGGGGCAGAGCCCAAGGTCTCTTTCTGCTTATGTTATATGAAACAGTGACCTTTCCCCCACTGGGCTCAGGCAGAGATGGAAAAGTAAATGCAAGCCTCGGCTTTGCAAGCACAGCCACCCAGGGAAGGTTCCCCGAACACCGTTTCTATTCCCACTCCTGTTCATTGACGGGGCAGTAACTTTTCAATAAATATTTATATGCCTACATGTGTGTGCATTGATAACGCTTTAAAAATAATATTTTTCCTCATGAGAGGAACTTCAGGTAGCATTGACCTTCATGTGCATAGAATTCTCAGTATGGGATGAATATCAATGATGAAGGTGACCTTCGGGGAAAAGCAAGTGACTTTTTACATTAACAATCATAGATTAACTCTTAATGCATTTCTACGGTGAAGAATTTTTATTTTCTGGAAATAATTCTGAACTTTTTCTATGGTTTATAAAGATCGTCAGGACTGATGTGATCCAAAGACAAGAGTGATCCAAAGCATTCTGCAAAATACCCTCTGGCCCTCACATGACCGAGTGAGTGTCCAGCCATGTCCTGGCTTTACGGTAGATCCTGTGTGTAGGGCAAATGCGTACAAAGCCCCACGAAGCTTGCCATATTTTCTTGCTAATTGTTAAAATCATTTGATTAAGTAAAAGATACGCATAAAGCGATGGGCATTGTAGTGTGGCACTGGGCTGCACTGCTGCTGTTTGTAGGAGCAAAATAAAATCGTGTCCTGAAGATGTGCGTGTAAAAGTGAAGCCATGGCTATCTTGAGCTACAGCTAGTTCCCTTGTGCCCTCTGCTCTGTGCCATTCAGTGATTAGCTCATGGCTCCAGCTTCTCCATGTCCCGTTCAGCCTCCCCTGAGGTCAAAGGTGGCTGGGGCTCTGCGGACATCCTCATGAGACTATCGCTGTTATTTCCTACCAGAGGGAAGAGGCTCCTGCCATCCAGCTAACCCCCCCCCATACACTTTCTGATCTATCTCTTTCTCCGTGCTCTTCTTTTCTAGCAGTAGACAGTATGACTTACAGCAGTGAGAGGGTTGGAGCTTCTTGGGAAGTAAGGAGAAGGTACAGCAAGGCGACAGTGAGCCATGCTCTGTGGACACAGTCGCCAGCACTGTTATGAAAGCAGTCTTCGTGCTAAAATAAAACCCACCTGCTCTGCATCTCCCTTTGAATGTGTGGCCTGGGGTTGCTGTGGGAATTCCTTTCCATGTGGTGGCACAGGAAAGATTCTTCCTTGAAGCCACGTCAACGGATATATTAAGATAACTTGGTCATCTGTCTTAGGGTTTCTATTGTTGTGGAGAAACACCGTGGCCATGGCAACTCTTAAAAAGGAAAATATTTAAAGAGGGCTGGCTTACAGTTCAGAGGTTTAGTTCGTTATCATCATGGTGGGATGCATGGCGGCAGACATGGTGCTGGAGAGGCAGCTGAGAGTTCTCCATCTGAAGCAGCAGGCAGAAGGAAGAGAGTGAAACCCTAGGGCCAGCTTGAGCATCTGAAACCTCAAAGCCCAACTCCAGTGGCACACTTCCTCCACCAAGGCCACACCCACTTCACCAAGGCCACACCCACTTCACCAAGGCCACACCCACTTCACCAAGGCCACACCCACTTCACTAAGGCCACACCCACTTCACCAAGGCCACACCTCCTGAGAGTGTCACTTTCCATGGGCCTATGGGGCCATTTTCATTTAAACCGCCACGTCATCCATCAGTTAAATTTACCTTTATTTCTGATGCTTATCGTGATGCCTTGTACAACATTCTGTTTGGTTTTAATACCACGCTCTTTTGAAAGTTCTTTAGAGCCAAAGATTCTTACCTAATATCTACATGTAGAAATGCCTCTGGGTTAGCCTGTAGTCAGACCACTTCTGTAAATAAACGTTTCAACTTTCCTTAATGACATCGATGCAGCTTGAGCCAGTATAAGATTTTACAAAAATAAGAGTTGGTTTTAGTTCTTTACCATCATTTGAGAGTTTGATACATGTATGTGCTATGTTTTGAAAAAATTTAAACCTCTCATTCCCTTCCTGAATTCCTCCCCTATGCCCCCAACACTTTTACCTCCAAACTTCATGTTTTGTTTTTATTTTAACCCACTGAGTTGACTTGGCATCACCAAGGAAAACCAACCCCCTCTCCCCAGCAGCCACCTATTGCCAGTTTCTTCTGGACTCAGGATGGATTCATGACTCCCTCCCCCATCCATGCTGGGCCTTTGGTTAGCAGGATTCTGTGCAAGGTTTTGCATGCAGTCACAGCCACTGTAGGTTCATGTGTACAATAGTGCTGTCATGTGTGACATTCTCTTTTGTGTCAGATAAATTTATTATCTTAAGGTCTTAGGATTTTCCTGCCCACCTTGCCACTGTGATCCCTAAGCTTCTTAGGGTGGCAGGGTATGACATAGGCATCCTTGTTTAGAGCTGAGCACCCCATAGCCCTTTATTCTGTGCATACTACCCATTATAGGCCTGTGTTAATCACCTGTGTTAATCACCATCTGCTGCAAAAAGAAGCTCCCCTGCTTAGGTTGAGAGGTGCATGTGTCTCTGAGTATAAAGATAAGAACGTAGGCAGCACTTTAATCATACAATTCTCGTGCAGAATCAATTCTATTACGGTCTCCCCTAGGGCCTGTGACCTAGCCAACCACAGGGTTTTGACCCAGTTAATGGTACCAGGCATGAGTTCAATGTTATGGAGTGGGCCTTTAATCTGATCAGAAAGTAGTGGGGTTATTTTTCATGGTACCTCCTAGGTGGTTGGCTGTGTCACGATGAAGCTAAATATCTCCCCCCTCAAGCCACTCGCTGCCAGGGATTCATGGAAGTGAGTGATGAATGCAAATGCCATACTTTCTTTGAGGTGAACATGTACACAGAAATAGCTGTTGGTGTTCTGTGTGGAGAGTGGAAGTGTTAGCATAGATTATTAAACTATTTTTTTATTGAGGATCCTTATAAATATGTCTTCCCCCCTACTCTACCCTGTATCCCTTTCAACACTCCAATACCAGGTAGGAGAGAAGGAAGGTTAGTGGGGAGAAGGGGCCATAGTTTTCCTTAGCTACTTCCTGCTGGCTAGGGTCATTGGGTTCCTTGGGGCAAGTCCAATCTTCATTTCCGGATGTCTCCAACTTGTTCTCCTCATCAAACTGCATCAACAGCAACCAGGAGCAGCTGCCTCTTTCTTCCTCCTTGGCGTCCCTGCTCCTGCCTCTGGGCTCTGACATTTATTTTCTCTCCACAGTCCTCAGAATTAAACTACCTGCAGCTGGCAAAGATCACACCCCTCTCAGAGCCTGCATGAGGCAAACAGTTTGCTGCTGTGGACAATCTAAAGCAGCCCCATATCTCACACTTGGGATTAAAACAAAACACACGTGTACACAACATAACTGAGATTTTAAAGACGCCAAAACTTCCAGTACATGGGAAGGTCGTGTGGTCCAAGTTAGCAATGAGAACAATAAACAAGGTTTTCTCATGAAGTAAACCAAGGTGGCTTGACCCAAAGCACCTGTTGTCAAGTCAGGGCCATTTTTGTTATAGACTAAGGAGAACTGGAGAGACAGAGTGCAGGTCTGTTTTGGGAAATCCAAAAGCTTTTCAGTCTCCCTAAAGAAGATGATGCCCACCAATATGCTTTCAGAAGGTCCTTAAGCACAGAAGGTGAGAAGCCCAGAACCAAAGCACCCAAGATTCAGCATCCAATTTCTCCATGTGTTCTGCAACACACACGCTGTTGTATTCCTATGTAGAAAAGATGCACTGAAAAACAATAAGGAGGCTGCAGAATATGTTAAACTTTTAGCTAGGAGAATGAAGGAAGCCAAAGAAAACTTCTAGTACATCAGATGGCCAAGAGATGTAGACTGTCCTCTCTTAGAACTCCGACCTCTAAGTCCAGTCAAAAATAAGTCTGAAAGAGCAACAAATGAATGATCAGACCATGAAGACACTAAGACAGTTGGTTATCCCCATAAGACTCATGGCACTACATACCAATGGACGTATCTTGCTAGGCCAGCCACTGTGCAGCATCCAAGCTGGGTAAGAGCACAGCTGGGTGTGATTACTTTTCTCCTCTGGTAGCCTGGGAAGAACCTTCAAGTAGCCAGAAGGCTAGCTGGGAAGGACGAAGTGTGTTTTAGGAATAGTTTATTCCCCTATTTTTTAACTGTTCTTCATATATATATATATGTATATATATATATATATATGTGTGTGTGTGTGTGTGTGTGTGTGTGTGTGTGTGTATTCTATTAGCTATCTAAATATTTGACAGTTGTTGCCTTTTTTACTGTCACATATTTTCTACTTTTCAGAAACTGAATTTTATAACAGTAATAATAGAAATAATAATAATAATAATGTTATTATTTCAGAAATCTCTATTTAAACAGAAGGTATAAATGCTACCTTCCTTGACTAGATGCTTTGTGAAGGGAGCAGGTAGTACCAGCTTGTTCACAGTGGTGTCCCTAGCTCTCAGCATGGAACGAGGCATCAATTAGGTACCTAAGAAATATTTCCTGAGGCTCATGGGACATTGCAGAAGAAGGGATGGATGGAAAGGATATCTGAGGCAGAGACTCTGGAAGAGTGTGCCACGAAACGCTGTCCTCTGGACGTGGCATGGTTGATGCACTAATTGAGCAGCTGTGGCTACCTGCACAAGCTCACGGGTGTTAAAAATTGTGGCATGTGGTGTGTGAAAGGTTCCAGGACCTATATCTGGCTGAGGAGCTGCTGGGGGGTGGGGGGAGTCACTGGGGGGAGGAGGGGACGTAGGCACTGATAAATTGTCCATTCCATTCCTCAATGTGACTCCACCCCTGTGCATTTACAGGCAATGCTGATTAGACTCAATGGGGAAGTTGGAGAGAGAGTGTGAGGTGTGGGTATGAGCAAGATACAAAGTGGGCATGAGGCCCCAATCCGTGGGCAATGAGCTGCAAGCATTTGGTGCCTGGTGGGAGAGAGGAAGTCAGTTTTCCTCAATGGCGTGGCACTGGGGGCGCTAACCACTCTACAGGGCAGGCCCCATGCTCAGCGGTCCTCAGCCAGCACAAGCTGGACTCCATATTTTCTTCTGTTTCTTAATAAATGATGGAGAACATGAAGGTGGTGATTCAGAAGGCAGAGTCAGATCTGGGAGGAGTCGGGGAGAAGAGTGGATGTAATTAAAGTATAATGTAGGAAACTCTCCAAAAATAAATCATTTTTGAGATGAAAAAAAGATATTATATACATGTGTGAAAATATTCTTTTTTTAAATTTAATTTATTTTATTTTTATTTTATTAATTTATTCCGATTAAAACTCAATTGTTATTCCATCACTTGTATCCTCCCATTCCTCCTTCCCTCCAACTTTCACTCTATTCTCCTCCCCCACTATATGGTCATAGGCTATCAAGTCTCATCTTGGTAGCCTGCTTATTCTTTCTTTGAGTGCCATTAGGCCTCCCCACCAAGGGGAGGTGGTCAAATATGGAGCACCAGAGTTCATGTCAGAGTCAGTCCCCGCGCTCCACATAACTGTGGAGAATGTCCTGGCCATTGGCTAGATCAGAGTAGGGTTCAATGTTTACTATTTGTATTGTCCTTAGTGCAATAGTTTGAACAGACCCCCCTGGGCCCCGATCCACCCATCATGTTGTTCTTCTTGTAGGTTTCTAGGACCCTCTGGGTACTTCTATTTCCCCATCTCCTATATTTCTCTTACATACAGTCTCAGTAGGATGTCCCCACATCTATCCCAATATCCTGGTACATGAAGACTTTCGTGGGGCATCCCTTTTGGGCTAGTTCCCAATTATAAGTGAGTATATACCATGTGAGTCTTTCTGCTTCTGGGTTAACTCACTCTCTTATTCTTCTTTTGGGTTAATGTTTAGAGAGCAGAAAAGTGGGAGGAAATAGTTCTGAAGTGTTTGAAAATACAGATCCTTTTTTCAACTTAAATATAGAAGACATGAAAGTTTATAATTACATGAATATACAAAGCAAGAATAGGGCAAGTTTTTAATTGTATATGCTTGTTACATGCTAAGGAAGGAAAGAATGAAAGAATGTGTGATTTTCATTTCACCAAAATAAGAAATATATTTAGCAAGCCAGGCACAGAGGTATATACCTGTAACCCCAGCACTCCGGAAGGCAGAGGCAGGTGGATATCTGTGAGTTCGAGGCCATCCTGGTCTACAAAGCAAGTCCAGGACAGCCAAGGCTACACAGAGAACCCTGTCTGGAAAAAAGCCAGCCCCCAAAAATGTTTAGCTATTTTTCCTTATAGTATAGGGGCTCGATAGATAGGGTCATGCTTAAGATCATCCACTGCTCTTCCAGAGAATGTGGGTTCAATTCCCAGCATCTCCATTGTGCCTTAGAACCATCTACAACTCCAGTCCTGGGAGATCTGATGCCCTCTTCTGGCCTCCATGGGGATTGCATGCATGCGGTGCACAGACATGCATACAGGCAAAACACTCAAATACATAAAAGGAAAAAAAGAAAAAAGAAAATGTTTTCAGATATATTACTTCTTTTTGAACTGTTCTGAAAGAACTAAATTTATCAGTGAATAGTACCTGGAAAATAAACAGCATTAAGTCTAGCTTGCCATTCTATCTGAAACTGATCTTGACAATTCATATTGTGATGGATGCCAGGTTTCTAATTATTTCTCTTCCACTGATTTTTTCAAAATGACAAAATGAAAAGCATAATTGAGTTTGATTTACTGCTTGAAATAAAGCAGCAATTACAAATTTGCTGAATTTCATAGTAGAAACGAATTTATACCGTGAAACATGGATTAGAAGGACAGAATTAACAAGTTAAGTGAACAAGAGGTTCTGACAAGTGGAAGGGTGTAAGCCAGATGTTTAAGTGCTGGAGCCAGTCTCAGGAGCAGTTGGTCCCCAGGAACATTGACCTGTATTTCCCACTTTGGCTTTTTTGCACCTAGGCATTGGAATGACGTCATAGCATCAGTGTCCTTCCTAACATGTTACCATGCTTGGACAATTTGTATGCTGCATTTCATTATTTTATACATCGAAGATGGAAAGTGTATTGAGTATTTAATTATGTTATTTGCCACATTTTCATAAGGTTCTGTATTCTGAGAGATTACACAGTGGGAATCATGTATCAGGGGAAGTGGTGGGAAAATGATTTATTGAGTGTTCACTGCTCTAGTTGGTGATGTGAACCTGAGAGCAGGGGCTAAGATTGAGGAGGACTAAAGTCCCATGCAATGGCCAACTTTATTCAGAGCACCAGACAGTTTCTACTCTGAGAGTAAAGAGGAGTCTCACATAGGTAAAATATGCAAACACAAGGGCAGGCCACATGTGGTAACAACATGTTTTTCCACAGGGGCGTATAAACAATAACACCAGCCGGGTGTCGTGAGTAATCTAAAGTGAACTCACTCTATTCCACTACACCTGGGAGGGCCATGAAAGCCCCATTCCAAGAACAGCTCCACGTTTTATAAGAAACTGAGGTTCACGTGACTCTTGTTTTCTTGGCGTGTTTCCGCAAGCCCTCAGAATTCTCACCCTATTGAGGGAGTGCTCCTCTTGGGAAATCAGAAAGAGGAAAGTGGAGGGAGAAAGGAAAGTAAAAAGCAGAGATGTGGCCATGCGATCTCCTTGTTGTCCTGCCAGGAATCTGCCCTGCTCTGGAAAGGGAGGAAGATCCAGTCAGAGCACCAGCATAGACCACCATACAGACACACCCAAGCACAGCAAATCCTAGTGCCTACGTTTTCAAACAAAACAACGCAGCAACCATTAAACGCCTCAAACATTGACAGTTTGGTCATTTGAGAGAACCAAAGAGTATGAGAAAGTAATTTTTTAAAAAAATATTTCTTTTCTGTTCTTTAGGAGATAGAGTGGGGACTGGATGTTGAGGTCATTTTGCCTTAGCATGTATAAATATTTTAATGTCACTATAAATATTTTAGCTTTGTGCTTCATGTTTCTTCGAAATAATAAGTTCTCACTAAAAAATTAATAAGCCAGGAGGGTCTAACCTCAGATAGCATTGCAAATGGATCAGGAGCCTTTTAATTTTCAGGACCATTGGATTTGGAAAAGCATAAACAGAGTGTGACATCTCAGGAGGGATTGCTTAGCTTAAGAAGTGTAGTATAACGTGTAGATGTTTAGTAATAAAAGCATGGAGAACAGCTTTTCCTATGAGTCTCCTAACATCAGTGTCTCCCCCCAAATGTGAAAAAAAATTACATAATATGCAATATGTGTATTGTATTTGATTCTATTCATTTACTAAAAAAATGTATTAATATCTTGTACTAAAAGCACAAAAGCCACCGAGGAAGTGACACTGGGGTGAAGCACACTGAACTCTCAAGACACTGAAGACTTTTTTTACGCGCAGACATTGCTACCACAGCCAGGGCATATCCTGTTTAGTTTAGGGTGTTTTTTTTTTTCTTTTTTCAGTCTCAACTCAGTTTTAGATTCATTAGTTCTACTATACTTTATTTCTTTCGCTTGGTTTCGTCATCCTCAGGACACGTGCCCCCTTTGTACACACGTTTTTACTGACTTTCCTGCAACAATGTCTGTGCCTACTAAAGTACCATTTGTCGCTCATTTACCTGGTGGAGTTTGATTAAATGCCAAGAGGCATTGCTATCTGGTGTGGCCTTCTGAGGTCAGGAGTGCAGTGAAATGATGTCTAGTTGTTAGTGGTACAGACTGAACGGCTAAAAAGAAGCTTCTTTGCTCTGTTTAGAAATAGTTGGAGCTCCTTTCTGTTTATTTCTTTAATATTTAACCTAGAACTCTGTAGGCCAAGCAGCATGTCAAGTGTGTCATATAGTATTTGGAGTAGTGCTGTACATTTTGGTTTATACTAATAGAACTTTACATATATTCAAAATAACATTTACACATGAATATACCCATACACGTGTGCACACATAAAATGCGGTTTATGTGTAATCATATTATACAAATGCTAATATAATTATGTATTACATGCACCATGCAGATATAACATGTGCCATTCGACATATATACACATAAATACATATTTGGAAGTACTTTGGACGACAGGGTGTGTTGAACAAAAGGTAAAAGAAATGATGAATGCAATGATCCGTTACTCAGAGGACTAAAAGAGAATCACTGCTTGCTTTCTTTCTTTCTTTCTTTCTTTCTTTCTTTCTTTCTTTCTTTCTTTCTTTCTTTCTTTCTTTCTGTAACCCTCAGCAGACACGGAGATAAGGGAGGATGTCTTCCTCTCCTCAATGTCACATGGATATTAAATGTGAACATTTGCTTTGAAACCAGGCAGTATGGCCTTAAATTTTAAATGATTTCAATTACTGCACTACCCTCACAATCTAACTTTGAGGGGACTATTTTGTGGTAGACTTTAATACAACATGGGATGATGCAGCAGCATGTGAGCTGATAGTTTTTCTGCTAGCTTGTCCATTAAGTTTGTTGAATTTTTTTTCATCAACCAAAGAGAACAGATCGCGCCTCTCTCCAGGCACAAAGTGATGCTGCCACAATAGCTGGTCAAACTGTTACTCTTCATGGTGAGCAGGCCAGCTGTTACTTCTGGTTCTCCTTAACCAACGTAGGTGGTTCAAGGTATATTTTCTCTAGAACTGGAAGGGAGGTAAGGCTCTTGACTAATTTTGTTTAAGATAGATGCTGCAGTTCCTAGGTACTTAAGTGCTAAGTGGTTTGTTTACGTGAAATTGCTATCCTTCAGCAGTCATTTGTCCCAAGAATTTGGGAAGTACTAAAGATTTTTATGTCCATAGGGTATGCTGCACTTGTAGTTAAATGTTCTATAAACATCAAAAGGAGATTTATAGCAATGAAGTACTCTGCGCTTAGATTTTGTTGTTATTGCCTTATAAAAGCTATTACATCAGGTTGCAAGTGTATTTGAGTGAGTTATGATAAGAACTGGTTCCTTCTTCTGTCTCTCAATTTAATCCCTTCTTCTACCCTTCCTCTCTCTCCTCCTCTTTGTCCTCACTCTCCTTCTGTATTTGGTGCTGGCAGTCAAGCCTAGAGACCCCAGCAATTTAGGTAAGCCATAACCCCAGCCATAAGGAAGACTCCACTAAAGCCACATATAATAATCGTCTCTGATCTTATTTGTCTGAAAGCTAATAGAAAATAACGAACTTCCCCTTTTTCCCTGGCTACTTCAATATGCTAAGGTTTATTCTAGACCTCGGTCCAACACTCTATCCTTCAGTAGTCTACCAAGTGGCTCTATGAAACATCTTAAGTCACTTTGAGCCCAGTGTGGAACAGGTGAGGAGCCAATTAAGCTTGCATTGTAATTACTTACTAGCCTAGTGCAACACCAAATAAATACTGCTGCCATTTCTGACGGTATCAATTAAAACAGAAGATCAAGTCCACTTCAGTAGTTTCTTTGATGCTGTAGACCTGAGCCAAAGGGAAGGTTAGGGTACCATGTGTGCCAATTAAAAAGTTCCAAATTGGTCCTGCTTTGACACCTGGCCACAGGATATAGGAAAAGTGATGTCTAGATCAACTAGTGCTTGACATGAAACCTGCAGAGAAGCCATCGTTTCCATTGAAAAGAACAGTATGTCTCTTACCTGTAGTTTTTGAATAAAAAGGAAAGCATATAATTCTAGAGATCTGAGCACTTTCTGCCTGATATATGTTATAATTATCGCAATTTATATTTGGCACTAATGATGATAAAATAGATGGAAGACTTTTTTGGCAGCCATATGTACAGATTTTAAAACATGAAAAACTTTTTTAAAAAGCTAGCAACAAGCCACCTTTAGTCCAATTAAATGCTAGAAACCTATAAATAGATCATTTTTGATTATGTAGACACTTTTTAAGAAGAATGAATGTTCTTGTGACCTACACTATCTGAGTGTCAGAATCTCTGTCACCAGACCTGCTTTTCTGAAACCAGTCATGCCTCTGGCTGACTCTGATCTCAAGGTGCTTATGAGACTCAGGCAGGACTTGGCTATGAAATGGAAAGCTATCCATATTTAGGACACATCTGAGTCTTATTTCAGCCTCAGTATCTCTTGATATTATATTTTGACTCTATTAAAAAGATTTTGTACAATAAAACTCATCAAATATATAATCTCTGCATAATTTTCAGATATATCAAATTTTCATGCCATGACATTATAGACTGTTGATATTCTAAAACTTTACTGAGGGTCTCTCACTCACCACATTATTCCTTTAACAAATGTTGATTGTGTATCTCTGGAATTCCACTCATGAGATGAGTGAGAGATTAAGCATTACATTGCACTGAATAAACAGGATATGTCCAAGCGAGAACCGTACGGGACTTCCGGTTGGGAGATGCTTGCTTTCAGTCTATAGCACTTACTGTCCTGCAGTGCTGTGTTCTGTTCAAACCATCCTTCAGCTATGTAAGTCCTCAATCTATTGTAACAAGTTAGTAAGCAACAGTGGCTTCCTAGGATAAACAACAATTTGCACAAACAATTTCCAGAGTTGCAGATTCAGTTGCCATCTAGGCCAAGCTGATCTGGTAAAACTGTGAAACATTTGCTATGAGATAAAATTGGGGTGGGGGGGGGCTCATATTGGATCATATTCCCTAAAAAGACACTTTAAATTTAGTACAACACCCAAATACCATTAATGCCAAGTTGGATCTAATGTTAGCAGAATTCTGGCCCCCTGTTACTAGGGAGAGATTTCTGTTCTAGGCCATTTAATTTTTTTTTTTTTTGACCTATGACTTTTTTAAGTTCCCCCAAAATCTTCAACTTTGATGGCTTTACAGATCATCTGTTCAACCAATAATTCTTCTCAAATGGAATTCTTTTGTTGATCCATACCAGCTCACTTTTTAATAGTACTTATTTATTATGTATTTTTAAAATCATGTGTGCCCTTGGAGGCCAGAGGAGGATGTCACATCCCTTGGACCTAACGTTAGAGATGGCTGTGAGCCATCTTGTGGGTAGTGGAACTAAACTGAGGTGATCTAAAGGTACAACCATTTCTTTAACCTCTGAGCCACCTCCCCATCCTCCTAGTCTGTTTCTTGTTGGATCCACTCCACGGTACTTTCGTATAGATGTGTCTACCTGCTCTTCCTTTATGAGGACTGCAGGGTTGCTTGTATCTCTGACCTATCCAAAGATGTCTGCTAGTTTGGGATGGTTGCCGTGCAGGCGTAGGCAGGATTCTAGGGCGCACGGAGCATGGAGAAGTCGCAGGCACTGGATACCTTCACTAGTGAAGTCCTAGTAGGTGGGGTCTCTAGAATGGTGGATGCTTTATCTAGTTCCATAATCCCATGACTTCATAGCCTTCATGGCCTGGATGTTGGGCATGCACTTACCTATTTCTTACAGGTTGGTATTCCAGGGTTATCTCACGTTAAATATTCCTTTGGACGGTGTTCATAAATAGCTGTATTAGTTACTTTCTGTTCCTGTGATAAAACACAATGAACAAGGCAAGGTATAGAAGGAGATGTTTAATTGGGCTTAGAGTTCCAGAGGGATAAGAGTCCGTCGAGGCAGGGAGGCATAGGAGTAGGCAGCAGGAATGGCGCCAGGAGCCGAACGAACGTTGAGGGCTCAGTCAATTAATGCTAAGTAAAAGGTCCCTGGAAATGATATAAGTCCTAAAACTCTCAAAGCCCTGGCCCAGTGACATACTTCCTGCAACAAGGCCACGTCTCCTAAACCTTCCCAAACAGTACCACGAACTTGGAAATAAACATTCAAATATGTGAGCGTGTGGAGGGCATCCTTGTTCGGTATCCCAATGGCAGACAGCCTTTTCTTAGTCCTCAGCATTGTGCTGCCTGCCTGGTCTGTGTGTGAGCCAGAAGGGAATTGCTTTATGCTAAAACAATGCTCATCATTAACTTAAGAGACTGACCCTTGACGTGAGTATTCCAAGACTGCGTGGGAATAAGTTGGAGTAGCTGTCACTTGGGAACATTTCTGTTATGCTGTGTAAAACTGTCCTTCCTCTAAAGGGTTAGTTCTGTCTAAGCCACTAAAATTCAGGGGAGACAGCGTCTGAGGAGCAGCAGCCGAATCCTTGAATCCTTGTATCACTTAGCACTCATTGCACCCAAACATACAAGGCTCAAGTGGGCAAAAATCATGTCCCTAATAACACTTACCAAAGTGTTAATGAAATGTGTGTTTCTGTGGCCAGGTTGGTTGTTGCCAGCACAGGTGCAGAGAGGCCTCAACCTCCTGCTGTACTTACTGACTGGCTTGCAGGCTTTGGTATTATCAGGAGTAGTGTGCAGGTGGATTCTGAATGGATACGCATTGTGCAGATATTAAATGAATGCCAATATTAAGCTGTCTTTATTAGTAAATAAAAAATATTACACAGCCATTTGGCGTGCTCTTCCCTAGTGAACGTCGCCCCCCCCGCCCCCACCTTTGCTCAGCAATGCCCCCATCTTTCCTCTGTTGCTGATATGCCTTCGTGTAGAACCGAGGCCTCTTGGGATTTCCCTTGTCTTGCTTGGCATGTTCACAACAAGTGTCATCCTTGTTTAGTTCACGTTTAAGGATCCTTTGGGTAGAATAGATTCTGCCCAAATTGTACCAGCCTTGATGAAAGTCCAGCAGGTATCACTTTACCCCAGATTTTGATAAAAATTATTCAGAGATAGTCTCTCTCTCCAGTCTTGAGAGCAAACCCTTGCAACCTCCATCTTTCTAGCTCCCAGTATAGCAAAGAGTCACTTTGTAAATTTGCTATTATAATGCAATGTCACTGGAGAGGAGTGAGTTTGTAACTGTGCCTGTTTGTAATATGGTGTCACCTACATAAACTTCCTTCCAATCTATACTCCCACAGCATGACCCGTTCTTCCAATTCTCTACGGGTTATAATTTTATTCTGCACGTCTCATTCAATTTTAGTAAGCACTATGGCCACTCACAGAGAGGGAGGCTTACTTCCAGTAATTATTACTTAGGTAATATGGCTGTTAACTGCTGTGAGATAAAAGATAAAGCTTGTGAAATTATGACTGCTAATACTGTTGGTGTTACTTAATTTAAAAAATTACAGTGTTTCATAAATGAGAACATTAAAATATGGGTCACGATTTGCATTTTCTGAATGAAGATAATTTGCTAATTTTAGCATCTTTTTTTTTTTTTTTTTTTTTTTTTTTTGGTCCTATTGCACTGTTATTCCCATAGCTCAGCCAGACAAGAATTGATATCAAGACATTATTTTCACCATTTCACGTAGCAGGCTCTTTTTCTTTAAATGAGGTCAGCTCTAAGTAGGTCACTCTAAATTATAAATATACCGGATGGCGGTGTTATGTCATTTGCCAGAAACTTCTCTGCTCATAGGTATTAAGATGTAGGCTCTATGAATTATGTATCGTGATGAAGATGCATGATGAGACGCTCGCGCTCTCTGAGGTGCAGCTCAGGTGTGTTATAAAAGACAAGTAAATCCTTGAGTGTGTGAGTCAGTCTCCACTTTTCCTTTAAGTGGCTGAATAGTCCTGCTAGAAAATGCTGAGTTTTAAAATATAACCTTACAACAGAGTGGAGAGCTTCAGCTTCAGCTGCTACAGAAATTCATTTTGTTATTTTTTTTTCCCTCCTGCTGGCTTCTGGATTCTGAGTTCTAAACAAAATCCACACCGGAGCCCAAAGCAGGACCTTCACTCAAGTAGTTTCCTCGTGTGTACTTATAGCCCCGCTTATTTTAGTGGTCTAAGATAAATAGACAATTGCATTGATATACTAATTTTATATTCCTTAAGAAGGATTATGTGCAGAAAGATATGAAAGCGGGAGAGTTGGGGCCAGACATGGTGTAGGAAAGCAAACTCATGGGGAAGATGAGCGGCGGTGGTGTTTTCCTCGTCAGTGAACATTAATCGGGCGCCTCTCAACTGATGTTTCTATCACTTACCACATCCACAACACTTCATCGACTTGTCTCTAAGAGTGAGGTTTAGAGTCAATGAAGGGATGACAGCAGAAGGATGCAGAGCAAACCCAGGGGGATCACAGGCAGTAGGGAAGTGTGCAATTGTAATTCAGAAGTTTTGAGAAAACAGCTGTGCAGGAGCAGCAACTTTTGATGCGAAGTGGATCTTGACAGAAGCTCAGCTCCCTGATATTTCAGTGCTGTTCATTTTGTCAACACAGAGGCGAGATAGAGTCTTATGGGATTAAGAAACTCCAGGGCTAAAAATATAGTTTGACATTTCTTGAATGCACTTGACAAGACTCCACACAAAATTGCATCAGTATTCTTTCCAGCTAAGAGAAGGATTTTAAGGAAGACTGAGTTCCTTTATTCAAATTCACACTTAATTTTTGGTTGCCTTGACATCTAAAAATCACACATGATTTGGCTTTAAATGTTAAGTATTTTAACATGAGTGGGAATTATTAAAGCATAGAAATAATATTATATCAAAAAGTAAATTGGACTTATGAACTTAAAAAGATGTAGGACTTCAGCACGCCAGGTACATAATTGCCAACCATGCTGTTAATAGCTCTTGGTGTCTTGGAGTCATAGAGCTGGTGACAGACTATAGTTATTCTGTAAGTGGAGAAGGAAGGTTGTGTGGACGAGTGAGGGATGCAGAACAGTCCTTGGGCTTGGATTGATGTAGGCATGATGGCTAATACTGATGGGGCAGGGCGTCTGCAGAGAAGGAAAAGACAGGACTGGGCAAACGAACAGTGTTTGATGGAGAGGGAGTTAGATCATCAGCAGAAGGTGCGATCGGCAATCACTAATCACCAAATATTGTAGCACAGTCCATGTCAGGCTGGTACTCGCAGAGCATCATATTCTCAGCCTTTCTTGTCAGGTACACTGCCAATCATTGT
This sequence comes from Acomys percivali, assembly GCA_907169655.1. NCBI lineage: Eukaryota > Metazoa > Chordata > Mammalia > Rodentia > Muridae > Acomys > Acomys percivali. Next base: position 118,173,048 of record OU015748.1, read on the forward strand.
GTTAAAAAGCCAGACCTTCTTTGATTTTCTTTTCCTTTGAAAAACATCATTTGTCAGTTTGTTAGACTCTCACTCTTGCTGTTTAGGTTCAGGAAAAACAGATTGCAGTCCTCAGTCACATTACTTACCTTTTAAAGATCAAAAAATCTAACACACACACACACACACACACACACACACACACACACACACACGAAACAAAAAAAACCCAAACCTACAGATGGTTTAGTGTTCGAAACCAGGGCAACAATGTGAATTGTTAACCAGGATCAAACACTCGTGGCTCTGATCTTCCAAGAGTTTACCAAAAGGCAGGCTTCCTTTTGACCTTATGTTTTATTCCCTAAACCATGGGACTTGGCCTATTTGCCTATTCGGACTTGGAATTCCTAAATATAACGCACAGCCAGATTTGGTGTCCAACTGTGAGGCATGTAGTTTCTTCATGCCTACAAATTAGCACTGACACTTCAAATCCAAATGGAACCAGTGTTTTCCCTAGGCATGCCACAGAAAGCCAACGCAGTGATTACATGATTATTAATTAGTTTGGAATTTTGTGAAAATTACATAGACAGAATTAAGCTAATTTGAGATAGTCCTTGAATATACCAAAAAGTCATTTGAGTAAGACTTCACAGTGGCAGGTGCCTGGTAAGGAGGAACAAGGTGCCAGTGTGTGCAGACAGAAGGCATAGATACCGATGCGGGCAAGTTGGGACAGTGTTCGTCTCCATCAGGGATGCCAGCTCCAAGTCAGAGAGTGGGTAAGAGCATGCGATCTGTGGCATGCAGAAGGCTGAGATAGTAGTGGCAGATTGTGAGCCAGCAGGCCCCTGTTGCTAACCTGCAAAGCAGCATGGCATCTCCTAAACGTGTCCAAGGGTAACGATCAACCCTGGGGATGGGATGCTGTCTAATCCTGCCCCGGAGAATGGCTCCTGCCTGCATCAACCCTGGGGATGGGATGCTGTCTAATCCTGCCCCGGAGAATGGCTCCTGCCTGCATCAGCAGCCTGGACTCCGCAGCACCAAGGCAATCCAGTGGTTTTTTTTTTTTTTTTTTTTGAACATCTAAATGTCTTTGCTTAGATTATATCTAAATTACACAGTATGCAATTCATATAATCCACAAAAGTAAACATAAATATCCAGTTTCTTTACTCTTGCCCTGTCCGTATAAAAATTTTATTTAAGAATAAGTGATAATGTCAGTGACTAAATCCACAAATGATGTTTACTTCAAGGAAGACTGCTTTTTAGAACATTAAACATTTTACTTGTACTTAAAGTTTTGGGACAACAGTCATCTATCCATGCTCGGTTTCATTACAGAGTTTATGAGATCACCCAGCCAGTGCTGTAATAAGCACTGATGGTTTGGAAAGTGTTGTCACGGCTGCCTCCCTAATAGTGACAATGTGAAAGGAATTCGGCCTGACCTTCCTGAACTCTTTCTAAATGGTTTCCACCTATCGAGCAAGTGGTATGACCCAGTTCTATCAGGTCCAATTTTTTTTTTCATCCCTGTTTTAAAGTTTAAGGACCAGAAACACAGTAGAGCAAAGGTTGGATCTAATCAATAAATTTGATGTGGTTTGAGCAGTGGGGTTCTTTGGGTATAGGATAGCACTCCACAATAGAGTTCTCTCACTCAAAATTTAGCATTAATACAACATAATCACTAGGAGGTTGTAGTGATGGCTTTGATGAATATCGCTGAAGACCATTGTCAATGAAGCTCCCGTGGTAAACAGAGGAAAGGGTAAAGATAATTGTGCTGCGCCATTAGTAGGGTTGGCCTGGAGTTGGCTTCAAGTTTCAGCCCTGTTGCTTACTAATAAGACCTTTGTTTCGTTGATGGTAAACAGATACATTTTTTTGTAAACCATCTGGCATGGAACATGAGTTATAAATGCTCTCATAAGTGATAGCTACTATGGGCTGGAGAGAGGTTTCAGCAAGAGTGCTTCCTCTGTAGGCAAGAGTTCCTGAGCTTGAACTAAAAGCAGCCACATGGAAAGCTGAGTATGAGCCGGGCGTGGTGGCGCACTCCTTTAGTCCCAGCACTCAGGAGGCAGAGGAGGCAGGTAGATCCCTGTGAGTTCCAGGCCAACCTGGTCTACAAATGGAGTCCAAGATAGTTTTTCGAGAAAACCTGTCTTGAAAAAGAAAATCCCACTCCCCACAAAAGAAAGCTGGGTATGTCTGCATATGTCAACCCAACATTGGGCTACAGAGACAGACAGAACCTGGTCAGCCATCAGTTCCCTTCTGGTTCTGTGAGAAATCATTTTGCAAAGCAAGAGGAAGACATGCAAGGGCCTCTTCTAGCCTCCACAGGTGTGTACATGGGTGTGTACACACGCATGCACACACACACACGTACACACCCACTCATGTGCATATACCATACTCACACACATAGCCTACACACATGATATAAAATAAATAATAGCTATTACCATTTTTTTCTATTTCTTTACAGAGAAAGTGTGAATAATGCAGAGAGGGGTTTCTTGAGTCACGTTAGTGGAATCATCTGTGAATGTGTCTGCACATGACAGGTTTGTGGTGTGTAGCAATCAGTACAGTGCATTCATGTGGCAGAGCAGAGGACGTAGAACAGGACCCAGCATGTAGAAAGCGCTTCCATGGTAGCTTCTCTCCTTCCCACCTTTGCGTCTTAGCTGTGGTCATGTTCAGTCTATCAGTCTGTTCTACTCCTATTGCTACTCACACTGATTTATGGTTCCATCTGGTAAATTCACTTTTTAGTTTCTATTACATGACTAGGCATGCACAGCGATGTGCTAACCCTGAACACCAGAACACCAGGAAGGTGAGAATTATGCGGTAGGGTCACGTCATGTGCTTGTCTGAGGCATCTGGGGAATATCTGGGCATCAAGCACTTGGAAGTAGAAGCTAACACCCAGGCTCACTGAAGTCATGTGGCAGTCAATGGGATAGGTTGGTTATTTGAAACCAGTAAAGTGGAAAGTGTGTGTGTGGGGGTGTTTTCTGTCCTAGAGCTCTCAAGCAGATGCCATTCATGAGAGCATCAGCAGAATGAAGCTCAGGAAGGGGTTTGTGGGTCACTCTGGCAGTCTAACGTCCTTCATTTCTTCTGCTACAACAGCACAATGGCCCTTCACTAGTCCTTCACACAAGGTTTGCTGATGCTGCTTCTTGGCCCCTTGCCCGGTTCCCTTCCTACTCCCCCACTACATGTGCTGGGTTTGCTCCAGGAGTGGCAGGCACCTCCCTGTCCTTGGAGGCATCTTTTGTTTTTCTTCCTCGACCTGAACGGTATTGGAAAACAAAAACAATCTTATCTCTTTTCCATTAAGATGCTTTTATGTGTCATTCAGCTGTCTCAGGCTCTTCCTGCAGTGGCCTATCACGTCCATTGTTGATGCTGAGGCTGAGATACTTGCTGAGCAGTTTATAATACCTCTTAACTGCTTTCACACGCTGGTGCTGGTGCATCTTGACCTTCCATTGTCTGCTCCAGATGTGTCTGTTTATCATAGCATTAAGATTTAAGGAGTGAATACCTGGCGGAGGTTAAGGTAGTTCTCAGATGTGTGAATGCTGATCACACGGGTTCTTGCGTATATCTATCTCCGATATCACCTTGATTATAATTTATAAAAGCAGACTAATATATATCTAATTACATGACCTTTCCTTTAGGTATTGTAAAAATGGCTGCTCTCAAATTAGTTATCGAGTCAAAGATTCCAGATGATTTTTTATATCCTGGAATAGTGATGGCCAGTCATGCCGGAGCAGTCAGTGGACCAGAAGAACCTCTCATTCACCTTCCTCCCTCTGTCTTGCTTGGAGAAGAAGCTATCAGTTGACAAAATGGGGCTAGAAAATGTTAGAATGGCTCAGTGAAAAACTTAATAACTTGTTTTTAATTGGGAGACGGGATGCCTGTTTTCTCCAACAGTGTTGTAGCAGCTTGAGGTTGTCCACCCCAGTGGAAGTACACACATCCAAAGTAATGCAAATTGGATGCAATCGGCTTTAAAATAAAAAGGCAGAAAGTCAGGTATATAAGGAAGAGGTTGGTCTAAGAGGAGTCCAGACAGGCTAAATATGATCAAAACACATTATACCAAAGTGTCAAAGAGCTACCAAAAAATAAAAAAATAAAAAAAAGTCAAAGAGAAAGAAGGCTCCGAAATGAAGTGTCCTGGGTAGTATTCTGGTAGCTTCTATGAGATAAACACATCCTATCTTCTTATGCATTTGGGGTTATTGTAACCACTCCTGATACACCAGCCCAAATGGCTTTTCCTCAGATATTTTCTTACTTTTGTCTTGCATTGAACCCTGTATTTGAATGGGAGGGATTCCAAGATAATTAAACTAGTTCTCAGAGCCCTCCACACCCATCCCCCCCCCACACCGGAAGGGATGGGCGTCAGAGGAAGTGGAGGAGGAGAGGCTGGAAAGACAGCACCAGGAGTAAGGACATAAACCCAAGTCAGAATTGAACTACTGGAAGAGTCTGGGAAATTCTTCATAAAAGCTCGGAATATAGGAGCAAGAATTGAAAAGGAAGGTGCTGGCCTAAAGAATTCCTTTAAACTGAAGCATAATGAGAGAGTTCCTGAGTGAGAAGACCCATCGTCTTAGCCTCGTAGAGTGGTAAGTTGAGGCAAAAGATGTGAACATAGCCTGCCCGTTAGCACTCAGGGTCCCTTCAACCACCATCTGAATGGGGCAATTTGGCCATATTCGTGCTTAAGAAGATACAAATTTTCAGTTGATTCAAAGAATAAAAATGTTTTTTTGACAGAAATTACTTTTGGTGTGGGGGTTATCACCAGTGATTTCTGTGGGGAAAAAAAAATGAAGCTTCACATTTTATTTAGAGAAAATGTAGCCAAAGAAACCAGACTTTCCTCCACACTGACAACCGGGTCGGGGGGTGCGGGGGGAGGGGAGCCAGCCTAGAATGGAAAGGTTTGTGCTTGGTGACAAGTCTTTATGGAATGAACGCCTCAAGACTAGCATGCTTTCTTACTGAGGGAGCCATACAGCCATAAGCCACATGGCAAAAAAGACCAGATTATTAGCCCTCCAGCTAGGCTCTTATATTCCCATTAATTCAAAATCTTCCAGTTTTAATCAAGAGGGACAATCTGGCCCAGAATCTAACATTTCCCAGGTACTTCTGTCTTATAAACAATCCTCCCTATTCAATAACATAAGTTTCCATGTTCTGGCTATTATGAATAAGGCAGCTATGAACATGGTTAAGCATACGTCCCTAGTGCGTCTTCTGGGTATATTCCAAGGAGTGGAATAGCTGGGTCTTGAGGAAGCCCTATTCCCATTTTTTCTGAGAAAGTGCCAGATTGATTTCCAAAGTGATTGTACAAGTTTGCACTCCCATCAGCAATGAAGGAGTGTTCCTCTTTCTCCACATCCTCGCCAGCATGTGGTGTCAGTTGAGTTATTGATCTTAGCCATTCTGATGGGTGTAAGACGGAATCTTAGTGTTGTTTTGATTTGCATTTCTCTGATGACTCAGGAGGTCGAGCACTTTAAGTGTTTCTCAGCCATTTGATATTCCTCTGTTGAGAATTTTCTGTTTAGTTCTGAGCCCCATTTCTCTATTGGGTTATTTGGTTTGGTGGTGTTTAATTTCTTGAATTCTTTATATATTTTGGATATTAGACCTTTGCCAGATGAAGGGTTGGTGAAGATCTTTTCCCAGTCTGTAGGCTGTCGCTTGTTCTCTTGACAGTGTCACCTGCCTTACAGAAGCTTCTCAGCCTCATGAGGTCCCATTTATTAATTGTTGACGTTAAGGCCTGGGCTATTGGTGTTCTGTTCAGGAAGTTGTCTCCTGTGCCTATGTATTCCAGACTCTTCCCCACTTTTTCCTCTAACTGGATTAATGTCTCTGGTTTTATGTTGAGGTCTTTAATCCACTTGGACTTGAGTTTTGTTCATGGTGACAAATAGGGGTCTAATTGCATTTTTCTATATGTAGACATACAGTTAGACCAGCACCATTTGTTGAAGATGCTGTCATTTTTCCATTGAATGGATTTGGCTTCTTTGTCAAAAATCAAGTGACCAAATGTGTGTGGATTCATCTCTGGGTCTTCAGTTCGATTCCATTGATACACTAGCCTATTGCTGTGCCAGTACCATGCTGTTTTAATTACTGTTGCTCTATAGTACAGCTTGAGATCAGGTATGGAAATTCCTCCAGAGGATCTTTTATTGCATAGGATTGTTTTTGCTACATGTCCCTCAGTAGAAGAATAGATAAAGAAACTGTGGTACATTTACACTATGGAATACTACTCAGCTATTAAAAACAAGGAATTTATGAAATTTGTGGACAAATGGATAGAACTAGAAATTATCATAATGAGTGAGTTCACCCAGAAGCAAAAAGAATTAAATGGTATATACTCACTTATATCGAGACACTAGTCCAAGGGGTACGTCACCATGAAAAACTTTACCTACCAGGAAAGTGGGTCAGAGGGGAGGACATACTATTGAGACTTTAGGTGTGAGAAGCCTGGGAGAATGAGGAAATAGAAGGATCCAGAGGGTCCTGGAAAACTACAGGCGGGTCTGGGCCCTGGGGTCCTCCTCAAACTATGGCACCAGCCAAGGAAAATATAGGCAGTAAACTTCGAACCCCTACCCAGACTTGCCGATGGACAGGACATACTCCACCGTTAAGTGGAGAAGGAGATCTGACTTTCACACAAACTCTGGTGCCCCATATTTGACCACGTCCCTTGGATGGGGACGCCTGGTGGCACTCAGAGGAAGGATAATAGGTCACCAAGAAGAGACTCGATACCCTATGAGCATGTACAGGGGGAGGAGGTCCCCCTCAGTCACAGACATAGGGGAGGGGAGTAGGGGGGAAGCAGGAGGGAGGGAGGAATGGGAGGATACAAGGGATGGGCTAACAACTGAGATGTAATATGAAGAAATTAAAAATAAATAAATAAATAAATAAATAAAATTAATGTTTAAAAAAAAGAACATAAGTTATCTTAATCAAATATGCAAATAACACACATTAGAACTGACCCAAATCTGAAACCTACAGTCATCTGTTCCTTTTCTGAATTCTGTCTACGTCACTGAAGATGCCTAGTACGTTGTTTTGAATGGGTGGACTAATTTTGCATCAATCATCAAAAATATTCGTCTCATAAGGGTTTTCCCCATGGTGTGGTCTATCCACTTTCTTCCCCTGGAGTTTTGGTTCCACACTTTTGTGGCTCCTAGGATTTATCCTTTCCCTTGGAGCACACACACAGTGAAATGGCGTTTATCTCCTTTGAGCTTAAGGCTTCAAATAGCACACTGGGTGTTTTCATGGATGCCTCTGTTGCCGAGTCTGAGTGTGGAGCTGATTCATAGGTCTGTTGTGCATAAAGAGGTGGCCTCACATTAGTCACTGCCACCCCTCAGGATACCTGGAGCCCCTCGAGGCGTCCTCTTGTCTGGGCAGAATAGTGGAACTGGAACCGGAAACCTGTGGAACAGAAAGAACAGAACGTCACTTGTAGTTAACTGTTTCATCACTGCGATTTAATATATAGTAGGCTGGTTGCTCAGCTTCATGGAGTCTTTGGTTCTCCAAGTAGTGGGGATAGCTTTGTGCATAGGAACTGTGCCTGTGCCTTGCACAGCATGGGTCTGGTTTCACTGAAGCACCCAGCACAGCTGGAACTACAAATTACCTACTCTGTTCAAAGTGTCCTTTTATTTCTTATGTGCCCATATTGGGTTAGACTAGGAAAATCCTGGATGTGCAAGACTGGTGGCTGGCTTGGAGAATCTACTGTTTTGATCGTTTTTCCTCCAAAACATATTTTAAAAGACACATATGGTCATTTAGGCAAAAAAGCCAAAAGAAGGATGGGAAATAAATGAGAATTTTTGCTCATAGTCCTATTACCATGTGAAAAATCACAGTTTACATTTGATGCATTTTCTTTTCAAACATTTATTCAACTGAATATTTCCTACTACTAATATGAATACTGTTATTAAATTATCTTCTGAATTGTTTTCGAGGTGCTGGGAGTGACCTAGGGGCTTGCTCATGCTTGGCAAGCGTTCCACTGCCGACCACACTGCTCTCCTTCTCCAAGCGAAGACCTTGTCGGGAGCTTAAGACCTTTTACCAGCTGTGCTCACTCCCCAGGGATTGTGTTATTTTCTTTGTAAAACTTCTTTTTATTCTGACTTTGAAATCAAGACGTATGTAGTTAAAATGTCAGTTATTCACAGCATAGAAGCACCACATTGGGCGTTTTCCAGTGCACAGTTCAGAAGTGTCTTGTCACTTACTTTGCTGAACCCTTGCTCTATTGATGTCAAGCATGTGCCCTTCTTTCTAAATTGAATCACTGAAACACCAAGTACCCATTCCCTCTGTTCCTCAGCCACTAGCAGCTACCACTGGACTCTCTATCCACACAGGTGTGACTATTCTACCTACATTATCAGAGTGCTGTGAGCCAAACTATTAATATCTGACTCATTCCACCTCGCGCAAGGCCTCCCAGACTCACTCATATTGTTGCATATCTCAGAATTTTCTTCCTGTGAAAGATTAAATATTATTACAGAGTTTTATGTGTTTGGCCAGTGAGGGCTATCTGGGTGGCTTCCAGCCTTTGGCTATTGTGGAAACATCTGCAAACATGGCTATACAATTTTGTGTCTAAGTTCCTACTGTCAGGAAGTGGGCTTGCTGGCTTCTATAGTAAGAGTGTGTTTCAGTTTTTATGGGGTCACATTTTTCCCCTGGCACTTCATGCTCAGTTTGTGTCTCCACAGCAACTCACAGGATGTCGGCTTCTCGATCATCTCTGATGAATATCTGTGGGACGAATAGATCAGCAATATGTTCCTGTTCATTTGAGGGGCTTCAGAATTTATCTTGTCACTTCTTAGTGACAAGCACCATGATTTTTTAATACGTGGATCACTGTCAACTTCAGTAGAGTTTAGCACTATAAAAAGTATTTCAAATGTATTTGTGATGGATAATTTAATTTTATCCTTACATATGGGACGAGGGGAAAAAAGTTCAAGGAACTCAACCTAGAGTCAAGAGAGATTCGTCTGGCAGCTTGCTGTCAATATTTAAGGAGGTACTGATGTGTCAGTACCAGGGGGGCCATTTTCCCTTTTAACAGGATCTGTGTATGGAGATTAGATGTTTGGTGTTCACTTGGCTCTGCCAGCTCCTTCTCTGCATGGCAGGACATCTCCTATCCCGTGGAGCCCCTGCTGCAGATGGGATCATGCTTTAGAATGGTCTCAAGATAATTAAAACATGGCCCTCAAAAGTTTAACAATACATGACAGGGAGAGAATAAGAAAGTTTAATATATAATAGACAGCAGGAGAGAGTAGGCAGAGCACAGCGGACAGCTGTCTTACCGAGAAAAGTACTGGTTTCTACATATGCAGTGGTCCAGCCCACCAAGTCGTGTTGAAAAACCTCTCTTCAGCAACATTTCTCAGGGTAAAAAAAAATGAATGAGGTATATATAAGAGTCCAGTATATGAGTGCTTGTCAATTTTTTTGTGGGACCATTTAGCTTGCAAGGCACTGTCATTTCAAAACAGGAGACTGTTCCAAAGCAGAAAGATACACAGCTTTTTATACTAAATGATGAAGTCTCTAAATCTATAAGCTTTGTTGGGCAAGAAGATTTGCTGAGAAAAAAAAATTATAGACCATCCATCTTCCTTTCCTCCTTTACACAATGGATTTATCATTATAGCTCATTATTGTTCAGTGCACATCGGGCAGGCTCCTTGCAGAGTTCCCACCTAATGCTTATAAACCGTTCACTCTCTCCCCAAACACAGCCCCAGCCTGGATGGTAATGGGAATATTTATTTATTCACAGCTGATTTACGTTCTCCAGTTGCCTGTGGCTGTGTCTCTGCAGGCAGAGCAAAGCAGATTGTTACAACTTTAATTAATGGCCGTGCGCTGAGTGTGCTTACCCTGAACCCCCAACATTTCTTCTTCTTCTTCTTCTCAGATCTCTGCCTCACCCAATTCACCATGCCCTCGGGAAAGATATTAATAATTTAATCTTTAAAGCTTATAAGATGGGGACTGGTTAGAGTGCAAACTGATTAAAGTGTACACTTACAAATCATTCATTTAATTATAGTTTCTCAGTTTCAGAGAATGTAATGATCATTTTGGTAATTTTATGGTCATTGTCTTCCCTGTGACAGATTTGGCAGTGACATATGGACACTGGATTTGGGTAACCCTGTACCAGCAATCTCATTGCTTCATGGGAAAACCTAGGCCTGTTGTTAGAGTAGTGGGTCTCAGCCTTCTTAACAGTGCGACCCATCAATACACTTCCTCCTAATAAACAGCGGGAGTGGAGCTGTCTCTGACTCTTTTGACTCTTCTTGTGACCCCTTTTCTCCCACTGGGTTGCCTTGTCCAACTTTGATATGAGGGTGTATGCCTAGTCTTATTGCATCCTGTTATGCAATGTTTGATTGGCATCACTGGAGAGGCCTGCTCTTTTCTGAAGGGAAACAGATAAGGGCATCTCGGGGAGAGGGGGAAACTGGGATGATGGGAGGGAGTGAAGGCTTCAGTCATGACGTAGTGTTATGAGAGAAGAACACTGCAATTTTGTGTGGTGGACGTTTTGGTTTCTTTAAAACCCAGTAATGTTAGTTATATTTTTGTTTTGATCCCGTGTGGGATATGGGGGCTGCTTTAGTTTATTTGTAGCTGAGAGAGAGAGACAGAGACAGAGACAGACAGACAGACAGACAGACAGACAGACAGACAGACAGAGAGAGAGACAGTGTTACTGGGGAGGGGGCACTTTGTAGGACACTTCAAGGAGACTGTCAGAGGAGGGAAAGGCTGTTGGTTCACTGGACTGCTGGATATCCTGAAAACTGAGATTGGTATTGGCCCATAGAACCTGACAACCCTAAACAGCTGGAAGTAGATAAAGAGAATGCTGCCCCCTTCCCTTTCTAATCTTTTTTCTCTCCTACCTAGCATTGGGGGGTTGGAAAGGAGGCAGAAGTATAAGAAAACCAATAAAATAGAGTTAAAAAAATAACACCAACTTGCAGGCTACCAAGAAGAGACTTGATACCCTATGAGACTATACAGGGGGAGGAGGTCCCCCTCAGTCACAGTCATAGAGGAGGGGAGTAAGGGGAAAATGGGAGGGAGGGGGGAATGGGAGGATACAAAGAATGGGAAAAAATTTTAAAATTTAAAAATTTTTAAAAATTTAAAAATATTTTTTTTTCTTTAAAATTTTTTTTTTTACTTTTTATTCATTTATTTTTTGAACTTTATTTATTTATTTTTAATTTTATTAATTTATTCTTGTTATGTCTCAATGGTTATCCCATCCCTTGTATCCTCCCATTCTTCCCTCCCTCCCATTTTCCCCTTATTCCCCTCCCTTATGACTGTTTCTGAGAGGGATGAGTGGAGAGTGGGATATGACTTTCTCACGTACTCTGGTGCCTCACATTTGACTATGTCCCCTGGAGGGGGAGACCTGGTGGCACTCAGAGGAATGACAGCAGGTCACCGAGATGAGACTTGATACCCTATGAGCATATACAAAATATTTTTAAAAATTAAGAAAAAAAATTTTTTAATAATTAAAAAAATAAAATAAAAAAACGATTGAGATGGAATATGAATAAATTAATAAAATATATTCAAAGATAACACCAACAATTTTGGTACTGTTATGAATCATACTGTAAATATGTGTTTTCCCATAGTCTTAGGCAACTCCTGTGAAAGAGTCATCCAGCCTCAAAGTGGTCACCAGCCACACAGGTGGAGAACCACTATCTTAGAGAGTCTAACTGCTTGCAAGTTTCCCTCACTGACTTCCAATCACATTTCTTGAACTTATGTTCTGTGACTATTGCTGTGGCCATACCAACATTCCTTACTTCATATGATCCCTTCTTCCTTCCTTCTTTCCTTTCTTCCTCCCTCCTTCCCTCCGTCCCTTCCTCCCTCCCTCCCTCCCTCCTTCCCTCAGTCCCTTCTTCCCTCTCTCCCTCCCTCCTTCCCTCCCTTCCTCCCCCCTCCCTTCCTTCTTATTTAAAGATATGTCAGTCACCTAGGTTTTGTCTTTTTTAGGAAAGAGCCTATAACTTAAGTTACTTCTCAAATGTCTTCAGGCTTCTTCAGTATCTGTTCCACTTATTAATATTTCCTATAATGCAGACCCGGTTGAAAGAAAATGGATCCACATCAGAATTCATTAATTCAGTTATGGCCTGACTAAGTAAGCTGGAACTTATACTTCATGAGGTCTATTGATTTAGCCCAATATTTCCTTCCATTGTGATAACTGCATATAGCCATGTAGCTCAGTGGAAGCTAAACCCTGTCACATCACTTTGTCACAACTGAGCTGTACCTCTCCAGTGCTGTACCTGTCTAATTTTGCATTGATCATGATAATAGAAACTCGGGGTTAACAATACGTAGTTTGATCTCTTAAGAACCATGACATTCCTGTATCTAGTTGCTTACCTCTTCCCTTTCCCTCTGGCACACAGAATTGATTATCTTTGCCTAATTCATAAGCTAACATATTAAACCTCAGCATCCCATCATTTCATTATTCAAACTTTTAGGATTGGGAACACTCAGTCAATTCAAACCTATTCGTATCACACTGTGGTTAAAAGCATGGATTTAAAAGCAGGCAGAGCTCCTGGATATGGTCTCCAAACCTGCTATGTAAATCAATAATATTTTAATTACCCTTGATTATCTATGCAGGCTGTCTGTGTTCTGCTGGTCTTCCTTCTCAAAGGAAATATCTCCTTTGAAGATTCTGGAAAGCACTTTATAAAACACACGTCTCAGCATTATGCCCGGCACATAGTAAACAGTTCATCCGAGTGATCTTTATTGCTGCATCTACCTGCTGAAGCTCAGGACCTTGGCAGGAACCTCACAGATCAGTTGTACTAATTGGCAAATTGTGCTGAGTCAGCTCCTTAGATATCTAGTTAAATAAAAGCCAATTCCACTGCAATTATTAATTTGAAATATCTTCTTAGATTGAGTAATTGCCTTCTCTATGTTAATAGATGCCTTCACTTGATTATTTTCATGTTGTAGTTAATAAAGTTCTCTTACAAATAATCACCTATAACCACCAACCGTCTTGGCTTTTACATATTTATATAATGTGTGTATGTATGTGTGTGCAAAGTCATGCAGAATTTAGAAATGTATTAATATAAATATGAGAATTACCAATAATCTCCAGGTAGAAATATTTAGTACAATATTGATGTATGTCCAGTGTTTTTCCACTTATGTGGAAGAATTCTTTCTAATGGCTATGTTAGTTGTAAATAAATGAACATCTCCTTATTCATTTAGGCATTCCCACTTAGGTGATAAGTGTCAATATTATCTTTGTTATATATGACACAGGATGTAGAGAGTGGCGTTAAAGTCAAGCTGGATGAAAAAAAAAAAGGTCACAAGACATTAATGTGCAACCAGGTGACGTGTTGAAAGGGGCGTGGGAAAGAGCTCAGGCACACATCTTTGGACTGAGTGTGAGCACACAGGACGTGAAAGAGCTCAGGCACACATCTTTGGACCTGGTGTGAGCACACAGGAAGTTAAAGAGTGGGAAACTAATAGCCCCTTGAGCACAGTGTCCACTCTTTAACTTATTTATTGCTTGGCTACTTTCTTCAAACGTAGCCTGAGTTTTCTGAGCCGAAGACTAAAGTTATGTATCCCTGATCTAGGCTGAATTTTAAAGCTGTCCCCCAAGAGTGTTGTTCCTTGACTATTTGAGCACCAATTTAGAAACTTGGTGAAAGCCTCTGTGTAGACAAAATCGAGCTTACAGCTGACCTTAAGATAGAAAAATTGGCTTATCTGCGTGTACAAAAGACTTCTCATGAGCCCTTAAAAGCAACAGAAAGGGTCAGAAAAGTGAGTCTGGGAGATGTTGCAGGAAACACGGAGTAGGAGGGCTTGCTGAGGCAAAGTGTAGGGAGGACTAGACTTCCCATTGCTTACTTAAAGGTTGAGGAAGGAGTCCCAGTGGGGATCTCTAGAAGCTTGGAACAACCTCAGCCTGTGCTACACAAGGAAATGGGTACTCTGCGCTTATAAATGCAGGGAACTTCGTTCTATTTATTAGCAGGATGAGCTACAGAGCAGCTCCAGCCCCAGGGGCAACAGAAAGGGACATAGCTCTTTATTCCTTATTTCTTGCTATGGGAACAATCTAGCAGAAAAACCACAGAAGACTCTGTGCCTCCTTGGACGATGCAGCTGTGGATTGGTAAATGGGTGTAGCTTTAAAGTACAAAATCTGTGTTTTTAGAAGAACAACAGAGAGCCAATATAATGTCAGTTATTCTAAGCACAACTTCCTTTAGTTTGTCATATCCTTGCAAAAATGTCATGCTTTTTCTTTCTTTCTTTCTTTCTTTCTTTCTTTCTTTCTTTCTTTCTTTCTTTCTTTCTTTTCCTTCCTTCTCTTTCTTTCTTCCTTCCCTCTTTCCCTCCCTCCCTCATTCCTTCCTTCTTTCCTTCCTTCCTTCCTTCCTTTCTTTCCATCTTTCATTTTTAACCTTACACTCCCTCTGAAGTGACCATGCTGTCTCTTTTGAGAAACTTTCCCTGATGCTGGTCAGTGTGTCTGCAATGCTCTTGCTCATGGCGATCTCTGCTTCTCTCCCGCTGTGAGCTGTTCCATTCAGACTCACTGACTTGCTTTTCTGTATTCCTCTTCAGCCTCAAGTGCCTTTTGATGAAGGTTTTTATCTTGTCCAACTTTGTATTTTAGTGAGTATTATGAAGCACCTGGCACTAACAGGCTCTCAAAGTATAACTTCTGAAATGGTAACTTTACAAAAATTACTCTTGTGCTGAGTTCAGTACGCAGGATCAAAAAATATCTGACCACAGTGATTGGATAATTATGTCTGTCTACTTATAGACGAAGGCAGTGATGAAACATTCTCAATTTTCATCTTTTCAAAATAAAATATATTTCACACTTTGCCACGTGTTATTCCTAGCTTCTAGGAAAAGCAAGTTCATAAAGTCAGAAGACAAAAATAAATTATGAACAACGGAAAACCAGGGGAAAACCCTTAGTGAAAAGACACTGGTGCTCAAAGAAAGCATTTGCCATGATCATGTTGTATAAATATAACAGGTTATATTTTACTAGTTGCAAAAAGTATTCTTAGTTTATATGATGCAAATATCTTGGTGTTAATTTCATGGTCTACCTTGATGTCCTGATATGGTAGTGCTCCTGTCTCCAATCACTAACTGGCCTCAGTAGGTCATTTGGGAAAAATAAAAACAGGCTGGGCCTTTAATCCCAGCACTCAGGAGGCAGACATCTATCTGTATGGTATTCATATTGATTTCCAGGCCTGCTGGAGATATGTAGTGAAACTTTGAGTCAAAACAAACCAACAGACAGACAGACAGGCAAACAAATAGATTCTTGATCAACTTGCAGGTTTCCGGGTATTTGTTTAGTGTTTTACCTACTTTTTGTTTTTGATGTGACACACAGGGAAAAAATAAACATAGTTAAAGTTATAAAAGGTCTGTATGTAATTTCCTGTTCAGACTCATCTATTCTCTCTCTCTCTCTCTCTCTCTCTCTCTCTCTCTCTCTCTCTCTCACACACACACACACACACACACACACACACACACACACGTCAAAGCACTTATGTGTACACATATGCAAATATTCCTATATTTCACAGTGTTATTGGTGTCTTTCTCACTCGCTACCTACCACCTAGTCTAATGTAAGTTAGTACTTTCTAAACAGGTCACCAGAATGTTCTGCAGTAACCGGACACAGAATGCAGTACACATTCAATACAAATGCCTGGGAATGCTAACAGGTAGCACGCAGCGTGATTCTCTGCCAAAACTCCACTTCCATGCAATGGGCCTTTGGGAGTTCAGAAAATGAAGTGTGGTTAGGACTTTGAAATCTGCTCTTTCTGTGATCCTGGGGTCTCTTCTGCTACTAACAGTGAGAGTGGGCAGAGGAGCTCCCCTGCCCATTTACTTGTCTTCCCAGTGAAGTTCACACCATAACGAACACAGAATAGTCCCTATTCCTCCAGAGACCTAGGGATTACAAACCAAGGAGGGTTAGCCTAATGAAAGTGCTAACTATTATTCTAATTTTTTGCAAGTTCTTTCCAAACTGTAAAGTGCACATGGAAAGGTGCAGATGGGAGGCGTGTGTGTGTGAGTAGCTTCCTTCTAAGCATCTTTACTTGTGTTACACGCAGCCAGCTTTCCATGGGACATGGTAGGTGAAAACAAGAATGATTTACTGTCACAATAGCGTGCCTTTGTAAGGAGAATATGTTTAACAGCAGTAATAGTGACCCCTCTGATCAGCTTCAAGTAACTTTGGGTGGCAGAATTATTGCCAATTGTATATCCTTTAAGATTAATTCTAATGTGCCCAATAGAAATGCTGACTCAGCGTATTGACTTTGTAACTTACTGTGGAAGAAACTAAGAAGGGACAAAGGTCACGAATTTATATTTAAGGTAGGGAATAATGGTGGATCTCGAAGGGGAACAGTCGACACATTCATGCTTTGTGCCTGTGGTAACCTTTCAGTGAATGACAGACCTACTGGGTCCACAGGTGGACAGTTGTTAGCCTAGCTTTAAGTAGGCCTTAGTACTTGGGATTAGAGTGAACTGTGGGAGAATCCACCAGTTTATAATAAACTGGTGGAGTCCAGGTACGTATACATCTTTATTTAGTTCTCAAAACAAATAAGATTCCTAACACATAGGTTTTTTGTACACATAGACTCTAACAAAGGGCAATTCTTAAAACTAATTGTGTTTGTGTGCGCACATGCGTGTGTGTGTGTAATTGTGTCTAGTGCAGATGGACACATGTGATTAGGGAAAATCAAGGTCACCGAGACTTTAATAATTTCATCTGTTGCCTTAGAGCTACATATTTATCAAAGCAAATGCCTGATTTCTCTATTTTACGAGTATTTTATATTGTATCTCAATCAATATATCAAAAGCACTAGGTCTGGCCTTGTGAAGTTCCTCAAATTAAACCCTTTGTGATGATGTTAATCTGATATTCACTTGTTTATTTAATCATTCACCAAACATTCAAAAGTCCATGGAGGCACAACCCCCCCCTTTTTTTTTTTAATGCTTGACACTCAGTAATGGTTTCTAAAAATTAACTAATACTGTATACCAAAAATGTGGGGAATTCAGATGCATTAGGGTAAGATCTTTGAGCCTGAGGAATTCATAGTCGAATA
Organism: Acomys percivali; assembly: GCA_907169655.1. Taxonomy (NCBI): domain Eukaryota; kingdom Metazoa; phylum Chordata; class Mammalia; order Rodentia; family Muridae; genus Acomys; species Acomys percivali. Next base: position 118,190,447 of record OU015748.1, read on the forward strand.
GAGACAATGAATGTGCACATTTGTTCTGCATCTCAAGTTCTTAAGTACAGCCAAATCCAACAGGTGCTTTGAGGGTAACACACTGACTTCTCACATTTGAAATCAATTGAGCATCAGCATTTATTTTCTTACGTGGCTACTGCGTGTGAGAGGCAGGTGCAGTACACAAGTATTGAGTTGTGAGGCCTTCCATAGCATCCTAACTGGCTCAGAGAGCCCCCAGTGATTCACTTACCATTGATCTGTCTAGCCACTACCTCCAAGGAAGAATCGATACGGCAGGCTTTCTATTTCAAGGTGCAGTTGATGAAATTAAATCCTCTTTGGGTAAATTTAAGAATGGATTAAGGGAATCTAACCTGTTATATGGGACAAGATGCTGGCAGAGTTTCTTCTAGAATGTACATAATAGTAGGTTGGAAAATACTGCCGATGCCTGTGGACCCATCTGGTGACAAGAGGGAAACGCACAGAACTCACAGGCCACATTCAGCTGTGAGATGTTTACACCAAAAGATCAGAAAGTTGTTATTTTGAGTTGGGCTTCTCTTTTTGGTCTGGGGGTCTTTTAAAAATGATTTATTCACATCTTTATTATTTCCCCGTCACTCATATCTTCCCTTTCCCACCCTCCCTCCCTCTTCCACCCTATTCCCCTCCCCCGAGTCCTCTGAAGAGGGTAGAGGGGCTCGTCCCATCCCCACCACATGACCACAGCCTATCAGATCTCATCAGGATAGCCTGCATCCCCTTCCTCTCTGTGCCCCCGAGACCACCCTGCCAAAGGGACAGTGGCCAAATCTCCGGCACCAGAGTTCATGTCAGAGGCAGTCTCCACTCCCTGGTTTCCCCTCCTCATGGAGAACAAGCTGTCTATTGAATAGATCTGAACAGGGGATCTAGGTTCTCTGCATGCATTGTCCTTGGTTGGTGCATCAGTTTGTGCAGCACCCCACCTCCTGGGTCCAGATCTACCAGCCTTGATGGTCTCCTTGTGGTGCTCCTGACCCCACTGGTTCCTTACATTTCCCCTCCTCCTTCCTTGACTCCCAGTGCTCTGCCCTGAGTTTGACTGTATCCCAGCATCTGTCCAGATATACCCTCTCAGAGGACATCTATGTTAGGCTGATATCCACTTATAAAGAAGTATATACCTTGGGGCTGGAGAGATGGCTCAGAGGTTAAGAGCACTGTTATTCTCGCGGTCCTGAGTTCAATTCCCAGCAACCACAAGGTGGCTCACAACCATCTGTAATGTGATCTGATGTCCTCTTCTGGCCTGCATGTGTACATGCAGGTACAGCACTATATACATAATAAATAAAAATAAATAAATAAGTAAATCTTAAAAAAAAAAAAAAAGAAGTATATACCATGTATGTCTTTCTGGGTCTGGGTTTCTTCACTCAGGATAATCTTTTCTACTTCCATCCATTTGCCTGCAAACTTCATGATTTCTTTGTTTTTGATAGCAGAGAGTAGTATTCCATTGTGTATCTTGGTGTAACTCTAACCAAGCGAGTGAAAGACTTCTATGAAAAAAAAAAAAAAACTTCAAGTCTCTGAAAAAAGAAATTGAAGAAGATATCAGAAGATGGAAAGATCTCCCATTCTCATGGATCGGGAGGATCAACATAGTAAAAATGGCCATCTTACCAAAAGCAATGTACAGATTCAATGCAATCCCTATCAAAATACCTACACAGTTCTTTACTGACCTTGATAGATCAATTCTCAACTTCATATGGAAAAACAAAAACCCAGAATAGCTAAAACAATCCTGTACAATAAAAGATCTTCTAGAGGAATCTCCATCCCTGATCTCAAGCTGTACTATAGAGCAATAGTAATAAAGACAGCATGGTACTGGCACATAAATAGGCTTGTTGATCAATGGACTTGAATTGTAGACCCAGAAATAAGCCCACACACCTATGGTCATTTGATTTTTGACAAAGAAGCCAAAGCCATACAATGGAAAAAAGATAGCATCTTCAGGAAATGGTGCTGATCTAACTGGATGTCTACATGTAGAAAAATGCAAATAGATCCATATTCATCTACCTACATAAAACTAAAGTGCAAGTGGATTAAGTCCTCAACATAAAACTAGACATATTAGATCGGTTAGAAGAAAAAGTAGAGATGAGCCTTGAACTCATTGGCACAGGAGACAACTTCTGTTTTGTTTTTGTTTTTTGTCATTGACTTTGGACATCACATACTTGAATGCCCACCAAAAGATTTTGATTTTCGAATTTCTGCTTATCTTGCTACCAATTATTACTCCTCTCTCTCTCTCTCTCTCTCTCTCTCTCTCTCTCTCTCTCTCTCTCGTTCCTTATTGTTTTCTGGTATTGTATTCATTTACTGGTGAATTTAATTGCTGACTGTTTTAGGGGCTTTGAAATTGATAAAGATGGAATCTGAGAGTACAGTCATATTCTTGTGAGTTCTAGAGCAAATCAGCAGTAATGACGCCTGTCTGGGCAGCCAGACGGCCAGGTGGCACGCCAATTAGACGTGATGCAGAAAGGATTGAGAGACTCAAGTGTAAGTGTCCTTGTCCCTGCTCCTCCGTATTTCATGCACAGCATCCCTGCTTGCTGTCTGCTTTTGCGCTTACAGTGTAAAAAAAAAAAAAAAAACCCATAAAGCTTGGGTGACCCTGAGTGGCTGTGAGTATACACGAAAGAAAATTCTTGTGTATTTAATATGGATAAAATATTAGTGAGAGCATAGATGTAATGGACTATTTTCACCAAAAATTTGAGACTAGAGAGCAGATCTTTAATTTGAAAGTAAATTATTACTTCACAAAATACGGTGACCTTAAGGGATAGACAAAGCGTGTCAGATGAGTGCTGTTTTGTCGTCAGACATGTCCCCAGTTGATGTGCACCCTGGGCGTCCTCCACTATGACCTTCACCAGTCAGCAAGTCTCCCTGTACCACAGCATTGTCTTCCGTGCCCTGGGGACATGATAACGACTAGACCAAAGGTAAAAATATGTGTTAATTGGAGGTCAGTAACTGGTTAGGTGTCCAGAAGTCTGCCTAGCCTTTCCCCTACATTAAAGGAATAAAATAAAGGATCCAATGTATGGAGAGGCACTTCTGAAATATTTCCATATTTAAAGCAGAAGAAACTCTTAAGTGGCCATTTGGCTGTGAATCTTGGAAAATAAAGATGTTATTGAATATCATTATTCTCACTGGTTCCTTCCAGACATTAATCATGTCTTTTTGATTAATGATGAGAACTGGAATTCTTTGTTAAAATGCTCCTTTTTCTATAATGATAAAACAAGAGTGAGAAAAAGGGTGTGGGAGTGTGGTGAGCTTAGATAACCCAGGGGAAAAAAAAGAAGTGACAATAAACTCTTAATTCAGAATATATCTACAATAGCATCTCTATATTTTCTTACTCATCCATATTTATTTTACATAGTTGTGTTTAATGTAGATATTTTAAAACAAGTATATCTTGTATTGCTCACTCCCAAATGCCACTTTATTTCTCTCGGTCCTTACCTATTATTTCCATTTGTTTCCACAGGCACTGTCACTTCTACTCTCATGACCTATATGCATAAATGATTTCATCTGTTCCATATAAAATCTAGGATTTGCAAGACAAAAAAAAAAAAAAAAACTGAAGTATTTGCTGGAGTCTGACATATTTCACTTATAATGATTGACGGTTGCATCAGTTTTCCTATAAACAACTTAGTTTCAATTTATTTTTTATTGAAATAGATTCTTTTCTTACATAATATATCCTGATTATGATTTTTCCTCCCATCTATTTTTCTCAGTTCCTCCCCGTTTTCTCTCCAATATCAGAACCTCTCCTTTTCTGTCTCTCAAAAGAAAAGAACAGGATCCTAAGAGGTTATATTAAAATATAAAAATAAAATATAAGATAAAGCAAAAATTATCACATTGAAGTTAGACAGGACAAGCCAACATAAGGAAAAGAGGCCAAGAGAAGGCACAAGAATCAGAGGCCTCTTCGTTCATACACTGAAGTGCAGCGGAAAGTTTTGGTGTCTTTAAAAACTCACTTATATAATGTAAACATGTTTTTGTTCTAATCCCAGGTGTGGGATATGGGGCTGATTCTGATTGTCCACAGCCGCAAACTATTTGCCTCCTGCAGGGTGTCTGCCAGCTGCAGATAGTTTAATTCTGTGGCCACTGGAGAGGGAATAAACGCCAGATCCCAGAGAGAGAAGGAGACTCGAAAGAAGAAGGAGGAGGCTGTTGTCCCCTCTGCTGGCTCCTGTTTGCTGTTGATGCAGTTTGACAAGAAGATGGAGATATCCCAAAACAAAGACATGGCCATAACCAGCAGGAAGTAGCCAACAAAACAAAACAAAACAAAAACAAACAACAACAACAACAACAAAAAACTATACCCTCATTCCCCCTAATCTTCTTTCTTCCTACCTGGTGTGGGGGTGTTGGAAGGTATTGGGGTGGGAAAGGGAGAAAGAGGCATAAGATACCCAAAGAAAATAAAGGAGATAAAAAAATTACATGTCTGTGCTGAAGGAACACCATAAAAACATTAAATGGGAAGCCATACTATATAGGATGAAGAACTGGTGCAGAACATTCAGGTCCTGTGCATCTCTCTCTCTCTCTCTCTCTCTCTCTCTCTCTCTCTCTCTCTCTCTGTGTGTGTGTGTGTGTGTGTGTGTGTGTGTGTGTGTGTGTGTGTAATATCTGACTGTAGGTCTCTGTTCCCATTTGCTGCAGCTTCTCTAATGATGGATGAACTGAACAAGGCACTGGTATATGTGTATAGCAGAATATAGTTAGGAATCATTTTATCTCTAGTTTTAAAAAAGACTAGCATCATGACGTTTGACCCTAGATCCCTGGGCTATCTAGTCTCTGGTTTTGGGTCAATCAAGCAAGGCCAGTTAGGTGTGAGTTCTATCTTGTGGAGTGGGCCTTAAGTCCACTTAAGGTTATTGGTGGCTTTATGGCTGGGTAACTACAGGATATGATGATAGCACACTTTCTTTATCCAATCAGCTGTTCAGGAAGCTTTGCAACAAAGGTAGAGATGTCTGCATTCTCTGTAGTGTGTTGAATTGAAACCCTTTGGCTACAGAGTGATGTGAGTGGAGCATGTGGTATTACTAGTTTAAGGTTTCAGAGCCTCCATACTGATTTGCGTGGTAGCTGAGCTAATTTGCATACCTACCAGCTGTGCGTTAGGACTTCTTTCCCACACAAACCTATCAATTTGTTTTTTTTAATTGCCTAATACTAGCCGTTCATGCTGGGGAGAGATGGAATCTAAACGTTCCTTTAATTTGGACTTCTCTGATCAACAGGGAGGTTGAACATCCTTCAAAATTTATTGGCCATTTGTTCTGCCTTTCTTGAGAATTGTCGTTTCATTTCATAATCCATGTACTGGGTTGTTTGGTTTGTTGGTATTTAGTCTTTTGATACATACATACATACATACATACATACATACATACATACATACATGTGTGTGTTATTTCTAGTTATTAATCCTTTGTCAGATATATAGCTACAAAGATACTTTCACATTCAGTAGGTTGTCAGTTAACTCAATGAATCATTTCCTTTTCTGCGCAGAAGGTTCTTAATTTCATGGAGTTCAATTTGTCAACTCTTAGTTTAATTTCCTGAGCTGCTGGAGTCCTTTTCAGAGAGCCCTTGTCTGTAATCATGTCTTGGAGTCTTTTCTTCACATTTTCCTGTAATGGTTTCAGGGTTTCAGATCTTACATTAAGGTCCATTTTGAATTGTGGTCAGGGTGAGAGATGAGGATCTGATTTCTTTCTTCTATGTGTTTTATGCCAGGTTTTTATGTTTTATACCAGTTTTCAACGTTTTTATTTTTATGTTTTTACCAGTTCACCCACAGTATTTGTTGAAGAGGCTGACATGCATGGTTTTGGCACCTTTGTCAAAATTGAGGTGGCAATAGTTGGATTGGTTTGGGATGTTTATTCTATTCTATTGATCTATGTGTCTGGTATTTGTGCCAATACCATGCTATTTTAGTCACTGTGGCTCTGTAGTATAATTTGAATTTAGTGTGATATCTCTATCAGTTTTCTTTTTTTCCTAAGGATTTCTCTTGGATATTTTGTTTTCATTTCCTGCCTGTATCTGCCTCCTTCCAAACTTTTTGTTTTTGATGCAAACTATCACGTAATTCAGGCTTGCCTCTGATTCACAGGATGGCCTGTAACTTCGACTCTCCTGCTTCTACCTCTCTTACTTCCCGAGTGTAAGCACTACATGCATGCATGGCATATTATGCATATTTAATGGTGTACTGTGAATTGAAGCCAGGACTCGGTGCAGGTTAGGTAGACACTCAACCCACCACATCACCAGCCTTTGTATTCTTTTTGTTCCTTTTCCTGACTTATTGTTCCAACTAAAAGGTCACAGTTATATTGAATAAGAGTATCAGAAAGTATAGAACTTTGTCTCATTCCTGATTTTGTGGAAATGCTCTGTTCCTGCTTGGTATAATGTCAGCTATAGAGTTGGGATATAATGTAGCTTTTATTTTGATGAGGTCTGTTCCTTCTTAGTTTGTTCATGATTTTTATCATAATGGATGTTAGACCCTCTCTAACATCTGGCATTACTGGTCTAATCCCTGGTTTTTATAGTAGAATCTATTTATGTGATATATGACATTTATTGATTTGTATGAGATGATCCATCTCTGCATCTCTGGAATGAAGAAAAAAAACTTGTTTATTGTGAATTGGCTGCCCCAGTATTTTGTTGAGAATTTTTGACCCCATGTTCATCAGAGAGATTGGGCTATAATTTTCTTTTGTTGCTATTGTACCTTTTTGACAAGCCAGTGAGGCTCAGAAAACTGTTAGGACACACTTTGAAGAGCTATATTCCAAGAAAATGGAAAATGTAAAACAAATGAATAAATTTTTTAGATATGCATGTTAAACAAAGAACATACATCTAGGAGGTAGAGTGTTGGGTCAGAGTTTATTCACACTGACAGCCCTTCCATAGGATCTGGGTCTTATACCAGCATGCACATGGTAACCCACAGCCCACAACTGCTTTTATTAACAGCTAGTTAGAACTAAGATACTGGAAAAAAATTGAGTACAAGTTGAATGATTAAAGTTTATAACCATATCTTATGCTTTTATGGAATAGATTGATGATATTATTTATTAGATTTGCTAATTTACATAGGCAGTGCAAATTTTGTGTCAAATTTCTAGTGACTTGAAGAAACAATATATCTAAAGTAATATAGAGGAAATGCAAATGAAAACTGTCTGAAAGGAGGAGAAATTGAAGGCCAAAAGAAAAATCAGCGACATAATCTATGAAAGGAAGAAGTAGAAGTATTTTAGTAGGCAAAGCCAATGTAACTTTTCTCTTAAAGGACACAGATGACCAGATTAGTGGACACATTTCCATTTATACACTATAAGTACTCTATGATTGCATATTAGTTATAGGTGCACCACCCGGGGCCTGTGAACTCCCCGATGGGTTTTTGGCTGTACTTATAATATCAGACATGCATTTACCACTTTGGAATGGATTCCAATCTAATTGATTCCACTACTGTGCCCTGAGTCTGATTCTTAGAATTTTTCTGTGATGTCTCCTGCCTTGGGAAAGGCTTATTGATATGAATGTTCTAGCTGCGGCTGAGCACTCCACACACACACAAAAAAGCTATTCAACATTTATTATATACACTTCGGTCATCTGTTAAGTTTCTACATTTAACCACCATCAACTGCACACACACACACACACACACACACACACACACACACACACACACAGACACACATCTCTGATGAGAACTGAGAGCTGCACTGACTGAAGGCTAGAGAGAATTTAGAAGACAGTTGGATGCTATGTCCATTTGGCAAGTAGTAGGTTCACCTCTGAGTCTTTGAGCATCCCAGCCATCATTGCTTGTCTATGATTACACTTCAAGGCATGTGTTTCCTTCTGTGGAACAGGCCTCAAATCCAACCCAAGAGTAATTGGTTTGTCCTTTACCATTTGTGCCACTATTGCACCCATGGGCAAATCTTTTCATGCTGGGAATTATTGCAGCTCACAAGAATCACAGCTACAAAAGACAGTTGATGACTTTTATTCCCCAGAAGCCTATGTATCACTTTTAAGAGCTGTAAAAGCTAGTCCAATAGAGTCTCAATATGTGTTCCAGGCCAGCACTGAACTTAAGATTCTCCTGTCTCTGCCTCCAGAGGGATGAGATTACATGTGTGTACTATCATGCCTAGTTTAAGAACAGAAATTATACAAGTAAAATACTGGAAAACACAACATAAAAAATCAATTAAAAATATTATTTATATACATAAAAATAAAGAAATAAAGACTTTTAAAATAAGCATTTTTAGGGTAATAGATGGTTAACACATATTTAAGTCATACACTTTTAAATTTTATATGTATCACAATTTTAAGGTGTATAAAGAATACATTGAATGGTGTTTATGGTATTACAAAACACTGAAAATTAATGAAATAAGCTTTAAGTACTTAAAACTTAGAAAAGAAGGACTGGGATTATAGCTCAGTGGGAGATTCCCTTAGCCTGTGCCCATGGCAAAAGATAGAGATGAAAGGAATTAAGGAGAAAGATAAAGTCAGGATAAAGAAGACATGATGAAGCAAGTGGAAGATCAGTCAAAAAATATTGAAAAGCAAGATGAACGGATCAGAAATTAATATGATAAAAGCAAGGTATCACAGAGAAGATTAAACCCATCCAAAACTTATATTTTTGAAAATTAAATAAAACTCAGAAATATTTATAAGATTGAGATTTTTAACAAAAAAGAAGCTACAAGCCTTATGAAATTGAAACCTGAATTTATAAACAGACATGATGAAACTGCTTGATTCAGTCTAAACAAATCTGAAACTGTAAAGTGAATAATAATAGCAGAGATGCATGGAAATTCTGTGTTATTTTTATTTAAATGTGAACACAGTATCTGCAAATGGGTGATGCACTTTCTTACTTTGCGTGTGACTACAGCTGGTTAGAGGGAAGCCACTGTAAGCTGGGAGGGAAGGGAGTGAGGATGATGAATTAATTCAGTACTCAGAATGGCGAGTGATGTTTGTGTTCAGGCAGGGAGGAAAGTGTGGGGACGAGGACACAAAGGGCTTGGTTTGGTTTTGTCTTATTTTTGTAGTACATGGTAGAAACGTGCTTTCTCTCCATTTTAACTCTTGGCTGCAATGGGTACTTACATATAATTTAAAACGTTTTAGTGAATGCCTTGCATACACACCTGATGCATCAGGAAAACAGCAGTTTTCACTCTTAGATGAAAGCCAAAGAATTGACTTCATTTTATATACCAAACACTATGTGAACTATGAATTGGTTTTGTATTTATAGCCACTTTTTGGCAATTATTTTCTGCTTTCTAGGCTTGTGGCAAGGTTATTTAATAAAACACCCGTCCATAGGATCATTATTACACATTAACAGTGAGGTCATGGAGTGCTGCTCATTTTTACTTCTAACCATGACACTACATTGTCACCTTTTTCATAATGTCTGACTCTACTGGCCTGATCTGGGATGGTTAATAAAAGAGAGGCGTGGTTCAGGGCCCCAGACTATGCCAATCCCTTAGGCTCTACCCTTAGCCTAGCATGCTTTGGGTACCACGTCTTCGGGTCTTAAACAAGAAATTAATTATCACTTTGAGATATTTCACTCATCTGTGGCCAAGGGCTTTTTTGTAGATATTGGTTGTTATAACAGCATGTCTGAAATAATCATTATTCTTCTACATGTAATTTCTCTGCCTATATACACAGTCACCAAACCACCACGTTGTGGAGTATTTTGTAGGAGCATTCTTAACAAACAGTTATCTGTGTTAACAGAATGGAGCAGGTGTGCTTACAGAAACCTGCTCATTCTTCCAGCCAACAGGGAAAAGAATACATGCCCAACCATGTAATGTTGGGCTATTGTTTCATAGTTCATAGCCAACAGCGAGGAATGACATGGATGAGGTCAATGTTTTCGTCTGCAGCTTCTTGCTCAGCAACCAGTAATCATTCTCCTTTGCCTTACTTATTACAAATTATAACTCAGTGTGGTAGGAAGCAAATAGCACTTGGCCATATCGTATTTTTTTTTTTTTTTTTGAATCTCTGCAGAACTTCTGGAGGAAGAGATGAGACGGTTTGATTGTGTTTATTTCTGTTTTCAGGTGATTCAGGTGTCTTTCTCCAAATGATTCAATATTCAGAGATGTGCCCAATTTCTTTACTTAATAACAAAAACAGTCTGGGACTCATTGTAAATCAGTGGGGATCCAGAAATAAGGTACAATACATCACAAATGCAGTGTGGGCTATCATTGGAAATAATAAGCAAGCGCATTAATATTCATGCCTTGTGAAATCCTGGCTGTGTTTCGGAGATGCTGGAGGATACATTCCAGGCTTAACGTTCATCAGTAGATGTTTGCCAGTGATTTTTCAGACACTTCTGTAGTAATTCATTCATGGCATCAGTGCATAATGTGAGAAATTTCTCTCCATGGCTTCTATTTAGTAATTGTATACTCAGCTTATGTTTCTAGGTGACTATCTAGTCCTGCCTGCTTAGACCTTGGGTCTTTCTTTGTCTCGGCTGGAGATGCTGCTGAATAAGGCTGATCACATATGCATGTCTCTCTGTGTGAGATAAAGTCAGGAAGGGCAGCCGAAAGGAAAACAAACAACAGCAAAATACTTGCATTGTTCTGCAGAGTGCACAGTTTCCCTAGAGTCTAAACATTCCAAGTTGGACTTTTTCATATAGCACAGCCTAAGCTGGGCACATGAGAAAAAAATACTCTGCTGTAATGGATGTGGAGATGCCAGCAAAACAGAGCCACCACTGTGAGGATGCGCAGACCAAGCACTCACAGAGTCAGAGACCTCATTTTACTATAACACCTTCGCCCCGTCCCCAGCGCCGGTACCTAACAATACCATAAATAAGGAATTCAGAGATGTATTACAGTTATCTTTAAACGCATGACTAATGTATGTTCTTGTGTAGTTCATCTGTACATATTCCCAATAGGTATATTGCATTTTTGGATACTGTATGTAATTGTGCATCTTAGGAATAATATCCCTTTTATTGTAAATTGTGTTTATTGCTTTGGTTTTTCAGTTGAAAAAGACTCTATTTTGTCTCTACATCATTGCATCTTCCTACTTTTTCAGGCAATAAAAGTCAAGGCTGTGAGGAAAAGGGATGCCTATGCATGTATCCTGTGTATGAGAATACTGCGGCCACTGCCCAACTATTTCCATCTGTGTTAGCATTCAGTGATTTCTGCACTGAAGGGGCTTGTATTTTGGTGGGGAGTACATTTTCAGGGTCAGTATCATTGCTTTAGAACCATTGCCTCATATAGCAGTTCCTTTAAATTCAAAATACTCTTAGCTAAAATGAGAATATTTTACTTTCTCCATTATATGAATGTATCAGCCTTTGATACATGGAAACCAGAAGCTAGAATTTCAGAGATGCATCAATACTGCCTCAGTACAATCTCTTAGAAACAAATCTGAGGTTTTCTTTTCCAAGGTGACTCTAGCTTGTGTCATGTTGATCCCCTCCCACATATACAGATATATAGCTGTATAGAGCAATGTTTCCCATCCTGTGAGTCATGACCTCTTTGGGGGTCAAACAGCCTTTTCAGAGGGGTTACCTAAGAGCATTAGAAAACACAGATAATTACGTTCCAATTCATAACAGTATCAAAATTACAGCTATGAAGTAACAACAAAAATGACTTTACAGTTTGGAGGGCAGTCACTACAACATGAGGAACTGCATTAAAGGGTTGCAGTATTAGGAAGGTTGAGAACCATTGATAGAGAGATAGGCAGGTACAAATATACGTCAAAATAGTTGTCCAAGAGTTCAGAGGAAGATGAAGTAGACAATCAAGCAGGAGATGGTAAACTCAGAAGAAAGTGTTAAGGAGAAAACACTGGGGCTGGTAAGCTAGCTTAAGAGAAAGCACTTTCCACCCAAGTTTGATATCTGAACTTAGTTCCCAAAACATACAGAAACATGCAAGTCAGAATCATCTTAGAGTAAGTAGCCTTCTAATCTCTACACATGTGCCACTGGGACTTGCCTTCATTATACACCCATCCCCCCACATCCCCACATGGACCGACACCCAGACCCCCACACACCCATATCCCTCCTACACACACACACACACACACACACACACA
>OU015748.1:118202777-118219362 GCA_907169655.1 Acomys percivali
ACACACACACACACACACACACACACGAACCCAAACCCACAAACACCCAGACCCCTGACACACACACATGGGAGGGAGGGTGGAGGGCGGTAAAAATAGAGAAAACTGGAATTAGAGAAGAAGAAAGAAACCAGCAGAGGTCAAATTGGGTTTCTGTAGTTCTTAATCACGCACTGTCAAATACACAGTATGGATTTTGGCTAAATGAGCAAACTGAAAACCGAAGCAGAAAAAAAAAAAAAAAAAAAACCAACAACAACAACAAAAAAACATCAAACACACAGCAAACCAGCATGTTCGTAGTTGTTTTCCTAAGGGATGGGCATAAATAACATAGAAGGGAAGTAGAAGTTACAGATATGATCCCCAAAGACCTAATGGAGCACAGCAACTGTTAATACACCTTGGAAAAAAAACCCATTACATCCAAAATACAAAAGAAAACATTTGAGCAACCAAGGAACACAGATGATTTACCAGGAAAGATGAAAACAGCAGCATCAGTTTCCTCTTTTTCTTTCTCCCCCATCTCCTCTGGTGTCACTCAACATTAACACAATAGGAAGCAATGCCTCCTGTTCCTGAAGACAGTACTGTGGCCATTTGCCTCTCCGCCTAATGATAATAAGCGCATCTTCAAGAATGAGGCAGGAATATTATGCATTTGAAGCCAATCTTGGCTACAGGACACACTCCAGGCCAGACTAGGAGCTACCTAGTAAGACTCTATCTCAAAAACATACTAATAAGAGAATAATAGCAAAAAACGGAAGAAAAGAAGATAAACAGCTTGGTTGTGAGCTAGTTTCTTTTGTTTGTTTGTTTTTGTTTGTTTGTTTGCTTCTGGAATCTCCTCATTTTTAACCATCTAGTTCTCTAAGTAGCTTAGCTACTGCAAGCAGACTCTAAAAGACTAGAAAAAATTCTCTGAGTTAATTTACATGTGAGCCAATGTTAAAGGAATGCATAATATAGAAAATCTCTAAACCATAACAATTTGAAAATGATACGTGAGACAGAATAATAGGTTTTTATTTTTCAACCTTTGTAGCTAAGGGAAGATGATGTGATTTAATGATGATAAGTAAAATAGAGATGTTAAATGTTCAAAGAGTGAGAAAGTAAGACAAGTAACACATGAGATGGTTGAGAGGATGCAGAAGAAGTGGGGGGAGCCATAATTCCTACTGATGCCTTGTGTACTCATAGATGATCAATGAGGGATTAAGCTCAAAGGTAGAGACCTCTTTGCCTGGACCCAAAAGATAATGCAGGCTTCAGAAGGTCAGATTAGAACCAAGGCTGCTACTTGGAATGTGCAGCAATATATTAGGCATGACCAGCTCTATAGTTTCATCTCACTGACTGTTTCCTTTCTAGGGATAAAAAGTAGAAAGTGTGAAGTCACCATGACAATTACTAAGAAACTGCCCCCAATGGCTTATAGCCCACTGAGTTCTGCAGCAAGTGTGAAACATGCAGGTCATCGTTGGTGTTTCCATGTTGTTGTTGCTATAGCATCTCATCAGAGAGGTCACTTCTGCCCACATAGAGATTGTACCTACAGCCATTTGCTGACTTTTACAATGTATTTTCTCACCGAGCCTGTCCAATGCACATGTCCCGAAGTAGCTTGTGCTCTCCTGAGAAAAGCTGCCTGAAAAAATTTTTGTAATTGCCAAATGTGAGGGTCTGTGTTCTGTGCTGAAACCTTGTTAGCAGGAAAGTGAAGAGGGGAGTTGTGAGACCCAAAGAGTTAAACTGGTTTTCCCAGCTTAGAAAAACAGCCCTGCCATTTCACATTTACTGTCTAGCTGTGAGGGAAGCATCGACAGTCAAGTACTGCATTTATACCACACACAGTCATCTGATGTGTCTGTACCACACACAGGCTTATGCTGTGTTTATACCGCACAGCACCCAACCACATCCCCTTCCCTGTATCTTTCCCCATAAAGATTGCCCTCAACCAACACCAGAAATAAATTTGATTTCCCTAATGCAGAAAGTAATTGGATTTTTCTCCTTATTGAATGCATTGCTTTAATGATTGTCCCTGCGACTGCCAATTTAGCTTTAAGTGACTTCCCATCAATCAGATGATATGACTTAAAGAGTAGTAGCTTGGGTGAAAAAGACCCACTGGCTGGCATCGAAGAGACTGCGTCTCAGCCCTGCTTTTTCTATGGATGTGGTCTTTATAAAACAAGCTGCATAATAATTGGTCATCTAGTTGCAGCAGGCTGCTCTCTAGAAAATATGATAAGTATTTCTCAGAAATTACCCTGCAGCAAATAATGAAAATTGAATAAAACACACCCAGTAATCATTTTGTTATGTGAATCATTTATACTCCTCGAGAACAGGAAACATACTGAAGAAAAATAGTAGTGAAATGTTAGTATTATTTTTTTCAATCTAGTGAAACATGACATACAATCCTTGATGTTTTGTTAAATACTCAATACAAGAGTTCTCTAAAAGGGTTATGAAGGGAAGATGGCTGAAGTCATTATAGCAGTTCTTTCTTAAGGAAGTTCTCACCTGAGATCCTATGTCTGAATACATGGGATTTAAATTCCTTTATTTTGCCTATTTTTTTTTCTTGTGACAATTCAATTTACCTGATCCATGCCTTTTACTTAATCTCTTCCCTTTGATCACGTCAATAAATACCTTGAATAAATGTCTTGAATATTTTTGAAGGAAATATAATCCATGGTCATCACTACTAGTGAGAAAATAAAAAATTGTAATGGGAAAGGGTCAAAACAAAGCCAAACAAATGAGAAAAGAACCCGGTAACTAGCTCTGTTTTAACAGTAGCAGGGTCTGGAGCGATGGCGTGGCATAACATCACTGGCTGCTCTTCCAGAGTCTCCCAGCTCCTGTCAAGTGGCTCACAAATGCCTGTAAGCTCTGGCTTTAGTGACTCTGATGTGTTTTCCTGTTTTCTGTGACACACACCTGCACACCTGCATACACACACCTGCGCGTGCGCACACGCACACACAAACACACACACATGCACATACAAGTAAAAGTAAATGAAATACTTATCTTTCTTTTTTTATAATTATCAGTATTAGTTGGCCACGTGTGTATCAACAAGCTTGAGAGTCTGAGCAAGTGAGACTTTCCCACAGTTGGTCAGTCCTTTCCAGTCCCTCTTCTGCAATGATCCCCGAGCCTTGGAGGTGGTGATATAGGTGTCCCATTTTTAGCTGTCGCTTACCATCATCACTTTGGTTTTGAGTTTATGAAGTTACCACTGACCACTTCACAAAGCAGCGTGTCTGCCCAAAGCACAGGATTGTTTCTTAATGGATAATCAAAATTCTTTACGTAATATATTATACTCTGTTCTATACCAGACTTCTTAATTTTGAATCTACATTGTGTGTGCTGGGTAGGTTTCATGTCAACTTTCACACGTCTGAGAGGAGGGAGAACCTCCATTGAGAAAATGGCTCCATATGACGGGGCTGTAGGCAAGCCTATATGGCATTTTCTTAATTAGTGATTGATGGGGAAGGACCCAGCTTATGGGGAGTGGGGTCACCCCCAGGCTCATGGTCTTGGTTCTATAAGAAAGCATCTGAACAAGCCATGATGAGTAGCATCCCTTCATCGTCTCTGCATCAGCTCCTGCCTTCAGGTTCCGGTCCTATTGGAGTTTCTGCTCCAACTTCCTCCAACGATGAACCGTGGTATGGAAGAGTAAGCTAACAACCTGTCCTGTCCAAGTTGCTTCAGCTGTGGTGTTCCATCACAGCAACAGTCATCCTGACTAAGGCATTGTATGTTTAGATCTGAGCACTATTAACTAAAATAAAAACCAATGGAATGATGTCTATTTGATTGAGTATTAATTTTCTGGAAAAAGTTGCATATACATATATATGCATGCATACAAACCATATTTTTCTGTTTTAGGAAAATTGTTTCCCATGCCTATAGGCTTTTTAAATGTTCATATAGTATGCTATTAATGATGCATTGAACATTTGCCAAAAACATTAATATGTTATGTGGTTAATGAGCAATTTACTTAATCAGTCTTTTAAAATAAACATATATTTACTAATTAATTTTGTCATTTATTTTTGGTGTAAACAGTTTGGAGTACTATATGAACAATCCTTAGACATTAGAAAGGTTCTGAAAATAAACATTTACTGTAGGGATACTAAAGGCTAATAGAAAGAAAAAAGAAATGTTAAAATGGGAAATGGAATGTGACCTGGGATAAGAAGGTTTGTCAGCAAGCATGAGTGGTGTGCTTTGGAGCAAACGGTGGAAATACCTGAAGGAATATAGCTGTACCTAGGCCTTGGCAGAAGAGCAGAGTCTGCACATGAGGCAGAAAAGGGGAAGGATGCTTCTGGAAGATGCAGAGTTGTAGATGGGAGAATGCTGGCTGATTAGAACATGCATTGTAAACTGGGGAAAGTGCTCCACCAGACTGATGGAAGGGAAGGCAGGAAGGTTTGCTCACGTATTATTTATTTACCACTTCCGTGGTGAGTATGAGGTGAGTAGCAAAAAACACAGACAATAGAATGGAGAGAGAGAGAGAGAGAGAGAGAGAGAGAGAGAGAGAGAGAGAGAGAGAGAGAGGAGAGAGAGAGAGAGAGAGGAGAGAGAGAGAGAGAGAGAGAAAACCTACTTTGAATTAGGATTTATGCAAACTCATTTGGATTTGAAGGTTCTGTTTTGAAGCTTATGGTTTAGAGATACTCAAGAGTAATGTAAATATACCTATATATTTATATTTATATCCTAAGGAGACTTTAATAATCAAAGGGACTGTCCTATAAAAGGTGATATTCAAGAGGGAGGGGAGGGATTCATCTGATTGAAAAACACTATATACCTGTGTAAAATGTAGCAGTGAAACCAATTATTTCAGGTAGAGAGTATATGTTAGTGATATTAATGAAATATAGTTTAATTGAAAAAAATCCCATACACTCTTAATTAACATTTTAGAACCAGTCTCAGTATTTTACACGCTGAATAACTTTAAACATGTTCTAGTATGTAAAGTCAAGCATGCTTTCACATTTTTCTTATTTGAATGAAGCATATACTTCTAATTTGTATCGTTTCATGTAGCTCTAATGTTAAACGTGTGCATGTTCTATTCTCTGTGGATGTACATTTCATGCTTGTGTTGAAATCTGAACTTGAGACGTCTTGAAACGTTAAGCCAGTCCCTCTCCCCTTCAGGTCACCGATATGATGCTGCAAGACAAGCCCTACCCTGACTGGGGGAAGTCGGCACGAGCTTTCTGGAAGAAAGGCAACGTTAGGATCATTCTGTTCTGGTAGGAAACTGCCTTATTTACTTATTTCTATTCTGCCTCGTTTACCAAAGCCCTCGAGTAGAATTTAATTTTCATTAGCTGTATAGGATTCTATTTAGGAAGGCCCTGCTGCCCCCACTAAAACCATGAGTATATCTGACAGATTTATTTAGTTTGTTCACGAGGCCATTTTATAAGAAAGAAAAGTGATATATGGCTTGACCCGAAGTAAACAGGTTTTTGACTCAGCAGAAACCAGCTGTAGTTTTCATCAGGGAAATGTGATGTATGAAACTGTCTCCTGCATACACAAATCACCCAGGCCGTTTTGCAGGGCACGGCTTCACCATCAGGATGTGAAGTTCACTTGGAAGGAGGCTCTCCACAAACCGCACACGGCTCATTGGCATTTCTCCTTTCCGTGGTTTCCTTTCCTGCCTCAGCACCATCAAAGCAATCAAAGAGCTTTGGGTTATCTCCTCAGCATGTGTGTGTGTGTGTGTGTGTGTGTGTGTGTGTGTGTGTGTGTGTGTGTGTGTGTGTCTATAAGTTAGGTACACTAATGCTCAGACACATTGTAATTGATGGGTGCTTGTGTGAGAAAATGCTAGCCTGTGTATCTTCCTTTTAAAATGAGATAAGGAATATCTTTTTATTCTTAGCTGTTAGTTCCATCTTTTTCTTTCTTTCTTTTTTGTACAAATTTGAATGCTACAAAAATAATGGTAATTAAGTACTTGGAGAAAATAGATACTGAACATAATCTTTTGCAATGTAGCACTGTTGCTAACTATTGCTAGTGAGATGTGACATTTGAACTCAATTCTTAGCAAGTAAACAAGTGGACTTTTCAATATGTGAGTAGGACGTGATTCTGTAGCTGCCATCCACACTTTGACTCTATGAGTCAAGCATGGACTATTTTCATGGCGCTTTTAACCCGTCTTTATATTGTTTGTATGTAAGCTCCCTATGTACCTCATCCGATATTACATAATAATGTAGCAAGACCTTATTGAGGGCACTCTGCTCAGGCTCTGCACTGTGCACTTGGAAGTCTGTACATTTACTCATTTAATCCTTAAAACCCTGGAGAGTGGGCACAGTTATCACAGCTGTAAGTCTCCGAGGCCATTAGTCATTGCAAATGGCTGTGTCTGAGAGAATTGATGTGCCTCTCTTCAAGTAATCATCTTTAATTTTTCTTCAGCTAATTGTGCTGTATGAGACTGAGATTCTGGGGATCTTTCTATCCTATATAATTCTCTACAATGGTTTGAAGTGTGATAATTTGAAAGAAGACAGACTCTAACATCAAAGATGTTAGTGTAGTGCCTCTCTTAAAACAATATCCATTTACTGTGTATAAACAAATTGCATGGATCAAAGTAAGTTCTCTGCGGATTATAAACTGCAGGAATCAGGGCCAAGTATGCAGAGGTTCCTGCATACAGAAATCTAAAGTCTCTGTGATTGTTGGTGCTAGGTGTTCTTTCTTTGTTTTATTTTGTTTTGGTGAGATGCAGACGTGAAGAGGTTTTGTGTGTGTGTGTGTGTATGTGTGTGTGTGTGTGTGTGTGTGTGTGTGTGTGTGTTTGTGTGCGTGCATGTGGAGGCTAGAGTTTAGTATTGTGTATCTTCTTCAATAGCTCTTCACCTATTCTTTTTTAGGAATTATTTTTATTATTTGAAAATTTTATTTATCCATATACAGTTTTGATCCAGTCCAACCACCAGTCTGCCCCCCAAAAGTCCCTTCCCTAAACACTTTCCCCTTCCAACTGTATTCTTCCAGACCGCAAATCTTGCTGAACCCACAGCTCAGCAGTTGAGCTAGGCTGGCTGGCCAACAAATTCTAGGCATCCTCTTCCCTTGTCTTCCCGGGGCTGGAGTTACCAGCACGCATCTCCATGCCTACACATGCTGAATACTGAACTTAGGCCTTTGTGTTTGTGCAGCAAGCGCTCTACCATCCAAACCTCCTCCTCAGCCTTCCTGTGGTATTCCTAACTACAGTTACAACAGAGGATAGGAATCCGTGCTACATACTTCCTAAAGCATCTTAATATTAGTTTCCTTGAAAACTCCCATGAATCTATGTACTGTCTATATCTTTTATATAAAGACTTTGTTTTAGAATATATGATGACATACTCCCAAGCAATAACCAAAATCATAGTGCGTGAATCTAAAGTTGTAGTTTACTTATAGTTATTGGCAAAAATATAATTTTACATGTAGGACAAACTAAAATTTAAACTTACCCATTGTTCAAACAAATCATTAATATGTAATATGTCTGAGTGTGTTTTTCCCTGTTGTTAAAAATTAGTGCTTCTAACCACAGAGCAGGAAGCAATAGAAGAAACATTTAAATTCTGTCTTAAGATTTTTTAAAAAAATTATTTATTCATTTATTTATTATATAGTGTTCTGCCTGCATATATGCCTGCACGCCAGGAGAGGGCATTAGATCACATTATAGATGGTTGAGAGCCACCATGTGGTTGTTGGGAATTGAACTCAGGACCTCTGGAAGAGCAAGCAGTCAGTGCTCTAAACCTCTGAGCTATCTCTCCAGTCCCTTAAGGTTTTTAAAAATTGTATACATTTGGGTCTGGTTAAGCTATCATGACAACAGTACCATGATTTTTTAAAAAAGCGAAATCTGATGCAAGTTATTGAACATGAGAATCATGTGGGAAGCAAAGGAATCTTTCTTTATGTTCATGTATGTAAAACAAAAGGGAACTCAGAAGAAGAAATGGTATTTGGTTTTCTTTTTAGCCATAGGAGATAAAATATAAAAACAATTGATATTTGAAATACTTATCATCTCAATGATAAAAGAATATTTGCATACTTCATGTCTCCCACTCAAAAAGGAATGTTTTCTTTTGATTTTGCTTTGGTTATTAAAAAAAAAAAAAAAGGTGGACACTCTGTGCAGGAGGCAGAGAGTGTGTTTCTCTGCTGCAGAGTGAATGGCACTGAGGCTTATACAATGAGCAATCTGTTCTAGCGAAGTTACTTTCTTGTTTGTTTTTGTTTTGTTTTGTTTGTTTTTTGTTTGATTTTTGAGACAGGGTTTCTCTGTGTAGCTGTAGCCCTGGCTATCCTGGAACTCTCTTTGTAGACGAGGCTATCCTCGAACTCACAGAGATCCACCTGCCTCTGCTTCCTTGAGTGCTGAGATTAAAGACATGTGCCACCACACTCCGCTGTTTTTTTCTTGATACACATATAAGGTACTTAATGTTTCTTGTGTTCTCTTCTATTAAACATTTTAACATTTCCATTGTTAAAATGTGTTGACTAATCAGGACACATTGGGAATACATCTAACCTTGGACTTGCACCCAGGACACTGACACATGAGAATCAAGGGCTCCAATGTACCTCGACTGATTACTGACATCCAAAGCCAGTCTACTTTCCTTACTCACAAATACCTGCTGAAGTGTCGTCAGCTGCAACTGTCTGGCTGCTTTTTTGACATGGCAGTAGATAAACGTCCCAGAGAATAACAACATTGTTTCATTCGTTTCTTACTGCGAAGACAAGAACGCTGCAGCGCTCAGGCTCTCACATCAGGGAAAAGACCAGATCATGATTGATTGAAAATATTAGCTGCAAAGAGGGCTATTCACACATGGCTTCCAAAGCCGCACCCCCCCAGACCATTTTATAATTTAATAGAGTAATGATCTAAGATTGAAAGTCTTTCCATACTTCTGTTTTTTTCCCCCCAAGGGCCTACAAATTGCCATTTTCACTGTCTCGTCTGAAGTCAGAGAGCAGGCAGCATGAGCAGCGTCATGCTCAAGGTGTCATCTGTGTCTGTATTTATTCTCCAGAGACACACATACTTTGGCCTTGGTGGGAAGTGCCTTGGGGTTCTAATTTCCAAATGCATTGCTTATTTGTTTTTTTTGTTTTTTTGTTTGTTTGTTTTTGTTTTAACCAAGGAGAAACTGTGTCTGCGTTTAAGGGAGCAACTGGTGGAAGAAACTGGGAGATGGGTTGTCTATGCCACTGCCCCTTATAGACACATGAGTTGCTTTAAACGATGAAATGTGAATCAGAGCGGCACATGTCACACCTAAGTAGAAGCATTTAGTTTTCAGTGAGAAGCAAGTCACATGGAAACTCGTGCCTCGCCGAGAGGATGTGGGTTGAGATGAACCCAGCTTGCAATGCAGTGGACCTGCAGTGCAAATGAGTTCTGAGCCTCTGAGACTGGGCACCCTTGAATACGGCTACATGAACCTAGTCCATCCTCTTGAATATAGGGATGTGTCCTAAGCCACTGTACCTGAAAGCTGGTATTTGTGTTTTATGGCCTGGGCAGAGGAGTGACAAGGGGGTCACTGACAGATTGTAAAGATATAATCCAAGTGGGATAGTGGCAAAGTGTTTGGTTAAAGCTGTGCTCTAGGAGAAGTGGAATTAGAAAACACAGTATGAGGAAAGAGTTTGTGTGCATCTGTACGCACCTGTTCTGATCCATGTTGTCATATAAAGAGAATAATATTCTATATTCCTCACTATAAAATCCCAAGTGTCTTATACTTTAGTGAGCATTTTCTCCAGCAACCTAATGGTTGGAACAGCATTAAAAAAAAAAAAAACCTTCATTATTGTAACTCTTTTTTTTTTAATGTTTTTTTTTTAATTAATTTATTCTTGTTACATCTCTATGGTTATCCCATCCCTTGTATCCTCCCATTCTCCCCTCCCTCCCATTTTCCCCTTATTCCCCTCCCCTATGACTGTTCCTCAGAGGGATTACCTCCCCCTGTATATGCTCATAGGGTATCAAGTCTCTTCTCAGTGACCTGCTGTCCTTCCTCTGAGTGCCACTAGGTCTCCCCCGCCAGGCGACATAGTCAAATGTGAGGCACCAGAGTACTTGAGAAAGTCAAATCCCTCTCTCCACTCAAGTGTGGAGACTGTCCTGTCCATGGGCTAGATCAGGGTAGGGGTTTAGATTTTACCGCCTGTATTGTCCTTGGCTAGGGCCTTAGTTTGAGCGGGACCCCTTGACCCAAATCTGCCTATCATAATGTTCTACTTGTAGGTTTCTAGGACCCACTGGATCCTTCTACATTGCTACATTATTGTAACTCTTACTTGGGAAACAAATGCAACTACTATATATTCTACTTTGAGTAGTATGGCTGCTAAGTATAACCAGAGAGTTTAGTTGTTTAAATTTGGCCCAACGGGAGGTAGCAAAAAATTGTTGTTGTTGTTGTTTTAACTTACACTATTTAATGTGGTAACAAAAATAAAATGGCACCCCCCTCAGCCCAGAACCACAAGACCTGTGTGGGCCAGTCCTTACCTGAGAAGAGCCCCTTAGTCTAGTGCCATATTGCCTGAGCAGGGAGCCAGCCTAGGTCCAGTCCATGCATGGTCCTTGTTGGTGCTTCAGTCTCTATAAGGCCCTTGGGCCCTGGCTAGTTGGCTCTGTTTTTTAAATAATTCCCCAAAATGGTGTGGTGTGAGCCTGGTAATGCCCAGTGAGCCTGTATGATGAAGTCCTGAGATATTCATCAATGGAAATGGTTTTGCAAAGAGTAGGTGAAAATCTATTAGTTAAAATATAGAAATAATTTAACACTGAATATGAATAAAACATACTACGTTCATGTTTCCATCAAGTCCAATGATCTTGTGATATTTAATTAAAATATGTATTTATTTATTTGTGTGTGTGTGTGTGTGTGTACATGAACTATAGCATTTGTAGAGATCAGATAATAATTTGTAGGAGTTGATTCTTTATTTCCATCTTTATGTGGGTGGGTGTCTGAGATCAAACTCATGCTAGTAGTTGTGGGAGCCAGCACTTGTACCCATGGAGTCTGCTAGCTGGTTTCTATGACATATTTAACTGGAAAAATATTTCACATTTTTCATGTTATGATGTAGTGAGCATTCTTATTTAATACACCATGTACTTATTTCTTTAAATAAATGCCTGTCTTTGGTTGAAAAGTGCTTTTGTAATTGAGGATAAATGAAGCATTTTTATTTCAAAATAAAGTACAAGGACCCACTAAATCAGTCACCTTAACACAAAGTTATGAGACTTCATTGTAAACATGGATACCTCTAGATATTAAAACTAGAGAGACTCAGAGATAAGGTTCCAACTGATTTGCTCATTAGACCTAAGACACTTACTTCTAGACCAGAAGCTAACTGAGGGTCAGGGGAGATGGCTCAGTTGGTTAAGTGCTTGCCACACAGAGGGCCTGAGTTCAGCCACTAGAGGCTATGTAAAAAAGTCATGCTCTCTTGTAATCTTAGTGCTGAGGAGGCAGAGCTAGGCAGGCCTCTGGGGCTCTCTAGTCAGCTTGTCTTAGCTGCTTGTTCCAGACTAATGTGAGGGACCTTGTCTCAAATTAAAATGAATAAAATAAGGTGTACACAGTACTGAGGAAAGACACCTGATGTCCTTTGGCCACCACACATGCCTGTAAACATTTGTACACATAGACACATGAACATCTATAACATACATACATTTGCATGCACATGTAAACATGTATACATACATTTATACACATATACATGCAGAAGTATGTACACATAGACATGTTTATACGTAAATCCCATACTGAAACACATGCATATACACAAATGCGTATAATCAAATACGTATTAACTTGTATTCATATGTACACATGTATACACATAGATATGCACATTTGCTTACATATATGCACACATTTATACCCATGCACACACTTGCATGTACAGAAACACATATACACACAAACAGACATGTATGTACATGCACACACTTGCAGACATATGTATGCACATGGATGCAGACATAAACTCATTTGTACACACAGACACACACACACAAAGCAATTGATGACTCATTGCTTTGTTGGCATGTGATGATATGAATCATTTACTTTGAATATGACCCTATAATCATGGTAGAGATATTTAACTCTTGGGGATATATTTATACCTGCATATTAACTCAGTCTCATGCCAGTATAAATTTAATATTGCTGAATTAAAAGTAGCCAACTTTTAAGTAATCTACCCAAGTAAATACTTATAAATACTGAGGACACTATAACACAGTTATCAGAAGCCACCAGCCTGGCTTTCCTTCCTGGCCTTACTGCTGTTGTATGTCCTTTATAGTTTTGCTGTAAGGCCAGTCGTTCCTGGAAGCAGATACTGGCCCTGGTTCTGAGACTGTAACTCTGAAGGACAAAATCCAGGATAGTGTCTTTTTCATCCTAGTGAGGAATGCGGGGAGAGGGAAGGAGGAAATGTGGACCAGGATGCCAGGATGAGGGCACGTGGTGCGGGACCAGGTGAGTTGGAATGAGTTTTACATTGAAGTGGAGCTGAAGCATCACATCGTGTGAGGAGGAATTGTTGGTCGGTTAGGTATCGTGTCTGAGGAAGAGAAGTCAATAGCTCTGTGTGTAGAGAGGCGAGCAGCAGCTCCGTGGACACGGACGGCTGTCTCCTGCTGTAGGAGTGCATAGGAGCGACTGTTGAAGAAACAAAGTCTGAAGTGGGGCATAATCAGCCCAGACACAGAAAACGGAGGTGCCCAGCAGTCAGTCATGTGAGACGGTTGTGTATAAAAATATATTTCATTTTATACTTGTAGTTTGTATAGGTGGCAGCTACGTGTAGATGGGGCGTGAAGAAACGAAACAGGATGTGAGAAAAAAAATCACTAGGATAAAAACCTGAAGAGAAGAGGCACCTCCAAATGAGACGGGGTACACATGGACGGGGTAGGGGTGGATGAACCAGCACACAGAATGAATGAAACCCCAGAGAAATTGTGTCAGATGCCAAGAGTGTTTACCATGACATGCAGCAGCATTCACAACCAAGTGCCAGTGCTGGATGAAATAAGTCCCAGGGCTGAGTTTCCATGGTCTTATACTCCGAGGAAACTGAGAGAAAGATGTATATAGTATAGATTACTACTCTATAGAACAGCTTGCTTTATTTAGAGCACACATATTTTTGTTTAAGAAAATGAGCTCGATTTTTTTTTTCTGCGTAGGCATCAAATTAAAACATCTATAAATTGGGTAGCAAAAATTTACTGTTCGTTTAATTGCTGTCTCTTGTTAGGAAAACACAGAATAAATAGTTCACAATATTATAAGTTAAAATACCACTAGACATTTTTTAAATATATGAAAATAATACACGGTGGTTAAGGTTTTACATAGTTCCACCTTCATCTCACTATTTGGAAGCAGGACTCTTTTTCCTGCCATGCCCCTAGACTCAGCATAGTACCCGAAAGGCAGCACACATTCCCTGCTTTCCAGGGAGTTGTGTGCTGTGGTGAGGATTTCCCAACCTGCCATGCTTTGTGATATTTATAAAGTCAATGCAGATGGATGACTTCAAGGAAAATTGTAAAAGGATAATTCCAAGTAAGCAATTACTGCGTGCATTATAAGAGTCATCAAGCTTCCATGAGTATTGTTTCTCTAAAACAAATGGAAATACTTACTTTCAGGGTTTTAAAATCACCTTGGCCCAAAATAATGTGTTTTAAACCCCGCTGTAAAGTTAACTAAAATATGGAGGGTACATATCTGTGATGTTACATTACCACCACCACCACCACGGATCGTGAACGTTTGGGTTTTAGAGATATTTATTTCTTAAAGGTAAGTGGAGTTTAGCAGGACAAAACCAATTAAACAATTCATGCAGTAAACTTAGAATCCCTACCCAGATCTACCCATGGACAGGACATTCTTCACAGTTGAGTGGAGAGTGGGGTCTGACTTTCACACGTACTCTGGTGCCCCATATTTGACCACATCCCCTGGATCGGCAGATCTGGTGGCACTCAGAGGAAGGATAGCAGGCTACCAAGAAGAGACTTGGTACCCTATGAGCGTATACATGGGGAGGAAGTCCCCCTCAGTCACAGTCATAGGGGAAGGGAGTAAGGGGAAAATGGGAGGGAGGGAGGATTGGGAGGATACAAGGGACGGGATAACCATTGAGATGTAATATGAATAAATTAATAAAAATTCAAATAAATAAATAAATAAATAAATAAAATCACCTTGGCCCAAAATAAAGTGTTCTAAACCCCGCTGTAAAGTTAACTAAAATACAAAGGGTGTATACCTGTGATGTTACATTACCACCACCACCACCACGGACCATGAACGTTTGGATTTTAGAGATTTTTATTTCTTCACGGTAAGTGGAGTTTAGCAGAACAAAACCAATTAAACAAGCTCATTTTGCATTGCGTAAACAGTACCCGCTAGTATAGCCTCTCATTACAGTCAGTAAAACCCAGACTAGCAAAACTGAGTTATAAAAGCTCGAAAGAAAATGCTCCCTACTGAAGCTCTATAAGGATCCTAATGTTCGGGGTCAGAGGTGAGCGGAGGAATAGTGCTAACATCACAGGTGTATACACTCAGTAATGCCTTGAAAAAGCCCCCATTGAGCTCCAGAGCTGGAAAACTGGCTCATCGAGTGAAGGAACCCGGCCCTGAACCTGATGACCTGAATTTGATCCCGGGGACCCAGACAGTGGAAAAAGAGCACAGACTCGTTCTGTGATCTCTGTACACACCCACACCTATATACAAACTTCATACACACATGTATGTGTATGCACACATATAAATAAATAAATAAATAAATAAATAAATAAATAAATAAATAAATAAATGTTTTTAAGAGTCCTCCTTGGAAAAACTGTTTGCGTTTGTAGGCTATGGCCAACATCTTTCTGCTTGAATTAGGATTTTTATATTTAGAGTAAAACAACCTAAAATAGTCGTCAATCTTTGGTTGACTAGTCTGAATCATATCTAGCCAGCATTTTGAAGACTGAATAAACAAGGAAGCCCTAGTGTTGTTGAGGAGCAGCTGGTTGTCTGATGCTCTGCCTGTGTACTCCGGATTCAGTTCTGACTCTGGTGATGCATAAATTCAGTCCTGTGCCCCATTGGTCGCTGCTGGGAATCCACAGCACAACGACTTAAGAACCAGATTTCTAACAATGGGTACTCCGCTATTATCTACAGGGTGACTCACTACTGTTAGCAAGTGAAAACAAGTCATTATCTTGCTTGGTGGGCCAGCAATAGACAGTGAGGGCAGGTTTCACCCAAGACAAGGGGAGACTCCCTACAGTGATTGCTCTCTTTCTGGGATCAGAAAGCAATGGTTACTTAGATCTGCATAGATTGAAGGTTTATTGCATATGGACTAAGCAAGGTCTCACAGGTTGCTCATGATGACTGTGAACTTTTGCTCTGTAGTTCAGGCCTGGACCTTGTCATCTTCCAGCCTCAGCCTCCAGAGTGCCTGTGATTTCAGTCCTTCACCCAGTGCCCAGCTGTGCTGAATGCTGGCAAGGGCTCTTTGCCTTGTTCCTAGGAGGCACTTCAAGTTCGCTTTCCCATTGGCTGAACAGAGCCTGCTGATAGTGGCTGGACAAATGAGTGATGCACATTCTAGACCGATATGCAACCTAGGCAGAAATTTGCTATGAGTCAGAGAAAAAGGCAGGCTCACCTCAGTCACAAAGTATTTTTGTGATTCGTTTATTGAGAGAGGCATTCTACTCGACATGTAAGAGTGAACGAAACAGACCTTGATGAACAAAGATTAAAAAATTACTAAAAAAAAGTCCCTAGGAAAGAAAATACAACAATACACACAGCGCATTTAGAGGATATTTCTCAGGGCTGAAGACATGGCTTGGCAGTTAGGAGCATGTACTGCTCTTTCAGAGGACCTGGGTCCAGTTTCTAACATCCGTGTTAGGTGGCTCACAACCACCTGAAACTCTAGCTGCAGAGTGATCTCATGCCCTCGTCTGCACATCTTTGCACCTTGTATGCACACAGTCATATACATAAGCCCACACACATATAATTTTAAAATCAAACAAATACTTTAAAAAGATTTGTGAGTCATAACTAAGCGACTTCCATCTCTTGGGAATAAGGGTGGTTCAATATATATATATATGTGTGTGTGTGTGTGTGTGTGTGTGTGTGTGTGTGTGTGTGTGTGTATCAGTGTGTCACAACAGAGTAACGATAATCATGCACAGAAAAAAATTAACAAAATCTATACTCTTTTGTGATTTAAAAAACAAAGTTAATAAGCTAGTTATGGGAAGAATGTATCTCAACATTATACAGACCTTATATGAAAACCCCAGAGCTAACTGTATATTACAGTGATAAATGTATTGATTTTCTTTTAAACAAGA
>OU015748.1:118219372-118234923 GCA_907169655.1 Acomys percivali
ACACACACACACACACACACACACACACACACACACACACACCAGGAATGCTGTGGCGTTTCTCTGCTTATATTCTAATGCCTTCATTCTTGATAAAGAAATTGAAATAAAAGGAACACTTTGCCAAAGGTCACAAAATGACTGGCCTTGTGCCAATGACTACCCTGAACTACTAAATCTTGTCTAGTAGTCATTGTCTCCCTGTGTTCTTTTGGTTGCTCTTGTTTAAAATAGTCATAAAATTCTAAGTACAGGAATGTACTGATGACTGGATATACTGATGTAGCAGTGCTTACAAGCTGGTAATAATAACAAAAAGCATCCTGTGTAGTTTTAGCTGGATGTAATTGTATGTCATTTTTCTCTCAATTGTAGAGATTAAGGCAGAAAATAAGATATGAGATATATAGTTTAATATGCCAATGCATGCACTGTGCTAATAGAAGCTTGCCTTAAGATCAAACGTGAAAATCCAACTGATAGTTTTCTTGTTTGGCTCACCTGCAGATTACAGGCGATGCCATATATCGACAGTGGCACTCACAAGAAACCCCTGCATTTGTCTAATAAGCACTCAAGGGTGAGGAGGCACCAAACATGACAGCTCGCTTAGGACAGGCTCTGCTCACTGGGAAAGAGCGAGTTCACATTAGATGCAAAAATTCTTGCCTACAGAGAACGACCCAGCAAGGCCGTTTTGCATAAAGAGATCATATTGCATCCAAATTCCTTCGCATTGTAAAATTCTGTGGTTCTGCATAGTGATATTTCATTATCTGTCTAACTTTGACATGATAAGAAAATGTTAAATTAGCATCCACATGCTCATTTTGTGCAAGAGTGTCTAGCCAATTGTTAGAGAAAGGTGAGAGAGCCTAATGCAAACAGCCACGTTATAATTAGCAATGTTATTTTTCCTGTGCTATCAGTTGACAGCAATGAGCCCACTTTCCATGTCGGTTAAGTAGTCAATAAATGATGACTGGAACCAAACTTCTTACTGCTGACGGGTTAAAGTTATAAGTAAAGAGGGTCTTTAGTAACCCGTGTATAATGGTCATTAGATTAGAGTCACATCACTATAAACTCAAGTTGAGCTTAATATGTAGGTACGTATACAAATACCGACATAATTTTAGATATGCATGTATATGTAGGACTTAGAGGATAGTCATGCACCATGTAGTACCATTTCGGACAATGTCAATCCATATAAGAAAATAGTCCTTTGGAAAGCTACTAAGCTACTAACCTGCACACCTGGTATAATCAGGTGGTTGAGTTTATTCCTTCTCAAGTCTCTGATGGAGTTGAAGACCAGGTAGCTTAGTTTTACAATGAAGCTTAGTTGTCTAGGGGTTAAGATGTTTTTAGGTCTAGATAGGTATTTTAAGTTGATAATGACAATATATGATGGAGATTGATTTACATTCATAAATTTAGATGCACCAAGATAGGAAAGATGTCTTCTTCAAGACTGTCAATTACAAATAGCCAAAACACTAAGAAGATAACATTTATATAATTCCTGATTGTTTCAGGGTTCTTCTTTCTATAGGTAATATATTGTATATATGTGTAATGATATAAATGTATATGTAAAAAACAATAAATAAATACATTTTTTAAAAAGCAGAAAAAAAGAAGGTAGTCCCTTAAACTAATATTAGAGGTAAAAATTCCTATGGCGTAGTATTTTTTAACATATCTCTTAACTTTTAAATATTTGAGATAAATGAACACTAACATCTTGTGGTAATTAGTATAGTACTATGCAGTATGGGTTTGTGACCTAGAAACAATACACTATCTAGTATTATAATGCCATTTAGATTTGGGTAAGTGAACATGTGATAGCCACCCAAAGGTAAATTACTAACAATACATTTCTTAGAATTTTTAATATTGCTAAACAAAGATGAATATGTATTTATAATGACTATGTATGTGTGTGAGAGAGACATATATGTGGCTTATGTGTGTATATGTATAGATACATACACATCTGCCTCCCCAGATATGCTTTTCTCCTTTGAGTATCCAGGCGCATAAAGGACATGCAGGTCCAGTCTTAATTCTGCTGGTCTCAGGATGAGATTTTAGGGGGTTTGGACACGTCTTTTTTATTATTATTATTATTATTATTATTATTATTATTATTAATTAGTCATTTAATTTACTCATTCATTCTTGTATCCCAATGTAGCCCTTCCCCTCCTCTTTTCCCGGTCCCACCCTCCCTCTTATCCCTACCCCCCAATCCCCTACTCCTCAGAAAAGGGGGGTGCCCCTCCCCCACCACCAACCCACCCCAGTTCATCAAGTTGCATCAGGACTGAGAGTGTGTCCTCTTCCCCTGTGGCCTGGTGAGGCAACCCCGCTAGGAGGAAGTGATCGAAAAGCAGGCAACAGAGTCCATGTTAGGCACAGTCCCCACCCCTTGCTAGGGGCCCATATGAAGACAGAGCTGGCCATTGGCTACATCTGTGTAGGCGGCCGAGGTCCCGTCCATGCATGGTCCTTGGCTGGTGCTTCAGTCTCCGCAAGCCCCTGTGATCCCTGGTTAATTGTCTCAGTTGGTCTTCTTGTGGCGATCCTGTCCCCTCCAGGTCCTTCCACCCCCCACCCCCCAGCTCCCTCACCCCCCCACCCCACTTCACAAGACTCTCTATGCATCACCCAATGTTTGGCTGTGATTCTCAGCATCTGTTTTGCTCTGCTTGCTAGGTAAAACCTCTCAGAGGACAGTTATATTCTTGATCTCACTCTCGCTCTCGACGGGCTCCTCTGGGCATATGACTTCCTGGCCCCACAGATATTCTTGCTTTGCTTTCCGAGATGGTTTAAACAGAATAATACTCTAGTAGGAATAAGAGCAAAAAAAAATCAGACTGTATAATTGGATGTCTGATATATTCTATAATTAAAGTAACCAGGGGCTCAAAGAGAAATTGCTGAGACTGGGACTCAGCTGAGAGCATAGAGAATAATCATGGAACATCTTATCCTAGAAGGTAAAGGATTATATACAAATAAAAGGAGAAAAGATAAGGCTTTCTTCCCCTTTCTCTAACAATCTTAGGAATCTTCTCTTAAATTATTAAGTATATATCCACTGTCTACAGTGTGGCACTTTGTTGTTGACTCTTTCTGCATCACTCTCCAGCAGCTGCACAACTTCCATGTGGCTTTTTTTTTTTTTAGTACTATTGTTCTCATTTCAGCTTAATGATTTCACAAGTATGTGTGCACATAGGGGTATATATCACAATAGTAACATCTTTATCTGTTCGTTCTTACATATTACTTCTTCCTTTTTAAAGTAAACTCTGGTTGTTGGGGGATGTGCTGGCTAGTTTTATGTCAACTTTACATGAGCTAGAGTTAAAAGAGGGAGCCTCAATTGAGGAAATGTCTTCAGAAGATCAGGCTGTAGGCAAGCCTGTACAGCTTTTCCTGGACTGATGAAAGAGAGACCAGCCCATTGTGTGTAGTGCCATCCCTGGGCTGTGGTCTTAAGGTCTGTAACAAAGCAGGTTGAGCAAGCTATGGGGAGCAAGTCAGTTAACAACACCCCTTCATGGCCTCTGCATTAGCCTCCACATCCAGGTTCCTGCTCTGCTTGAGTTCCTGCCCTGACTTCCTTCCATGATGCTCTACAATGTGAAAGTATAAGTAAAACAAACCATTTCCTCCAAAGCTGCCTTTTGTCATGGTATTTCATCACAGCAATAGAAAACGTACCTGAGACAGGAAAATAAGATTTCTTCCTGACTGACCTCCTCATTTTTCTCTGCCTCTTTTACTTCTTTTTATGAAAGAATAACAGATTCCTTCCTATTACATAGCCAAGAGTTTCTCTTTATTGTCCTGCACCAATTTCTGCCTTTGAAGTCACGTCATGCCTAAGACAGACACCAAGAATCCTCAATGGTTAAAATGGTGGCTTTATATCTCCAAATTATGATGTCCATTACACTCCGGCCATGATCTGCCTGAAAGCAAGCTGTAATGTCGCAAGAGGCTTTTAGGAACCAAAGTTTTTCTAGGGTGCAGGATTCTGTAGATCAAATACGGGAATGTTTCTAGATATGGAATAATGAGAGGCCAGGCAGGGCATCCTCAATAACAAGCCATGCACCGAGCTTCCATAGAATGTCTTCAACCGTTCTTTACTCCTCAGATCTCAGGTCACTCCATGCAAATGTTTCTGTAATATGTTCCTTCTATTCAGTGTTCAATGTCTGGGTTTCTGTAGATTATTTGGCCTTTCTAATGTTCTTTCAGCATAAGGTCTGACTAGATTTCCTTCCGTTCTGTTAGTTTACGGCATATTTTGTGGGGTTCTCTACAAGCTCTAACTAACGTTTATTTATCTTCGTGGTTTCAGGCCAAAGGGAATTAACAATGTTCTACTTCAAATTGGCTCTTCCATTGCTCTTCAGGACATGATACTCTCTGTTTCACCCCACTGATTTCTTCCTGTTAAAGTAAGAATTCCCCCACGCTCTATTGTCCTATACCATCCACATTGTAGTTTCACGTTCATGAACTGACTTAGCCAACTAGAGCTTGTGTGGGATGATTTGCGAGTTGCATAGCAAACCATTGGACATATAAAACCCATGGTCTTCTAAAGACTTTGTTTGACTCACTTTTCCAATTAACTGTCCTCTATTCAGAGATGAGGCCTTGCCTGAATCTGAGCTGTCACTCCGGCTGTCCATCCACTGATTTTCTATATCACACTGTGTGCTGTGCTCACTGGTATCTCCTTTATATTGACTGACAGACAGTATTTCCCACAATGACCTAACCTTTATAGTTCCCCTTCTAAGAGTGGTTCATCTTGATTCTCATTGATCCTACTTTAATACTCTTCAATACACACATGTACATGTTCAAACATACATTCTCTCTCTCTCTCTCTCTCTCTCTCTCTCTCTCTCTCTCTCACACACACACACACACACACACACACACACACACACACACACACACGCACACGCCTGTACTCAGCTACATTCAGATGTTTTGTCACACAAACATACATTGGTTACGTCATAATCATTTGTTCACGATAACTTCAATAACTTCAGGCCCTTCAGGAATCCTCTTTCAAATGGCTCATCTACGGTAGCTCTGTAGTTACAGCTGCTTAGGAACTGGGCTGTAGGACCATAGGTTCAGTGCCTTCCCTGGGAACTTAGGAAGGTCCTACCCAAACATAAAAAGGAAAAGGAGTGACGTGGGAATAGCTGAGCAGTAGAGCTCCTGCTTGGTATGGGTAAGGCTATGGATTCACTCTCCTACCACATAAAGGACCACTTTTACATCTTTGCTGCTGTATATCAGTCTTATATTTCACATACTTCAGGTAACTGACAACATGTCTAAGATCCATAAAGTACATATTCTTTAAAACAAACTCTTACTCCGTCTATGCCAACTCTCCTGGTTGGTCCTCCTTCTCTGCACATTGATCCGTGCCTGGTCTAGAGCAAAGGAAGTCTAGGAACAGTGATATTAAAAAAAAAATTTTTTTTTTATTCTTAAATGATGTATTCATTTAAATAATAGAAAGTCTCTTTGGGCAGTATGTCAGGGGTGGTAAGCCTAGGCGGGGAATGGCCAGAAAAGCAGGAGGCGCTGGGTGCCGTGGCACACTCCCCCTTCCTCTTGCCTGTAAGCAAGCCTTGATGCTGATACTCCTGCACCTGCTAAACCACCCGGGGAGCAAGGAGAGCTGCTGCACCAGCACATGCGGCAGGCAGACATTGTGTGATAAACGTAGACATTAAAAAAAAAAAAAAATCACCATAGCTTTGCTTCCGTCCTCCTTAGTGCTCCCCTCAGTGTCCCAACAGTTGCCGTTTGAAAGCTTAGAATAAAGCAACCGTCTGCAGCCGGGGCTTTATTTCTCCATCCAGTCTTTCTTGCTTTCCTGAGACTTGGATGGTAGGCTCTTCCTCCTCCATAGGGATGCTCTACCCACGAGAACAGTGCTGGCACAAAAGAAACACTAAGTGCTGCCTCTTCTCTGTGTTTTCATGTTCCTCTGTATTGCAGTAATTTGGGAGAACAGATTGCGTTGCAGAAAAACACTTTACATATTTTATCCGATCTAGAGGGAACATACCATTACAGGTCTCCCTTTACACGTCTAAACTGCAGCTGGCTGGGATTTTTTTTTTTTTTTTTGCAGAATACCACATAATAACTTAGTACTTAATGAAATGAAGTTTAATGTCACGGAGAGAAAAATGACAGGCCAAAACACTGCCATAAAACTGCATTCAGATGTAGTTGGCACTCACTTGAATTGCTCCAGTGGCATTGCAAAAATAATGTTTCTGGAATTAAAAAAACAAAACAAAACAGAATGTTGCCAAAGTTGTAATCATCAAGGACAATTTAATTTGTCTTCTCTTATTAAAAAATGAACTGATTTTTCATTTTTTCATAAAATACATACACATAATAATTTTATAATTACCTACAGAATTGTAATTTTATACTTAAATGGATATATTCATACTCATTTTTTATTAAAGGTATTTCGATATATAAGTATCTTTTATCATTGACCATACCATGACATACTCTGTGCAATACAAGGTAAAACAAAATATAGGTCTTTCTCTGAACTGGAAATAGCATCTTTTCTCAGAGTATATCCTTGACCTGTAGATGTCAGGGAAGCCCGTCTTCAACCGAGACTGGCCTGCAGGAGGGACAATGTATCTGAGACAGTCTGCTGGGCACTTTAAGTATATTATCATGCTTTTTAAAAAAAAGCCTAATGAGGTAGAGAGCATTGACTTATTGTTATCTCTCCAATTAACTTAACACTATAATATGCTTCATCATAACACAGTATTCTAGACATGTGATAAAAGAAAATCTGGAAAGGGCATCTTCACGAGGAAAGCGTATTTAGAGGGCTCACCATTGTTAACTTAGGACAAGGCAAATGGTTGCCAGGGTGTGTTCCGAAATGTTTTTATTGTTCCTGTTTCTGCTCAGGCATCGAGAGTGTCTTCGCTACATATGTGGCTTCAGGGCTTCAGTTTTAGAAGGGTCGCTCTGGATCAGGATGAGATGGGGACATGTAGATCAACACCATAAAAAATGACCTTTAAAGAACACGAAGCTAGAATTAGTTGTATTTACATGCTATGTAAGGACAAAGGCACATTTTGAGAAATACATATTTAGTTGGCCTCATCAGTAAATACAGTGTCCTTTCATAACATGTGGACATTACAGTGTCATTGTACAAACAAGGAGAGGGCTATGATGCCACTAGATGGTATGTTGTGA
This sequence comes from Acomys percivali, assembly GCA_907169655.1. Classification (NCBI taxonomy): domain Eukaryota; kingdom Metazoa; phylum Chordata; class Mammalia; order Rodentia; family Muridae; genus Acomys; species Acomys percivali. Next base: position 118,226,696 of record OU015748.1, read on the forward strand.
AAATTTCGTCTTGTAGGTAGTAGATCATTGACTTAAATATTATTGGGGAACACATGGGTATGTTTCTTTCTAAAAGCATAATATTGAAGAACCAAGCCCCTGGGCTCAGTATAATTGATTCTCTTCAGCCCCTCTCAGTATCTATCTATCTATCTATCTATCTATCTATCTATCTATCTATCTTCTATCTATCACTCATAGATCTTATATTTATCTTTATATTTATCAATACCTATTTTTATATAACATTTATAATATTTAAGTCAGGTTGGCTTACACATTATTTTGCATGCATATGCTGTTCCTCCCAATCTACATGTTGACCCTAACATGAAGTGCTTTAGTGTGTGACTTATTTAGAACAGGGATATTAAGGAGTCTGTCTAGTTGAAATGATGTCACTGTAAGGGTCCTTCATCCGGTGTGGGTAGTATCCTTACAAGAAGCGGAAATTACCAAGTAAACCCCTTGTAGAGAATAAGAGATAAGCCAGCTACCTGAAGCCCAGGGGAAGCCCCAGAAGCAACTAACTCTGCCAGTGCCTTAATTCTGGACTCAAGCCTCCAGAGCTGGGAGAAAATCAGTTTCTGTTGTGCTCAGTGTCTGGCACTTCGTTACAGCAGCTGTAGCACTGTAGCAGTTATGTGTGATAGAAACACAGTAAGAACCCAACTAATTAGCCCCAGTCCCCAGGCAATTAGTGTTCCTTTTCTTCCTTCTTAATAAAAAGTCAAATAATACAAAACCAACCTTATAGTATTGATTTTTACTGAGGCGGTTTCTAGGACCAGGGTGCCTTTGGTTTGTTACATGGTATGTTCAACCTCCCACTCACTCAATATTTGTATTACAACTCACAGCAGAATTTGACTGGCAGGAACATGACCCTGGGGCACTTTATTGTTTGAAGTCATGAAAGAAAAGGTTCGATCTTGCTTAGCCTATTACACTTATGAAAGCAGGAAAATGGATATTAGAGTTTAGGAATATTTGCAAGCTTGAATAAGATGAGCTCGGAAGGTGGAAATGTAGTGTTGTCAAACAGCCCTTTGCATCTGCTCATACATTAAGGCAGAAAAGACATTACTGAGAGTATCTTAGACTTCTAACTTCAAAGATTATTATTATTGCATAATTGGCACTTCCATGGCACTTTCCGGCACAGAAAGCGCTTCTCTGAGCATTGTTCCCCAGCTGTACCAGTGGACACAGTGACTTAGGTTGCACTTTAATTATTTAAATGCTAATCCCAGAGGTGGTGAGTATGCTTGGGCAGGTGTCTGTTCCCAGAACCTGCAGAGTTCCTGCTGCACATCAAATGACCAGTGAGTGTTCCTGGATTACTTTATGTGCCCCAGAGTATTTTGAAGTTAAATCCACAAGAGTCAAAAAACCTTTAATTGACAAATAGGATTGGGGAGAGGTATAGGGGTCAGGCAGTAATGTGATAGGGTTGGTAGCAGGTGGCAGCAGCTTCACTGTTCATGAGCATGTTTTCTCTTAAGAGATATGGAAAGCAAGGGGTACCTCTCAATAGGGGCAAGATGTGATTTCATTTACATATTTAAAGATTCTGCTGGATGCTGAGGAAAAGCGAGGACACCAATTAAGAAGGTACTGCAGCCAGCCTCCTGAGAAGTCATGGTGACTTATATTACCGAGAGAAGCGCTGACATAAAAACGCTGGAAAGAAAGCTGTCAGGATTTGCTCACATTTCTCATAGAAAGGGCTTATTTATTTGTCTGACAAATAATTATTTCCTGGTATATGTCAGTTAGTCAGTCAGTCAGTCAGTCAGTCAGTCAGTCAGTCAGTCAGTCAGTCAGTCAGTATTTTAGGCCCAAACAAGTGTGCTGTCAGGACCTGCATTTTGTGAGTTTATGCAGATATAAATATATGGATACCAGCCAGACTTCAATCTTGTGGTAGGCAATGCCATAAAGGAGGGGTTGGCACCTAATTAGGGCTACTTCAAAGTAGATCTTCAGGCACACTTCCATAGATATTTAAACAGAGGACATATAAGCAGGGGAGCAGGCAGATGCAGGTCTAGAACAGAGCAGGCCCAGTGGAGAGACCATTAGTAAGTAAGGTCTAGTGGGAGAGCAGCTTGGTGTGTTCTTCTAAGAGAAATGGGACCAGGATGTATCTTAGTTTGAGAGACTCTTGCTGTGATGGAACAGCATAAACAAAAGCAACTTGAGAAGGAAAGGGCTTATTTGGCAAATACTTCCACATTATTCAAACAAAGACAGGAGACAAGTTAGAACTCAGGAACCTGGAGGCAGGAGCTGATACAGAGGCCATGGAGGAGTGCTGCTTACTGGCTTGTTCTTCCTGACTTGCTCAGCCTGCTTCCTTATAGAACCCAGGACCACCAGCCCAGGGATGGAACTATGCACAAACCTAGGCCTTCTCACGCCAATCACTGATTAAGAAAATATCCCACAGGCTTGCATACGTTCAAATCTTATAGAGGCATTTTCTCGATTGAAGCTCCTTCCTCTCTGATGACTCCAGCTTGTGTCAAGTTGGCACAAAGCTAGTCCATATAGTGTGGCTTGTATGTAGTGAAAAAATGTGAAAAGTCACTTAGCTAACATCGTGCTAAGGAATAGGGGAGGACAAGGTATGGTGTGGAGGAGGTAGAATGTGGCAGGAGGCCATCTTGAAATGTTGGCCATCTTGTAAAAGCACTTGGTGTAGTTGCTATACTGATTACAGGCAGATGGTGTGCACAACATGATCTCAGCAGACATGTGTTCTTGGACCAAACTGTAGCTGTGGAGATAAGGAAGAGTACATAGATTCAGGGTCTGTCTTGGAGAGAAAATAGACATTGTGATGGTTTGAATCAGAATGGCTCCTCAGAGGTTCCCATACCTGATTGTTGGTTTCCCAGGTGGTGGAACTGCTTAGGAAGGATTAAGAGATGTGGCCTTGTTGGAGGACATGTATCACTACGGGTGAGCTTTGAGGTTTCAAAAGCCCATACCAGGCACATGTTCCCTGCCACGATGGTCATGGACTCACCTCTGAAGCTGTAATCACACCGTAAATTATATGCTTTCTTTTATAAGCTTTCTTGGTCATAGTGCCTCATCATAGCCATAAGATAGTTCCTAAGACAGACATAAAGAGCAGCAGAGAGGGACTACTCAAGCAGGACTTGATCCTTAGGCACTGAGCACTCTCTGGCACTACTTAGTGATGGAAAAGGGGGCTTGGAGAATAATCTGGATAGGTGCCTCCCATGCACCTGATGAGCCACATCAGGCAGTTGCATTGTCACAGAGAGGAAGGAAAAGCTAAAAGCAACAAAATATGAAACCTTAAAGACAAGTACTAATATTTTGGAACCAGCAGTGATATACACTGTTAATTATGATGGACTAATTACCAAGAAAAGCGAACCCCCAAGCCCTGTGATTTGGGGTGAATAGCGCTGCACCGTCATGGTATCTCACTGGCTGACGCACAGGCAGTGTCCCTGCTACTTAGGTACCAGAGAGGCATGTGTGCCCATGGAGCCCACGGAGCCCACGGGAGTGTACCAGACACAGCACAGCTCACATCACACTGGGATTTGGGAATGTTTTCTTTTATTCCATTTTGTTCAACTTTCTAGAGAACATTTCTGGATTCCTTCTAAGCCCAGAAGCCTTTTTTCACATTTGCCTCCTTGGAAAGCTATCACTATTGTATATACCCATGTTTCCCACCAATTCCTTGCCTTAAGGCATCCCCCGGGAGCCATAGTCTTTAACATAGTGAGCTCTAACTACATGGGGAGAAAAAATTATTGTAGATTATATGTGTAAGTTTTGGGGAGAAATGGTAATTTTATTTCAAATGCATTCACTAGAGAGCTCCAATCCACACAAATACAATCAATTGAATTTACTTATAAGAATAATAAATAAACATCCACCTATTGAAGCCCCTCTGATCACTTCTGTGAGCCAACTCCACTCCGCAGTTGCATCCTCCCTCTAAGTGGCAACAGAACATGCCCACATGATGTCTAACAGCACACTGCGTCTCATTTCAGAGCAGGCCAACTGTGTCCTGTCTGTTGTGACCAAACAAAGTGTGCAACCTATCATGTCATCAGCTCAGAAACTGTAGTTTCCTCAGTTAGTTTCCATTCCCCACTTTCCAGTAGAGACTGATTGCTACATCGCTAAAAAAATTACGTCGCCATGTCTCCTCCTTTAGTTCGCTATTTGTCCAAATTACTTACATTGCATGCTATGGTTTTATTGAACTATTCGCCTTTATTCACTAATGGTTTCTGTATTTCAAAACATGAAATGTGAATTTCTGATCTTCAGCCTCTTTCGCGCATAGACACAGGAGAGATTCGTAAGGCTGTGTGCTCGAGTATACACTGAATTGTGCAGGCTCGGACAAGCGGGGCGCTCAATGCAAAGCTGAGTAGGCGGCCTCATGGACTTGCTAGGTATCTCATCCTGAAAGGACCAGAGAAGCCAAAACTTTGAAAGTCCCAAAGGGGAGCTCATTATTTCCTCTTCCCTCTTCTCTTCTCTCCTAATCCTCCCTTTTCTCTCCTGCTCTTTCCTCTCCCTTGCCTTCCCCACATCTTCTCCTTCAGCTTTTCCTCCACTCAGCCCTTCACTGTAGTTATTTGGCTTTGGTTTCTTCTTGTTACCTGCACTTCTGATAACTCTGCCCTTCCTGAAAGTACTTTGCATGACTGTGAATACTTTCCTGTGCAACCTGTGTCTTTTTTGCTACTTGAGGTTACCAGCTTTTTCCCCTACAAAAGGGGAGACTCCTTGCAAGAGGGGGCCATTGCTCATAAGCATGGCAGAGCATGGCTGACTTAGTAGAAGGAATACTTCAGGATCATCCTGCGTATCTGTCTCTCTGGGTACTTGTAACTCTAGAGTAAGTGCATCTGGGTGAAGGAGAGACAAATAGCGTGCACATGTTCCTGTTTCCCCTCACTAGAAGACTCAATGGGAAATTTGCTGTCCCTTTCTACCACCACAGCAGTGATGGAAGTTCTGTTGGCTTCACCCTTTACTTCAGTGTCTGCAGACTTTATCCTCCACCAGTGTGCTGTATGTTCAGCGATGGCTCTAACATGGATGACCCTGGCTGAGTGTTAGGAACTGTTGCTTGTGATGTCAATTGCCCAAGGCTCTTGCTCATCTTCCTGTTGGCCAAGCTGTCTTTTCAGAGTGCTGATGCTCATGTGTTCTCCATGCACTCTCATCCTGTTAGGTGGCCAGTTCTTCCAGCTTTTGTGGATAAAGCACGAACAAAACTGCCTGGTTCAAATACTGGTTCTGTCTGAGAAAGCAGACATTTTAAATAAATATGGAGTCGGTCTTACTGAATATGAGACTGTACATTCGGTGGAGACTCCTAGCCAAGATCTTTCTCTGTGAGGACATTAATGATGCAATTTCTTTAATTTCTGTAGGCTGATATTTTGTTTTCATTTTTATTTTTGTCTTACATTCGTGGTGATAAATTATTTTGTCAGGTTTGGTCTGTGTTTTCTGATTCATTTATACCTTGTTTTTAACACTATGAGATTTCTGGTGGTGGCTCCTTTTCATTTTTCATTCCTGATGGTTGTGTGTGTGTGTGTGTGTGTGTGTGTTTGTGTGTGTCTTTTAAAATATATTTTCCATCGTTTTTCATAGTATTATTAACTTTTAAAATAAATTTCTTTTATATTTTTAAGATTTATTCCTATTATTTTTTATTATTTAGTTGATTTATTCAGATTACATCTCAATTGTTATCCCCTCACTTGTATCTTTCCATTCCTCCCTCCCTCCCTCTTTCACCCTATTCCCCTCCCCAGGTCTGTGACAGAAGGGGACATCTTCCTCCTCCATATGGTCACAGCCTATCAAGTCTCATTCTGATAGCCTGCTTATCCTTTCTCTGTGTGTCACCAGGCCTCCCCACCAAGGAGAAGTGGTCAAATATGGGGCACGAGAGTTCATGTCAGAGTCAGTCCCCGCTCTCCACACAACTGTGGAGAATGTCTTGTCCATTGGTTACATCTGAATAGGGGTTCAATGTTTACTGCATGTATTGTCCTTGGTTGGTGCAATAGTTTGAGCAGACCATCCTGAGTCTAGATCCACCCATCATGATGTTCTTCTTGTAGATTTCTAGGACCCTCTGGATCCTTCTATTTCCCTATCTTCCCATACTTCTCTCACCTAGAGTCCCAATAGGATGTTCTCACATCTATCCCAATCTCCTGGTAAATGAAGACTTTCATGGGGCATCCCTTTTGGGCTAGTGTCCAATTATAAGTGAGTATATACCATGTGAGTCTTTCTGGGTCTAAGTTAACTCACTCAGTATGATCATTTCTAGTTCCATCCATTTGCCCGCAAATTTCAGGATTTCCTTGTTTTTAATAGCGAGTAGTATTCCATGGTGTATATGTACCACCGTTTCTTTATCCATTCTTCTACTGAGGGACACTTAGGTTGTTTCCAGGTTCTGGCTATTACAAATAAGGCTGCTATGAACATGGTTGAGCATATGTCCTTGTTGTATGGTGGAGCATCTTCTGGGTATATTCCAAGGAGTGGAATAGCTGGGTCTTGATGTAGCCCTATTTCCACTTTTCTGAGAAAGCACCAGATTGATTTACAAAGTGGTTGTACAAGTTTGCACTCCCACCAACAATGAAGGCGTGTTCCCCTTTCTCCACATCCTCGCCAGCATGTGCTGTCATTTGAGTTTTTGATCTTAGCTATTTTGATGGGTATAAGATTTTTAATCATGTGGCTGTTTGTATGTACAAATATATGTACACATGTGTGTGCAGGTATTATTGGGGGACAGAGGCATTGCACCCCACTGGGGATGGAGCTAGGCAGTTATTGGCTTGATGTGGCCACTTTTTGGAGTTGGTCCACTTTTCTTTCACCATTGGGGTTCTGAGGATCAAATTCAAGTCATCAGGCTTGGCAGCAAGTACCTGATCCATGAGCCATCTGGCCTGTCCCCCAAAGAACTAGTCTCTCTTGGTACTAAGTACCAAGTACTCTCTCTAAGTACTTTATTTCTGTTAGATTTTACTCTTATTTTCAATTTTCTTGTTTTTTTCCCCTTGAAATGAATATTTACTTTGTGACTTCATATGTATAACATATGTTTTTCATTTCTAATCATGTACTTCAGGATCTCGGTAATGTTATTAATCAGCATTTTTAGATACATGATAATAAATTTTACCATAATAGATTTATGTTCTTAATGTACACTTTGCATAATTTTAACTCTTTAAACTAGATCAGGATATTTTATAACCCTTCATGTGGTGACTTTTTGAAAATCTAGTGTTTTGAAATTTGTATTTTGTGTATTGGATGTTCACAGTTCTCTGTATGTGGACAGTGGGTCAATTAATTTGTTAATTAACCACTGTTCAAGGTCTTCTTCCCTCTTCAGTTGCAAACTCAGTTTTCTCGGAATCTCACCAAAGACCTCATTTACAGGGAAAAGCTGTATTCTAAACCCAGTGCAATCCCAGCGCTTTCTGGCTTGTATCTTAACAGATTTACAATTCCTTCAAGGCATCTCTAGAGTCACCCTAAAGTCTCTCAGATGGACAGGAAAGGAGATGCTAATGTTTCCCTAGCAACCTTTGCAAATAAAATCAGAAAGCGGACCAAATGGTATCTGTAACTAGCGCTAAGACAATTAGCAGTGACTCTCCTTTGAGGACCCTGTACCCCATCATGACGCCGTGAATTAGTCCCTTTTCTTTTCCTCAAGAAGCCTACATTCATGTGCTAGCGCGGGGCCTTCTTCTCTTAAGCTGCGTACTTAAGCCTACAGTGAAGTACCCAGTGAGATCTGCAACTCTGCTTTATAAACTAGTTAGTCCTAAAACTATTGTATCCACACTCACATAATTGTGTATGTATAATACGTATATGTGTGTGCAATATATATATATATATATATCTATAGTGTGTGTGTATATTTATATGTATATATTCCAAAAATTGTGAGGCCTATTTCTCTGTAATGTTTTAATTTTTGTTTTATTTTTTATGGGACATATTAAATTGCACATACAATTAAAAACTTATTAAACTTATGTCACTTTGAGGTGACTATCTTAGGTAATATCTTTTACCTTAAATCCTACCTTTTCCAATATTTTTTCCATTGTCATGCATGTGTATTGTCCATGTCTGTGTGTAAGAATATTTGC
>OU015748.1:118239074-118254793 GCA_907169655.1 Acomys percivali
CTCTCTCTCTCTCTCTCTCTCTCTCTCTCTCTCTCTCTCTCTCTCTCACACACACACACACACACACTTATACCTATGGAGAAAAATTACACAATACATAAACCAGGATGATGACCTTTAAAATGTGACTTCCTGTCATGTATGCCACATACCCTCTGCCTACAGGACCACCTTCAGGGAAAATCAGTCTTCTGCTCATGTAACAAAGCTGCACCCTGGAAGAAAACCAAGGAAGGGCATTTAGTCTCTTGTGGGCTTTCCCAAGCTAGAACCCACATGGCAGAGATTTCAGATATTGTTTGTGAGGTACAAATGCACCTCAGGCAAATGCACTGTTACACCCCAAAACATGGAACCGACTGTTGAAAGTGCACTGACTTATTTGGCAGCTGGCTACCAGAGTGTCTCTTGCTTGCTTCATGTCAATCTCAAGTTCCTGTGAAACCATTACCGTTCTTCCCTCATCACTGCTAGAAAATATGGGCATAGGAAAATTCAATAATTTATTCAAGGTCAAACGCAAACAAGAAAGTGGAACAACTACAGTCATAAATCTAATGTGACTTCAGACTCTGCATAAAAGCTGTTGTGTTGTATTTATAGTTCCCGGGGTGTGCACATATGCATGCACACAAGTGCACACACATATTTTTACCCAAAACTATGGAGGAAAATATCACACACACACACACACCACATACACACACTCCGCTTTATTCATACCTACAGTGAAACTAACATAATACACATCTTTACTCATACCCATAGAGAAAAATCTGTCTCTATTCCCCCTCTCCTTCTCTCTCTCTCTCTCTCTCTCTCTCTCTCTCTCTCTCTCTCTCTCTCTTACACACACACACACACACACTCTCACACATACTTATGGTGGGAATTCATGAATAAAATCCAGCTATGGAATAACAAAACCCCATTACTGTAGGGATCATATTATTTCTGTTCTACATTTTCCTGAATTTTCTGTGATAACTCAAATGTATTTTAAAATGGAAAGCACATTTTGAAAAAAAAATTCCCTGTTTCAGAATGAGGGTAGAATGAGGGTGTCATGCTGGACACTGATGGTAGCTATGCAATTACTGTCCAGTGAGTCTTACTGAGGATCATAGAGTGAATCCAGGCAGTGCCTCAGATCCTGGGGTCATTTCACCAAAAGTATATGATTAAATTATAACTTTGGTTATACTAGTTAGGTTAAAAAAAAAGCTAGTTAGGAGCATCATTGTTATCTTCGGTTTCATAAAAACACATTTTATTTTAAATATACACATGCACACACACACACATATATATGTAAATACACACATATGTATACATAGATGTTAAGTAGAAGCATACCTGTATATGCATACATATATATCTAAATTTATATATTAAAATTATACATAGACTATATATGATGAATTCTCCTGAAGTTTTGTTATGGTTTATTCACTTTAAAATTTTAGTCTAAAGTATTTAACTGAAGTACTTTTGTCAGTTATATGGAATCCCGTTATTAAACTTGAAGTACTCAGTGTGTTTGATATAGACCCAAAATGTCATATTTTAACCTTTTAAGTAAGAAGAAAGGAAAACTATGCTATATGATTCAACAAATTTAAATCCCACTTTTGGTCTCAGCTCCTTGTTTATTCTAGATCAACATTACAGGATGAAATCGCAAATAACACTTGGGTTTTTCCTGAGTGTTTTGACTTGAATGTGTACTTTGTGCCTTAAACTGCTATGCATTCTTGGATTTTATAGCAAACATTACATGTGGTAGGAATGTAACAAATTCAATTTTAGTATGATGTCACAGTCCCCCTCCCCCCAGGTAATTTAAAAGTATGGTTTATAATATTACATAATGTGAGCTTCTATTTTACCCGATTTGTTTCTGAGAATAGCATTATTTGAAATAATTAATATTTTTATTTTTAAAAGGTCAGTGCTTTACCACATCCAATACACCATTGTTTCTACAAATGGCTGACATAGTTGTCCCAGTAGTGCAGACCGTTTGTTTGGCTTTAAGTCTTTTACAGAGGATTTAGAGTTCAGACATCATCTTCACAGGCTGCCGACTGTTGTACATGACGCCTTCTTTCTTCCAGGCTTGTGGTGGGCCCTTGCTGCCCTAGACATGTAACCTCAGTAATACTTACTGCCCCCCTTGCCAAGAAAGAAAGAATTTGTGTAATATTTACTATATAACAATTGTAATAGCTATTTTTGGCTGTCAACTTTTCTATATCCAAAATGAACTAAAACCCAAGTAGTGGGGACACCCGTGAGATTTTTTTTCTTAATTCCATCACTTGAGGTGGGAAGATCCACCTTTAATCTGTGTGAGACACATGTTCTTCTGGAAGAGTATAGAAGGGGCATGGAGGAAGGAAGCTTGCTCTTTGCTTCCTTGTTCTTTCTCTCGCTCTCTGAGGCAAACCCATCCCTTTACAGGCATCAGTGTCTAATTTAGAATTCTGACATATGTCAAAGACCAGCTGGGACATCTAATCTGACAACATACTGGATTCTTAGAGACCCCTCGTTGGTAGACAGGCATTGTTGGGATAGCTGGGCCACAGCCTGTAAGACACTTTAAGAAATCCATATTTTTTTTCATTCATTCTATAAGTTCTGTTTTGTCTAGTTCATGTTAGTTCATAAACTTCTCAAGTATCCTGAGTATTAGGTCATAGAAGAAGCTACATCACAGAGGCAGGGAAGAGAGAGGCGAGGTAGAGTTGCACCCACGTGGGGAGGTTTCCTCTTGGGTGGCCTCAAATTCTGATGCTCTAGGACCAATGTGTTGCATTTGAGTTGAGCCCATTCATCTGGGCATCTACCCAGATCCTTTTCCTTCTCTCTCACCCTATCTCAGCTCCACTTATTTGTCTGCTGTCCTGGATTGGTCTGCTGTCCTGGGCTTGAAGCTCTCTCATGGACCCAGGGCTCAACACAATACCTTTTCTTTGTGGCTATTTCCATTAGTGGCAGGATACTGCCTGTCCCACCCCTGACTCTCTGCTAGGATTGGATCCCCAAAGGAGCAATAACAGAGAATTGTATTTTCTACTAACAGCAGATTTAGAATTTTTTCTCTATAAAGATTCCATCATGGACAGAATTTCCATTGATATTGGAGTAAATTATATTACATATTTCATTGTAAACTACTGTCCTGGGCATCCTAAAATTAAATCAGCTACTCCCCAACGAGGTACCGCTGAATACTCTCATTTCTAGCAGTACACCCCAAAACATAATATCATGCAGCAGGAATTTTATTGTACATTTTCTTTACAGAATAGTAAAACATGTAATATTCATGAGAAGAGACCATACTTATATTTTTAAATAAAGTATGTATAGTACGCACATATATTTGGTGGTTGAACTGGAATTATTTCTGCCACAATTTTCAGATGTTATTGTTGTAAGATATAATTTTGTTAATTTTCAATCCCTTTTAGAATAATTATAATCTTACATATCGAAACTAAACTGATTAGGGAAATTGGGGGTTATGAATACTTATTACTTTTTAAAAAAGATTTGAACACAGTATATATTTTATGTTAGAAAGTTAATTATCATTTTCTAGTAATTTCTTCAGTTCACCTTAGCTTTGAATTCATCTCCACAGGTACTGTGTATGGTAAATAGACAAAAAGTAGGAATTTATGAGCAAAGTACATCTGTAGCATATGTTTTTATATTCGTCCTCATGTGCATGCATGTGTGTGTTCATGTATTTCTTCTGCACTTGTACATGCGTGTCTGTGTGTGTCTATGTATGTTCATGTATGTGTGTGCATGTATTTATTTGTTGCATGCATTCTTGCATGAGTGTGTGTGTGTATGTGTGTGTGTGTGTGTGTGTGTGTGTGTGTGTGTATAGATCCCTATTCTTGGGCTTTGCCTTGTTTGAGACAGACCGTCTTGTTCAGTGTTGTGTCTACCAGGCTGGTTGATCCTTGAGCTTCTAGGAATTCTGTCTTTATCTCTCATTTTCCATTAGGTGTTCTAGGATTAGACCAATGATTTCACAAAGGTTCTGGGGAATTCTAACCAGGGCCTTGTACTTGCATAGCAAATATTTTATTACTGAGCCATCTCCCCAATCCTGTGACATACACTTTACACTGGTCCATATCAACCTGCCCAGAGCTTAAAGGAATCTCTCCTTTCTTTCATCATGTTTTCAGATTTTTGTGTTCATATTTTCATTTTGACATTAGTTCTTGTTACCATAATGACTGTAAGGTACAAATAAGTAAACATTTAAAAATGCCTGTTGTGTTTCTTTCAAGAGTTCAAAAATACTGTCATGCCTATAGCTGATTCTGAAGTTTTTCATTCACTTAAACAATTATTTTCTTCCTCCTTCATAGCATATGGTGCATATTCTAGGGTGCATATTTTTAACACTGAGGCATCACCAGGGAAGAAGAGATTACAAAGTTTTGACATTCGTTGTATTTAAACTCTTATAGGAGAAAAGCCAATGTTGTTAGACGAAGGATTCTATATTTATTCAAAGTCTTTTGAAGAAACATTAAAGATGTAATTGCGTTTTACCTGGGAAACTCTTCACAGTTCAAGAGATGCTGTTTCTTTAAACCTGCCCAGTGGAGAGGTTACATTTCCTTGAGGATCCTGTACAGACATTGTCCCACGAGCTGCTGGTATAGTAAGGTGGATCTAGACATAGCCAGATGATTCCTTCAGACTTTGCATTGACCTGAATGTCTTTAGATAAGAACCATTTTCTGCACATGGGCACTGAGCCTCTCACATATGTCTGAGCTAAGACGTGCAGTGTACAGCACACACCAGCCACAGGCCGAGATTCAGTGAGAAAATGGACAGTGAAAATCAAATTCACCAACTTTACTGGCTATGTGTTATGATCAGAATTTCGGTGTATTGGAATAAATGTTGTTAGAATTAATGCCATCCTTTTCTTTTTCACCTTAAAAATATAGGACTTTAAGGAAATTAACATTTACATATAAGGCTCATATTCGAGGCTCATGTTTTATTTCTGTCCTTGTATATCAAGCATTTAGATAAGCGTTCTTTGTCACATTAATGATCTTTTATTTTATAGCCTTCCCAAGTGATTGCAGCCTCTCATCCCCTCTTGCCCCTGTCTTTCCCTTTCACCTTCTCTCGCCTCTCTTTTCTCTTTCTTATCATTTGTTTTCTTAGTCTCAGTTTGGGGATTGTTTGTTTTCTTGTGGTTTTGAGATGCGATCTCACTGTGTAGCCCAGGCTGTCCTTGAACTTGAGATCTTCCAGTTTTTCCCTCCAAGATGTTGAGATTACAGGTGAATGCCAAGCTTGAGCTTTTTTGCTTTTATTTTTGTTTTTTGGCCTTTTGAAACAGAGTTTCTCTGCCTAATATCCTTATAGCCCTGGCTGTCCTGAATTCGCTTTGTAGACACCAGGCTGGCCTTGGACTCACAGTGATCTACCTGCCTCTGCCTCCCAAGTGCTGGGATGACAGGTGTGCACCACCACATCTGGCTGAGCTTTTTGTTTTTGCTAAGATGTCTATGATATGGATGAGTGCCCCCCAAACAGACTGATTTATATCTTTTACAATAATTTATTTGTTTTCTATGTATCTCTGTGTATGCCTGCCTGAGTTCATGTGTACCATATGTGTGCAGGAGCCAGGAGAAAGGGTAAGATCTCCTGGAACTAAAATTACAGGCTGTTGTGAACCACCATGTGGCTTCTGTGAACTGAACTGGATCCTCCGTAAAAGCAGCAAGTGCTCTCAACCTCTGCGCCCTTCCCTAGTCCCTTGATTTTTGTCTTATATGAAGTAACAATTCTTATTCTAAATTTTTAAGTTATATATTATTTCAACCTTCAGCACAAATCCCTACTACGTGCTGAGCATGTTATAAACATGATCTTATTTATTCTTGACAACACACCATGCTTTCATGTAGTTTACAAAGCTTCTGTTGTGAGATAAAACTCAGTCTCAGTTATTTAAAAAATTTTAATAAAAAGGCCATTTAGCTGAATCAGCATCAAAGCCACTGTAAGCCTGCATGGCCCATTCTTCTCCCACTGTGCACCTACTACTCAGGCATTCTGGGAAATTTGTTAAGGTATTGACTATGTCAAGGACTACCTGAAGTCTACTGATTTTTGTGGCGATGATGATTATAAAAATAATTGTGAGTAAAAGCAACACAGACTTCTCCAACTTTAAGGACAGTAAGAGTTCCTGTGTAATTATTCTGCATTCTTCAAGAAATCACACATCTTTCTTGAGATGGTCCCTTATCCAAATATCTCTCTACAAACACTTACCAATACCATGACTAAATATAACAGTCTCCACATTAAAAACTAATTGTAGTGTGTATGAAGGGGTTGGGTAGGGTGGGTGGCAGGAATGAAAATCAGAGATTGATGTTGAGTGTGCACACCCCTTTATATTTTGAGCTCAGGTCTCACACTTAGCCTGGAGATCATGCATTCTTGATTCAGCTAGGCTGGCTGACCTCAGAGATGAGCTAGTTTACACTCCCTCTCTCCTGTGCTTAGGTTACAGATGTACACCACCTGTCCTGGCTTACTTATTTATTTTATGTGGTACTGGGGATGGGCCTACAGTCATGACCCAGACTTGTACAGCAGACACCATACTGAATGAAATATTTCCATAGCCTCATGTACTTTTGTATTAAAAAGTATTCCTTTGGGTGTATGGCTATGTATTTAAAATAAAGTTAGAAATAAACTGTTTTAGGAAAATGGCCCTATCAGTTCTCCAATAGAGCCTATGACTTATCTATCCATGGCTAGTTGGACATGCTACAGCAGCAGGCATGAATCCCTTCCTGTGGATCAGGCCTTGAGTCCAGTTATAGCTCTCATTACTTGTCAATGGGTCATCATTGTCATCGTCTTTGTTGTCAACATCATCATCATCATCATTACCTCTTTCCTCTCCTTCTTTCTTCTTTCTTCTTCCTCCCCATCCTCCTTCTTCCTCCTCCTTCTTCCATATCAATGCCCCTACAGGGAGCCACAAGTGATTAAAATACAGAAAGGGACACTGGGGCACCCAGCCCCAACTGGTCCATCTATAACATAACTGCTAACCCAAGCATCAGGTATCATTATGGAAGAGATGGGTGAAAAGATTGTAAACACCAGAGGACCGGGACACTTGCCACCAGACGTTGCCCTTTAGACATGGATGCTGCACTCACAAAATCTCAGCAATATTGTTGCCTAAACAAGACTTGCATACTGGCAGTGCGGGTTGACATGCCAATGGGGAAAGCAGATTTCACGAGTCCTCGCCCATAGGTGAAGAGCTAAAGGTGTATTAACGGCTTCTGCAAGAGGAATACTCTGTCTTATACAGAGTGAGCTCCCTGATAAGTTAGTGGGCTACCCAATCCTAAGTGGGTCAGCTCTAAACAGTGGGAGGACATGGAGGATTTCATATATGAGTTCCGTATTTTACATCATTCCCTCTGTTCCCTTTCAGCTCCTGTCTCTCCTCTCCTCAAATTTAAGGCCTCTTACCAAATGTTTTTTTTTTTTTAAATAATGTATAAACAATGTTTGAAATCTACTACTTGGTATAGAAAGCAACAATTTCTACTTAGAGTTTAATATTTTTTTTTTTAGCTATTTTAGTGATCATTATTTTCCATGACAACATGCATATCAGATAACATGAAGGTGAAATGGGGTAAAAGACAAGCGTATTTTCATGAATAGGGATTATTTCCTTTTGTTTTGAATGATCCTCTCACCCTCCTTACCCTTTCCTGGTTCAACAGATGAGAAACTCCCCTGTCGATCATTGGTTCCAGCAGCTCGAGGGGCAGCCAGCTGTTAAACATCTCAACAAAATTTCATAGAGAAAAAAACACAAGACAGTTCAGAGCTGGGTCTGTCTCAACCACTAAATTCTCCACAGCCCACTGGATACAGGAAACAAAATTATAATATGTAAATACTCCAGTTCTGAGATTGGGGCCTTTATGACCCAAAGTCTAGGTGTTAGTATAATAGATAAAAAGCTCTCTGACATTATTAAATAATTGGATCTATTTGGTACAGCGTTTGCTTGAAGGAAGGATTGCAGTCGTGTCTAAAAATAAAGCCTTATGGAAACAATCCCACTTAAATATTAGGAAGCCACATGGAATGCACTGTGGTGTTTAGTTGCTGGTGCCATTAGGATATTGCATTTTCACAGAGCCCTTGCAATTCTCCTGGATTAGTGGAAAGTGTAGAGGAGGAATCTGACCAGCTTACCCAGGAGCCATTGGAGCATGTTTGGAACAAAGCACCGGAAATCAACAACTTCTCTTGATGGCGTCCCCACTGCATGTTTCCTTACCTCTCTTCCTGTACCATACCTCCTGTAGCTCCCTGTTAGCTTGGGTGTGAGTTACAAGATAGTAACCAATGTTCAAAGTCAGAAAAGTACCTTGTTCAGGAATTGAATGTAAGAAGCCAGGGTTCCTGCTATCAAAATGAAATTCATTTGGAGTTTAGAAAAAAACGACAACAAAACCCTGGGACAATTAACGTAGGAGCGAACTAGCTTTTCCAGAGCTTTTTCTCAACACTTTCATGTAAAACGTAAGCCTTGACTCAAAATTAAAGAAAGGGGGATTAAAAGGCAGTACACTCAGTGTGTTAAAAATTTAATGGTATCACAATGCTTTTAAATGATATACACACAATGGAATGGGATGCATATGTGTGCCCCAACATCTAGAAATTAACATGCATGGAGTGGGCATCCATACATACGTACCTTTTTGTTACTGGGAACATTTTAAGGCAGTAACAGAAAGGAGACTTCTTTTAGCTGGAAGCTGAAAAATGAAAATAGACATTTGACAAAACTCGGGACATTTGCTTGTGGAGTTGTTCATTCTTGCTTTTTCCACAAACCTACATGTGAGGGGTGGTGAAGGAGGTGGTCTGTCCGATACACAGAAGTTGTCACCAGCTACACCATAGTCACCTCGACAGTAGAAACTGTATGATTGGGCTTTATGTATTCTATGCATGTATAGCATTGAAGTTAATGTAATGAGCCTCTATTTTCATCATGGAAGATTGTCTTTTAATATTGCTGCCTTAGTGAATGGAGAAGTTAATGTAAAAATGGAAGCCAGGTGAGAAGTTCTATGACCATGTTTTGATGCATGTGTGCCTGTGTGCGTGTGTGTGTGTGTGTGTGTGTGTGTGTGTCTGTGTGTGTGTGTGTCTATGGGTGTGTGTGTCTGTGGGTGTGTGCCTGTGTGTATGTGCCTGTGTACCTGTGTGTGTGTGTGTGTTGAACATATGCATGAATGTGTGCACATGTACTTGTATGTGCCAAAAGTCAATGTTATGTGTCCTTTTTGACAATATTCCACCTTAGTTTTTGAGACCATGTTTCCACTGAACCTGGAGTTTGTTGGTTCAGCTAGCTGGCTGGTCAGTGATCTCTAGAGTTTCTTATGTGTCTGTCTAGTGCTATTTGTGTGCAGTTTGTGTATTTAATCACTGTCTTGTGTCTCACCCTGGCTGGTAATTCAGACACCAGTTGCACTATGCTCTATATCCTGATTTTTTCTTTTATTAGATCTGTTGTTTATATGAACAGGTGTCTTGCCTAGAAGTATGTCTGTGTACCATTGCTTGCGGTGCTGGAAGATGTCAGAAGAGGACATTGAATCCCTTAAAACTGTTCTAGTGGTCACGAGACACCATGTAGGTGGTGGGAACCGAGCCTAGGTCTTCTGCAGGAGCAGCCAGTGCTCTTGATGCTGAGCCAAGTCTTCATCCCCTTCCCTGCTTGTTTTGTAATAACTAGTGATGCTTCCCTCTATGTACAATGGGAATATTTCACCATCTTCAGAATGGCCTGTTGGCAGTATTTCTCTCCTAATGGCTGTTGTCTTTTTCCTTTCCCCTTTGTGGTGCTAGGGATGGTACCCAGGTCTTGGGCATGCTTGGTATGCTCCTTACCACAGGAACCATACCCCTATTAGCCTAAACTTCTGTTTCTGAGGATACCAGAGCCAATGCTTCTGAAAGAAGGATGGTGCCTAAGGTGATGCAGTGGAAAAGGCCTCTTGTAGATCTCTCGCATGAGGATGTGCTTGGCCAGGACTGTAGAGGACAATGTAAGGAAAGCAACGGCAGCCTCTTACTAGCTGAGAAAAGAGTTAGGTATAAGGTAAACCTTTGCTATTTAGATGCTATATGAATTAGCAGGACCAAACTGCCCCCAACCACAAAACACATAACATAGATACCACCAAACTCACAGAAACAGATAACTATGCTGACTGTGGAAAAAAAAATGCCAGATTACACCAAAGGCATCTAAAATAATTAGTAAGGATAACTAACATATGTGACAGACAGCCTGTCAGCATGCACTGAAGATTTTGAGCTTTCAATAAACGCTTATTGAAGCCACACAACCGTGCAAATTATGTATAGATAAAATATGTTGCTCCAGAAGTGATAGAACTGGGATTAGACACTATAAAACCTGGCTTCTAGGGCTAGAGGGTGCAGGGTGTGGGGGAGAAGGAAATCAACTTGAAAAGCCAGCTTGTCAAGAGCTGAGATAGGATGATCTGAAAGAGGGTGCGAAGGGGTCTGCATTTTACAGGAAATTTAGAGACCGCATGCATGAGGAGTAAATGGAGCCGGAACACTGAGTCACCAGAAGGCAGCTCAGGAAAGAAGGGGACAGTAAATCAAAAGTCTGCACAGCAGGGTGCAGCTCAGTATGATCTAGGACAGCGGGAGGCTGGGGGCAAGTGGTACACCAAAGAGAAGGCTTATCATCTTGTCCTGTAGGGCTGAGGTACAGTGAGCTCCATGCCAAGTAAAGAAACAAGCCGCACTGCCTGCCTTGGGTTGAAAGGTCCTTTGGCTGCTTTGTGGGGTGTGTGTAATAGGAGGGAGGAAACCAAGCAGTCATTCCATCTATGTGGGTGTCAGTGACCTAAGTGAGGAACAAGAGAGAGTGGCAAAGATTCAGTGTGCATAGCAGAGATAAAGACAAGTGAGCCAGTTCCACACATGGGGGTGTTTTCTTCCCAAACTTTATTCTTCCATTGAGAGGAGATTGTTATAGCATAAAATGAACTATTTTTAAGTACACAGCACTTGAACAGTGCTTAGTACATTCGTAGTGCCAGGAAACCCCAGTCTCTACCACTTTTTAAGATGTTATCATCATCCTAGACAGTGCTCAGAAAATTTCCCCCATTCACCCCAGGCTCTGCCAGCCATTGGTCTATAATCTGCACGTGTGTCTTTACCAACTCTATATATGCCATATTAGCTAGAATAATGCACATTATGCAGTTTCTTGCCACCAGTTTCTTTTGCTTTGTAGATGCCTTCAAAATTTGTCCATGGAGAACAGTCTTCAACATCCCATTCTTTATTCACAATTAACATTGTATTTTACTCACTCCTTCACCAGTTGATTGATATTTGAGTTGTTCCTATTTTTTTTGAAGAACATAATTATTTTTATGTCTTTAATGATGCAAAATGCACATGCTGGCCTGACTAAATACATATTCATGTATAACTTTTCTCTCCTCTCTACAACACAACAGGTGGGATGACCATTGTTATATGGAAAAGACTATATTAATATCTCCAAAGTTTATTCCAGTCCATTTCTTCCATTTATTCTAATCCATTTCTTCTTTTATACTCCAAATCATGTTTGGAAGTTTTGATTATTGAAAGAGATAAGTCCACAGGAGATCTGTGGTGCCCAGGGACAGCCGGACTTTTAGCCAATCAGCTTTGGCAATGGGCGGATCCTGGAACTTTGAAATTGTCTAAGGATTGTTCAAGACCTGGGCAGGAGCAAGGAGCCAAGAAGAGGAATCAAAGTAACACACATGCCACCATCTCACCCCTTAGGCTCAGCCTCTTTACTGAGTTATTTCAACTTTAACTGTAATAAATATTGTGACTATGAATAGTCATGCAAAAGTTTTTCTGTGGCTTTATGTTTTTATTTTTTGGAAATGAAATAACTGGAAATAGAGCTCATGAGCAATGTTAACACACATGAAACAGCTTTCACCTCAGAAGAAGTAAGTCACAATTTATTCTGGAGCCAGGGATAAAGAAACATATTACCCCTATGTTCCAACGTGATAACAATTTTATTAAGTTTTTATAGTGACAGAATGAAGAAAAGAATAAGTCAAGACGTTTTTCAAATACGTCAAGGAAAGCATGGGTTCGGCAGGTTAAAGAAACCTGTATTAATCTCTGCCAAGGCCTCAGATAATGCGTGACTACATCTGCTTTGGTCTAAATCTCAGTTTTAATTTTGTATTTAGTGAAAGGATTTTAAAATCTAATCTAGTTTTTCTGATGAATTATTTTTGTTAACATTTCTAAGAGAAGATCAATACTTAATGAAACTTTTTTGGTGTAAATGGATAATTGGGCATTAGAAAATGCGTTTGTTAACAACCATTTACTTTCATTTGTGCTCATTAGATAACCAAAGCAGGGTGCATTTTTGGCATTTTTTTTCTATTGATCTAACTGCATAACTACTAATTACAGGGAAAGGTGAAAGCACAAGGAGAAAGAAGTCATCTTAGTGATGCTTGGGATGGTGGGCCTTGTATCCCAGATAGGGAAATTATCCAAAAAGGGAACTGCTATGGGGGCATTTGGGATGATGTCTTGGAGCAAGACGAGGTGCTTATCAATGATTCAACATCTTTTTAAAAAACCTTTTTATTGGTTGTTTGTGAGCTTCACATGATGTACCAAAAGCCCGCTCATCTCTCTGTCCCTTCATGACTGCCCTCCAACCTTGTACCCTCCCCCATAGGAGAGGGGGGAAATCTTGTTGTGGAAGCTATATTGTGTCCCACAATACGTCCTTTTGTCCTCATTTCTTTGCTCTCCAATGTTTATTGCAGTGAGTCATTGGTCTGGTATGAGGCCTCTGGCTTCTTCTACTGTATGATCAGTACTAGAACGTCACTAGGACTTCTGTGTTTCCCTGTGACATGGAGATCTGCAGGACTGGCCCCTCCACGTACTCTAGCAGTTCATTGATGGGGTACATGTTGGGATGGACCTACTCAAAGTCCTGGGCCTACTCAGGCCCAGGCCTAAGAGACATCTGAGCTTGTCTGCTCTCCAGCTCTCCCACACTCACATCACCAGGGTGAGCTTTCCTGCCCTGGCCTGGCTAGCCCATCCAATGTTGAAGCTAGCAAGGAGCAGAGCCAGATTTCCTGCTGTCATGCCTTCAGGGCTGGATTATCTGTGCCCGTGCCATCAGGGATAGCTCAACTATGCTGCCAGGTAAGGTGCAGGGCCCACTCTCCTAACTATTTCAGCCAGTGAGGGACAGGACCAGTTCTCCCACTCTGATGATTTCTGCCTTCCATAGGTGTTGAGGAAGGAACTAGAGAAGGGAGGAGGGTCCTGCCACTGCACAGTAGACAAAAGACAGCACTGGCTCTCCCGTGCCCATGCCCTCCAGGCTGGTTCACTTGCCACTCCGCATCCAGGACTAGCTCTACTATGCTGCTTAGGCGAGGGCCAGGTCTCTACTCTTGCCTGCTGTGGGTGGCAAGGGATAAGATGTCAACACCTTTCCCTTTCCCGTGTCACCTCACAGCAGACAAATGGCTGGGCCAGCTCTCCCTTGCTCATCCCCTTGGGCCAGCTCACTCACAAGCCCTCCACCAGAATCAGCTCTCCTGAGCTGCCCAGGTAAAGTGCAGAGCCTGCTCTCCTGAGTGCTGCAGCTGGTGAGGGGCAGAGCCAGCTCTCCTGCTCTCATGACCCCAGGGCCCAGGTCTCCTGCCTGCCGCAGGTGGTGAGGGGTGAAAGATTGCGGCATGTCTCCTTTGTCCATACCACTGCACAGGAAACGAGTGGTAGCAGCAACTCTCCCATGCTCACACCCTCGGGGTAATCTCACTGCCATCTCCAGCAACCAGGGACAGCTCTGTTATACACTTCCTGGGAGATGTGTGCGTCCCACTCTCCCAAATACTGCAACTGCATTCATGCCCCTAGGGCCAGTTATCCCATGATGCCCAGGTGAGGTGTGGGACCAGTTTTGCACAGCCCTCAGACATCAACATATTCCTTGGAGAAAGCCCAGTCCAAAACCAGCCTCATGACCTCTGGTGGTAATAAACCCCTGCTGCTGCAGGGCTATGGACCCAAATGTGGCCCCCGGTGGCAGCACAGGCTGGGACCCCATCTTGGTCCTAGGTGGTATCACCAGATCCTCACATCAGGATGTTCCTCACTACCCTGGAGTCTCCAGTTCTGCCTGTCTTTGTTATCCCAACATCCTTCTCTTTCTCTTTCTCTTCCATTTCTCCATCACTTACTTCCTCTGCCCTTCCAGGCCTACAAAGCACCAGACTGGTGGTTCTTTCAGGGTAGATTCTTGCGCAGACCCCATGGCACCAGAGTGCTGGTCATCTCAGCTTGCTCCTCACCTGAGCTCATCTGTGTGGCCCCCAGACAGGGTTTATCTTGTCTCTAGCTTGCTCCCCACCCTGGGAGCCCATCTGGGCCTGCACAGTGCTGGACTGGTGGTCATCTCTCAGGCTTGCTTTTAGGGAGAGAGAGTTAGGCTCCTAATTATTTAGATGTTCACAGACCAGAAAACTTCCTTTAGGCATAACCTCTCTTCTCCCTGCCACCTACTTGTGACACAACTGCCACACCTACAATGCCCGTAGGGGAAGTATGATTCAACATCTCAAGCCAATAGTCTGTATGGCCTGCCTTAGTTATTTTACTCTCCTGTTAATACCCCCAAAAGACAGATCTAGGATCATGAAACAGCTAGTTTCCCCAGTGTGGCCACATGATTAACTATCATCTTCATTTGTCTCCCACTGTGTCTTTAATTGGCATATTAAGACAGGAACCAAGCTTAACTAGTAAGGTTGTTGGATTTGGAGCTTTTGTTTTTCCCCTTAGAACTCTGGTTATATTATAGACTGAAAAGAATTTTGGCTTGATTTAGCGATTATAATTTATGCAAACACCTATAAAGCAATGCACTATCAAGCAAATGATAGAAAAAATACAAGCACATGTTAACAATACATTAAATTTACATCATCATATACATATCTCAATATTAGGTAGAGTGTTCAAGAACTTTAAAAAATATATTTAAAGTGAGCACAGATTTGGTGACTTAGTTCTTTTTTAGGACATAAGTTGACAAAAACAAACAAACAAACAGCATCCCTTAAGTACATGAAAAAAAAACCCAGCCCACCATGGGCACTTGTAACAATGTGTTTCTTAGAAAACTAAAGTAGAAAATTTACAGCTTTATTATTTTAAAAAGTAAGAATGACCCAGTAAAAGGCTATAACGCCAAAGGTGAGTCTTGCTTTATAGAATTAGATTGCTACCTTTTTCTGTTTAATGGTCAGAGGGCTGGTGAAAAGGCTTATCACATAAAGCAGATTGCTACCAAGCCTGAAGACTTGAGTTCAATCCACAGGACCCACCATGGTGGAATGAAAGAATGGACGGACATGCACACACACAAACACACATACATACACATACCCCACACATCCACCTCCCCACCCCCCTCAAGAGAGAGAGAGAGAGAGAGAGAGAGAGAGAGAGAGAGAGAGAGAGAGAGAGAGAGAGAG